>OW240918.1:74644383-74894383 GCA_933207985.1 Pelobates cultripes | reverse complement strand
GCCCGGCGGGAGGGGGCAAGCTCAAGGCACTAAAGTGCCAGGAAAACAAGAGTTTTCCAGGCACTATAGTGGTACTTTAATTAGTTTTTTAAAATTGTTTTACCTGCCTCTTCAAAAATGTGAGGACTGGACTCTTTATTGTTCATCTCGTCCACTCACATGATGCCAGCAACACACAATGTCTGTCGTAATAAAAACAAGAAAAAAAAATAATATAATGTACTAGAAATGTTTCTTCTTCTGCTTATTTTCATTGATTTCTTCTTTTTTAAAAGCAAAGTAAAAAAAATGGCAAGTGGAAATAGTTCCGTTTCAACTGATCCAAATGATGCGGACATCCAACGTATGGTAAGTTTACATAAGTGACTTACATTTTTCATGATCACTCTATTTTAGTAATATCAATTACCAAATAAAAAAAAAAAAAGACATAAGTCTAGCCGATTTTCTAAGCAATGAGATAATCATTGGCCTAGGAGACAAATGGTAATATTTTGCATTGAAGGATAAAAAGGACTGGACCAATGCATTAATCTCAATTCAGTTACATTAGGTTGCATGATGGATGTTTTCATGGTCGAAGAATTTTAAAGGACCACTATAGTCACCCAGACCACTTCAGCTCAATGGAGTGGTCTTGGTGCCAGGTTGCTCTAGTGTCAACACTGCAACTGTAAACATAGCTGTTTCCTAGTCTAGAACAAAAAAACGCTATAGGGTCATTAGGTCCACCCCACCCTCTGGGTCCCATTCCTGCAGGGCACTCGGGGTTAAAACCCCTTCAGCCACTTAACTTTCTCAAGCACTGTGCTCCCTTGGCTACGGCAATTGCAACGCAAGCATTCTAAACACACATGGTAAAGGATTACTCAATGCTTACGTATTGACATGCAGCATCTTATCACTGGCATTAAGTAATGCTTTCCTATGGGCGGTTTGAATGCGTGCACTGCAGTTGCCGCGCAGGCGCATTCGGCAATGATGTCAGTAGGAGGAGTGTTCACCATCACCGAGGGAGCGCGGTGCTGGAGAAAGAAAAGTGCCTGAAGGGGTTTTAACCCCGAGTGCCCTGCTGGAGTGGGACCCTGAGGGTGGGGTGGACCTAATGGCCCTATATTGACAAGAAAACTTTTTTTTTTTTTTTTAAACACTATTGTGGTCTTCTAACTGTCATCATTTATTCAATACCGACTAGGATTCATACAAATGTTATTGTGTTTATGAAGATCTAATACATATTAAAAAAAAAAACTACTACATATATTTATAGCTGTCAGAATATTTTGAGGACCGTCATCGACATGCAGTTGATCCTGATATTTTAAATAGTATGAACTGGGATCCACCTGCACAGCAAGTGATTAATGACGAAAATACGCAAGGTTCACCAACAAGAGTAGGAACATCGGAATGGTGTCTGTGTGGCAATTGTATGCCAATGCAAAGTGAGGAAGAAAGTCTATGCTGCGGGGAGATAGAGAACATTGTCGATATGTTGAAGCAACATATTAAAAAAAAAAACTACTACATATATTTATAGCTGTCAGAATATTTTGAGGACCGTCATCGACATGCAGTTGATCCTGATATTTTAAATAGTATGAACTGGGATCCACCTGCACAGCAAGTGATTAATGACGAAAATACGCAAGGTTCACCAACAAGAGTAGGAACATCGGAATGGTGTCTGTGTGGCAATTGTATGCCAATGCAAAGTGAGGAAGAAAGTCTATGCTGCGGGGAGATAGAGAACATTGTCGATATGTTGAACATTTGCAATCTTCCATATCTACGTGAGCAATTATCTTCACGGGAACACGTGCTGTCTCTATACCGTTATGGTCTCAGCTATGTAAAATCCGCTAGATTCCGTTCTCCGGAACAAATGCAGGAAAGGTGAGTGTATCATAAATCTAAATACAGCGCATTGTTCTTTACAACGGTCATGGATTTAAAAAAAAATGAAGCAAAATTAATCTCTAAAGGAGCACCATAGTGACACAATAAAAACATTGTTTTGCTGGCACTATATAGTGGTTAGGTCACCCCCCAACCTCTGGTGAACAAATCCTGCTAGTCTGAAGGGGCTAAAACATCGTCAGCCACTAGCCTTTGTCCAGTGTTGTGCTCCCCCGGTGATGGTGACCTCTCCTCCTCCTGCCAACGTCCGCTACCAATGCACATGCGTGTCTATAGCGTTGCGCATTCGGTAAACAGCCTATAGGAAAGAATTACTCCATGCTTGCCTATGAACGTCCAGCGTCTTCTCAGTCAGTTAGAATTGTGTAAGCTCCTCTTGCGAATATCTGTGAGACAGCCACTAGAGGCTGGATTAACCCTCAGTGAAACACAGCAGTTTCTATGAAACTATGTTTACACCGAAATGGGTTAAAAATAGTGGGACCTGGCACACAGACCACTCCAAGTCAATGAAGTTGTCAGGGTGCCTGGTCCCTCTAGTTTTAACCCTGCCGCTCGAAACATAGTGTAGGAGAAACTGCTAGTTTTCAATGAGGTTTAATCCAGCCTCTAGTGGCTGTCTCACTGACAGTCGCTGTTTCCTCAATTCTCACAATGCTGGATGTCCATAGGAAAACATGGAGTAATGCGGACGTTGGCAGAAGGAGGAGAGGTCGCCATCACAGAATGAGCTCGGTGCTAGAGAAAGTCAAGTGTCTGAAGGTGTTTTAACCCCTTCAGCGCATCATGAGGGGGGGCACTGAGGCTGTGTGGGGGGGGGGACACTAATGACCCTATAGTGCCAAGAAAACGAGATTTTTTTCCTGTCACTATAGTGCTCCTTTGTTTTTAGTATTCAAATACTACAATTGTTTATGTTTTGTTTTAATTACTTTCTATAGTTTTTGATGCTAAATTTTATATTCATAATTTAATATTTTTTATTCTATACTCCATTGACACTCATTTTTTGTTTGGTTATTTATATGCAATGTTAAATGTTTCCTTTTTTTTTTTTGTTCACAGTGACTACCGAAAAACTGCCTACAGGTCCTTCACAATGTGGGTGTACGGATACCTGGGACCCAAAAGGCGGCGTCCGATACCCTCGTGCACAGTAAAACTGATTAGGTCACACTTTCCTGCACCAGATGCGATATACATGGGTTTTAGATATGCGGATGTTGACCCTATAGCTGTTGAACTTGTATAGTAGACAGTACGAAGCCTTGCAATTGTTTTAGTTTATCAAAATGTGTTAACTATTCAACATTGTCTGTTTGTTGTATATAATGTTTAAAAAATTTAATATGTTAATTTATTTTTATTGTACAATGTAAACTGTTATAAAAATGTTTATTTCTAAATATTAATATATTAAAAAATGATAAAAAAAATTGATTTTTTTATTATTTTAATGATACTTTCATCTACTAATTTTATTTTATTAAAAAAATAACACAAACAGTAATATATATATATATATATATATATATATAATGTTTTTTTCAAATACTAAAAGTAATTTTACTTCAGTGTGATGGGTAAAATTATTTGTCCTTTAAACCAGCTATCACTAATTTCAATAGGGTGTCTACATGAACATAATTATTGAATAAAGTACAAAAATTGTGAATTAATAAACATTTATTAACAACATTGAAAAAAAAATTTACAACAATAATTTAATGTAATAAATAACAAAATTTTAAAAATAAAATTTGGAACACAAGTTAACTTTTTTTTAAAAGCATCAACATCGCTAAATTGACTTTATTGTTACATTACATGGTTTGAAAATACAAATAATATATATTTTTTTTATTAAGTAAAACATTATTCGACTATATCAACTTTGAATTTTCAAAAATATGACAATAATAAATACTTTAAATTAAATAAAATAGTAAATTACAGGCACAATAATAACTTAATTTGCATAAAGTTGTTATGGTTCCTGTAATGTAACATGTGAAATAAAACAAAAACAAATAGTAAGTAAGTGCAACGTCCTGGTTTTGTATAAGAAATTATACAAACTGAACCAAAAATCAAAATTATTTTAAGAAATTAAAATTTGTTCTTCGAATACAAATTACAACTAAATTGCACTATAAACAAGTATTTAGCACCATTAACAGAAATGTTATTATTTTTATCACCAGTCCAAAAATTTCTTACACAAATTATACATTTTAGAACATTTTAAAGTCTTCTTGGGCGTAAACGCGAAAAGTGACGGTCAACCATTACCTCCTTTGGAGGGCGAGGTGTTGAAGCAATGTTTATTGGAAGTTGCCCTGTTTGAGACTGCCAATTAACTTGTAAGTCACCTGAGGCTATTCGTAGTACGTCAGCCATCATTGGATATACATGGGCAATAGTGGTTTTTTCATATATTTTCTTAATTTTCCAATTTTTACTCCTTTTAGAGAAAAACGGTTTGAACCGCAAGTCCCCAATGTGTCCAGTGCCTGCTTATTCTTTCTGTATAGTGGCCTGTTCTCTGCCTACATTGGCGTTGTGGGCCAAAACAGCCAGTTGTGTCCTGGCTACCATCCCATCCATCGTGAAATGTACTCTTTTGGGACGGTATTTTAATACCAGGCTGTGAAAGACTTCAAGTGATCCCGTGTGGCAAAAATGAACCAAATGTGGAAAGTCTTTCTCTAATTTTGAATCTGTGACAAAGCTTCGAAGTTTGGAGTATGCCACTCCTTTTTTTTTCAACCAGGATTTCTGTTCAAGAGTTTGATCATATTCCGCATGTTGACATTTTTTGAAAAGTGTTGCAGAGTCCCATTCATGTTCGTTTATAATGTGATGCATTACCGACAGCCATTTCTCTTTTAACAAAATTGGATTTCCTTTGCTGTATGAACAAGCTGCCCACATGCGATTTATTATCGAATTTTGCCACGGAACCAATTCCTTGTACATCGCTTGGCGACATATGGTTGATAGTTTTAACCGAATGCTCCGACAATAGTGCCATATATCGAATTGGTGATTAATGGCTTTGTATCTCTCTCTCATGATTTTCCTTATGCTTACATGACGATCAGTAACGAGAATTGAAATTAGAATTTTGTCGGCTAGTACTTGGTCCATGCAACTTTTGAATGCCAGTGATTCCATAGCAACGGATGATTTTGCGTCACTCACTTGAATTGTTTGACATTCTATTATTTTTTGCGATTTTTCCTCCAAAAGTGAATACGTGCAGTACTTGGCATTAAATCCAGAGCTGTCACATTGCCCATCTCCTGACAGACATACCATTTTTCCACGTAAACCATCTATCAATAATCTTCTTTCTTTCTTATAATGATGATTGATTATTGGAAATAAAAATTGTTTTTGATAAATGTAATGTATGGATTGTGAAATAAACGGCACTCCAAAAATTGCAAAAAGTTCCGCAACTTTAGCAAAGTGCGAACCACTGAACAAAATTGATGCACTTGCTAATAAATTTCCACAAGAACGGTTCCCAATCATAGGCTGGCTGCTCCAAAATTCGCAACGATGATTTGATTCACATACAGTGTATACTTTTAACAGAGTGCCTGATATAACTTTTTCAGTGTTTGTTATTGGAGCGTTACATGGTTCGTGAAAAGTACATGTTTGAACCTTTTTGATCAATAAAT
Organism: Pelobates cultripes; assembly: GCA_933207985.1. NCBI lineage: Eukaryota > Metazoa > Chordata > Amphibia > Anura > Pelobatidae > Pelobates > Pelobates cultripes. Next base: position 74,888,771 of record OW240918.1, on the reverse strand, counting down.
CGAGAGAAGTTTCAAACACAATAAACTTCTTTTCTGAAACATAATCCTCAGGAGAGGGCTCTGTTAAAAATGTTAGATCGCCAATATCGGTTGTTTCTTCTTCGGGACTGTAAATCGGATCATTGAATTCAGAAACATTCAGAGTTGCATCCATTTCCGATACTCTTGTAATTGAAGAAATGTTTGAGAATGGCGTATCTATGTTTTCTACAGGAACGGACTGTTGTGAATTTGGGGATAACAGTAGTTCTGTCTCCATTGGCATTGCACCTGGCATAGTGCAAACCTTTTTTATACTATCTTTTTGCTGTACAATTGCAGCGTTTGTTGAATTGTCAATGGATCCTGCAAATTCTTCTGTAGGACCAGTCCAAGTCCAGACATCCTTTGTTGGATTCAAACCAATTATATTGGTGGATACATCTCTTGTTTGAATTACATTGTGGGTTTGTGTAGACCTGCTCCGCCTTCCGTAGTATTTTGAAGTTGATACACCTTTGGCAATCATTGTTAAATTTGTGGTGTTGGTAGCTATGTTCATAAATGATTTATCAAAAGCCAGTTTGTAATGGAAACCTGCTATATACTCGTGATCGTAAATAGATGTCTCTGACTGAGCACCGAGGTCCTCTGACGGAGCTCCGAGGTCCTCTGACGGAGCTCCGAGGTCCTCTGACGGAGAACCGAGGTCCTCTGACGGAGAACCGAGGTCCTCTGACGGAGAACAGAGGTCCTCTGACGGAGCACCGAGGTCTTCTGACGGAGCACCGAGGTCTTCTGACGGAGCACCGAGGTCTTCGGACGGAGCACCGAGGTCCTCTGACGGAGCACCGAGGTCCTCTGACGGAGCACTGTGTCCCTCTGTTGAAGCACTGCGGTCCGCTGACGGAGCACTGAGGTCTAACATTTCTATATCACTACTGTTTTCTGCTCTCCTTAAAGTCATATCGTGTAAAGTTTGTAAAACTTTAGCTTTTACAAAAATAGTTGGTTTTGCCATTAAAACCAATCGTGTTCTCCTTTCAGACTTCACTATCATATCTGATGTGAAATGGTCCGAACAAATTTTGAAAATCTCACTTTTTTGTTTTTCCATGATTAATTGAATTGAGCCATCTAGGTTGACAAATTTGTCACCTGTGGCTAAAAGCCATTCTTTAATTCTGTCCGGTGTACTTGGAAAATTAAAGAAAGAGCAATCTGGTGAATGTTTAGTGTGACTGTTTCTGCAGCCTACAACTAAACACTTTGGCATTTTGTCTATGTTTTTAAAACAATAAAAGGGATGACAAAAGAAAATAAGAATAACATGTAGTGTGATTGTTGGCGCCAACACTTCTCTGAAATAATACTGAAATTTTTTTGACATTGTTATTTTTGACAATTAAAACTATAATAATTTTATTAAATTTAGTAAACTCAAAAATGGATGACGAACACATAAATAAACAAGCACTGAAGACTACATATACGTCACGTAATGAAACACCTTTAACAATTGTGAATGTAAAATGTATTATTATTTGACTGTTAAGAATTACTCTGTAAAACTTAAAACTTAATACAACACCCCCCTAAAATAAAAAAATTAAAAAAAAAAATTAAATATATCTTTAAAAAATTAAAATATGTTAGTTTAATTTATTTGAGATTGTGTTATGTTAATCTTTGCAAATTAAAGGACCACTCTAGGCACCCAGACCACTTCAGCTTAATGAAGTGGTCTGGGTGCCAGTTCCTTCTAGGGTTATCCCAATTTTTTAATAAACATAGCATTTTCATAGAAACTGCTATGTTTGTGAATGGCTTAAGCCTTCCCCTATTTCCTCTAGCGGCTGTCTCATTGACAGCCGCTAGAGGCGCTTGCATGTTTCTCACTGTGATTTTCACAGTGAGAGCACGCCAGCGTCCATAGGAAAGCATTATGAATGCTTTCCTATGTGTCCGGCTGAATGCGCGAGCAGATCTTGCCGCGCGTGCGCATTAAGACGACGGGGAGGAGAAGAGGAGGATGGGAGGAGGAGAGCTCCCGCCCAGCGCTGGAAAAAGGTAAGTTTTAAACAGTTTCCCCTTTCAAGAGCCGGGCGGGAGGTGGACCCTGACATTTACATTTACAAGTAAAGTAAATAGCAATTAGATGACGTTAGACATTCTCACAGATTTTAACGTCAGATAAGTTAACTATAGGAATGCAATCAGAAATGCTTCACTATGGTAGAGGTTTAAAGGACCACTATAGTGCGAGGAAAACATACTCTTTTTCCTTGCACTATAGTGCCAGGAGGGTGCGCCGACCATCAGGGTCCCCCTCCTGCCGGGCTATAGGGTCAGGAAGGAGTTAAACTTACCTCTTTATCCAGCACCGGGCGTGAAGCTCTCCTCCTCCTTTTCCCTTCCTACTTCTTCTATTCATCTTTGGCTGAATTTTTCAGCCACTCCATAATAAACCATTCACAATCCTTTCCTATGGACGCTGGCGTCACGTAAGCGCCACTAGCGGCTGTCAAGAGACAGCCAATGGAGGATGGATTAATCCATTTATAAACATAGCATTTTATCTGAAACTGCTATTTTAATAAAAAAATTGGTTAACCCTAGATGGAGTTGGCACCCAGACCACTTCATTAAGCTGAAGTGGCCTGGGTGCCTAGAGTGCTCATGTAACGCGAATAGCCATAGCTTACCGATATTCGATACATTTACGATTTCTAAATTCTAAATATAAAAATTTTTAAAAAGGAAAATGCACAAAATATACATGACACATGTACTAGATGCAGTGTGTTTATACAGGGGAGTTGTGTGTATTTGTGTAGTGTGTATATAATGAATGCATAGCGTGTGTGTGGTGTGTGTGTTTCGGGAGGTATGTAAGTAAGGTTTCATTCAGTAAAAATTTTCAATAAACGTTACCACTCCAAAAAATTGCCTACCTTGATCAAAGTCACGCACAATGCTGATTCTGATAACGCAAGTCAATTCTCTGAAAATAAAAACAAAACAATATTATTTTTAAAAGAAATTAAAATTCATGTTTAAGATTAGTTAGATACATAAACATGATTTTGACTGTGTGCCAGCAGGCGAAAAATGCAGCCCCAAGAAAGGAAAAGTAAAAATCCTGGGCAGCACTTTTCACGTGCTGAGCAACAGTGAAACTGTGGCAATATGAAGAAATTTATTTCTTCAACACAGCCATTTTATGTATGCCCTCCAGGAAAGCACAGGTGAAGAGCCTGCCTGCCTTGCATGCGCTGAAGCGCAAGATGAAGGACAGACCTTTTCCTGCGCTCCAAGGATGGCATACTAAAATGGTACATAACGATTGAATACACAATTCAACACTCCCTAACGGGTGGAAAAAAAAAAATTTAAAGAAAGAAAGAAAAATAGCAAGAAAAAAAGTGAGTCTGACTGTGTGCCAGCAGGCGAAAAATGCAGCCCCAAGAAAGGAAAAGTAAAAATCCTGGGCAGCACTTTTCACGTGCTGAGCAACAGTGAAACTGTGGCAATATGGAGAAATGTATTTCTTCAACACAGCCATTTTATGTATGCCCTCCAGGAAAGCACAGGTGAAGAGCCTGTCTGCCTTGCATGCGCTGAAGCGCAAGATGAAGGACAGACCTTTTCCTGCGCTCCAAGGATGGCATACTAAAATGGTACATAACGATTGAATACACAATTCAACACTCCCTAACGGGTGGTAAAAAAAAATTGAAAGAAAGATAGCAAGAAAAAAAGTGAGTCTGACTGTGTGCCAGCAGGCGAAAAATGCAGCCCCAAGAAAGGAAAAGTAAAAATCCTGGGCAGCACTTTTCACGTGCTGAGCAACAGTGAAACTGTGGCAATATAGAGAAATGTATTTCAGCACCAGAACCTTTTGCATAGATATCTCTTTATCCTATATGTATAAGCATACAATAAGACAAAGAGAGCCAGGCAAACTTTACCCAAAAATATAGACAAATTAAAACTTACCGTAACCACTTTGAATTTTTCACAAATTCAATTGCGCTTTGAACGATTCGTAAATCTGCGTTCTGAAATTGAAAAGAAGAACAATATTATTTTAAAAATTAATTTGTTGTAATTTCTATATATAAAAAAAAAAATATATATATATATACACACACACAATTCTAAGTGTATATATATATATATATATATATATATTAGTATATATATATATATATATATACATACATACATACATACACACATATAAATATATATATATATACACATACACACGACTGTATGTATGTCTGCAATGTATTGTTTTTGGTGCGACATATGTAAAATAATAAACGAAAACAATGTATGCAGACATACAACTACATATACTAATAAAATCAATAAATACATTGAAAATATCTCCTAAAATATTTTAAAAAATACATATATTAAAAAATACATATATAAAAAAAATTATAAAAAAATACATATATTAAAAAAGAAATATATAAAAAAATACATATATTAAAAAATACATATATAAACAAATACATATATACACACATAAAAACAAATATATATAAAATTAAATAGCAAAATGTAAACAAAAATAAAAGTTAAAATAGTAAAATAGATTACATGTCATATGTAAACAAATCTAGATTTTTTAAAATAATACAAACAGATAAAGTTAAGATTCAACAAATGACTAATTAAAATTAAAAAATAAAAACAATACAAAGACATTACATTAATAATAAAATACAAATAGGATAAAAGTTTACTTACAGTCAATGTGCAGCCAGATTCCGTTAGGGGAGATGCTGCTTCTTCTTCTTTACTCCGTCTTCAGTGAGAGATTCTCTCTCACACACTGGCCTCCGAGGAATAAAACTGAGATGTGAACGCGCTCGGCGCGTTCACATCTCAGCATAGTCTCTAATGCAGGCGCGCTCACATCTGAGCTGCCTGCATTAGAGGGAATGACGTTAGACGTCCAAGAGGACGTCTGACGTCAGCTCACTGTGATTCTAACAGTGAGGATTCAGGAAGCACCATCTAGTGGCTGTCTCAGAGACAGCCACTGTAGGTGGGAATAGGGAAAAAAAAATACACTGCTTTTTCTCTGAAACGGCAGTGTATTTTAAAAAAAAAAAACTAGAGGTACCTGGCACCAAGACAACTTCATTGAAATGAAGTTGTCTTGGTGCCTAGAGTGGTCCTTTAACATACTATATGCCTGATTTAAACATACACAATTGGCTAAATTGTAGCGTGGCAAAAATAGACAATTTAATAAGCAATAATGCATGGTTAAACTTTCATTCAGTTTGCTCTACCTATTATTTAAACTGTAAATAAGTTTTTAGCTATCAAAGAATAAAAGGATTTTGCCAAGAATATGTAATTAAAGATAAAACCAATTAACTAATTATGGTAGAAAAGCTCTTAAATAAATTGACCCTGACTAAATTAGTTGTGGGCTGTTTACGAATTATTTTAAAGGACCCAGAAAAACCTATTGAACCCGTTATTCATAAATGACAAACCGAGTTAAAGGTACAAACTAGCTGTGAGGATTGAAGGAATTCTTTTGTCTTTAGTCTCCAATAATATACAATGTCTCAATTTAGTTGAATGTCTATACGAACTTCTAAATAGATGGTATATAGTTCCAAATATAGTGAGTAAATTTGTTGCAAATCCGGAGTATAACTGCTGGCGATGTGGGTCCCAGATAGGGGATTATTTACACATATGGTGGAACTGTTGTCCAATTTAGCTAATCTGGAATATGAGCAAGTCTAAAATTATATTTTTAACATCTAAATCTTGTGAACATCTTCTACAACAATTTCTGCTGCAGATTAATATCACATATTTGGACGTTTATCTCCTTTAGTCATCCATCTACTAATGGCAGCTAAAGTTGTTAGGGAAACACACTGGAAATCACCTCTGGTTCCATCTTGGCCTATGGTTGAAGAGCAATTGAAATTCCAACTAAAAATGGAACAGAGTATTTATAAAGGGTCTCAAAATAAATATGGTTCATGAATAGAGAAGATTGAGAATTTATAAGGCGTTATTTATTGCTCTATGTTTAAATTTGAAATTTACGTCTGCTACTGTCCTCTTTTGTTTAATTTTTTTCTTTCTTTCTTCTCTCTCTCTCTCTTTCACCTGTCCTGGGCCAGCTGCTTACAGTGATTCAGTCAGGAGAAAGCTGAGAGCTGATGTATATATCAAATAATAGTCTGCTTTATCCCTCAACCCCCCTTCAGAGGATTATAATAATCAATCAATGAGTTAATATTTTAATATGACCATTATGTTTTTGTTATGTCTATGTTATGTTCGTCATAATATTGAGCACTAAGTAAGTCATTCTACGTTACTGTCAATATTGTAGCTGGTAATTAATATCAATCTTGGTGTAACGGCACCCTCAGCATAAAAGGGTTAAACCGCCGTTTTAGTAGATCTTCCCTTCCAGAGACACAGGCACAGCTACTGGAGAACACCAATCCGCCGAACAGGAAACCATACGAATGCCGTAAACAGCCGAATAGGAAAAACCATACGAATAGGTTTACACTCCTAGCAGTCAAACTGGAACAGTATACAATAAATCCCCCCAAGAACGAGACAAAGCTCCGTGTTGAGGGTCAAGCAGTGAACAGACAGAGCTGTGGGTTTATTGTTCTTATGTACACATTCTTACACATTAGTACCACCCACAGGGTTTTGGAACACAACCAATAAACACATACAATACACTCAGACACTCCCACACAAAATCCTCCCCTCTGCCTGTGATACAATTACCTTACACAATGGGTAATTTAATTAGCACAAGCAGAGAAATACAATTTTTCCACATTATTCATAACTTGAAAAGTATGCATCACATTCAATCATACAAATTGGTCCAGTGGTTCAAAAGATAGATCGTAGTCCTTTGTGACCACAGGAAGCATGGCTTTTCTGCCCAAAACCAGTTCCACAGAGTCTTCTATCCTGGAGATAATTGGGAAGTCATCAAATTATCTCCAAAGACAGAGATAATTCCATTGAACACATGGCAGCAAAAAGACAGTAAAATACAATAAAATACACAAGGTTACATTTATGACATAAAATACAGACATGCAACATATGCCCAGATAGCTTAGGTCTGAGCGCACAATACTGAATGGCGCTCAGACCACAAACACATACAGTTCAATTGCCATGGAGCCAAAGTCTTTTATTACATGAATAGGTTCCATGGCATAGCTATCTGGGTTATATGAGTTCATTCAGTAAATCCGAGAATCTACCGAACGCCAGGGCAGAAAACATGAATAGACCTTTCTGCATAGGAAAATAGGGTATTTAAATGCCGGTCCATAGTCAAAAGGCAGCAGGCAGGCAACCAGGCTCCTCTAATGCACAGTGGCGAGATTGGTCTCGTCACACTTGGTTTCCCCAGCTTTTTGATATAGAAGCTCAAATTAATTATAGTCTGGATGTGGCTTTTATGCACTTAATCACAAATCTAGGGAACTTTGGTATTACAAATAGGATAGGTGTACAATGGACGACAACTTTCTTTTAAAAATGTTGTATATATTGTTACTTTTCTATGCAATTATTTAATTTAAAAAATTGCTAGCTTTCCCTTAATCCTTGGATTACACCGGCACACTAGCATCAGATCAGGAGAATAATCAATTTGTTCGCATAGGCAAACTTTAAGCTGATACTTAGCATCTTGACCAGTGCTAGTACATCAGGATGCAGAGGGCCACCTTTTGGTTTTCAAGGAAGACATCCATCTTGCTCCCTAAATGTGTGAACACAGGGATTAGCTGTTCCAGATTGGTAGTGCTCAGGCTTAAGTTTTCAGTTGCATCCATTGATGGTATAAACTGAGCAATATCTGTTCAGTCGTCTCTACCCAATGGAGAATCAATACCAATGTACTAGTTTGTAGTCAGACTTTGGATTGCCCTCTGCTGCTCTAAAATCTCAACCACCATCTACACTGTGTACTCACATCTTGTCGTAGACAGTGTGTGGAAAGATCTGCATTTTCTTGTTCCTGCCTTAACAGTTGGCTTCACACTGCAGTGGAAGTGCCCACAATCCTCTTACACCATTCAATTACACTTGCTCCTCTATTATTTCCTTCTGAAATTTCTGACTTGATTATAAGATGGAGATGCATAAAATGGAGGTGCATTGCACACAGCTTTTACCATATTTGAAAATCCATTAGTTAACACCACCAACCTTACTGCATGCAGAATATTATCTGAAGTGTGTTTTTCATCCATCACTTCAGCATGGAGAAGGAATGATTGATAACCCTGCTGACCAACAGATAAACTTCCTTCCTTACTGCTAGAGCCAGCTGCTGCTATTGAACTTGTAGTAGCAGCTTTGTGAGACACACCCAGCTGTAACCAGCAACACAACAATAAGTTGTGTGAGTTCATTGTCCTGCTGTGTAGTGGAATCCACCTAAATTGTTCCAGTGTTGGCTGGACAAATTGTAACATCCCAATCAGCCTTGGTCATTGGCTGGCAGTACCAGTAGCTCTTATTTCTTCAAAACCTCCCTTGTCACTTTTAGCTGGAACATCTACAGAGTATATGGTACTATTAGTTGTAGTAGTAATAGCAGCAATGCTGCTTGCTCTACAACTTTCTGCCTCTTTCTTCGATAATCTAGCCTTGTGATGGCTGCAGAAGTGATGGTTCATCCAAGCATTAGTGAGAGAATCCAACACTCTCCTCGTGCTAACTTCCTTCCCACAAAGTTTGTACTTTGCAAAGTGACTAAGTGGTAAACTTTGATGCGACACAGCACATTGGCATCTACCCTTTTGGATAATTCTGCTAATGATGTAGGTTGATGAGCAACAGCAGGAGTTTTACTACTCGGGCCTGGCACAGTAGCCTCTGCACTGGTACTGTGGCTAGTAGTACCAGTGGTGGTGGTAATTGTTGACAGAGTTACACTGGTGGTGGTAACAGTGTCACTGCTAGGAGGAGTTGAGGACCTGGATTTAGTAGTGGGAATAGTTCTACTACTAACACATTTTGAAGAAATAGGTTATGGTGGTGATGGTCTACTGGTGGTTGAAGTAGCAATAGCAGGTGCTACTATAGTAAAAAAGTGGAAGGGGAAAAATGTGATTTGGTTGCTGGTGAAAAAGTGGACTGCTCCTTCTGAAATCCTGACTCTTCTCTACTATTTGCTCCTCATCCTCAGTTTTTAGTCAAGCTCTTCATGAGCAAAATTAAATGCAGTTCCTGAAAAAAACTGAAGTGTCTTTTGGGCTATGAAAGACCCAAAAAGCACAATGAGGTCCCTTCAAATAATCAAAATAAATAATTAAAAAATCACAGTTTATTGAATACAATTGTATATACAGGGACAATGCAAAAGAAAATAGAAACAACCAATGAAAAATCCCATAAGGCTTTGTGGGTAATGAGGGAGGGTAAGTAGTGAATCAATGTTGATATACAATGAGCAAAAACTGGAGGTGCCTTTGAGTGAAAAAGAAAACAGAATCAGAATGGCTGAAATCCTTGCAGGAAAAAAACAGGCTGTTCACTTTTTAGACAGATGGAGCATTTAAATAATGATCAGCCCACTTGAAACAAAGTTCACCCTGCTGGTGAATTTCCAATAAATCACAGAGCCCTTGCTATAACAATCCAGAATGAACCCTTATCTGGTAGCAAATATGTAAGGACATGTCTGTGTAAAAATTGGAAACAAACAACATCCGTGTGATTACTACCACTGAAAATATATGGCTTGCTGTCTCTGACAATAAACTGTCTATTCACTAGTACTGACTGCCTAAAGATTGCTACATAATAATACTGCTTATCCTACATGTTGTCCAAGTCCATTCATAAGCCTCCTGTATACTCCAATCTTCTAACTCTACGGTACCAACAAACCCCTCCACCCGCTCATACACCCAATTTCCTTATAATCTAATGTGCATAATAGGTGATTGAGCAAAATGTGCAAAGTGGCAAAAAAAGGAATAGCCCGACACGCGTTTCAGCACTGCTAATGCGCCTTTGTCTGGGGCACTGAAATAAATTACCATGCTATGGAGCTTATGGATAGTAGAGTTCAGGAACCACCTGACTCCTGCGGCCAATCAAGGTATCCGGTGGGAGGAGACTGAGAACATTGCACCGCCCATCTGACAAGGTGGTTAATTAAACGAGGCGTCAACAGATTATTATTATTATTTTATTATTTATATAGCGCCATCAGATTCCGTAGCGCTGTACAAAGGGTGAACTAACAGACATTTAATTGTAACCAGACAACTCGACGTACAGGAACAGAGAGGTTGAGGGCCCTGCTCAATAGTGACACAAAGGGTAAAAGTAGGGGTATGAAGTAAGTTGTTAGAAAAATATAAGCTAAGCGCTTAGTAGGTAATTTTTGACAGTTGCAGGAGAGGAGTCATGGAGGGTGGAGGATAACAACCTGCTAACAGTTTAATTGATATACTTTCTTGAAGAAGTGAGTTTTCAATGATTTTTTGAATGAGTGGAGACTGGGTGAAATTCTTATGGAGGAGGGAAGGGAGTTCCAGATGAGAGTAACTTATGAACTTAGGTCCTCCCTTCTAATAAAATACATATCAATTTAGTTAAATACAGGGAGTATCAACAAGCGAAGTTAGCTTAAAGTGATAAGGATCTTAAACACTGAAAGCGCAATGCTGTCTAACGATTAACCCATGCATCGATCAGGAGCCATTAAAGATGAAAAAGATATTGGAGCTATTAAATTGATACCCTAAAGAGCGCCATAAGAAAAGTAAAAAATAACCAAATACATCTGACAATTTTTTTTTATCTTGACTAAGAGAAGTCAGAACAGTTCACTTCAATGCTGATGCTGTGAGCAAAAATATAAGAAATAAAGACAACAAAGTAGGCTATTTTACTAGTGTATTCTGTGCTATCAAAGCTCATTTCACAAATGAAAACACAGCCACACACAATTCGATGAGACTGGCAGAAAATGATCTATCAGCACTTAGAATGAAGCAGCAGCGCCTCTAAGAGATGAATGTATAACAATAACTACTATGGCTTGGTTAGTTTACATTTAAAAGGCTTATTTTAAAAATTACCTTAGACCTAGACTATATTCAGGGCCGTCTTTAATATTGACCGGACCCTGGGCAACCATTTGCTTGGGCCCCCTGGACCCTACCCCCTGCCAGACATACTAACACACATACACAGAGACATACACTGACACACACGCAGACACATACACTGACAGACATACTGACAAACAAACATAAACACATACTGACATACACACAGACACATACACTGACAGACATACTGACACATACACAGACACATACACTGACAGATATACTGACACAGACAGACACATACACTGACAGACATACTGACATACACACACAGATATACTGACATAAATTTACACTTTTAAAACCACCCTCCAGTTTCCTACCTTGGAGGGTGGTTTCCCCGGCGTCCAGTCTGGAGGCTGAGGCTGTTGGGAGTTGGGGTCTGCCTCACCTGGCCCAGTCCCTCTCCTTCCTGCCTCCTCCATCTCCAGCATTGCTCCTTTTGTAGTGGGAGGAAGTGACTCGCGGTTGTCACTTCCTCCCAGCGCTGCCGAAAAGCAAGGGCATCAGTCGTGCTGTTAAAGTGCTACAGCGTGTGACCGGCCCCTGCTTACAAATGCCCACCAGGTGGCCCTTACTGTGCAGTGGGCCTCCTTAGTGTTCGGGCTGTCGGTTGTGTCGGCAGGCCCATGGGCGGAAATATAGTTGAGGGAAGTTGGGCCCTTGGGCTTTTGGCCTCCCCAAATAACTGGGCCCCGGGCAGCTGCCCGATTTGCCCTGCGTTAAAGACAGCCCTGACTATATTAATTCTATGCTAGGCTAACGCTAACATACTATCCTTTAAGTTCCTGCAATAATCTAAACCAACCTAAGCACTCTAAGCTAAAGGACTAGATTCTTCCAACTCTAATTTATTTTATTTTAAAAAAATTTTATTTTTGCGAGTTATCGCTGAATTACAACATGGCATGAGAGTCGTAGAGAAATGAGCATAATATAATAGCTTTGAAATTAAAATCGAACCAAAGTGAATCTAGTATGAACTGGATAAAAATCCAGACTTTACTAGTCAAGTGAGTGGAGCGCTATATATTTACACTTACCCTGATTCAGGGTTAAATCTCAGATGTATGTTGATACATAGAAGTGAAAAAACAATACAACACAATATAGTGTAAATCTGTAGATGGTGAGGATTTTGTAGTAATATGTCAATGATCAAACTCACATGGAATAGAGCCTCAAACAGGACAGGCTCAGATCACTTTCACAATAGTGTCGTATGGAGACACGGCACCCTTTAACTGGATTGAATTTCCTCAAGGAAAGATAGAGAGAAAAAGGGGAGAGACCCCCTAGTGTACTATGTTTTGACTTTGTAGTTACACATACAGTAGTTATAGTAGTGCTCACCTTTTTTGAGCCAATGAGAACCTGGCTCTAGATGGTAGACTTGGGTGCCTCTGGAGGGGGGCACAAACCGTTCTTTTAGCAGCATATTGTGTTGTATTGTTTTTTCACTTCTATGTATCAACATACATCTGAGATTTAACCCTGAATCAGGGTAAGTGTAAATATATAGCGCTCCACTCACTTGACTAGTAAGGTCTGGATTTTTATCCAGTTCATACTAGATTCACTTTGGTTCACTTCTATATCGAGTGAGGGAAAGAGAACACCCACCAGAGTGTGTAGCTGCTTTTGTATCACTTTAATAGATCTATAAGCGCACTGGACACAGTAATCACTATTTCTTGAAATTAAAATCACTTAGCTTAAATCAACTCATTTTAAGTTTTTGTGGCCAGTGAAAGTTAAAGTGATTTGTATCTGAAAGGGTGCAGGTATGGGGCTTATTGCGCCGTATTGCTTGTCGTCACAACGCTGTTAAGCAAGAGCTCACCTAAGGCACCTATGAGGTCAGTAATGGGCTTACAAGCCTTCAATATCTGTGGGTCACAGCTAGAGGAACAATTTCCTAGTCAGAAGGCCAAGGCCATGGGTTTAGCGTGCATAGTTACTTTACATAAAAAGCCACTGTATGCCGTTGCACGTTCTAGTAAGGGGGGGTGGGGAACTAAACGTGGGGCTTAACCAGTAGCTTATGGAGCCAGTGGAATAGTTGGAAGGTTATAGAAAAATAAACAATGGGTCTTATGCATTATAAAACAGTGCAAACAAATCAGACTGGTATCTGCTGGTGCAGATTTCAGGTAGGCAAGGTGGTTGTCCCACGCCCACCCCCTCTGGGTACGAATGGAGTAATTGCTGCAACAGTCCAGGATGGGCGATCTGTCAGTTGAGCCTTCTCTTCCGTTATGCCCAGGGACTGGAGGAAACATAGTGTTTCAGAAAGGTGTGACATCAGGTGTGTCTTGCCGGCATTATCAGCCTGTATTCAACGTGGTCCCCATTTGTAAGAAATGGAGTGCTCTTGTAGTAGCTGGGTAACTTGCTTGAGGGATGTTCGCTATACTGGGGTATGTCTGGAAAAGTGTCCCTTCAAACGACACCGTGGAAGAGCCTCTCACAGCCCCCATGATTACCCTACGGTCAGAGTCCCATGTTGATTTCAGCAGAACATCCGTGGGTGTGTCTTGGGCTGCGTTGGAAGCTTTGGTAAGTCAGAAACAGGAGTCTACCACAAATTGTTTTGCCTGTTTGGGCATTAGCAGAGTGGCAATAATCCTCTGACAGTACTGGGGGAGTTCGGCTCCTGCAATCGTTTACAGCACTCCCCGGATTTTCAAATTTCGTGCTCTGGCCCTGTCCTCTCTGATGACTATCTGCGCCTGTTGGTCTGCGCATTTTTTCTGTAGCACTCCTATAGTGGCATTTGTCAGTGAGCTTAGATACTGCCTCGCTGACCGGTGCCACATCCGCGTTGAACATGCTCTTGATTTCTCTTATTAATGTCTTGATATCTGCTCTAGTAGATGGGGCTGAGTCCTCTAACTCTGCAGTTCTCTGTGGTGCTGAGCATGGCAGAGATGGAGGGAAGATATCAGCGGTAATGCTGTCATCATCTAATGACATTGAGGAATAGGCCTCAGCAGGCACCATCTTGGTGGATTCAGGCCACTGGGACGTGCATAGAAAAACCCCTATTTCTCAGGATCCCGAGCACTGGTCTACTCATTACTTCTTGTTCTTTTTCTCCATATCACTGGGCGTCTGGCTGGTGTCCTCTGAGTGCAATAGCAGGGCCGATGTTAGTTATTAGCCAGGTATATCTGGTAAGCTTGCAGAGCTGTCTCGATGTCGGTCCAGCTCATGCAGGCGCTGCCTCCACCCCGCAACTCTAAATTTAAGTAAACAATTATTAATAAATAAAAAAAAGGAGAATATTTATAAAACCCTGTTTTCTGTAGCCAGCACAGAAAGCAGGGAAGGAAGGCAGTACCAGGCACTGGCAGTGCAACATGTGGCAAGCAGGGCCAGATTAACAGCCCAGTGGGCCTGGTGCTGACAATTATGACGGGCCTAATTACAGAATATTATTGACCAAAAATACTAAAACACTCCCAAGCGTCTTGTATCTGATGGAGATGGTGCTGGAGGGAAAGAAAACAGCAGCTAAAAGAAAACACATACCCTATGCTAATCTTGCTCTAATTTATGTTTTCATCTTTCAAGTAAATCCATAACCCCTAACAGCAGTGTCCAGTCAAGCAGGAAGTCAATGGGCACAGTAAAAGGGTGTGTCACTGACACAAATCACGTAACCTGCAAAAAGGGGCGAACGTGCCCAAAAAGAGGGTATGTCTGCCCAAAGAATTGGAAAGCCAGCCTGCCAATCATGAAAGCTGTCCAACTAAGGGCATGCTATGAAGACAGCATACTGAGCTTGGCATAAATGCATCTAATGATGCACTTGCGCAATGCTTTCTAAGGACTGTCCCCTAACACTCGCTGTGTCCCCAGGTCTCCCAGTGACCCTATGTATCACAGTGTCCCTATGTATCACAGTGTCTCAATGCCCCATGTCTCCCTGTTTCCTCCAGTATTCCCATGTGTGTATGTCCCCATGTCTCCCAGGGTCCCTATGTTACTAGGACACTAGGAACATTGGGGAGACCTGGAGACACCATGGACACAGGGAGACTAGGGGACACTGGCTGGGACACATGGAGTAACTGGGAAAATAGGGGACACTTGAAGACATGGGGACACAGACACCGGAGACACAGACACTAGAGACACTGGCTGGGGGACATGGGGACATTGAGACATGGGGGCACTAGGAGACATGGGGACACTGAGACACCAGGGACACAGACACTAGGGACACTGGCTGGGAGACATGGGGACATTGAGACACTTGGGGCACTGGGAGACATGGGGGCACTGAGACACCAGGGCCACTGGTTTGGAGACATGGGGACACTGGGAGACATGGGGACACTGTGTCACCATGTGTCTCTGTGTCCCCATGTCCCCAATGTTCTTAGTGTCTGTGTCCCCATGTTTCCTTGCAGCCTTGCCCCCTATCCTTCACTTACCTGACCTGTAGTCTGTCTCTGCAGGGTGGCAGTTGCTGTCTGGACTCTCTGTGCAGTGTAGCTGCTCCCCTGTGGATCAGTGAGTAGAGATAGGCAGGGAGGGATATGCTGGAACTTCCTATGCCTGCCTCTCTCCCCACACAGCGACCCCTTCTGGCCAGTGCTGGTATTGCATTGTAATCTATGTTTAGACTAAGAAAAATACCATCATTTGTATTGCCAGTATGACTGCAATATCGGCACCGGCCAGGCAGCCTCAAATACTGGCTGTGCCAATAAAATACCAGCCAGGTGGAAACCATAAGTATTAGTGTAGTAGAATTATTTATTTTATTTATTTATTTATAAAATATTTTACCAGGAAAGATACATTGAGATTTCTCTCGTTTTCAAGTATGTCCTGGGTCCACAAATCATTGCATTGTTACATTAGGTACAACAAAATACAAAAACAATATTAATACACAATATATACAAAATTTAACATAGAACAGGCAGGAAATATATAATCAACCATGACACGTGCATTCTGTTTTGAGGTATGTAGAGAGGGATCTCTTAAATGACTTTAGGCTTAGGGAAGATTTTAAATTGTGCGGGAGGTCGTTCCACAATTGCGGCGCTCTGTAGGAGAAGGAGGATCGGGCCGCTTTCTTTTTGTATTGAGGTAGACTAAGTAAAGTGCTTGTACTGGATCGGAGCTTATAGAAAGTGGGAGCAGCTAAGGAAAGCATTTTGTTCAGGTAGGGTGGGAGTTTCCCAGAGAAGCTCTTAAAAACAAGGCTGGAAAGATGAAGGGTGCGTCTGGATTCCAGCGACAGCCAGTTTAGTTCCTTTAGCATGTCACAATGATGGGTCCTGTAATTACATTGTAGCACAAATCGGCAGAACTAGTTATACAATGTGTTGAGTTTATTAATGTGGGATCGCGATGCAGACGCATATACTACATCCCCATAATCAATGATTGGCATCAGCATTTGCTGTACAATCTTTTCCTTTACTGTAGGGCTTAGGCAGGCTTTGTTAGAATAGTGTGAGTAGTAGAGTAGTTTTTTAAATCAGTGGGCCTATTCCATGGGCCATCAGCCCCTATGTTAATCCGGCCCTGGTGGCAAGCTGACTCAGTCAGAAGCACTGCAATACTACAATGTGCAGCTCACAGAAAACACAGAAATTTAAAATAAATATCTCAGAACAAGTCTCTCTAAACAAGTACACAATTTGCGAGAAGTGTAATAATAATGAAAAGCAATGAAGCTGTGTGTCAAAAGTGTGTGACCTTCAAAGCTCAGTCAAAGAATTGCAGAGAAAGATTCCCTGCCTGCTTTTACTTTGCTTTAAAAAAAAAAATTTTTATTTTTTTTTAAGTCTAGGATGCAACATACCATTGGAGAAGCCCCTACAGCATCATGTCACAAGAGTGCGCTGATTGGACAAATGAAAATCAGCTTACTCCCATGCCCCTTCTCTTGCTATAATGCAAGGCATTTGAATGGACAAATAAATGAATGTCAAAAGGTGCATGTGTTTGTTCTTCAGCTCACTCTCCCATCCCTTGTCCCTCTGCTAAATCAATCTCTGTTGCAAAAGGTAGACGGCTCATTCATTCAGTGCACGTTCAATTGTTCGGCTTATTCCATACTCCCAAACCATTTCTATATCCCTCCTCTATCTGTGTAAAATAACAAACAAGTCTTCAGAAAGAATGAATTTATTTGGTGTATGTTCATTCATTTGGCTCACTCCCATCACAACTGTGTAATAATATATGATGAGAGTGAGCCAAATGCCCACTGAATGAATGAGCCATTTGTTCATTCAGATGACTTGTTCGGCCGTTTGCATTACAGACAGAGTTTAAACAACCAGAGTGTAATACAAACAAGTGAATGCATCATCCGAATGAACAAATAAACAAATGGTGCTTGGAAGACAATTGTTTAATGACCATTCATTCGTTCGTTCATTCATTAGGTTGGCATCCCATTCGGAATTCGAACAAATGGATGATAGAAAATTGTCTAACACATACTAGTAGAAACATTACAGTTTATTGCATAGTGTGTTTAATTTACTTTCATTTTCTTATCTCCTTCTCTGAGATGGCATTTTATAATTCGGTTTTCAATTTGCAACAATTCTGTGTTTAGTAAATAGACCCTTAAGCACCTAGCTACATCAAACATAACCTTTCAAGAAGCAATATTGTTTTTTGCAACAACACAATCTGCCCTGTAAAGATATTGTGTCAGCATGAATTACTCGGCATATTTACCACTGGAACTCTACACAACCAGTGGCAGTTAAATAAGTAGAGCATTTCATTTTGGAATCCTTAAACACCAGAGGCGATGATCGCATAAGCAATAATTATTCCTTAAGAGGTTAATAATTATACTAGGATAAATTTATTTACAGGCAATTCAGCATTTTGCATGATACCACTGCACCTTTAAACATGGCTTTTACGGAGCTAGTGCTGAATCATTGAAGAATACATCACAGTAATTCTGTGACTGTAATGCAGCAAGCTCAGATACATGCTGATGCATTGAAAAAATGACCTTCTGTATTGAAACCTGGGACTTCAGTGCTGAAGAATAATGTGATTAACTGCATGTTTAATTATCTTTTTAATCTCTATTATTCTCTCATTTTTTCCAGATTATGGGTCATTACCTCCTTCCGATCCAAGGTATGGGATGTCTAGCCTGCTGCAGTCATTATGTATTGGAAGTCTGCCAAAATTAGCCCTAACATGCAAAATTTCGAAAAACATTTCTGCTAATGGTTCTTATAAAACACTTTCTTCCCCATTAATACTTTTTTTCCATTTCACCCATTAGTACATGTGATAGACAAATTACGTAGAGGGCTTTAAATTCATGCTTGAAGGACATGTGGCTTATTTGATTGAAAATAATCTGACCTGGAGAATAAAGACGAGATCTATGAGAAAGGTACAATTTTCACATGGTTTTTATATATGCTTGAAATTTCTCAATGTAATTGATTTGTGAATGTTAAAGAAGTAAGCTCAGAGGACCGTAATTCATTCTGTATTAGTATTTATATATTATATTAAATGTATTTTTTTATTGTGTCAGCTTGTTTATAATTTGATTCATTTGTGCAGTTTTATAGAACATGTGAACACTATATAAATTAATAATGATATACTGATTTGTAAAGTAGCTGCAACTACTCTTTCTGTAAACACTTCTTGAAGAGGAGAAAATAATTCAGTTGACACAGTAATACACATTTAGCATTTGTATTAATGATGAAAAAAATGATTTAATTTAACTATTTACCTTTTATCAATAATCTGTTTGTTTCTGCTTATTGACACTATGCTATTGCTGATTATTATTATTCTAACATCATATAAAATGTCCATTATTTTCCATATATAGAATGTTTATTTTTTTTAATGATACAATATTTGTTGATTAATTTTAATGACTCTAAGTGTTTTCAGTGGTCTATTTTTTATCTAGTTGTGGGAACCTAACAATCTACTTGCAAACATTAGGTCAAAAAGGGTTATCTTAAATTGTGACATAGTTGCATAGCTGAAAAGAGATATGTGTCCAAGTTCAGCCTTTCTCACATTTGTTTTTGCTGTTGACCCAAAAGAAAGCAAAAAACACCAGTTTGAAGCACTTCCGTTTTTGAAAGAAACTAGGGGAAAAAATCCTTCATGACCCCAGAATGGCAGTCAGATATCTTGGTTCAACAAGCTTTTTGACTCAACTAATTAAAAATTATATTCCTGATTATTATGTGTTTGCAAGTATTTATCCAATTGCTTTTTAAACATATGCATAGACTCTGAAAAAAACACCTTTTCATGCAGAGAATTCCAATCCTTTACTTTGCCTTAGACTAAATCTCCTTTCTTCCAGTCTATATGTGTGATCTCCTGTCCTATGTATAGTCATATTTATGAATGGATTTCCTGACAATGGTTTGTATTGGCCCCAGATATATATTTATAATGCTATCTTATCCTCTCCTAGGTGCCGTTTTTCCAAACTAAAGAGATTTAAATTTGTTAACCATAACTAAAATGCTTCATTTTTTTTAAATTTTCTAGTCTGCCTCTGCATTTTTTCTAGTGCCATAATATCCTTCTTTAGAAAAGGTGCTTCTTTAGAACACGTACATGTGTTTAAGTGTATATAGTTGCACACATTACCGAACATGTTTGTTTTTATTTGTGGTGAGGATTTAAAATTGTAAAAAAATAAAAATAAAGGCTTCATGTATCATATATGATCATTTTAAAAATATATATTTTTCAGACTTTTGTCTTAGATGTTTTGCCCTCCTCACTATTATCAATGTATTTCTTGGGTAGAGAGACATTGTGGGGTTGATAAGAGTCTTGGAGACCCCTAGTCTGCTAGATGAGGGTGTAACCGCAACCGGTTCTCCAATTTACCACTATAACATCTTAAAGCATAGAACTTAGCAGGGCTAACCATACAGTTATTTTAGCCATAATATTACATAGTTAGTATAAATAAATAATTGAGAATACAATATAAAATAAGGATTGTCTTTGAAGCAATAAAGTTTTGTCTTTTTTAGATATTTTATTAAGAAATTATAGAGAAATGGAGGTTCTCCCGAAAGCTTGTCATTAAAAATTCTGTTAGTCCAATAAAAAAAGGTATTACAAGATGTGAATTTTATCTGTTTTTTACATAAATATAAATATAGACATATAAAATCCATTACAATAATTTATTGCAGCATTTTAAGATTCAAGTATATGCTTGCAATATCATTAAAATAGAATAACATACCCTCTTGAACATGTCAACATCTCTCAGTCATTATAAGATCGAGCAGTATTTCTGTCTCCAAATCTCTCCCCTGTGTGCTAACATTAAAAAGGTACATATTTATACCTTAGATGTCTATTTTAGAACTCCCTTAAATTGGCAAAGATACAAGGCCAACTAAAACGTAAGGGTGCACATGTCATGGAAAATTCCATTAAGACAAAATGGCGTAAGAGAGAACTATGCATTATAGTATGCACTGAAAGTAGGTAAGAGGTAATTGCTGTTATGTAACATAGCCTTGAAGCTTGTTTATGCATTAATTGTTATTGTATTAAACTAAGACAAAATGGCGTAGAACTACATATTATGCACTGAAAGTAGATAAGAGGTTATTTATTAAAGAAACATTGCATGAAAAACAATATGTTCCACTTCTAACATCTTGTCAGTTTGCAATATCTTAAAGACAAAGTACACCGTTTAAAAATACAACTTTGCATTCTAAAACTTGTAATATTTACATTTGCCCATAACAAGGGGGCACTGTAATAGGGCACAGATATTTGTATTACAGGACCTGATAGACTTGTCATTCCGTGGACCCTACTTAATATAGTACTCTTAATCCTGCAGAAAGAAGAGAGGTAATTGACTAATAAAGCTCAACTTGTCAACTTGTGTGCTTTTTGAGAATTGGTGAATTGGAGTTGCAAATCTGTGCAAATCAACATGTAGATATATAGATATATTGCTTTATTGTAGAAATAGCTGCAATAAAATAATTGGCTATACTTGGCTACACTTACGTGAGAAATTAAACACTGAAATAATGGGGACATCAAGCTTTCAAAATATATATATGCAGAAGTCTATTTTTGTTAAGATTTCTCTTAAAATTAGTAGTCACTGAAAACTCCTGAATTTGGATAACAATGTCACTCAGTGTCAGGACATTTACACAAAATGTCCCTCTAAATTGGAGAACCGGTTGCGGTTACACCCTCATCTAGTAGACTAGGGGTCCCCAAGCCTGTTGTCACCCCCAAAATGTGTCTCTACCCAACAAATACATTGATAATAGTGAGGAGGGCAAAACATCTAAGATAAAAGTCTGAAAAAATATATTTTTAAAATGATCATATATGATACATGAAGTCTTTTTTTTTTTTTTACAATTTTAAATCCTCACCACAAATAAAAACAAACATGTTCGGTAATGTGTGCAACTATATACACTTAAACACATGTACCTGTTCTAAAGAAGCACCTGTTCTAAAGAAGGATATTATGGCACTAGAAAAAATGCAGAGGCAGACTACAAAATTAATCAAGGTTTTAAACATAGGAAATGATTGACTGTCAGAACTGTAAATATGAATACACCAATCAATTATCACTCATTTTGCTTTCAATGAAAGGGCCAAGACTTTTAGAACTCAGATTTGAAGAACACTCAAATTTAAGGATGAAAATGTCAAAAGTCGAGAGTAACATCAGCCAGGATGAAGAAGACAGTGGATCAAGCACTAGGATACATCGTAAAACAATATCAACTCTTGTATCTAACCTGAAATACACAAAGAAGATTAGGCGCAAAAAAAGGCAACATTTCCATCAGTCTCTCGAGGAAAAGGTATGGTCAGACTATTTCTATTTTGTTTGTGCAAATATACTATGTGGAAATGTTTTATTTATGGAAGTTGTTTCCATTTTAATATTGTAATATAACTTGAAGAGCTGAAATACAAAAACAAATATTGTTCACTGATTTGGCATATTATTAACATTTTGCATATAGCACCAGCATTTTATAACAAACTAAATTTAACAATTCAAATATAAAAAAAATACTATGATTATATGTAACTATGCTGCATTACTTATTATACTTTAATATTTAGTTTTTTTTCTGAATTTCCTAGACTGAATAATAGCAAAATTAGAAAATATATATATTTTTAAATATACATTTTAGTGGAAGGTACGCACTCACACATTAACGAAAATTTATGAATGTATGTGAAATATGTAACACAGGTTGTTGTGAAGGATTGATATAATTTCCCCTGTTACTAACACTTTATTGTAGTAAGATATGTAATGCTCTTTTACAATGATAATACATAATGCCTCTAAGTTATGGTAAAATTGATCTTAAAAAAAATATACTCTAACAAGTCACCGTAGCACACATTTAGCAACACAATGCTGTGTTATTATTATTATTATTATTATTATTTATAAAGTACCAATACACTTTATGATGGGTAGAAGAGAAAAGAAAAAAAGATGTAAATTTAACAAGACAAGTTTGACTTAGTAGTAGGGCTCAACAGCGTAGTTGGTGATAGTAAATAAGCCAGACATTCCCTAATTGTATAATAACGTATGGCATTATCAGTTGGCTTTGTATTGGGCCATTGGTTCTTGGACACCTGGCATATAATAGCATTAGAAGGTAGAGTCTATCTCCTTAATTTGGTTGTTGAGGCTAAACAAATAATGACTTCTCAATGAGTCTTGGGCTGAGCACACATAGTTAAGAGAGCTAAGCTCAACAAGTCAAGGACTATGGGTAAACATAGCAAACTACCAACTTTAAACTTCGCTAAATGTTCTGCATTATGGTACATATACAATTATCACAGTTTTCATTCTATCCACCCCCTTTCCCAGTTGTCACCGTGATACTCTATTACTTTCTGCTCAAGCATTTACTCACACCTGCTCATTAAGGTCAGAATATTTTCCGATAATAGACTGGTTTCCAAGAGTAGAGGATATTTTTTGGATGGGAATGTGTCATACCTGCATCCAAGAGATACGAGTCCTATTATAGCTTTTGTGGATATTCCACTACACCAACAGAGAAACACACCTGGTAAAATAGCCTTTGCCCATTTGTAGTCAGACCCAAGTAAATTGATTCCTCCTGAGCTTTTAGTCCAGATAAGCAATTTAACAATGAATGTGTATTTCGTAAGACTTATATTCTAATACACTAGATCTACCACATCTAGAAATTCCCAAACAAGCCTAGATTTGTGCATTTTAGCTGTTCTTTACACAAAGGGCTCCATCTTGCTCCAAAAGGTCCGCACTCACTGCCATCCATAATATATAAATGACATAGTTCATAAGTACTGCATCTTTATTTGTTAAAAAGGCAGGCAGACCTCATAAACAGGGCATAAAATAACAATAAAATAATAATTAGTATTCCAACCAAAACAAAAACCACCAATGCAAAAACCAAAATAGAAAGTCAGCTCTGTGCTGACTGCTGGAAGAAAAGGGTGGGTGGGGGGGTTGAAAAGATACATTAAATACCTAGGAGGTTTCTGTACACTGATAGGAACATTTTAATAGCATCTGGTTCACAGTTAAAGTATAAAAAAGAAACCAATAGCGGGCCCATGAATATAAAATTTATTTTATAATTATATAAATATATATTTTTCACTGCTCGTCCTTTTAATCCTTCTAATGGTCGCTTTTCAATGGTCACTTCTCACTTGATCTGTGAATAAAGTCAGCCATTAATCATCTTTTTTTTTCCCATGAATCATCTCTTTATTAGGTGTCATGGGCGGAATTCAGAATCACAAATCAAAGCAAAAATGCTCGACCATTAAGATCATGATTCAGTTATATTCCGCCTCAAAATTTTGGAATTTGAACAAACACCAGGTTGTCCCAAATTTACACAAATAGAAGTTCAAAACAAAATGAATCTCACAGTCTAAAAAGTATATACCTGCCACAATAAACTATCAGGGTTATTCACTAAAGTGACCATTCAATGTGAATTTCAAATAGTCAAGATAGGAACAGTCTCCAAGTCAGTTATGCTTTCAGTTAATACAAAACCACCAAATGATACCGCACTCAAGAAAGAAAGTGTATGAATCTAAATTTATTGCTACAACTTAATAAAACTGGAAATAGTACTCATATCTCCTGTGTTAAGACACCAGAAGTATGATGATAGTCCTATTCAATGGTTTGCACACCACTATAAATGTGTAGAGACAGAGTATTAAACACTTGTCAGATCACCAAAAATTTTTGTCTACCTATACAAAGCTCAAGTACAAGAAAGAAGGTACAGTGCTTGATGTACCTATACAATCAGTCTAGAGTGCAACACAAAACAAAATATATACAAAATATACAATACTGCCTGACAATTACAGGTATCTTCTGATAAGAATGGGATACTCTGAGACAAAAAAGGGGTATATAGATAATAAAATGGGAGAAAACCCCTTGTAGAATCGTCTTGTAATCTATAGGAATAACCTTATCCTGAGTATAAAGATGCAAATCCCATGAAAAAAATATATTAAAATCTCAAAAAAACTAAATATGTAAAAAGAAAAATTTAAAAATTAAATAATCTATATAAGAAAAATAAAATTCTGGGATAAAGTCATGTTTTGATCTCACCACAAGATAGTCTGGGAGGCCTCCTGGTGAGTTGTAGATATAATGTAGATTCATTAAAGTGCAGGAAAAAGGACTCAAAGTTTCCAATATATTTGCTCAGTGTAAGTATCCTTGGAAAATCTTCTTTGGACCAGCAGGGTAGAGGTATTTAACGGTGAAAGAAGTTTTTGACAAAGGCAAAGCTGAATTATTGCCACCTCATAGACCATATGATTGTGCCATTAACTTGATTCCTGGAACTATGTCTCCTAGAGGTACTGTATACCCACTTTCTGCTAAAGAGAATCTGGTCTTGGAGGAATATATTGAAGAAAACCTAAAAAAAAGGTTTTATTAGGAAATCTTCACCAGCTGGTGCAGGATTTTTCTTTGTGTCTAAAAATGAAAGGGACCTCAGACCTTGCATAAATTACAGAGGATTGAATAGGGTTGCTGTACATAATGCCTATCTAATACCCCTGATAACCAAGTTATTTGACAGGCTGGGAGGGGCTAAGATTTTTACCAAGCTAGACTTTAGAAGTGCTTACAATCTTGTTAGAATCTGTAAAAATCATGAACAGAAGACAGCCTTTAATTCCAGATATGAGCATTACAAATCCAGGGTTATGCCATTCGAATTATGTAACACCCCGTCTGTCTTCCAAGACCTCATTAATGATGTATTACGTGACTTGCAGCAAGAGTGTCATAGTGTATCTTGATGATTTCCTAATATACTCGAAGGACAAAGAAACACATCACAAACAGGTTAAAAGAGTATTGTCTTGACTTTTACAACATAATCTATTTTGTAAGTTAGACAAATGTCTTTTTGACCAAACTGAAATTGGTTTTCTGGGTTATTTAATCTCGGAGACAGGATTGGCTATTGATCCCAGTAAATTGGACTTCATATTCAAATGGCCACTACCTAATGGTCTTAAAGTAGTAGCAGATTTATTGGTTTCTCCAACTACTATCGACAGTTCATCAAAGGGTTTTTGTCCATAGTAGCACCCACAATGAATCTGACTAAAAAAGGTAAAAATCCCCAAAAATGGTCTGATAAAGCTCTTCAGGCTTTTGAAGATCCCAAAAGGTCCTTTTCTTCCGCCACAATATTAGTTGTGGCGGAACCAACCTCGCCACTGTGCACTGGAGAAGCCTGGTTGCCTGCCTGCTGCCTTTTGACTATGGACAGGCATTTAAGTACTTTATTTTCCTATGCAGAAAGTTCTATTCATGAATTTCTGCCCTGGTGTTCGGTAAATTCTCGGATTTACTGAATGAACTCATTTAACCCAGATAGCTATGCCATGGGACCTATTTGTGTAATAAAAGGCTTTGGCTCCATGGCAATTGAACTGTATGTGTGTGGTCTGATCGCCATTCAGTAATAATGTGGGCTCAGACCTAAGCTATCTGGGGAAATGTTGCATGTCTGTATTTTATGTAATAAATGTAACCTTGTGTATTTTATTGTATTTTTATGTCTTTTATTGTCCTTTGTCTGCCATGTGGCTAATGGAGTTTTGCCTCTGTCCTTGTAGATAATTGGATTACTTCCCAATTATCTCCAGGATAGAAGACTCGGTGGAACTGGTTTTGGGCAGAAAAGCCATGATTCATTTGGTCAAATTGGACTTTCCCTTAACTTTTTAACCCCTGGATGGAATTGGCTGAATTTTGGTTATGTTTATATTAAAATTATGCTGATTCTGAATATGTATGTTTTATGTGAATATGATGCATATTTTAAAAGTTACAGTGTATGTATAAAAAGTGTATTTTTCCTGCCTGTGATAAATTATATTAACCCATTGTGTTCAGTAATTATATCACAGGCAGAGGGGAGGGATGTATGTTTGTGCTGGGTGTGTTTTATGGTTCTCCTGTAAATTATTGGTTGTACTGTGTCCCACCCTGTGGGATGTCCCCTTGCATGGGGACTTGCATAAAAGCCAGTGTGTGGCCATTACAGGGGAGTTCCTACTTAACCCTCAAAGTGAAGTGTCGTCTCATTATTGGGGGAGGATTTATTGTATGCTGTTCCAGTTTGACTGCTAGGAGTGTAAACCTATTCGCATGTTTTTTCCTATTCGGCTGTATACAACATTCATATGCTTAAAAGTACTCATATGCTTCTCCGGTTCAGTGATTGTGGTGTCTGCCAGAGTGCTTGAAGTCCTCAGGAAACGCTAGGAGCATCCTTTAACGGAGGTACCCAGTCGGGGTGCCAGGTGATCCATTTCAATAGTCCATCCTGATCTCAGTCTTCCATTCCTGTTAGAAGTCGATGTATAAGAAACTGGTATAGGAGCTGTGTTATCTCAGCGTAAAGAACCTGATCAACCTCTCCATCTTTGTGGATTTTATTCTAAAAAACTGTCTGACACTAAAAGGAGGTACGATATTGGAGATAGGGAACTCCTTGCTATTATTTTGGCATTGAAGGAATGGCACCATCTTTTAGAAGGTACTCCAACTCAAATAACTATACTTAGAGACCACAAGAACATCTCCTATATTGGAGATGCCAAACATCTGTCTTCCTGACAAGCTTGTTGGTCTCTTTTCTTGACCAGGTTTAACTATGTGCTGACTGTAACGGATCCCCTATACTCAAGCTGAGTATATCCATGCAGAATCTCCCGAAATCCAAGTGTAGCAGAAGTTGTAGTGAATTATAGCTCCCAATCCCCTAAACATGAGCCAAGACTTCATGAAAGGATTAAATGATCTATTTAATGGTGGCCACAGCTTGTTTTATGGTCCTCCAGCAAGGGATACTCCCACATGGACCTTGTGGAACACTGGGACATAATTTACAGTAACAAATCAACATACAGTACAATTTGAAACACTCCCACATAAACAGTAAAATCCCTCCTCTCTATCTTGGAGATAAGTGGATCAAGTGGCTGTAGTAAACTTAATTATCTCCAAGTAGAGAACATATTTCTAATTAAGAAATTTAACAAAACCCATTAAAATACATAACTCATATTTCACATTAATGAGCCCCACATTTGATATATCCCCAGATAGCTTGGATCTGAGCGCTCAATATATCCAAAGAGTGCTCAGATCCCATGAACACAGTCGAATCGGCATGTTTTCACCGATCGTTCAGCAGAAATTAGTCCAGAATTAGTTCCATTAATGTTAGCTACCAGGGTCGGTCCAGTTCGTGAGTTTCTAATGTACCAAATGATGCGGTGTTCATATGAATAAAAACAAAGGGATGGATGATTGGAAGTACCAGTGATGTTCATGTGACACAGTGACCAAAAACAGTTCCATGCGGTCGATGACAAAACACAGCTGGGCGTTCAACAGTTTAAGATGACCGCCGCCACGTGTTCGTTCATATGAATGGCGACCACCCAGCCATTCATCAATTAGCTGCGGTTAACCACAGCTTCAGGGAGCTTAACAGGCAGCACACTCCCCTTGCATGTGGTCCGGCTTTTCGTTAGTTTGTTCGGTAAACAAAATAAAAGGGAATAGATAGGGCTAAATACACGAACGGCATACGAAAAGGGCCCTGGTATCCATAAAACAGGGATTTTGTCACACTGACATATAGACCTGGGTCAAAAAATGGGAAGGCTGATGCGTTGTCCAAACAGTTCGAACGCGTTGCATGTCCTGATACCAGTATGACTTCTATAGTTCCCCAGCAAAGTATTATTGCTAATACTAGAATATATACACAGTCTCCACTGGCTTCGGACATTAATTCCAAACAAAACCTAGCTCCTGAGAATCGTCCGGAGGGCAAGATATACGTTCCTCCTGAACACCAGAAAGAGTTATTGTTTTGTTTCCATGATAGTAAAATCACAGGTCATCTAGGTATATGCAAAACCTTCAATTTGATTCCGAAGGAACACTGGTGGTCTGCTATGTGTAAAGACATTATGGATTATGTTTCCGCTTGCTGCATATGTAATAGAAGCAAACTGTCTCATACTCTCCCTTGTTGGGTTACTGCAACCTCTCAACATACCCAATAAACCTTGGGCAAGCATTGCCATGGATTTCATAGTTGAAATGCCTATGTCTGAGAAAAAGACAGTAATCCCAACAGTAATGGACAGATTCACAAAAATGGCACACTTCATTCCGTTACCTAAGTTGCCATCCTCTCCGGAATTGGATAATGTCTTTGCTAAAGAGGTATTTTGTATACATGAGATATGTCAAGAAATTATCTCTGACAGAGGTTCTCAATTTGTGTCCAAATTCTGGAGAGCATTTTGTTCCCAGATGGGGATTTCACTTAAATTCTCATCAGCTTATCATCCTCAGACTAACGGGCAGCAGAAAGGTCTAATCAGTGAGTAGAACAATATATATGTTGTTTTGTCTCTGCTCACCAAGATGATTGGGTTGGCTTGCTTCCTTGGGCTGAGTTTGCTCTGATTAATGTAATGTCTGATGCGACTCAACAAAGCCCCTTCTTCTTAAACTATGTGCTCCTTCCATCAGCATTTCCTGCACGGGGTATGCCAATGATGGATCAACATGCCCTAAAGAAAGTCTGGGAGCAAGTTCAACAATTACTAGCTCATAAATCTTCTCTTGATAAAAAGAATACCAATAAGCGTAGCCTTGATGCCCCTGTATATTACTCAGGTAATAAGGAATGGTTGAGTACTAAACATATCCGCCTTAATGATCCGTCTATGAAATTTGCACCGAGATTCATTGGTAAATGTAAGGTGGTTAGACGGGTCAACACTGTGGCTTATTGCATTGAATTTCCTGACTCCTTTCACATCCCCAATGTTTTCCATGTGTCCTTATTAAAACCCTTAAGAGAAAAAGGAGGGTTGCACTCGATCATACAATTTAACACAGGGTGCACTGAGCATGGGTCAGCAAATCCTACATAATCTATATAAATGAAAAAAATCTCAGGCACTCACTGTGATATCTTCAAGGCAGTTTTATTGGATCAGCAACGTTTCGACCCTGTTGTGGTTCTTGATAGACCCAAGAGCGTGTATTATATATTTGTATTTTTGTATTCTGACTTTGACTTCGTTTGACTGTTCCCACTTCTGTGTCCTTTTGACCTTGGCTATTCCATTATCGTTGGTCCTGATTTCTGGTACCCCTGACCTCGGTTCACTATTGACTATTCTTTGTGTGTGTAGTGTTAGTCCGGCCATCCTAAGGTCCATTATACATTACTAGTATTTGCATTCTGCGTGTAGGATCGCCAACTTCTAAAATTGTTTCAAATTGAAATTTTATTTTAGTACTTGTATTTTGTGACCTGTAATGTTCAAAATAAGTACAATTCTATACATATTATGTACTCTATAAATCAAGACACATACATGGATTTATTTTGAATTACTTTTCCAAAGCTGGACATATTATGCACACGTTATTATTGCATAAACTGTAAAAAAAATTTGGTTTTTTTTGTTGTTGTTGTTTTTATTTTTACCTATTTTTTGGCATTTTTTATAATTAGGGATTATTCTAGCCTCGGTGAGGGAATAATCTAAATTTTATTAAAGACAGGAGGCGAATATTTGCTTTACCTTCTTTACTGAAACCTCCAGCAGCAAAGAAACAGTTAACAGAACTTTTCAAAACAACCAATCAGAACAAAGCAACAGTAGTATAAAACCCCTAAGCAGGCTCTTCCACTTCCTCTTTCTTTGATGAGGTCGAGCAGGAGAGCAAGGAAACCAACGAATCCACCTTGTAGCAGACACGTCCAGAGAAACAATCGTCAAGCCCAGAGAGAAAACAGATTACACTGCAAGAAAACAGAAAACATCGTGAAAGTAAACTGTCAAGGCAAGATGTCATATCCATACAATATCACTTTCACATCATAATACCTGATGAATAAACAAAGTCTACAGATCTTATGAAGACCTAGTATGTACCTAAGCTAAAAGGCATTGACAAAACATAATTACAACACAAACATGATGAATAAAACGCACACGGACAACCATCACTGAATATTAGAAATAACCTTTATTATGTAAAACCATGCATTCACAAAACATAACAATATCCCCAATTATTTCTAATAGAATAAAACTCAGATCCAGGGAGGGAACGTAAAAAAAAGGGGGGGAAATATTCGCCTCCTGTCTTTAATAAAATTTAGATTATTCCCTCACCGAGGCTAGAATAATCCCTAATTTTATGGCAGGACAGGAGGCTTCATATTTGCAATTTTAACGCCCAAATAGAAGAACCAGAAGCAATATGAGATAGAGGACTGAAATAAAGGAGAATGGAAAAACTGATTCCCTAAACCAAGCAGCGGTGTAGAGAAAATGCAGAAGGGACCGAACGGCTTCCAAAATTGTTGAGGTGACAGCACCCCGAACCAAAAGTGTCCCAGAGGAACTCAAGGTCAGTCAATGAGAGGATCCACCAAATCCAACGGGTGAGCGAAGATGCAGAAACAGTCCAAAACGGCTGTATGCAGAAATAAACAGCTGTCCATGAGTAGATGGACGAAAGAACCAGATCCTGGATCTACATGGTCGTGTACAATCTGTCAACAGAGCCGTGGCCTATCCGGAGAATAGGGGTACGACACAGAGGACGAATAAAAATGAAATATGTGTGGAGCAGAAGCCGATGTACTGAACGGCAAGAAGGAAGAAGACACGTCGATACCATGACGTCAGAACGCGATGAAATACAAGATGTACTGGGGGGAAACCGTAAGCGGAAAAAACTGGTGCACCTTGTCATCAGGTCATTCCTCAATGAAATGCAGAACACACAATACCACTAGACTTGAGGAATAGCGAGAGATAGGGCTCCCGTACAGTATACTCCTCTTGGTAGACTGCAGACCAAGAGATCCTAGCAATGCCAGAATCTTGAGAAAACGCACATGAGTCGTCCACTAGCTGACATAGAACGTGAATGGCCCCATACGATCCTACCCTGAGAGGGCAACTCAGCCAGACAATGGGGACAGCCATGATAAGGACCGCCATTGGGACCCAAACACCAGTCATGGCAGGCTACCCCTGTGGATCCCACGTGGGACATTAAGAGACAGGGAGTCGTAGATTGCCTTCCCATGGCAAACTCCAGCAAAAAGGGGAAAGCACGCAGGACTCCTCCGAAGTGGTTTGGCCAGGCGAAACGACACTTCCAGGAATTCGGTCTGAAGCAAAACCCAAAGTATCCTGTAGGTAAACGGGATGCGTACGCCCCGAAGGAGACCAAGCTTGGAAAACTCGTCCCTCGCCGAGGGTCCGGCAGCCAGTTGGAGAACCGCTCCGTATGGCGGTTCGCACCGAATGTAATCATGCCAGTACTCAAGATCCTGGAGGGTGAGGCAACCAATCATTGGGGTCTCTCCATGGTCGGGTGAAGCCGTCCGCCACACGAGTGTCTCGTCCCGCATACATTCTGTCACAAATGACGAATACTTGTCCAGAAGCTATAGATAGCGATCCTATGTGAGATCCGACTGCAGTCCGTAGTGGGCAACTGGTGAGAAGTCCATACCAGAAGGTAGCGAGCAATACTGTGAATGTTGAACAAACCTGCAGGTAGTTCCATGCAGTTGGCGTAAAGGAGTCCCTCCTCCGGAGTCATCAATTAAGTTTTAGATGAGCTTCATCCGAAGGTCACATGATTTGGTCATACAAGGCCAAAGACCCGAGAAAGCGCCATGTTGGAGCGGCTGATAGTACCGGATCCTGGAGGTATGGCTTCCATGGCGAATAGGCACCGGTCAATTAACCGGGTTGGGCCCCTAAGTGTAACCCGCGGGTTGCAGAGTATATACCTGGTATTTTCCTTGAAGACGGACATCTTGGTCCACGGGAGGCGGAGCACCGCCTGGACCGAATATTCCATGAAAGACCGGAAACTGGGTTGACTGGGAGTGAGTCGGATTCAATATGTCCATGTTGATGGCAAAATCCATGCGGGTTTCTCTCATGTGCATTTGAGGGAGAGAACCAATCGTCAACGCCGAGCAGCTCTCAGATGGGATGAGTGCCCTCCGTCTCAAAATGTGTCAACAGACGACATATGCACTGGGAGCATGTAGTGTGGGGATGGGGCGGGAGTCCACTCCACTGCACCCTTTGCCCAGCAGGGCAACTGCGGAATGAGTCGGAATGGATGCCTCTTTTGGTCATGCGTATTGCTCATGGAACGGTCCAAGGTTCCGCAACCTTGATCTGGAGTCCGGGCACGGTCCGAGAGATCTCTGTGATTAGTTAAGGGGGAACCCTATGAATAGAGATGTGTCAGCTCAATTTGTACATGAGGGTAACTCCGGAGAGCAGACCCAGCACTTGGATGCTAAATCCATCAGTTTGATGTCCAGCTTGGACAGGGGCCGTTTTGCGGTTCTCAGGGGTAGAAACCAACTAGGCGATACCTATAAGTCATATCGGTCCATTCCCAGTGGGAATTTAGTCTTCTCCGCTTTCCAAGCGGTAACGCGCCGTTCGTCCCGAGCAAACATCTGTGTCCGTATGTCACTGACATCCACTGGTTAGTCCCAGATAGAGTGCAAACCCCGTGTCAGGTGTTTGCGGTGTCCTTTCCGGACTCCGTCATGAAGACTGATCCTCTTGATGAATCCATCCGTTAGCCAACGAGTACCAGGGGTGCTTGGTGTAGCATCTAGGATGGCCGGTGGAATGTTCCCGTAGGGTACCGATGGTTTCTGGCAGTGAGGTCAGCGGGGCGGCAAGAGGACAGGCCAAGTGACCTTCTGGGTACGGGAGATTTGTCCTTCAGCCGTGATTGCACAACTGCCATAGAGGTAACACTGTCGGAATGATACCTGGTGCGGCCAGCTGGGGGTCACCCAGCGTGCAAGAGGGGGTCACCCAACAAGCACAAGCATACCATGCAGTATAGGCCTGCAGGGGAGGGGGTCACCCTCAGTCTGAACATAATCGGACACTGTAGGTACAGTGGTGCGGCCAGCTGGGGGTCACCCAGCGTGCAAGAGGGGGTCACCCAACAAGCACAAGCATACCATGCAGTATAGGCCAGCAGGGGAAGGGGTCACCCTCAGTCTGAACATAATCGGACACTGTGGGTACAGTAGTGCCGAAGTGGTTAGCCATATAATAAAGTAACCAGACATTGCCGGTCCAGCAGTGTAGACGGCAGGAGGGGGTCACCCTCATATAACCAGAACCGGGCATTGCAGATCCAGCAGTGCTGTGGGTAAGAGGGGGTCACCCTCAGTGTGGTATCATAGAGGTCTGTA
Organism: Pelobates cultripes; assembly: GCA_933207985.1. Lineage (NCBI taxonomy): Eukaryota > Metazoa > Chordata > Amphibia > Anura > Pelobatidae > Pelobates > Pelobates cultripes. Next base: position 74,854,696 of record OW240918.1, on the reverse strand, counting down.
CACCCAGCAGTGTAGTCAGCGAGGGGGGGTCACCCTCATTATGGTTATAATGGGACCCTGTAGGTCCAGCAGAGTAGTCCACAGGAGGGGGTCACCCTCAGTATCTGCGTATTGCAGGGCACTGTAAGAACAGAAGCTCAATCAGTGGGAGGGGTACCCTCTTTTATGGGAATACCCGGATGCTGCAGGTCCAGCAGTGCAGACTGCAGGAGGGGTACCCCCTCGGTATGATAATAGCAGGACATTGCCGGAGCATTAATATAGGAAGCAGGAGGGGGTCACCCTCAGCATTAATCTTACAGGACGCCATAGAGCCAGCAGGGTACTCATAGGTAGCCATGTTGCCAGAGGGAGGGGGTCACCCAGCCCACAATGGTGTCACACGTCCATTATTATGGTCCAGTAGCGGGTAGAGCCCCAGAAATATGGATGGGGGGGGTTCACCCCCCCAATAATAACAGGTCTGAATGTGGGGCCAGTAGCCCCCCTGAGGGGTAGGAGGGTCCATATAGCGAGAAGCTGACTCACAGACCACTCAGGTATTATATTAGGATACACTTTTGAATTGTATGTGTAGTGGAAAATTTAAGTCCCTTGCAGGAAGGGCAGCAAATCCTAGGCAGGGGAGCTAGGTGCTGAAAAACAGGCCATTTAATTTTATGTGAAAAAGACTGAACCTTAGAGAAAGACTTGATTAGCATATAACACATGTGGCATAGTCTTGTTAAACAAAGATTTTAATTTGAGCAGTAACATGTCCCTTTAAATCTGAGATTCACATGTAATAGTAAAAAAGTGTGACAAGTCTACTGCTAAGATAGAGAACCTAGTCACATTGCATCAGACATAGTAAGCTGCAGTTGTGAGCGTGCCTGGGACAGATCCTGCTATCCAGGATCTGTTACATATGCAGCATGTGAGACAGGCACAGTAAGTAGAGGGATAGCTGAAAAACTGGGCTATCTCCCCTGATATAGGGAGAGGGGAGGGTGGCCACATGGCCAGCAGGCCAGTTCTTGTGTGAGACCTGGCTGTTCGCAACGCACAGAGCCCATGTGGCTCTGAAAAATGGCCGCCACGGCTCCAACAAAATGGCTGCCGTGGCTGCAAAAACAGAGCGCGGCCTACCGCGTGGTGATCGTGCGGCACTGCAAGCGGCCAGGGGCCACGGGGAGCAGGTGGGGAATAAGGGAGAAAGGGTATGGGCGACAGAGCCCAGCAGGGGAACCCGGGGAGGGGGAACAGATTACAGGCAGAGCCAAAGCATCATAGCAGGGGCACCCATTCCCCATACAGCAGAGTGAGAAAAACTGCATAAAGTAACCCAGAATAACAATAAATCAATGAGCAGTATCCAGAGTCTATCAGATAAATAGCCTAAATACAGCAACAGATGTTAACAAATAATAATGCAGCTACATAGCATGAAGTGGTATAGGAAATAACACAGCAATAGACTGCCTAGCTAAACCCAGCAATAGACTGCCTAGATAGACACAGCAATAGACTGCCTAGATAAAGACAGAAATAGACTGCCTAGATAAACACAGCAATAGACTGCCTAGATAAACCCAGCAATAGACTGCCTAGCTAAAACCAGCAATTAAGCTGCTTAAACAAACCTAACAAATAGACTGATTAAATAGACTGTTTAAATAAACAAGCAGCATGTAGGATAAAAAAACAACCCTGAGCAGAGACAACTCTGAGTTGGTGAGTGCTCACCTGGAGGCAGCAGCAAAGAAAGAGGAAGTGGAAGAGCCTGCTTAGGGGTTTTATACTACTGTTGCTTTGTTCTGATTGGTTGTTTTGAAAAGTTCTGTTAACTGTTTCTTTGCTGCTGGAGGTTTCAGTAAAGAAGGTAAAGCAAATATGAAGCCTCCTGTCCTGCCATAAAATTAATGAGAATTTAGTGATGTTTATGTGACATTGAATTAAAGCCCTTTGTGTCCTCTAAAAAAGGTATATAATATGTGTTGGTGCAATAAATGAGAGAGATGCAAATTGCGGTTAAACACAAACAGCAAAAAATGCAAAAATCGCTTGTGTCCTTAACCCCTTAAGGACACATGACATGTGACATGTCATGATTCCCTTTTATTCCAGAAGTTTGGTCCTTAAGGGGTTAAGGGTAAAACAAGCTTCTGAAGCTGTCTCCTTAATGGTTTAATTTTGAAATTCACTTTGAATTCTTACTTTAGTGAATAACCCTTCATGTATGAATTTTATTTAAGAATAAATCTATTTGTTTAAAAAAAGACAGCAGTTGTGTAAAATAAATTATATTGCAATGAACAAAGGGATCTTTGTTCACCGTTTACTATTTTTTTTTATATTTAATATATATAGTTGATATTGTTATTATGAAGTATTTCAATATTCTTGCTTATATTCAGGAAAACATTTCCTCATGGATTTCAGAAAACATTAAAAAGAAAGAATGTACATATTATCTGGAAAGCACAAATATGTCTGATACAAGGTAGGAAAAACTATCGTCTTTTCAGTGTGTTCATTCATTTATACGATTATTGCTAATTATATTATTATTATGATCATTAATATTATGATTATTATTATTAATATTATTATTATTTAATGTCATGCACAATAACCACTACAACCCACTGTATTATGTATAATGTATTTTGATGCAAGACAAATATGGTCCAGACACTCAGGATCATTAGCAGCAGTTTTATTGGAAAACAGAATCACAGTGCAACGTTTCGATCTGCAATGAGATCTTTTTCAAGCTCATTGAGATCAAAACGTACACTGTGATTCTGTTTTCCAATAAAACTGCTGCACATGATTCTGAGTGCCTGGATCATATTTTTCTTGCATCATTGGTATAGGGGTAGCCATCCCTAGGTTTGGAAGCACCAGGACCTAGTATTTGAGTGTGATGTCCTCTCTTGGTTTTATCCAATATATTATGATGACAAGATTGACCTGGCACACTCTCAGAGTAGTATGCCAAACTATTTTTTGCTTTCCCCAAGATTAAAAGGTAATACAGACGTGGACCCGTTGCTCATGGTGCCTCGAGGGATATCGATCATACCTCACTGGCGATGCCCAACAAGGTTGAAATGATCATCTGGGAGAGCTGTATCTCTCATGCTTTGAGAGCCAGCTTGCATTTTGGATCTATTCCACCCTTTAGGGTGTGACCAGTCTAATATGCAAATGGTCTGGTTCTTATTGTAATGACATAAGATGAGCTCAAACCAGCTTGAGATCACAGTCAGGGGGAGGAGCGATGACGTAGGTGCACGCTGCCGGCGTCCTCATGGTGTGTGGCTGGGCACCGCTCGAGTCGAGAAAAAAGGAGTAGCTCATGCTAGCAGCATGCTCAGGGCTAGATGAGGGGGAAGGACGGTGGGTACTGTCTGAATGCAGTAGAGGGAGCAAGACTATAGACAGTTCAGGAAAACATAAAAAGAACACTGAGCAACTCAGGATACATGGGCACAGGGCCGCCATCAGGGGGTGACAACCATAATGGTTGTCACGGGCCCGGCGGCCCTGGGGGGCCCGGCTGCCTGGGCCCCACGTGTGGGGCCCATCGGGTGGCCCACACACTTAGGGCCACCCGATGGGCCCTATATCTTCAGGGGCCCGGTCAGCGCTGTGGCCGTGATATAGCGCGACCGGGTCACTTCCTCCCAGCTCACTCCGCGCGGGAGGAGTGCGCGTGCGTTGGTGAAGAGGGAACCGCGCTGACTACCATCATCCCCAGCCACCCATTCCTTCAAAGAAGAGGTAAGAGACAGGAGGGTGGCTGGGAAATGAGCTGTGTGTGTGTGTGTGTATGTATGTATTTCTGTCTGTCTCTATGCATGTCTGTCTGTCTGTCTGTCTCTATGTATGTCTGTCTCTCTGTATGTCTGTCTGTCTGTATGTCTGTCTCTATGTATGTCTCTGTCTGTATGCATGTCTGTCTCTGTCTGTATATATGTATATGTATGTCTGTCTGTATGCATGTATGTCTGTCTGTCTGTCTGTATACATGCATGTATGTCTGTATATATGTATGTGTATGTCTGTCTGTATATATGTATGTGTCTGTCTGTCTGTCTGTATGCATGTATGTCTGTCTGTCTCTATGCATGTATGTCTGTCTGTCTGTCTCTATGCATGTATGTCTGTCTGTCTGTATGCATGTCTGTCTGTCTGTCTGTCTGTATGCATGTCTGTCTGTCTGTATATATGTATGTGTATGTCTGTCTGTCTGTCTGTATGCATGTATGTCTGTCTGTATGCATTAATGTCTGTCTGTATATATGTATGTGTATGTCTGTCTGTATGCATGTATGTCTATGTCTGTCTGTCTGTATGCATGCATGTCTATGTATGTATTTCTGTTTGCCTGACTGTATGTCTGTCTGTATGCATGTATGTATATATGTATGTCTGTATGTCATTATAAATGTATGTCTGTATGTCAGTAGGAATGTATGTCTGCATATCATTATGAACGTATGTTTGTGTGTATGTGTGTATGGATGTCTGTATGTATGTATGTCTGTCAGTATGTCTGTATATATGCATGTATGTCAGTCTGTATGTATGTATGGCTGTATGCCATTAGGAATGTATGTATGTATGCCATTAGGAATGTATGTGTGTATGTATGGATGTCAGTGTATGTATGTATGAATGTATGTGTGTGTGTGTATGTATGTATGTGTCTTTATGTCCTCATGCATGTGTGTCTGTATGTATGTTAGTATGTGTCTGTCTGTCACTATGTATGCCTGTGTGTATGTCTCAGTATGTGTGTGTCAGTATGTATGCCTGTATGTGTGTGTGTCTGCTTCAGTATGTGTGTCTGTTAGTATGTATCTGTGTCCTTTTGTATCAGTGTGTGTGTTTGTGTCTGTGTGTGTGTATTCCTGTGGGCGGTATTTGGAGGCGGTCTCTGTGGGCGGTTTTGGAGGTGGGCCCCCAGGGGCCCAGACCCCGAGCTCATTTAGTTGCCCCAAAATTTCTGGTGGCGGCCCTGCATGGGCAAGATACACTGGAAAAATATAATAGAGAAATACTGAAACCAGTCTAAAGCTAAGTGCATAGTTGATGTAACTGATACTAGCAAATTATCACTTAAGGCAAAAGGGGGTAAATCACCTAAACAATAGTTTTCTCTTTCTCTATTTGTTGAAGCTTTGTTTTGCTTTTCATGTGTTTTTTTTTGGCTTTATGCCTCTCCCTCCTTGAACCATTGCAATAGAGGATATAATATGAGGCTTTAGCTGGCTAATAATGGTTGGTGAAAGGGGGCGAATTTATTAAATAGAGTTCTCCTTTGTGTTTTTTTTCTGCTGGGTATTACTTAAAAAAGAAGAATGAAGAAAGAAAAAGGGAAAGAAGAAGAATAAGGACAAAAAATATCACAATTTACATTTAAGTGATGTTTAGAACACTACAATGTAATGTCCTAAGGGTTCTTTGGCAGAGTGATGGGGATGCGAGGCCATTCCTTTTTTTAATTTCTTCCCATCTCCTCTGTATTGATTTATTTATGCATTTATTTATTCATGTATTTTTGGTTCGGTGTGATACCCATTAAATGTTTAAGTATTGACTCGGGATTTTTCTAACCCAGCACACTTACCCACAGGATATGTGGGTTCATTATCTGAGCAATGGAGGATATTGCTCGAGATACAGTATGACAGGGAGTGTTTGCCACACTCAAGTTGTGTCTTAGGCTGATTCCTTTTTTTCAGGACCAGCCTGTCTATGTGTGTAATTTTAAATCTTTTTTATATACCCTGTTATGATAAGACTGATGCACAAATTGGAGAGAGAGCCCTTTGAGCTGGCAGAAATTGTTAAATTAAGCTAGCATCATTGAACGCCTGTGGGATTAATTTACCATTTAAAAGATCTAGATTTCCTGAAGAAAAACCATATCCAAGTTTGTGCATTACAAGAAACACATTGGCAAACTGACAAAAGTAATATAAGATCTATTAAATATCCGCTTATTATAAGCGCGGCTCTGGAAGAAAAAAAAAATGGGGGTGGCCTTTATGTTTTCTAAAAATATATCCTTAAATATTAAATTCCAAGATCTTGATAAAGAAGAAATATATATTTTCCTGATGTGCGAAATAAATAATAAGCGGTTTACAACTAATATATATGCACCTAATAAGTCTACTATAAATTTATAACAAATATTCTGAAGAAAATTGATCAAATCAAACAGGGGGTGCTATTAATAATGGGTGATTTCTTACCCTTATTAAAACAAACCAATAAAAACTAACGGGGCTGGAGGGGATTGGGATTCTCATGGTTGGGCAGAATCATTATACTAAGGGCTTATATCTTACTAAAATGGCTCTATTTATGGAGAATGATCCCTCTTAACAGTCCCAAAAATTAACAATGTTGCCAGGATAAGACAAGATGGAGGTTTGAGAATGATCCCTTTTAACAGTCCCAAAAATAAACAATTTTGCCAGGATAAGACAAGATGGAGGTTTGAGTTGCCCACAAATCCATCAGTGTTATCAGGCCAGTAGACTGTTTCACATAATGTTATCAGAGAATACATCCGCAGAAAAGGAAAAAAAAGTATTCAATAGAGAAAGACTGTACAGAGGTAGCTAATTTATCCTCTCTATTCTGGATTTTAGATCTCACCAAAAACGTTATAACTGAGGCAATATCCAAATCACATGTAATTAGAGATTTAACCGGTTGGTGGGATATATTTAAGAAAAAAGTCAGATTAAAGAGCATAATAATAGATGCACTGACAATCTCAGTGATTAATGATATGCTAGATAATATTAAGATCACCTCTTGGAAGAGCAAGGGAATAAATAGAATCATAGATATAACAGAGGATTATAAAATCAAGCCCTACCAACAAATAAGTGAGGTATTCTGTGTTCTTTAACTACTTTAGGATTGAAGGGTTTGTCTCCGCTTATATGATTAAGAATAGAGAGTGTAAAATAGTCGGGATTATTCAACTTGTCAAACCAAAAAAAATGTAAAAATATGGTATCTAAATCTGTTAAAGTCTTATATAGGTTAAGATATGATAAACTTTCTGGAGCAATTGAGAGGTGGGAAAAAGATTTTCATATACAAATCGATGAGGAAGTTTGGAAAAGTTATTTTAATAAATTATATAAACATGTCCACTGCTTAAATTTGACAGATTTCCAGTTTAAACTTTCGAATAGATGGTACTTGACACCGAATCTTCTAAATAAAATATACCCAAATACATTGAATAGATGTTGGTGGAGCAATATTGATAAGGGCACTTTATTACATATATGGTGTTACTGCCAACCGATATATATTTATTGGAAATATATAATTACACTAATTGACTAAATGACAGGAAATAAATCAACAATGGATCCGGGAATAATTTTATTAAATTTAAAAAAGTCAGAAATGAAGATGAAGGATTCAATGTTAATTATACACATCATTACAGCAGCCAAATTATTATTAGTACGGAATTAGAAAAATTTACAAATTCCATCCACCCAAGAAGTGATAGCACAAGTAATATGGCAAGCAAAAATGGAAAGAGGCATCTTGGTGAGCTTAGAAAACTGCTACGCACAATATTGAGAAACTTGGATAGCTAAATTAGAATTTTTTAACTAAAATTATCATAGAGGGTCTCTCATCCAAATAAATGGAATAAAAATAGAAGGGGGACAGAGAGATAAATAGTATGTTATGTAATGAGGTGGCAAGGGGTTTTTCCATACACCCACCTTCCATGTCCAAAAAAAAAAGCAATTAAACAAGGAAGGAATGGATGGGTCAAATGGGCGTATAATAAAATTGATGACGATAGTAGTTCAATCAAAGAGACGAAGGGGATCCCTCTCTCCAAATAAAGATAGAGAACACTTAGATAAGTAAGGGAGAATATAAGGGTTATGATAGGGATAATTAGGATAGGGATGGGGTAGGGGTTGGGTGGGAAGAAACAGGGAAATATATGATGAAATAAAGGATAAACCCATGATTTTTTTACTATAGTCAAGAAAAGAAGAAACACTGTATTAATGATGATAGAGAGACCTTAAAGCTGCTTATCTTATGTAATAGTTTTAATAACTATACATTGCTAAGGTATCTATCTGAAATAAAAAATAAAAGTAAAAATAAAAACAGCTTTAGATCTGAGCGGGGACCCACCGATGGACAGGCTATTTGAGCTGTTGTCTGTTCTCAGTACTCTCTTACAACTTATTTTTTGCTCTCTTCAAACCTTTTTTAGAATGGTTTTATAACTTACCTGGATCTCCCCAGGTGCTCGTACCACATCTGTTCTTTTCTGGATAGTCAATGCAGGGCCATAATTATTGCAGAGAGCACTCAGCAAATGCTTTAAAACATTGAGAACGGCTCTGCACAGCACTTGAAAGGATAATCTTAAATCAGGACATTGAGCTGCTGTTGCCTATTGGGACCCATGCAAGTTATCAAACACTATTAAAATTTGACTACAGTATGACAAATTACTCATGGAAAGCAGTATAGTGGAGCTCCCTGTATCCCAGCTAGGTACCTCAGCCAAGGACCACTTCCTTGCTGGAACAGGGAAAAACCTCTGCGCTTCTGCCCCAGTCGCCATGGCTTAACTGGGATCCTCCTGAAGCCTCTCTGCCCTGTAACAGGATAGCTCTATTCCCTCCCAAGGGCTGGACTCCCAGTCCTGGGAGCTCTAGTTCTTAGAAGGACTTTCCCTGCTGAATCCTCTATGAGCTGGAACAAGGTGAGGAGCAGTGATTAAAGCCCTTCCCCTCCCAGTAACTAGATGACAAATAGTTCTGGGAGTACAACTGATTTTAATGAGCCAAACTCGGCCCTTTATGCACAGCCCCATTATATTCAGCACAAACCCCTCCCAGGAATCTCTAGGCCTGGGAGATAATTGCGTTTAAATACCAGTAAGCTAATTATCTCCCAGGAAAAGGGAGCCAAACACAAAAATATAAAAAACATAAAAGTAATCCAAAACATAATAAAAACATAAAATAATCTCATCCCCAAATAACCCTGATCTGAGCGCCCAAATTCTCCAAATAGCGGTCAGATCCATGCAGTCTAGGGGAAACACCACCGTGTTAAAGTTCTGACTGGCTGCACATGTGGTCCAATGCCCAAAATAGTTTCAGGGCATTTGGTGCTTTTGCCGGTCAACTTTCGGGAGCTCCTGTGGCCACAATACAGAGTGCTCCACCTGGCTTTCAGGCAGCGTTTGTTTCCCTTAGTCTCAGGCACCTTTCCTCCAAAAAGTGCTCTCCTGGCGAATTTCAAAGTGGTTCAGATCTGTGAACCAAGTTGTCCGGGAACCCACAAAGTCTTCATGCCGAAATTAGTTTCATAGTGGTTGCAGCTAAGTCCCACTGAGGACTATTCGTGGGTTTGGTAAAACAGAAATAATAGGTCGCGCTACAGGAAAAGTAATTGCAAATGGAAAAGGATAAATATAATGTGTTAACATACACTTAAAAACATAGATAAAAATAAATATATAAATAGTAGTCCAAATACTTGGTATACTTCTTATGAGTTCCAATGGATATATAAAGACTTGAATGAATGGTAGTCTCAATACTTTGTGTGTTTCTCTTATGAGTTCCAGTAGATATATGAAGATTTTGATGAATGGTGTATCCAATAGGAGACTGGATCCTCTAATATTGGAGGAGTCTTGACTCGATGATAGACATAGAAATAGAAAAACAGAGACGATCCAATAGTGTAGACTGTATACTAATAAGTAAGGATAGGAAAAATAATAGGGAGGTAATACACTCACCTATTTCAGAGCATAAACTCGCTCTAGTATGATAGGCATTCAGTGGCGTCTGTCCCCTACTGGTAGGATATAGGTGTAGATAATTCCTCGGTATAGAAAGGAGATAAGAGCAAAATATAGTGCTCACTGAATATAGATAAAAGAAAAGAAAAGAAAAGAATAAAAGTACTCACATTTAAATGAGCAGGATATACTGCTCAATATAATCACATAGGTGGTACAATCCCCACCCAGGATTCTTGGTCATGTGTAGACTCCACGATAGTATATGACCAGGTAACAGGAAAAATATAAAAATAAAATAAAAAGGTATATGGCAAAAGTATAATAAAAAAGCCAAAATTCCTTTATTAATACAGTATAAAATATAAGAAATAGCCAAAACGCGTTTCGCCACACAGGGCTTTATCAACTGGCAATAGTAAAACTCAACCTGGTACATAGATACTTATATAAACTTAGTTAAAACATGCTTATTCAAATTTTGGCGCCAAAATGACGTCATCAATACAATTTGTAAAATACAGAAATCATTAAAAACATAAAAATGAGAAATGCATAATATAAGTGGAACAATATATAAGATAATCCTTTATTTTTAGTTGTAAAACGAGTATTATTAATAGAAATAGACGAAAAAATAAAAGAGGGGTTTATGGTCATGTGATCGCGATCTAATGCGATCACATGGTATGCCCTGATGTGGGATGGGAAATGTAGTAATTTTAAAACCCCCAAAAAAGAAGAGGAGATGTCTAGTCACGTGATCGCGGACTTCCGCTGTCCGGTGACATGCCGCAAATGCTATGGGGAATGAAATGCTCAGACGGAGGTCGGCATCTCAGAGCACGCCTTCGTCTGAGTCAGCAGATTGAGCGGCATCACTACATGCCGCAAATGCTATGGGGAATGAAGTGTTCAGACGGAGGTCAGCATCTAAGAGCACGCCTCCGTCTGACATCAGAAGATTGGGCGGCGTTTTACTCCGAGTAAAACACGCCACCTTCAATCTGCAAATAGGGGGCATAAAGCCAAAATGTGGGACAGAGTTAGAGACATCAGTACTAAAAGTAGAGACTATAACTGCTAATAAAAGACTAGTGACTGGGCATGTAATGCTGCCCATTTGTTAACATATAACCCCTGTGGGCATCGGGTTGACGCTTTTATTTAAAGAATAAGAGGTGGACAGTGATCATGTCCTCACAATGGAGATATTAATTAAATACAAAAAGCAAATGAATAAAGGGGCATAAGGTGTCCACTTGTGCCCCTATGATTGGGCTCTAAATACATAAGTGGTGAAAAAAGAGTCTTGTAAATAAAGGGAAACACTATATAATAAAGAAAAACTATATCTACTGAAAAAACAAAAACAAAAAAACAACACAAAAAATACACTACTGACACATCCACAATAAGAAACAGATATCAAGAACAGGATTACACTCACCACACAAACTCTTATCGCTATAACAAATCACAATATCACTCTTCTCCACCACCATCATACCGTCACCGTCAAGTCAATTATTATCCTCAAAACAGACAAAGACCCTTCACCTATTCTCACAATTATCACGAAAGAAAATATTCATCACCGAATAGACAAAGGGCATCACATAATCACAAGACATCCACTTATCTAACTAAGAAATATCATAAATCACCAGATTATCAAAATTTCCCTCAACACACAACCACAAACAAATCTAGTTACACTCAACCTCTGACACCTAGACCACAGAGATCTAGATTTGGTCACAAATACTCAGACCTTCCTAAGTCACCACCCAACTATATTCACAATAATAGATATCAACTATTATCTATTGACTCAGAGATTGAGGAGAATTTTTTAGACATCCGTACACAGAACCTACCTCATACACAGACTCCATACCTACCCAGAACAAGGAAAAGAAGCTTAAGTATAGAGGAAGGAGAGGTGGCAGAAGATTACAAAAGAGAAAGGAAGGAGAGACCATAACTAATATAGATGAGAAAAAATTTGGCATTTTTAACCTTTCCCAAAAAGTTTTAACATCTACTCAGATTTTAGTCTTAAGTAAAGGTCTCAAATATGCTCCCACCAATCCGTTTAAACCCTTCCAAGCATTCCTGGATATTAATAAGTTTGTGAGAAAAGCAACAATAAAACGATTCTCTGCCCAAAATAGTAATACCCTTACAGAATCAAGTTCCGTATTACAAACCCCGAATCTTGACACAACTACTGAACGCCTTACTACACACACTACTTTAAAAAAATCCCTCCAAATTTTATCCTTCTAATTTTAAATCAGGCTCCATAGAAGTCTTTGAGAAATTGGTTCTTAATGATTTTGATAAAATTAATGGAAAGCTTTAAAGCAACTTCAAAAAGATGACAAAATCGTTATTAAACCCGCCGACAAAGGTGGGGGTTTAGTCATTCAGTCACAGTCCATGTACAGAAAAGAAGCTAATCGTCAACTCAATGACCCTGAGGTATATGATAAATTACCTCATGATCCCACCTCCAATATTAAAGATATTCTGAGTGTATTCGTGAGAAAAGGATTAGACATGGGAATTCTAAATAAACATGAATTTGATTACCTCACTATTCTTTATCCCAAAATTCCAGTTATTTATTTTCTCCCGAAAATTCATAAAAATGCAAAAGAACCTCCTGGGAGACCAATCGTATCGGGTATTAATTCTGTCCTATCCAATCTTTCCGAATATATCAACATTTTATTACAACCTTTGGTCAAACAAACTAGATCATATCTGAAAGACTCTATGACTCTTTTATCCTTTTTAAGCGATTTTAATTGGTGCCATGACTACATATTGGTAACGTGTGATGTGCAATCACTGTACACCATAATTCCTCACGATATTGGTTGCCAGTCAGTAGAAAGGATTTTAAAACAAAACAGTTCCATCCCAGATTCTCAAATAGATTTTATTATACAAGGTATAGAAATAATCCTCATGAATAATTATTTTTGGTTTTTAGACTCATTTTATATTCAGAAGAAAGGTACGGCCATGGGAACCAAGTTTGCCCCCAGCTATGCTAACCTCTTCATGGCCGATTGGGAATCTTCGGCCGCCTGGGGTGACCATGGCTGGCGGGCAAACCTGGTTTCCTATTTCTGTTATATTGACGATTTGTTTTTTATTTGGCAAGGTTCAGAAACCTCTCTTAAGCTGTTTTTAGATTAGCTAAATGCCAATGATAGAGGCATAGTTTTATCTTCAGATTTTAGTAAAATGTCAGTTAATTTTTTAGACTTAAATATTTTCATTCAAGACGGTTGCATCCAAACTAAAACCTTTTTTAAAGAAGTTTGCAACAATACGATTATTGACCAAACTAGTTGTCTCCATAAACCTTGGTTGGATGGTATTCCAAAAAGTCAATTTCTCCGCCTCCATCGAAACTGTTCTTCAAAAGTTGATTTTAATGCTCAATCTACCTCATTGAAAAATATGTTTTTAGATAAAAATTATGAAGCAGATAAGTTAAATACAGCCCTAGAGGCAGTAAAAGTGAAGGAAAGAAAGGAGCTTCTTGAATATGAAGTTAAAAAAGTAGATCCCCCTCAATTACCCATCATTCTGGATTTTAACAATAAGAATAAAATCTTAAAGAAAATTTTAAATACACATTGGCACATCCTTAAACAGGCTGACCTTTTAAAAGATCATATCCCAGACAGACCTAATGTTGTGTTCAGAGGGGATCCTAACTTTAGAACGATTCTCACAAAAAACTATACAAAAGAGAATGCACAACAAAGAAAAAACGTTTTATCTAGGCCAAAAGGTTGTTTCAAGTGCAATAAATGTATTGTGTGTAGAACCACAAAAGGAACCACAAATTCCAAAACCACTCACTTCTCCTCTACTATCACTAAAACTTCCTACACAATTAAAGAATTTATAGGCTGTAATACTAAAAATGTTATATACCTATTGGAATGCCCATGTGGACTCCAATATGTGGGCATGACCAAAAGATGTCTTAAAGTAAGATTGGCAGAACACTGCCGTAACATCAGAAGAGGCTACGAAAATCATTCAGTCTCAAAGCATTTTTTAATACACAACAAAGACCCGACACTCTTAAAAGTTACTGGGATAGAACAGGTTACTCTCCCATGGAGAGGTGGAGATATGACAAAAACTCTAGGAAAAAGGGAAATGTATTGGGTCTTTCAACTTAAAACTCTCTCTCCTGAAGGTTTAAATGCTGAATTTGACCTTTTTAACTTTTTATAATATAAATAAATACATTTTTTTATTTTTTTTTTCAGTAGATATAGTTTTTCTTTATTATATAGTGTTTCCCTTTATTTACAAGTCTCTTTTTTCACCACTTATGTATTTAGAGCCCAATCATAGGGGCACAAGTGGACACCATATGCCCCTTTATTTATTTGCTTTTTGTATTTAATTAATATCTCCATTGTGAGGACATGATCACTGTCCACCTCTTATTCTTTAAATAAAAGCGTCAACCCGATGCCCACAGGGGTTATATGTTAACAAATGGGCAGCATTACATGCCCAGTCACTAGTCTTTTATTAGCAGTTATAGTCTCTACTTTTAGTACTGATGTCTCTAACTCTGTCCCACATTTTGGCTTTATGCCCCCTATTTGCAGATTGAAGGTGGCGTGTTTTACTCGGAGTAAAACGCCGCCCAATCTTCTGATGTCAGACGGAGGCGTGCTCTTAGATGCTGACCTCCGTCTGAACACTTCATTCCCCATAGCATTTGCGGCATGTAGTGATGCCGCTCAATCTGCTGACTCAGACGAAGGCGTGCTCTGAGATGCCGACCTCCGTCTGAGCATTTCATTCCCCATAGCATTTGCGGCATGTCACCGGACAGCGGAAGTCCGCGATCACGTGACTAGACATCTCCTCTTCTTTTTTGGGGGTTTTAAAATTACTACATTTCCCATCCCACATCAGGGCATACCATGTGATCGCATTAGATCGCGATCACATGACCATAAACCCCTCTTTTATTTTTTCGTCTATTTCTATTAATAATACTCGTTTTACAACTAAAAATAAAGGATTATCTTATATATTGTTCCACTTATATTATGCATTTCTCATTTTTATGTTTTTAATGATTTCTGTATTTTACAAATTGTATTGATGACGTCATTTTGGCGCCAAAATTTGAATAAGCATGTTTTAACTAAGTTTATATAAGTATCTATGTACCAGGTTGAGTTTTACTATTGCCAGTTGATAAAGCCCTGTGTGGTGAAACGCGTTTTGGCTATTTCTTATATTTTATACTGTATTAATAAAGGAATATTGGCTTTTTTATTATACTTTTGCCATATACCTTTTTATTTTATTTTTATATTTTTCCTGTTACCTGGTCATATACTATCTTGGAGTCTACACACGACCAAGAATCCTGGGTGGGGATTGTACCACCTATGTGATTATATTGAGCAGTATATCCTGCTCATTTAAATGTGAGTACTTTTATTCTTTTCTTTTCTTTTATCTATATTCAGTGAGCACTATATTTTGCTCTTATCTCCTTTCTATACCGAGGAATTATCTACACCTATATCCTACCAGTGGGGGACAGACGCCACTGAATGCCTATTATACTAGAGCGAGTTTATGCTCTGAAATAGGTGAGTGTATTACCTCCCTATTATTTTTCCTATCCTTACTTATTAGTATACAGTCTACACTATTGGATCGTCTCTGTTTTTCTATTTCTATGTCTATCATCGAGTCAAGACTCCTCCAATATTAAAGGATCCAGTCTCCTATTGGATACACCATTCATCAAAATCTTCATATATCTACTGGAACTCGTAAGAGAAACACACAAAGTATTGAGACTACCATTCATTCAAGTCTTTATATATCCATTGGAACTCATAAGAAGTATACCAAGTATTTGGACTACTATTTATATATTTCTTTTTATCTATGTTTTTAAGTGTATGTTAGCACATTATATTTATCCTTTTCCATTTGCAATTACGTTTCCTGTAGCACGACCTATTATTTCTGTTTTGCCATTTCTTCCTTGAGGATTTTAGAGGGAACCTCATATTTATAGGTTGCAGCTCTCTACTTGTCTTTAGCCCCCACTAAATTACGCAGCACTGATCCTTTATCTACTTGTATTCGTGGGTTTGGTTCATGTGAACTACCACCAGTGAGCCTGCGTTCAGTACCATTCGCATGAAGGGAAAGTACAGAACCAGGGGCACCCAGGGAAAGCTAATGGTGGCTGGGCAGGGTAACTCCCAAATGGTGTCCCACACCTGGACCATAGTCGGTGGGCAGGAGGCCAGCTTCCACACTCCTCCAGGAGTCCATGGCAAACGTACGTGGGAGGGAGCGTTTGTTACAAGCACCATGCCACTCCTGACACTGTAACCACTGAGTGGTTTTGATTTTTAAAATTCCTTTAACTGGTTTAGGACAAATTACTTTCTGTACAGTTTTTTCTTTTATTAAGCATATTTGCAAAGCATGTACTGGATTTTAATGATTATTCATTGTGAAAACTATAGCAGCATTGATGTATTCGATATAGCATTTTCAAAATAGACTTCCACGTAATGTCATATATTCTTGTATGTTTCCTTACTTGGTTAAATCTTGCAGTCCAACATAAATAAAATAACGATATTATTAATACTAAAAATAACTAACCATCATTATAATACAACATTTTCCATTATGTTTAGACAATTCTTATTTGTCTGCCTTGACTCTAATTAGAAAAAAACAGGAACCTCGAAAGTAACTGTAAGAGGCTGAAGATGTTTAAAGTTAATACATTTAGGATAACAGCTGTCAAGTTGGGAGAATGGTAGGATACATGTATCACAGTTACCCATTATCTATCTATCATGTAATGGTAATGATGACATTTCTTAACGTTGAGTGAAATGTTCCTCACTTCTATATAAATTAACATAAATAAGTAAAGAAGTATAAGTAATGTAAATAAAGTGAATTTGGAGTGTGGATAATGAAGCAACACAGCAAAGTTAATGTTATTAAACAGTTAGTATTTACTAGGGAAACAGGTGAGATTGTTCTGTGAAAAAATTACTAATAATCACTAAGGTTTTGGAATTTATGAAGGGCACATCCATCGGTTGGGTATTTTTTTATTCTATATTTTGAGCAGTACTCGTTTTTCTTATACAGAGAAAGTGTGTGCATGTGTGGCTACGCTAGAGACCATCACATTGATGCAGCTATGAAACAGCAACCTTTCCAAAGCAAAACAGGATGGGATGTAAAAGAACACACCAAAGAGATGCCCACGGATGCATTTGGAGATATCAGCTTCATTGGGCTTGGTCCAAGAGTAGGGAAGGTTTGTCATGTTTCATAATCTGTATATTTTATTGTATAGTGATTTATTATATAACAACATGTAATGTTCAGATCATATGTGACAAAGTCCTCCTGCTCATCTCTGATTGGCTAATCATATGTCTGAAAGTTAGGTGATTGCGCTGATCTTCAGGCATCAGCCTATACAGTTTAAAGCTCTGGGATGGTTCTCAGCAAATTTTCTGGGAGATAATGTGGACAGCAATGCTTGTTTCTGCATGTAGTGGTGCATCCTACTTCTGTGCTTTTTGGGTATTAAAAATGATGAGGATGACATCCCAAATATTTTACATTGAAATTAGTTTACAGCCATAATATGTATTTTTAATTGTTTATCTTACAAGTCTAGATTAAATTAATGAGCCATATACGATGTTTCCATTTTATCCTTTTTACCAAAGATTTGGTGTACTAATGGTATGCCCAAGCATGCCCATGTTTGACGTCATATCTGTTTTGATACTCCTGCCAGGGAATCTCCATAGCAACCACAATGCATGCACTGTGGGAGGTCTCTTCTGCTCTCCTTGATTAATCAATTTTTAGGAGTAGTGTCAATGCCGAAGAATTAATTGACAGGTGGGAGAAAAAAGTATTTTTAAATAGGTTTTTATCCCAATCTATAATTTGCTAATGAAGCTGCTCGTACAATAGATGGAATGTAATTCTCTTTTTAAAAAGTTAAAGTTTTGGGCACTACTGGTGCATTTAAACGCTCTGTGCATGGTACTTGTGCTCTCTCCCCACCTGCCTCCTGAAATCTGTCTGGCAGGACATTTAAGAATTCAGAACCAGTCCACCATACTAATTTTTGCAAGGACATGTCCCCAAAATACAAGACTATCCTGACAAATTCAGGGCTGTAGGCACCTCTGTAATGATATATCTCTCTGCCTGTAAACCCACCTATATTCTTTTTGCTTCATTTGTCAGAGCACTAGGGATAAGATTTGATCTATACATATATTCAAATAGTATATAAGTTCTATGAAATCATTTTATCTTATAAAATAATAAACCAATGTCTAAAACTGGTAGAGTAAAATATTTAAACTTTACTCATTTAAATACAAAACATTGCTAATTATTTTATTCTTACTAATGTACTTTGTACTAATATTTTAACCAGCAGTATGTTCGAGTATCATCAGATACACCATCCCATGTTTTATACCAGCTAATGACTGAACATTGGGGTCTGGAGGTTCCCAATCTCCTAATATCAGTAACAGGAGGAGCCAAGAATTTTCACATGAAGATGAGATTAAAAAACATCTTCCGCAGGGGCTTAGTGAAAGCTGCACAAACAACAGGTAATTTACCATGTTTGTATTGACTCTTTATAAATTAAATATTCTACAGCGGAGAATATATAAAATAGTTGAAATATACTTATATTCCTTAAGTATTTTATTATCTCACTTTTTGCAGGACACTATAGGCACCCAGACCACTTCAACTTAGTGTCACATGTCCCTAACCATGTAATTGTAATTATTGCAGTTTTTCATAAACTGTAATAATGACATTTGAGGATTAACTCCACCTCTAGTGGCTGTCTCCCAGACAGTCACCAGAGGGACTTCCGGGTGGTTAGGCAATTTCTGGTTGCCTAACTGATGGACATCCTCACACTATGCATGATAAGTACATCCAGCGTCACCCAGAGCCCCATAGGAAAGCTAATTATTGTAGGGTAGTGGGGCTCTTGTTTGGGGGATAGGGACAGAATTGTGGGGATTAGGAATTTAGTGTGGGGGCACATATACACAGTAAAACAAACTCACAAACACTGACAGACAAATAAACACAAGTTCACACATTCACAGCTATTCTAACACACATACATACTAAAAAAAAATAACATTTGTATTAGAGGATTTTTTTTTTAAATTTAAAGTCCACCTAGTCCCCCTACCTTTAGGAGAGCTGGAATGGATTCACAGCCTGGGGTCCAGTGGGCTGCCGTTGTGCAGAGGGAGCTCAGATCTATATCAATATAAAATAGAAAGAGTGGATATGGTGAGTATGTAGGTAGAAAGCTGCCACTCAAAGGCCCACTCCAAGAAAGACCTTAAAGGGACACTCCAGGCACCCAGACCACTTCTGCGCATTGGAGTGGTCTGGGCGCCAACTCCCACTACCCTTAACCCTGCAAGTGTAATTATTGCAGTTTTTATAAACTGCAATATTTATCTTGAAGGGTTAAGTCCTCCTCTAGTGGCTGTTTCAATGCTTTCTTATGGGGAGGTCTAATGCGCGTGCATGGCATTGCCACGCATGCACATTAGATCTCCCCCACCGCCGGCCGCACAGGTCTCCCCTGCCGAGTGACGTTATCGGCATTGGATACAGGTAAGTCACTGAAGGGGTTTTAACCCCTTCAGCAACTTGGGATGGGGGTGGGAGGGAGAGGGGAACTGCAGTGCCAGGAAAACGGTTTGTTTTCCTGGCACTGAAGAGTCCCTTTAAAACAAATAGAAAGAAAGTCATGTAAATTTATGTTTTAGATTGGAAGGTATACCAGAAATATATCTTTACATATATTCATATTTTTGTTCTTTATTGGTGTTATAAAGTTAAAATATAAATTAGTATTGTACTTCTTTCCACCATTTTATGTGGTTTAACTAAGGTATATATCCATTGTGGCATCTATTTGTGACAACACAAGTGTGCAAGCAGGATCTCTACTATGTAGGGTACTATGCCGTTTTGCAGCCACATTTTGGAATGAAAAAGCACAAATACTTCTTTACCACCACTTACTCTGCACCTTAAGGTATTAATAGCCTCCAGGAGTCATGACCAGTGGGGCTATATGCATGGGCGTCCACGGGGGAGGGGGCAATGAGAGGCACCCCCTGGATTTTTCAGCTTGTTCTGCTAATGTGAGATTGAAAATACAGTGCAATACCGGCACTGTGTATGGAGAGAGACAGGGATAGGAAGCTGCATCTTATTCTTCATCTCTCTGACTGAATCCGCAGGGGAGCAACACATGCAGCCAGCAGAGACATCCTACAGATCAGGGAAGTGAGGCATGGGGGGGGAGATAGCCTACAGATCAGGGAAGTGAGGCATGGGGGATAGCCTCCAGATCAAAGTGAAGTGAGGCATTTGGGGAGAGATAGCCTACAGATCAGGGAAGTGAGACATGGGGAGTTAGCCTATAGATCAGGGAAGTGAGACATATGGGGGGCAGAGATAGCCTATAGATCAGGGAATTGGAGGCATATGAGGGGCAGAGAGAGCCTACAGATCAGGAAGTGAGACATATGGGGGGCAGAGAGAGCTTACAGATCAGGGAAGTGAGGCATATGGGGGGCAGAGAGAGCCTACAGATGAGTGAAGTGAGGCATATGGGGGGCAGAGAGAGCCTACAGATCAGGGAAGTGAGGCATATGGGGGGCAGAGAGAGCCTACAGATCAGGGAAGTGAGGCATATGGGGGGCAGAGAGAGCCTACAGATCAGGGAAGTGAGGCATATGGAGGGCAGAGAGAGCCTACAGATCAGGGAAGTGAGGCATATGGGGGGCAGAGAGAGCCTGCATATCAGGGAAGTGAGGCATATGGGGTAAAGAGCCTATGATCAGGGAAGGAGACATAGGGGGGTGAGAGAGCCTAAAGATCAGTGAAGGAGGCACATGGGGCAGAGAGAGCCTGCTGGATCAGGGAAGTGAGACATATGGGGGGCAGAGATAGCCTATAGATCAGGGAATTGAGGCATATGAGGGGCAGAGAGAGCCTACAGATCAGGGAAGTGAGACATATGGGGGGCAGAGAGAGCTTACAGATCAGGGAAGTGAGGCATATGGGGGGCAGAGAGAGCCTACAGATGAGTGAAGTGAGGCATATGGGGGGCAGAGATAGCCTAGAGATCAGGGAAGGCATTGGGGGGGCAGGAAGCGCAGGAAGGGGCAGAGATAGCCTACAGATCAGGGAAGTGAGGCATGGGGTAGATAGCCTACAGATCAGGGAAGTGAGGCATATGGGGCAGAGGATAGCCTACAGATCAGGAAGTGAGGCATGGGGGGCAAAAGATAGCCTATAGATCAGGTAAGTGAGGGATGGGGGGAGACAGTCTATAGATCAGGTAAGTGAGGGATGGGGGGGAGACAGCCTATAGATCAGGTAAGTGAGGGGTGGGCAGCCTATAGATCAGGTAAGTAAGGGATGGGGAAGGTAAAGTAAGAGAAGGAGCAGAAAGGAGAAATAATATAAATGAGCAGAAGGGGCAGCAAGGAGCAGGAAGGGTCTGCAAGGAGCAGGGAGGGTCAGCAAGGAGCAGGAAGGGTCAACAAGGAGCAGGAAGGGTCAGCAAGGAGCAGGAAGGGTCAGCAAGGAGCTGGGAGGTAAAGCAGCACAAAGGTAAAGTAGAAGGAGCAGAAAGGATCAGCAAGGAGCTGAAAATGGCAGCAAAGAGCAGAATGGGACAGAAGGAGCACAAAGGTGAAGTAGGAGAAGGAACAGAAATTAGCAGGACGGGTCTGCAAGGAGCAGCAAGGAGTAGGAAAGGTCTGCAATGAGTAGGAAAGGTCTGCAATGAGTAAGAAGGGTCTGCAAGGAGAAGGAAGGGTCTGCAAAGAGCAGAAAGGGACAGAAGGAGCACAAAGGTAAAGGAGCAGAAAGAATCAGAAGGAGCACAAAGGTAAAGTAGGACTAGGAGCAGAAATGGGTAGCAAGGAGCAGAAAGGGACAGCAAGGAGCACAAAGGTAAAGTAGGAGGAGGAACACAAAGGGTCTGCAAGGAGCAGAAAGATCAGAGAGAGACAGGAGCAGAAGGGGTAGCACAATAAGCAGAAAGTAGCAGACAGGTAAAGGAGCAGAAGGAGCCAAGGAGGAGAGAAGACAGTGTCAGAAGAAAAAGAAGACTGTGTCAAATAAAGGAGAAGAAAATGAGATTGGAGCAGGAAGGACAAGTGAAGTGGACCCTCCACTTTATTCTGGACACCACATCATAAGGCTTTGGTACCTGGGCCTGGCAGGGAAACTTTGGACCTTCTCATCTCCCCAGGTAAAAAAAAAATAAATATCAGTGTTAATGTGTTCACTTTTATTTACTGAGTGTCAGAAAGCAAAGAGAGCCGCTGGGGAGGGGTGTCGCTGATTGGCTAGAGCGATCAGCTGGCACTCTAAGCCAATCAGTAGCTCCCCATTCATAAAAAAGTAAAACTTTTTTATGAACCGGGAACTAGCGATTGGCTTAGAGCATCAACTGTCCACTCTAGCCAAACTGTAGCACCCATGCCTGACGTCAATCTGCACTTCCTGATACTCCGTTTAAGAAGCCGAATACCACTGAGCGACCTGGAAATCAGGAGCTGGAGAAGCCTTTGGGGTTAAACAATTTGAGATCGGTTTAACCCCTTAAAGGAAAGAGAGCACCCAGGGGCTTCCTGGCATCATAGCATTTTAATTTAGATTAAGTTGTTATGGGGACCAGAATGTTCCTTTAATTTGCTTAAAGGAACACTATAGTGTCAGGAATACAAACATGTATTCCTGACTCCATAGTTGTGAAAATGCTATTCACCCTGGCTTTATGTGATAATGACTATGCTCCTCCCCTTCATGACACTGTCAAAAAGAGACCAAGCATGGATGTCATTACAATTATCCCCCCCTGGAAAAATTCCTGCGGACGCCCATGGCTATATGTTACTACTATACATTGGTAGTAGTGGTTGGTTTTGGACTTTGTGGTGTTTAAATAATACTGCATGACTTCATATGTTTTTAGTTTGTATCTTGTCAATATTGGAATACAATTGTGCTATTTTAATATAAACCTTTTTTCTCTTTATGGTTTTGGTCTCAAGTTTGGCTGATATATACAGCTTCTCCATTGGTAAATATTTGCTTTTAACTGGGTATCTAGCACCCTCTAGTGCATGTTTAAGTATATACTTATAATTACACCACTTTCTTCTGTTCTATATCAGCATTGCCTTGCAGCTTCCTCATGTGCCCTGTAGAGGTGCCTAGGTCGGAGTGACATCACATTCCAGCTCCCGGGACCTCCGCACCTACAGGGCATGCAAACGAGCTGCAAGGCAATGCTGATATAGATATAGCTCCCTGGCTGGTTTCTCCACTATGAAGGTATTACGGCATTTAATTTGGGAAGGCACATATGGAGCATAGCCATGACACCCCCTAGTAATGCCACTTTAGAGGTTGGGCTGATCACCCAGAAATCTGCACTTACTTATGGTAGTTTCTACCTTGCAACTCCCTTGCATGCCCTGTACAGGTGCCTGGGCCGAAGTGACATCACATTCCAGCTCCCTAGACAGGACATTCAGAGGAGCTTCCAGGTTAATGCTGATATAGATCTGAGTTCCCTGGCCGACCTCTTCACTATACAGGCAGGATGGAATTTCATTTTGCAGGGCACATCGGGTGCACATCCATTGCCCCCCCTAGTGATGCCACTGTGGAGTTTGGGCCACTCCCTTCCTGCCGGTCGCCAGGACACATGCGTCCTCTTATGGTAGCGCCAGCCATATATAAAAACCCACTTTTTCATAAAAGCGTATGAATTAAACTGTTAATAGCTCCTGACTGATTCCTCTTCTGCAACTGTCACTAGTCTAATACTATCCTTACCTTTTTGTGTCATTTTACCCCACTCCCTATAGCATGTAAGCTCATTGAGCAGGGCCCTCAAACCCTCTGTTCCTGTGTGTGCAACTTGTCTGGTTACAACTACATGTCTGTTCGTCCACCCATTGTAAAGCGCTGCGGAATTTGACGGCGCTCTATAAATATCATAATAATAATAATAATATATATATATATATATAGTATCTCACAAAAGTAAGTACACCCCTCACATTCTTGTAAATATTTTCATGTGACAACACTGAAGAAATGACACTCTGCTACAATGTAAAGTAGTAAGTGTACAGCCTGTAGAACAGTGTAAATTTGCTGACCCCTCAAAATAACTCAACACACAGCCATTAATGTCTAAACCATTGGTAGCAAAAGTGAGTACACCATAAGTGGAAATGTCCAAATTAGCCCCAATTAGCCATTTACCCTCCCTGGTGTCATGTGACTCGTTAGTGTTACAAGGTCTCGGGTGTGAATGGGGAGCAGGTGTGTTAAATTTGGTGTTATCGCTCTCACACTATCTCATACTGGTCACTGGAAGTTCAACATGCAAATGCCACCCTGATTAGGGAAAGGCCAAATATCGGGCAAATTCATGCTGAATGTCAGTGATAGTGCAGCATAACATGGGCTGAATTAACAAACTTATGTTTTTTTTGTAATAAATGTGCAAACAGCAACAGTAAAAGCCACAGCTGGTCAAAACGTGGCGTTGACTCATGAGCTTTGACGGAAGTAGCTGTTCTTTAATCGAGTCTGGTAAAATGAATACTTGTGTAGGCTACACAATGCCAAGACCAGCTTGTTTGGAGTTTAAGTAGTTCATGTTGACAACCTTTGAACAAGAAGTAGATGGTTCTGTACTGAATCAGGCAGTATTCGCCCAGAGGAATGGGCAGCTTGTGTATTTATAGGCTAGATAACCCCTCCTACAACTTCAGGTTTCACCTACAAGCTCAGCCTTCCCATACATATATATATGCAGGATACTGAATTATATTAAGTCACAATTGCTTCTTGTACTAGAAAAGAATTACAGTCTCTCTTAGGCTCTCTAAGGTCTCCCAGACGATAACACAAGAATAGGTGTGGATTTCCCAGCTAGGTCAGACATGGCACGGCAGGTCTCTATTTATTCCACCTATTTTTAACAACTTCCCTATTATTATTATTATGTTATTATTTATATAGTGCCAACAATTCTGCAGCGCTTTACAGTGGGTGGACGAACAAACATGTAGTTGACCACCAGACAAGTTGGACACACAGTAACAGAGGGGTTGAGGGCCCTGCTCAATTAGCTTACATGCTAGAGGGAGTGGGGTAAAGTGACACAAATGGTAAGAATAGTATTAGACTAATGACAGTTGCAAGAGAGGAATCAGTCAGGAGCTATTAACAGTTTAATTGATATGCTTTTATGAAGAAGTGGGTTTTTAATGATTTTTTGAAGAAGTGGAGACTGGGTGAGCATCTAATATAGGAGCAAAGTGAGTTCCACAGGAACGTTGCAGCCCTCAAGAAGTCTTGAAGGCAAACATCAGAGGTGGGAGTACAGACAGAAGATAGACTGAAGTCTAAAGCAAAGTGTAAGGTCCTACATGGAGCATACTTGTATATTAGGGAGGTTAGATAGATGGGAGCAGCATTATGTAGAGATTTGAAAGCAAGAACCAGAATTTTAAATTGAGCCTTATATCTTTCAGGAAGCCAATGTCGAGACTGACAGAAGGGTGAAGCGTGGGAGGTGCGGTGTTAAGTAGGGTCAGATGCGGGCAATGTTTTTGAGATGGAAGCGGCAGGATTTAGCAATAGACTGAACATGAGGCGTGAAGGAGAGGCCGGAGTCGAAGAGAACACCTAGACAGTGAGCCTGCGTGGTGGAGCTGATTGACAAACTGTTGATTTGGAGGGAGACAGACACTGGAGTAGCAACACTTGAGGAAGGAAAGACCAGAATTTCAGTTTTGGTCAAGTTGAGTTTAATAAAGTAGGCAGCCATCCAGTTAGAAATAGCAGAAAGGCAGTCAGAGACACTAGTCAAGAGGTACGGGGAGAGATCAGGAGAGGACAGGTAGATTTGCGCGTCATCCGCATAGAAATGATATTGGAAGCAAAAGGAGCTAATGAGTTTACCAAGGGAGGCAGTATAGATGGAGAACAGTAGGGGACCAAGGACACAAACAGAGAGGAGTTGGGGAGAAGAAGCAGAGCCAGAGAAAGAAACACTGAAAGAGCGCTGGGAGAGGTAGCAGGAGCATCACGAGAGAGCAGTATCTTGTAGACCGATATTACGGAGGATGAGAAAAAGCTGTTGATGATCAACAGTGTCAAAAGCCTCAGAAAGGTCAAGGAGAATTAGGATAGAGTAGTGACCACGAGATTTTGCAGCAAGTAGATAACTGGATACTTTGGTCAGTGCCGTTTCCACAGAGTGCTTAGCGTGGAAACCAGACTGAAGTGGGTCTAGCAGAGAGTTGCTGTAGGTTTGATAGGTTATGCAACCATATTTGGTGATAAAAGGTTACAGGCAAAATGGCCCCCTGAAACTTCTCTGTTGGAGAACTTGCTTAACTCATGTGGCCAGTTCAAATTTTTTCCTGTGCTAGTAGATGCACATGTCTGCAATGTCATTTAACAGAAAAAAGCCATAACACTGAGCTTACTGTTTATTCATGTAATTTGTTTATGACTTTAATGTGATAAATGTGGTTTTGGTTAAAACTATGGTAGTGTACACTTTTTTGCCATATTAATTAAAATTAGCTTATAACAGAAGAAAACTATATTTAACAGATATCCCCCATTATATGTTGACATCATACCCCAACAATAAACTATTTTTAAGTACATGCCATATGATAAGCATGTTAAAAGGTATTCAAAGACAAGTCAGAAACCTTCTGAAAGACTTCCTATGGACAGTATCAAGTTCAGAAATATACTTACTGGACACTGCCTCTTTTAACCCCTTAAGGACCAAACTTCTGGAATAAAAGGGAATCATGACATGTCACACGTCATGTGTCCTTAAGGGGTTAAACAACACACTAATGTTTTCAAAGCTGCCACTTATCCGGTATTTTATGGTTTCCTAAGACCAAAATAACTCGCAGTTTAAAAAAACTACAGCCATTATAACATGCCTAAAAATTCAAGATTTAACAAAAATACACTGGTGTCCAGTAAAAGTTTTAGGTCAACTCATTCATAATATAATCCCAATTATTATTGTTAGTCTTTCTTCATAACTAAAATGCTCCATTATGTTTATCAATTTTGTAGTTTGCCTCTGCACTTTTCTAGTGCCATGATAGCCTTCTTTAGAACAGGTTCCCGAATTTGCACATCATATTCAAGTTGTGGTATTTCCTGTGATTTATAAAGAGTCAAAATTACATTCTCATTCTGAGAATTTATGCCCCTATTTATACATGATAATAAATTACTGACCTTTCTTGTCATTGCATATTGTTGCCAAGTTTGTTGTCTATAACGATTTCCAAATTCTTTTCTGTTGTTATTCCTAATTCACTACCATTTCGGGTGTAAATTGAATGTGCATTTTTCTACATTAAATTCCATATGCTATTTGTGTGTCCAGTGTCCCATGCTATCTAAATCCCTCTGCAGCAGAGCAATATCCTACTTACATTGTAGATTGTACATTTACTTTATAGAGTTTTATGTCATCTGCAAACATTGAAACATGGCTTTTAGTGCCTATTTCAAGATCATTTGTGTATATGTTAAATAGAAGTGGACCCAGAATAGAACCCTGAGGGACACCACTTATCACTTTTGTCCAGCTTGAAAAAACCTTGTCAAAATCCAACCCTGTTCTATATTTCTACCTACTTCTTCATAGAATGCAGTTAGGTTTGACAGGCTAATAACAATGTTCTTCATAATGAGTAAGCATACATTTAATATTATCATGGGTAAATTCTAATTTATTTGCATTTTTATTACTATTACATACCTCCTCTGTTCTCCATACACCTTGACTTTAGCCACGCATTGACCTCCTAATCTCCCGCTGCCCTTCTACTGTAGAAGAAATTCATATTTGTGAAAATACCACCTTGAAGGTCCTTTTCTTTAGTTTACTTCCTATGTCCCTGAACTCATTTTGTAGGACCTTCCATTTTCCTCTGACTTTGTCATTGGTACCAATATGTCTGGGTCAATCAAGAGCTGGGTCAATCTCCCAAGAGGGGCTGTTTCTTCAGCTGTTTGAAGGAACTGGAACAGCTTTTTCCAGTATAGCTACTCATGACTCCCAACATCTTCATTCAAATGAGAACATCTATTTGGTTGCACAAGATCAGGACTAGATAGCTCTTTCCTCTTCTCTTCCCCTGCTAGCTTACACAATTGTTCCCCAGCTATCTTATCTCCTCCCAATCCACTACCCGTATCCACTAAACTCTGCTCAGTGAACAGCAAACCCCTTTCAAGATTGTCAATTTCCCTTAATGTTGCAATTTACTTCCCCAGATCTCCAATCTGAGCTTCCAGAGAAGCCACTCGCTCACACCTGCCACAGAGGTATGGACCCTGGACAGATTCATCCAGGTATGCATACATGTGGCAAGATGTGCACTGAGTTAAACCATCAATTCTGCTAACACCCAATATCAAAGATATCAAAAACAGGTACATGAATGAAAAACAATAATTGTAGATTATACTAGCTTTAGTGTACCTGAATATTTTGCTTAAGACTTTCTTTACTTAAACTCCACATCAGCATAACTTTTACATAGTAACAGGATAAACCAATCAGAATAAAGGAACAAAGACAATAAAACTCCCTCCCCCAGTTAGCACTTCCTCTTTCTTTGCATTTGCCTCACTATCTATATTGGGGTGAGCCCCCATTTTATATATCTACTCTCTCTGAGCCTCTGTTATTACCAGATTAAGAGCCCAGTGGGCCCAGTGCTGACAATTATTATGGGGCCTAATTACATAATCTTATTGACCAAAACAGTCATACCTCTCAGGCGTCACGTATCTGATGGAGATGATGTTGGAGGGAAACTCAAAGGGTGCAGCTTTTTTTTTAGCATTTTGCCCCATTCCTGGGCTTTTTCATTCGATTCAGACTGATTGAAAAAGCCCAGGAGTTGGGGAAAACGCATCTCGGAGGCATTGTGGACTGATATACGCATGTATACCTGTATGTATTTGGATTTTAAAGTATATATTTTTTGTTTTATTTACATTAAAGCTAGATTTGTTTTTATCATACTAAATCTTAGTCCATTGGTCTGCTTCTTATAATTTTGGGTCCAAGGAAAAGGGGGAACTGTCACTCTTTACTTGACAGTGTGACTACAAGCTTGGAGCCAGTATCTATATGGGATCCCAAAAAAGGTGAGCAAGACTAATATACTGAGTATAAAACAAAAAGCAATAAAAGGCTGCGCACACTAAATAAAATCCAATAAAAGGAAAAACAGTCCAAATGGTATATTCTTATATTCTTATAGGTGTCCTTGGTCTTCTATTTTTGTGGTGGTTTCACTTGTTATGAAAAATAAAAAGAGGGAAAAAGGACATCCAATGGTGTAGTATGTACGAAATCAAATATAGACGTAAAAAATAATAGTATAAAACTCACATTTACCAGAGCTAATGTCCAGCTCTGGAGTAAAGCGCGTACAGCGGTTTGATCCCCGCTTATGGGATATAAGGCAGGTTCCTCTCCGTGATTGGTGTCCAATTCTCGGGATAAAACAAACAGCCAATAGTGCTCACTTTGGATTTCTTTGGGTACAGGAAACTTCCAGGAATTTTTAGTTTTTTTTTTTTTTAAACCAATAAAAATAATTAAAATTATTATAAAAAGGCCAGGGTAATAAAAAGGAGGATATGTGTCTATAAAAAAGATAATTGGCACAAACAAATGACCAAAAATACTTTAATATATATATAAAAACACAATATTCAATTATCCATAACGCGTTTCGTCACAAAAGGACTTTTTCAAATGGAGTCAATCCCCAGATCTCCAATCTGAGCTTCCAGAGAAGCCACTCGCTCACACCTGCCACAGAGGTATGGACCCTGGACAGATTCATCCAGGTATGCATACATGTGGCAAGATGTGCACTGAGTTAAACCAGGAAACTTCCAGAAATTTTTAGTTTTTTTTTTTTTAAACCAATAAAAATAATTAAAATTATTATAAAAAGGCCAGGGTAATAAAAAGGAGGATATGTGTCTATAAAAAAGATAATTGGCACAAACAAATGACCAAAAATACTTTAATATATATATAAAAACACAATATTCAATTATCCATAACGCGTTTCGTCACAAAAGGACTTTTTCAAATTGACTCCATTTGAAAAAGTCCTTTTGTGACGAAACGCGTTATGGATAATTGAATATTGTGTTTTTATATATATATTAAAGTATTTTTGGTCATTTGTTTGTGCCAATTATCTTTTTTATAGACACATATCCTCCTTTTTATTACCCTGGCCTTTTTATAATAATTTTAATTATTTTTATTGGTTTTAAAAAAAAAAAACTAAAAATTCCTGGAAGTTTCCTGTACCCAAAGAAATCCAAAGTGAGCACTATTGGCTGTTTGTTTTATCCCGAGAATTGGACACCAATCACGGAGAGGAACCTGCCTTATATCCCATAAGCGGGGATCAAACCGCTGTACGCGCTTTACTCCAGAGCTGGACATTAGCTCTGGTAAATGTGAGTTTTATACTATAATTTTTTACGTCTATATTTGATTTCGTACATACTACACCATTGGATGTCCTTTTTCCCTCTTTTTATTTTTCATAACAAGTGAAACCACCACAAAAATAGAAGACCAAGGACACCTATAAGAATATAAGAATATACCATTTGGACTGTTTTTCCTTTTATTGGATTTTATTTAGTGTGCGCAGCCTTTTATTGCTTTTTGTTTTATCTCGTTTTATAAGGGTCTGAGGGATTCCCTTTTTAAGGTTGCTGCCTATAGTTATTAAGCGCTGTCTCACTCCTCTTATCTACTAATATACTGAGTATACCTCAAACACTGTTACAGAGGTACTTTCACTATCGTATGCTCCCTTTATGTTTTTTTATGTACCACTGTGGAGAACTCTAACTACAAGAAGAGGTGTATTTGACACCAGAAGGGCACGACTGTGTGTACGTTCAGAGCCATACCTTAAAAAAGGCTCAATACATTGTGAGCATATATCTATCTACTTATTATAAATCACCTATTAATGCTTACATTTTTGCACTATTGTATTTTTTTCTTTTTTATATGTACATATGAACTAATATAACCCTAAGTCTATATATAGGATAAGTTCTCATTTTTTAAGCGCTGCGCTTTATTGCGTTGTGGGTGGTGGTATATCACCTAAACATTGGAGAGATAGCACCTCCTAGTTCCAGGGGCCCAGGTATCCCATAGTAGGTCCTCAGACATCTGCGATAGATCACTGAAATTTCAGGCTCCCCGGAAAGAGTCCAAGCCACCAAGTGAAGGTGACCTTGTTCCATCATGGGATGAGGTTGGCCCTGAGGATCTGAGAGAAGGTCCAGATGAGATAGTAGGAGGAGTGGGTTTGCCACGAGAGGTCCAGTAGGTCTGGGAACCAAGCTTGGCCCTGCCAGAGAGCAGTCAGGAGGACTAGAGCGACCCATTGTCGGCGAATCTGTAAGAAAACTCTAGAAACAAACGCAAATGGAAGAAAAGCATAGGCTCCTTTTCTTGGCCAGTCCTGCAGGAAGGTCCACTGCTGAGCACTCCAGATCTGGGAGCCAACTGAAGAACCGTGGAACTTGATAGTTTGTCCGAGATGCAAAAAGGTCCACTACAAATGGGCCCCTCAACCGTGAGATGTGGAGGAAGACCGCTCTCTGAAGTCTCCAGTCGCTAACATGCCTCCAATGTCTGGATAACCAGTCTGCTGTAAAATTTGTCTCTCCTGGAAGGTATTCAGTCCATAGGGTGATGTTGCATTGAAAGCATAAACTGTAGATGTCCTTTGTCACCTCCGAGAGGGTGCGTGATCTGGCCCCACCCAGGCGGTTATGTTTTCAACAGCAGATATATTGTCCATCCATAACAGGATGCAACAGTCTGAGAGATAGTAGGTTAAGCTCTGGATAGCTAAGGAGCCTGCGATCAACTCCAGGCAGTTGATATGGAAGGTGTTTTCTGCTGATGTCCATGGGCCACTTGTGGAGGCGGCCAGCATATCGAGCCCCATCCCTGAAGGCTAACATCCGACTCCACAATGAAATCCGGAGTGGGGACGAAAATCGCCTAGCCTTTCCATGCTGACATGTGGAGAAGCCACCATCAGAGTTCTTCCTTGACCTCTGAGGTGAGTGGAATCATCTGATCGTAAGAGGAACGTACTTGTTGAAATTGAGCTTTCAGACGTTGCATGGCCTGGTAATGGAGTGTTCCTGGGTAAATCAGCTGGATGGAGGCACAAAGGAGACCCACAATCTGAGCTAGCATGCAGAGGGTAATTTACTCCTGATGAAGGACCCTACGTAGTTCCTTTCCGATTGCTGATATCATTGATTGTGGCAGGCGGAGGACACGTCTCTCTCGAAGCCCAGGAACTGAATCACCTGGGACGGGAGAAGAGCCGACTTCTCCCAACTGACCACAAAACCCAAGGACTCCAGTAATGATATTGTATAGTGTGTCTGATAACGTAGTCTGGAGGCAAAACAGTAAGAGATTGTCCAGATATATAAGGCAGCGTCTGCCTTTGGCCTGTAGATGTGTAGTGAAACACCATGGAGCGGAAATTAGGGCCGAACTGTAGGCATGTGAATTGAAAGGTCTGGCCTTTCCAGAGAAATCTGAGAAAGCATTGGCTTGTTGGGTGCATCGGAACCGACAGGTATGCATCCTTGAAATCGAGATGAGTGAACCAATCTCAGGGACTTAGGATGTCTTGAAGGAGGTGAATGCCTTCAATCTTGAAGTGTCTGTAAACCATGAAGTCATTCAGCTGATGGAGATTTATAGTGAACAAAAAGAAAAAGGAAACCGCGCCCTTATTGTGATACGGATATACGTACTCAAGTCCTTATGGTCATATACTTTCAATAGTGTACCTCAAAAGTGAAAAAAGATATACGAATAATAGTGTAACACTGTTAATATTTCGTAAATGAACGAGGAGTAAGTAGATGTACACTCACATGTAGCAGAGCTAAATACAGAGCTCTACTGTTCTTGAGCATAGACGGAATAATCCCCGTCTTAGGATAAATGTAAGGTGGTCCACATCTTGATGGTCTCAAATAAAGAACACATAGATAGACAGAAGACTCCACATAGTGCAGTAAGTACTAATAACTTTTAGGATGATAAATAAATATAAAGTATCGTACTCACATTTACTAGAGCGTGCCTCGCTCTAGTTTATAAGGTGTAGGTGGTATAATCCCCACCAAGGAATAAGATGGTAACCAGGAAAAAATATAAAATAATAATGGATATCCCAGAATGATAAAAAATATATAAATTATAGCTGTTTATTATACATAAAAATCAATAAAAACAAATATATAGAAAACACTCTATGAGAAAGTCCATAAAAATCCACTTTACGCATTTCACCTATGGAGGATTCTTCAGAAGTGTGGATGAAGTCCTTATGATGTCCAAATATATAGGGAATAAAACTTAAAACAATCATCTTCATATGTTAAGAAATTACTCACTGTTTCCTGGTTTTCGCGCGCGCGTCATACCGGAAGTGACACAGCGCCATCTTAGCCAATGATATGCTTAAGGATATGGATTGTGTTAACCACCGGTGGAACGCACGCGTCATACCGGAAATGACACGGCGTGACCAGACGGTGGTGTGCTATGCGTTCCACAAAAGGAACGCAAACAAAAAACGGCGATTATAATGACAATGCGATACTTTTATACCATAGATACAAATATTATCAATCATATGTATACTGGTGGATCTAACAATGCATATTGTATTCCTGTACAATAATAACCTTAAATAGATTAATCTGCAGCCATATACTTTTTAGTGTAATAGCACCAATAGAAACTTTTCATGCAATTTAAAGTGACAAGCGTATAACATCTCTAAGTGCACTCACACCATTGTAGAACAAGAGCAGATGTCAAAAAGCAAAAATAAAATTGCTAAAAATACCTAAAAAGAGGGTCATTTGAAAAATAAAAGCTATAGGAACATAAAATACACATTGATATCTTACAATTATAAGTATACATAATATTAGTGTATAAAAAATACACAGAAAAACACAAAATATATATAAAAAATATAAGTAAATCAGCTTGACAGTCATAATGGGTGTGTACATAATAGAGAGAAAATTATATAGATATATGTCTATTCATAGTAGAAGAAAGCCACTGATATAAATGAGTGTCATTATCTTATAACAAGATACATGCAAACAGTAAATACATAAAAAGTAATACAAAATACATATAAAACATAAGTATATATGATGGAAATAGGGTTAAAAAATTGGTACTTAAAAAAGACTGGTACCTTAAAAACACATATATATATATATATATATATATATATATTGGTAATATAAATACAAAAAAACAAATATATTTGTCTAATTTATGTGTATAAAATGAAAAAAATACTAAAAAATGAATTAAAAATATTATAAAAAATTAAAAAGATCGAAATCTATATTTAATCCATTCGGGTGCAAAGTATCAATTTTAAATACCCATTCCATCTCCTTTTTTCCTATTTTTTTTTTAATAAAATCACCTCCTCTCCAATGGTTTTTCACTACAGTGATCCCTATAAATGTGTGAAGTTTGGGGTCATTATTGTGCTTACAGAAATGGGCAGACACTGAATGTTTATCGTAATTTTTTTCCATATTTCTGCAGTGTTCAGCTATACGTATTTTTCAAGGTCTAATAGTACAGCCAATGTATTGGAGGCCACAAGGGCATTCCAATAAGTAAATGACATTTTTACTTTCACAGGTAATAATTTCTTTAATGTTGTAAATCTTATTGTTGTTATTTGATTTGAAAGTAGACCTAGTCTTTTCTGTTGGCTTCATTTTTTTACAGGCTATACAATTACTACATTTAAAAAAACCATTGGCGAGGGGTGGGAGGTGTTTTGTGTGTATGTTTTCTATTTGGTCTTTAGTGTAATTGTTTGTAAGGTGCATTTTTAAATTTGGAGCACCTCTAAACACAATATGTGGTTTATTGGGAATCATGTTTTTGAGGATAGGATCCTCTTTTAAAAGATGCCAATGTTTATTCATTATTCTTCTTAGATTTTTGTTTTTATCATTATAATCCAATACTATGGGTAAGATGACTTGATCTTGTTGGTGAGGCTTTATTTTATGTATAAGCTCTTTTTGATTTATTTTTAACGTTTGTTGGATGGTAGACTCTATCAGTTCTTCATTGTAACCTTTATTTGTTAAACTGTTTTTAATCTTATTAGCCTGTTGTATAAAAACTGTGTTGTCCGAACAGTTTCTCCTTAGTCTAGTAATTTGGCTCTTTGGAATACTGTTGAGCCAAGCTTTATTATGACAACTTTTTGTATTAATATAATTATTAACATGGACATCTTTAAAATGGGTTTTAGTGTGAATAGTGCAGTTTTCAATATAGATATTATGATCTAAATAAGTGATTTCTTTATCACTTATTTCAGAAGTTAAAATGATTCAATCTTGGTTTGAATTTAAGAACCGGATAAAATCATGGGCTTCCTTTATAGGGCCTTTCCAAATAAAAATGAGGTCATCTATGTATCTGGAGTAGGATACCAGATTCGACGTCCAGCCATGCCCACTCCAAATATATCTTTCTTCCCATTCAGCCATAAAAAGATTGGCATAGTTGGGCGCGAACCTGGTACCCATAGCCGTCCCTCTATTTTGTAAATAAAAAGAGTCATTCATTTTTTTAGTATTTTTCTCATTTTATACACATAAATTAGACAAATATATTTGTTTTTTTGTATTTATATTACCAAAAAATATATATATATATGTTTTTAAGGTACCAGTCTTTTTTAAGTACGAATTTTTTAACCCTATTTCCATCATAGTTACATAGTTACATAGCTGAAAAGAGACTTGTGTCCATCAAGTTCAGCCTACCTCACATTTGTTTTTTGCTGTTGATCCAAAAGAAGGCAAAAAAACCCAGTTGGAAGCACAATTTTGCAACAAGCTAGGAAAAAAATTCCTTCTTGACCCCAGAATGGCAGTCAGATTTATCCTTGGATCAAGCAGTTATTACCCTACATTGAAAGATTATATCCTTGAATATTCTGTTCTTGCAAGTATGCATCTAGTAGCCGTTTGAACATCTGTATGGACTCTGATAAAACCACTTCTTCAGGCAGAGAATTCCACATCCTGATTGTTCTTACAGTAAAAAAACCTTTCCTTTGCCTTAGACGAAATCT
Source organism: Pelobates cultripes (assembly GCA_933207985.1). Lineage (NCBI taxonomy): Eukaryota > Metazoa > Chordata > Amphibia > Anura > Pelobatidae > Pelobates > Pelobates cultripes. The sequence goes on along the minus strand of OW240918.1, from coordinate 74,818,378 downwards.
TCTTTCTTCCAGTCTAAACGCATGGCCTCGTGTCCTATGTAAAGTCCGGTTTGTGAATAGATTTTCACACAATGGTTTGTATTGGCCCCGAATATATTTGTATAATGTTATCATATCCCCTCTCAGGCGACGTTTTTCTAAACTAAACAGGTTTAAATTTGTTAACCTTTCTTCATAGCCGATATGTTCCATTCCTTTTATTAGTTTTGTAGCCCGCCTCTGCACTTTTTCTAGTGCCATAATATCCTTCTTTAGAACAGGTGCCCAAAATTGCACAGCATATTCAATATGGGGTCTTACCAGTGATTTATAAAGAGGCAAAATTATATTCTTGTCCCGAGAATGAATGCCCTTTTTCATGCATGACAATACCTTACTGGCCTTGGCCACTGCTGATTAACATTGCACATTGTTGCATAGTTTGTTGTCTATAACAATTCCCAAGTCCTTTTCATGTGTTGTTATCCCTAATTCGCTTCCATTAAGGGTATACGTTGCTTGTGTATTCTTTACGCCGAAGTGCATAACTTTGCATTTTTCAACATTAAATTTCATCTGCCATTTGAGTGCCCAGTCCCCCAGTCTATCTAAATCCCTCTGCAGCAAAGTAATATCTTGCTCACATTGTATTATTTTACAAAGTTTTGTGTCATCTGCAAACACTGAAACATGACTTTCAATGCGGTCTTCAAGATCATTTATAAACATGTTAAATAGAAGGGGTCCCAGAACAGACCCCTGAGGGACACCACTTGCCACCTCTGTCCAGCTTGAAAATTTACCATTAATGACAACTCTTTGTACTCTGTTTTTAAGCCAATGTTCTACCCAAGAACAAGCATTTTCATCTAGACCGATTTCCTTGAGTTTGAACACTAATCTATTGTGTGGAACTTTATCAAATGCCTTGGCAAAATCCAAATAGGTCACATCCATGGAAACACCCTGATCTATACTTCTACTTACTTCTTCGTAGAACGCAATCAAGTTAGTTTGACATGACCTATACTTATGTTTTATATGTATTTTGTATTACTTTTTATGTATTTACTGTTTGCATGTATCTTGTTATAAGATAATGACACTCATTTATATCAGCGGCTTTCTTCTACTATGAATAGACATATATCTATATAATTTTCTCTTTATTATGTACACACCCATTATGACTGTCAAGCTGATTTACTTATATTTTTTATATATATTTTGTGTTTTTTTGTGTCCATGAATAAACTGTCATTTGCCCTGGTTCTGTACTCCAAACTCACCGAACACGGGGTTGATTCGTCTTCCCGTTCGGGAGTTAAGGAGCTCTGGAGGTGTCAGCGGTGTTTGGGTAATCGAGTGTCCGATTTGAGTCCCAGACACTCGACGACCAAACACTTTCGTGCGTAAGATGGCCGCCACGTGTTCGTATGTCGAATGGCGGCCACCCAGATACAGCAATAAACCACCTATTAGTCTGCGGTTTAACACATGTTCGACACTTAATTTGCAACACACTTCACTCTGGGGAGGTCTATTAGTTCGGTAGTTTCCATTCGTATGAAATACATACGGAAACAACCGAACAAACATACGAATGCTAGTTACAGGGAATTACAAAACAAAATTAACACACGAATTGCAGGATTCTCATAGTCTTTTAAAGACAGCCACAGTGCCATCCGCTACAGTATCCTCCTCTTCTTCAGATAGAGTCTCTCCTTAGTGTTCTTATACTTGGGTTGCTTCGCAGACGCCTTGCCCTTCTGGTTCAGGAGACCTGGACCGTCCCCTTTCCAATAACGTTTGTGCAGTTTGCACCATCCGACTCTAGAGGAGTCTGAATCATCAGATTCTTCTGCAGAGCAAAGTGGTACAGGAAAGGCCTTGTCCTTAGGGTCCGAGGGTAGAACATGTGCCCTACACTATTGCACACACTATTCTTATGTTTAGCACCTGACTGGTGTTTTACCGGCACAGCCGGTATCTGAGGCTGCCTAGCCGATGTCGGTATTGCAGTTATACAATACAAATGCAGATATTTTTCTCAGTATAAACGGAGATTACTCTGCAAAACAAGCACCAGCCAGTAGGGGGTCACTATGTGTGGAAAAAGGCAGGGGTAGGAAGTTACAGCATATCCCTCCCTGCCTCTCTCTACTCACTGATCGCAGGGGAGCATTTACACAGCACAGAGAGTCCAGACAGCAGAGACAGCCTAAAGCTCAGGTAAGGGAAGGATGGGGGGAAAGGCAGCAGGGAGATACGGGGACACTGACACTTGGGGACACTGTGATACATAGGGTCTCCATGGCTCCCAGTGTCCCCTAGCCTCCCAGTGTCCCCTAGTCTCCCAGTGTCCCCTAGTCTCCCAGTGTCTGTGTCCGCAGTGTCTCAGGGTCCCCATGTCTCCCAGTGTGCCCAAATGCCTGGGTCCCAATGTCTCCCAGTGTCCACGTCTCCCAGCCAGTGTCCATAGTGTCTCGGTGTACCTATATCTCCCAGGGTCCCTAGGTCTCCCAGCCAGTGTATCTAGTGTCTCAGTGTCCCCATGTCTCCCAGTGTCTGTGTACCCATGTCTCCCAGTGTCCCCAAATGTCTCAGTGTCTCCATGTCTCCCAGTGTCCCCATGTCTATGTCCACAAGTGCCCACATGTCTCCCATTATCCTCATGTGTTTTAGGGTCCCCATGCCTCCAAGCCAGTGTCTCAGTGTCCCCATGTCTCACACTGTCTGTGTACCCATGTCTCTCAGTGTCCCTAGTTTCTTAGTGTCTCCAAATGTCTCGGTGTCCCCATGTCTCCCAGTGTCTGTGTCCCTATGATTCTGTGTCCCTAGTGTCTGTGTCCCCATGTCTCCCAGTGTCTCCATGTCTCCCAGTATCTCCATGTCTGTATCCACAAGTGCCCCCATGTCTTACTGTGTCCCCATGTCTCTCAGTGTCCCCTAGTATCCTAGTGACATGGGACACACTGAGACATGGGGACATTATGAGAAATGGGGACACTGGGAGACTAGGAGAGTGGGCGACATGGGGATACTGACACTGTGATACATAGGGACACTGATTGGCCTTCCAATTCTTTGGACCAACATGCCCCCTTTTTGGGCATGTTCACCCCTTTTGGAAGTTCTGGTCACATGATTTGCATCATTGGCCCACCCTTTTACCCCGCCCATTGACTTCCTGCTTCACTGGACACTGCTGTTAGGGGGTATGGTTTTACTTGAAAGATGAAAGCATAAATTAGAGAGAGATTAGCATAGAGTATGTGTTTTCTTATAGCTGCATCCTTTGAGTTTCCCTCCAACACCATCTCCATCAGATACATTACGCCTGAGAGGTATGACTGTTTTAGTGTTTTGGTCAATAAGATTATTTAATTAGGCCCCATAATAATTGTCAGCACTGGGCCCACTGGGCTCTTAATCTGGCCCTGGGCTCACCCCTTATAATATCACTGGTTATAACAGAGGCTCATAGAGAGTAGATATATAAAATGGGGGCTCATCCCAATATAGATAGTGAGGTAAATGCAAAGAAACAGGAAGTGCTAACTGGGGTAGGGAGTTTTATTGTCTGTTTTCCTTTTTTTCTGATTGGTTTAGCCTGTTACTATGTAAAAGTTATGCTGCTGTGGGGCTTAAGTAAAGAAAGTCTTAAGCAAAAAACTAAGCCTTTTTGTCATGTTATAAAATTCACTTTCTGGTTTAGACCCCTTGTTTGTTTCAATTTCAGTTTTTTTTTGTTTTTTTTAAACTCCTACTTGAAATAGCCTACTTAACCCTTTAACGCTGTTACAGCGTTCTATGTCGTCCCCATTTAAATGGGCTTTAAAGCCGTTGTGGCGGCATAGAATGGCGTAACGGCTTGCTGCCCTGGAGCCTTGGGAATACTTACCTTCCCGGTGATCCACTTCCGGAGGACTGCCTGACAACCCAGGCAGCCCTCCCACAGCAAATCACACACACACACACACACACACACACACACACACACATATATATATTTATATATGTAATGTCATACATAGTGTATTTTAGTGTTAATATAAGTACATATTTTATTATTAAAATACACTTAGAATGAAGTTACATATACATAAGATATATATATATATATAATACATTTATAATTACAATAATAAATACATAAAATAATAAGATAAATGAATAAAATATTTTTTTTATGAAAATAAATTATATACACATATGTAATTTAATTCTAACTGTATTTTGTTATTAATATATATATATATATATATATATATATGTAACAAAATACATTATAGTGACAATCTATATGTAAAATACAAATAACTGCAAATAAATATATATATATATATCTCTATCTCTATCTCTATCTATATCTATATCTATATCTAATTACATTAATGATTACATAAGTATAGATACATATATATATATATATGTGAGTCATATATAAGGGTTGCGTTTCAGTTTTTTCACATTGAAATTTGCCAGATTGGTTACAGTGCCTTTAAGACCGTATGGTAACCCAGGAATGAAAATCACCCCCATGATGGCATACCATTTGCAATAGTAGACAACCCAAGGTATTGCAATGGTGTATGTCCAGTCTTTTAGTAGCCACTTAGTCACAAACACTGGCCAAAATTGGCATTCAAATTAGTTTTTTGCATTTTGCACACACAAACAAATATTAACACTATCTTTGGCCAGTGTTTGTGACCAAGTGGCTAGTAAAAAAGACTGGGAATACCCTATTTGCAATACCTTTCCATACGTTTCCAATATGCTCCTATATATATATATATATATATATATATATATAAAAAGCAGAATATGCAGTCACCAAATCATTGGCATCAGACCCTATGTTGATAATGCACAGTGTGGACAAGGGTGGAAGGATAATAATCCAGAACTATGCCAACTACAAGAAAAAGTGCTTCCTCAACCAGATTGTCTCCACTTACCAGCATATTCCTAATGACCCAAAAACAGAAGTGTTTGAAGTAACTCTGCATTGAAGCATCAAACCCAATTTTAACAGTTAAGAACTATTCCAATATCTCAAAGCAACAACCAAAAGCTATGGTAAAAACAGTGGTATATCACCGATCCCATGTGTTTCGTTTCTATAGAACCTTCCTCAGGGTCCACCTTTTGTACAATTACAATCATTAAACAGATAACAATAAAATGTCCTTCACATCCCTTTACACACTATTCTTAAATAGGGATATTTCTGCTTGCCTCCGGTGTGTTCATGGGAGTTTTCTTCTAATCCGCCAATAGGTGAAATCTGTTTTGCCTCCCCACCGCTGTTCCTAGTTGTTTTTATTACCACCATGAGTTTTCTCTGTGGAACTGGTCTACATCTGGCTTGCATTCAATTTCATCCTTCGGTGCGTTCTAAATTTTCATTATAGCTTTATTAAGTGAGTGAGTGAGTTTCCAGCATTTCATATGTAATACCTGGCTCAACCTTCTGAACGATATGCCCTTACCAGGCTGTTTCAATAACCAACAGGAGAGGAAGGAACCTGAATGACGTTCTTGTGCCCTCCAATCCACAGCATTTCTATGAAATTAAGTCACAATTTCAGAACACAGATTATGTCAGATGTCTGTGGTGTGTCACCTGTAAAGACATGGTGCCTGAAAAAACCCCAAAAACTTTCTACACCCCTATATGGGCAAAAAAAATACACTATAAAAAACAGAATCACATGTACCACTGATTACATTGTTTATAAACTGTGCTGCTTTTGAGGCTTGGCATATGTGGATCAGATTGATTTGCCCCTCAGGAAAAGAATACCAGCATGTGAAAGCTGATTTGCCAGTTCCGTAAACACTTTCTGAAACTAGCTACCCAGCCTCAAGTTCACCATAATTAACAATAACCCCCATGTTGAGGAGAGATGGTGATCGCAAGAAGACACTATTATATTGTGAGATATATTGGATCAGAACCTTGAACACAGTTAATGTGAGGGGATTAAGCAAAAAATATTAATTAACCCCATTCTTATGAAAAAGGGCGTAAAGGACACCGCACTTGTACATTGTTTATTCTTTAAATATTTGTAACTTTTATCACTGCTGAGTATATTAGCCTGTTTTCATTACATATTAGGACGTATATTTAAGCAGTCACAGGGCCTTTAACTCTGTGCAGCACTATTATTTCCCTTTTTCTTAACCCCTTAACGCTGATATGGTGTTCCATGCCTTCCTGCTTTAAATAGACTTTAAAGCCGTTGCGGCGGCATGGAATGCCGTAACGGCTTTGAGACCCAGCCCCCAAGATGTACTTACCTCTGCCATGATCCACTTCTGGGGGACTGCCTGACAGCCCAGGCAGTGCCCCCCACCCACAGAAATTTAGGCCGCCTGAGGCCATGTGCCTGCAGGGGGACTGCCTGACAGCCTCTAATGCTGAAATAAAAATATACATATATATATATATATATATTATAGAAGCAATCAGGGCAAAAAATAAATATATATTTATGATCCTGAGGAAAGTCCCAGATCGGGACTGAAACGTCGATCTGCACATTTTAATGACTTTTCAATAAAGGAAGACATTTTATATTACAAGACCGTGAGTGCAAGCCTATATCAATTTGTTCCATATATATATATATATATATATTCCCTGCTAAGGGAATGCCTGAAACCTCCACAGATCGAGGATGCAGAAAAAGAGGAAGTTCATGGGCAAGACAATCCTCTCCATGGGCTGTACCACCGGCAGATAGTGGATGTGGCTCACATGACAAAATCCTACCAGTGGTTGGAAAAGGCAGGACTGAAAGACAGCACTGAGGCACTAATCCTAGCAGCACAGGAGCAGGCACTCAGCACCAGATTAATAGAAGCTGGAGATTACCAAACAGGCAAGACCCAAGGTGCAGACTGTACAAAGAGGCCTCTGGGACAGTCCAGCACCTAGTAGTAGTACCATACACGGAGAGACACAACCAAGTTGCTGGGATTGTGTACCGAAACATCTGCACAAAATATGGATTGGACCTGCCTAAGTCCAGATGAGCGATACCACCAGGGGTAGTTAAGAATGACAGGGCTAAGGATCCTGTGGGACTTTAAGATCCAGACAGACAAGCAAGTGCTGGCCAACCAACCAGACATCATGGTGATAGACAAGGAACGAAAGACTGCATGGTGGATGTGGCAATACCCAGTGATTATAACATCAGGAAGAAGGAACATGAGAAGGTGGACAAATACCAAGGACTGAAAGAAGAACTAGAAAGGATGTGGAAAGTGAAGGCAGTTGTAGTCCCAGTTGTGATAGGAGCACTCGGGGTTGTGACTCCCAAGGTGAGGGAGTGGCTTCAACAGATTCCAGGTGGGACATCTGAGATCGCTGTCCAGAAGAGTACTGCGCAGAACCCTCAAACTCCCAGATATATATATAGATAGATAGATAGATAGATAGAGAGAGAGATTGTAGCCGTATTAGTCCAGTGATGTAGATGTAAAAACCAGATACAATTCGTATCTTGTGAAACCTTTTTTTATTGGACTAACAGAATTTTTTAATGACAAGCTTTTGGGAGAGCCTCCCTTGAGAAACTAATGACAGTTGCAAGAGGTTACTATATATAAGTGTATTATGACATTGATATATATATATATATATATATATATATATATCAAAATATGCTTACTATGGAATTAAATACATACATACATATATATGTTGGAAGCCATTTGGCCTGAATTTGTAGGAGGAGTTATGATCCTATATAAACCCTACCCCCTTACTTACCTTTGTCGTGCAAGCTGTTTGTCTTCTCCATAGCAACCAGCACTTCCGGTCCATTGTTCCCGCCAAAGTCAGTCTCCAGTAAATAGTCCGTCACCAGCAGCTCCTGCCTCCGTCTTCTGTGCCCATCCACCAGCTTCTACCCGACTTCCGTACTCGCTACCTGGCTTCCGGTCATGAGACCGGCACATTCGCGTAAGCATAATATGGGAAATAGCGTTTGGCTATTTCCCATGTTCGGGCCTAAAAACGCGGGGATAGACTCCCTTCATTACTTACCTATTCGTGCTATTAAGCTGTTCGTGTACACACACGCTTTCGTTTAATTCAATGTACCGTACGTGCATACTTACCTTACATTCATCGGTTCTTTCGTACGTTCGTTCAGCCGAACACGTTCAAACGACTTTTTCATGCAACCTTTTGTTAATTTACACTTTACTGCCTGCAGCTGATTATTCAATTGGCTTTCGTTTAAGTCTTTTCGTATGTTCCATTTACCGAATGCATGAGTTCTTTCTATTTATAGTGCTCTTGCTCATTCGGTTAACTGAACGCAAGGGGCTACAGTGTTTAAATTTACTAATCTACTGTAAATATATCTAGTTATGCCACTTACTTATACCAAGCACTCACATTATTTTTTCCTATATGTTGTTACGTTTATTATATGGCTCTTAAAGTCACCAATGGTTGAAAAATATATGTGTTTTACAAATTTCCCGTCCATGGTCACATAATTGTGGGACACCTATTTTTTAACAGGGTAATCTTCTCAGTTTGGCCACTTTCTTTTTACAATTTACGTATTAAATACACCTCCAGGCATTATCTAACCCAGCGGGGACTTAGTTTATTGTACTTTCACTAATGTATTGACTTCTACGCATATAAGGTCACTATGCTCATAGGTAAAGCCCTTACGGTCCTTTGTCATTACAGACCATTAACACGATTTAAACCTCAGTTCCTTAAAATACCTTATATACCGGTTCCTTACACTTAGACTGCATATGTTTTTAGGTTCTACTACTTTCCTCCAAACACTCTTCAAGAAGTGGTATCCCAGTACCCTATATTACTGTATCAGGTAAGTAGGTTTACCAGTTCTCTTTTTTCCCTCGAGGCCTCATTCAGCCTCCACAGCCTCATTCAGCCTCCCCACCTCCCAAAGTGGGTTCTACAATTCAAACGAACCAGGTCTGAGATTCCTCACTACGATCAGAACATCAGTTACTCAAACCTACACTCCACCTCGCTACTACTTATGTAACCATACATTTCTTGTCTATTGTTTCTACATTTCTTCACTCAGACCTGTGTCATTACCGTAGTTTCACCAAGTTACACAGCATCAACCACCAACGAGACTACCTGGTTCCCTACATTTCAGTTTCAGGTATTGTATATCTTACTCACTACGATTACGTTTCTTCTCAAGGCCTCACTTCGCCTTCGTATCATGTAAACGTCACAATTGTGGGAACCCCGGGAGGCTTGTCTCTACTTACGGACCTACGTTCAGGTCCCTCATCGTACATGGGTTCCTGTGTCACATTTCATTTTTATACTTTACCCATATGTTTGACTTTTTTACATTTGGCATACCAGAGGCACGACCCTCTAGCATCTACATTTCCCTTAGTATATCTTCACCGGACTCGTTCCCTTCGGAAGCAAGTATATATCGAAATCCTCCTGCGCATTGACCAAAGAAATACTCAAGGTTAAGTATATACATACGTTCAATTACACCATTCTAAGAGACAAGCCCCATTAGGCTAGTGAACTGGCATTGAGGGTTAGGCTTAGCTACCCTAAGTAATACTATGGTCCCACGAGGTCTACACCCCCACCTCATACACGGAGGTTCAGCCCCACGACCAAATCATAGTTAGCTACCTTGCTCGCACAATATTTGCGCACAATAGGAGGGGGCTTCAGTCCTGATTTAGGTCCCTCTACCTTGTTGTGTGTATCATTCCACAAGGTTGGTCTCTTGTCCCTGGGCTACTTAAATTTGCTCCACGAGGTGCCTACCTCTGCCCAAACATTCGGGCGATCCAGCCAGGGCAGTTTTACATGATTGGAGTAGTTTTTTGGCCGCATGGATTGGGATCTCTTCATTCATTCCCCCACTTTCAAAACACTCACTTTCAATTCACACAGACGCAGCAGCACACACAGGGTTCACAGCCATTTTTCGGCAACCACTCGTTAGGGATACTGGCCCACTGAGACTGATGTCTTGCTGGCCTTTGGAGAGACCTCTCCTTTGTTGGAGATCTAACCCTTCATGGTGGCCTTCCTCACATGGAGTCATCTTTGGACCAGCAGGGCAGTTGAATGCTGCTCTGACAACTCCGCAGCCTGTGATTTCATTAGCAAGGGTGGTCATACTCGCTGCCACTGTGGCTGATTCACAGGCTGATTTGGCAGGTAGCAACCCCTCAGTTCTTTCTAGTCTACATTTTCATTCCTGGTGTCCACTACACAACCATTGACACTTTTGCAGGCTTTCAATTTAAGGTCTTCTTTCAGGCACTCCCTATGATCCACTACATACGATCAAGGATACCACCATTCCGTGAGCTAATCTTGGACTAAGCACACAATTACACCATGTACAGGTGCGCACGTATCGTGCAGTTTCACGACTTCTCTATCACTCACCCCAGGGCCTTGTATATTGTGCATGTCACAATTAGAGTTAGCTTGAATCAAGATTTTTGCAGTTACAATATGTTTTTTTTTTTTTTTTGCCTCTTTCTCCAAACCTACAAATCAAGCATCTTACTTAAACCTCATATGCTGTCACTCTGCTTTTTGTCTCCAAGGTCAACCACACACTCCAAGGTCAACCACACACTATCAGTCCTAATCCGCTACTTCACGTCTAAACCTTCCATTAACGTGGAGCTACATCATGGCTTCCTTCGCTGGTCTTTCTGTCGCAAAGCAGTGCATCAGCAGCTTCAAGCTCTTACACCCCAGTCTACATCACTAAGTGATGGGGCCACGGCTAATCCTCAGCACAGTTACATATATACCTCAATCAGAGTAAAAGCTCCTTACAAGCTTTCAGTACCCACGCTGTATTAACTTGCAATAACGTGTGTTTTCTTTGAATCCTCTTTTGCCCTCTTTTACAGGCCTACTCGTACTTTGGTTTCTGCACACCTCAACCAACTTTGCTTCTCCTTCTACATTCCATTACGTATTAGATAAATTCTGAGCACAAATATATATATATATATATATATATATATATGTTTATATATATATATATATATATATATATATTTATTGTAATCATATATTGTATATATATTTTTAATATTAAAGTAATAAATAACATTAAATTACATTAAAATAATAAATAAAGTAATTAAATAATAATTAATAAATATTGTTGACACCCCTGGCAGAAAGGAGTGAAACCGCCGTTTAGTTAAGCTTCCCCTTTCGCAATAATGCAAGCTCTATTCGTATATACTTCAACCGTACGAACTGCAACCAGGGGAATGCGGCAATCTCCTGAACGGGACCCGTACGGATGCTCCAAGCTCCCGAACAATAAATCCACGAATCGCGGCTAGCAGCCGAACAAATATATCCTCCAAGCGGCTTACGGTTCCAGCAATCAGTCGCTAACCATGTGTAGTAAATCCCCCCAATAACGAGACCAAGCTCCGCATTGAGGGTAAAACAAGAACTGGCTTTACTGTGGGCTACCCGACCGTATTTATGCAGGTCTCCCACTTGGTGGACACTCCCCTAGGGGACCAAATGGGAGACTGTAATGACAAACAGACATATGGCACTTTAAGACATACAGGCACAAACTATTCCCATAATGCATCCCGGTTTCCTCCCCTCTGCCCTGGAGATAATTGAGAAGTAATTCAATTATCTCCCAGGACAGAGGCAAATCACCATTTTAAGTAAGACACAAAAAACACATGAAAATAAATAATTACACAACTACCGAACATATTACATTCATGCAACATATCCCCAGATAGCCTGGATCTGAGTGCATATTCTTAGCGAATAGCGCTCAGATCCCATACGCACAGTTCAATTGCCATGGAGTCAAAGTCTTTTACAGTCTTTCAGTATGCGATTGACTCCATGGGAAGGTTATCTGGGTTAAGTCCATTCGTATAATCCAAACTCCCGAACGGCCGGTGTTCGCATGCCTTGTCGACTGAGAAGGGCTGTCTGTGGTTTCAGCGGTGTAGGGCAGAAAAAGTGTCAGTTTTTAGTTCCATAGACTAAGGTGCTGGTCCATTCCACTGTCCTTTCTCGCCTTGACTACTGTAAACCGCTTCTCAGTGGTCTTACGTGCTCCAAACTTGCACAGTTACAGTCCATAATGAATGCGGCAGCAAGACTCATCTTCCTGTCCGCCTGCACCTCCAATGCCTCACCTTTCTGTAAGTCCCTGCATTGGCTTCCTGTAAGATATTGGGCTCAATCTTCATTGCAAGCCTGTTTATAGAAAAAAACTGTTTTAATACTTAATACTAAACAGTAAAAATTCTAAACTAAATACCAAAAAGTATTTTGATATAAATATATATTAATTAATATATATATATATATATATATATATAATATTGTTATTAAAATACACTTATAAAACTATATATATATATATATATATATATATATGTAAATAAAAATAATAATAATAAAAAAGATACATAAATATATATACACAAATAAACGAAGAGATGCACTCTTAGAGCTTGAAAGTGGAAAAAAGAGAATTTATTCCAATAGGTATTACATCGAAAAAAATAACCAACATTTCGACCCGTTCGGGTCTTTCTCAAGGTCAATGTACCCATAAACAAAAGTTATATATATAGGAAATATAAATGGGTACTCACCAATAGTGAAGAAACCCCTGATTCCCTTTGTGTCTACCCGGAAGTGAAACCCGTGATCATGTGACATGCCGCAGTGAGAACGTAGTGACGTGTGACCCATTGCTAGGACATCAATAAACAGATAAGATTACAGGATCGGTATTCATTCCGTGTTGTATGCAAGACGTGATTGTATCATGGAGGCAAAAGATAACATAAAAAAGACATATGTCCTCAGTAGAGAATGTGCATAGTCAGTAGTGTGAATAAAAGTGAATAAAACATCTATAATGAGTGAAGAAATATCGTGCAAGCAATATAACTGTGACTAATCAAATCCCAACACATTCTGAGTGAAGAAAAAAGAAAAAGAACATGCATACGTTTAAAAACATTTCAAATACCAAGGGAAGATTCTGAAATTTATACATACCATATTGCAAAACTTAATTTAAAGAGGAAAAAAAGCATACAGCTACTAGGGCTTATAGTAGATGAATTAGAAATAGATCCACGGAGAAAGAAATCTCGGACAAATCTAGACATTAGATAAACAACAGAATATGTATGTTAAATATTGTGTAAACACTAAATACAATAAAGAAAAAAATATATATATCTATACACACACATACACACACACATTAGGGAAAAGATGCAATAGCTCAACTGTATTAAATAAAAGAGAGAGCAGGGATATATATGTCATAAATAAAGAAAAAAACAGTAGTGAAAAATTCCCACAATAAGAAAAAGATGCTGCTTCAATCACCCAAGTGGGCCAAAATAACCACCAGATAAATAACAACAAACAGAAAAAAAACTAAAAAAACTAAGAAATAGTGAGAGCACTCAGAAAAATAAATAAATGTTACCCAAATGGACAGTCATATAATTCTCTGAAATTAAACAAAGAGAAAAAGGCATAGGGTAATAGAGTTTAACACTCACATAAACAGAGCCACTTAAACAGCTGGCTCAAACTTCATGCCTTAAATAAGAACGACTTCCGCTGGGCACTTCACTTTGATATCCTGTATAGGTACCTCCAAGTCGCAGAATTAGGGGGTTACAAACTTTATTTTTCCAAAAGTGAAGGAAACAAATAAAAACAGGAACAACACATATTTAAAATAATCAATGTGTGTAAAAGACATCTTATTCTTAACTCTTTCTGGGAAAAGACATTAATACATATAAGGAGAAAGATGGAAAACGTACATATGTATATATAAAATGCCTGTGAAATTCAAATTAGATAATGTATCATGGAAACATAATCATTAACAAGACAAATTAACAGATCCAATAAATAGAACAACTAATTCTTAAAATATCGCATGATACATTAAAATTGAAATTAAATAAAAAAAGTTATCAATACTCAAAATTGATTTAAAACATATATATATATATATATTTATATATATATATACACACATACATATACATATATACACACACACACACACACACACACACTTTTTAAAATATATTAAAATGGACAATAAATATTTATACCAAGAGAAAGATAATGGATTAGTAAAATCATATAAACTTGTTAATTTCAAAATCGACATTTAATCCTTTTGGTGTTACAGTACCTAGTTCGAACATCCATCTCATTTCTGCTAATCTCAAAGAATAATCTTTATCACCTCCTCTCCAGTGGACATTAATTTTGTCAATGCCTATAAATTCTAGACCTTTAGGGTCCCCATTATGTACTTCTGAATAATGTTTTGACCCACTATGATTAGTGTATTTTCTCTGAATAGTATATACATGTTCTCTAATTCTTGTCTTTAAAGTGCGTGTCGTCTTTCCTACAAATTGGTAACCACATTGACAAGTCACCATGTAAATAACATCCTTACTTGAGCAAGTTATAAAAGATTTTTCGTGACAGCAGACGAGAAATTTTCTACCTTCCTATTTTTGTTTAATCTAACTGATCAACCTTTACATGTACCACAAAAATGGAAACATCTACTTCCTTTTAAAAAATTGCCTTCTAATCCTATTTTCTCTTTATCTAATAAACTTCTTGTTAAAGCTTGTTTAAGATATTTGGCTCCTCTAAAAATAAATTTAGGTTGAACGTCTAAAAAAGGGAGAATGTCCAGATCTTCTTTAAGGATATGCCAATGTTTTTTAACCACTTTCTGCAATGCATAATTATTAGTAGAAAAATCTAAGGAATTTTTTTCTCCTTTTTTCTCTTAATTTTTCTTATTTTTGTACTGTAAAAGTAGATGTCTCTCTTTCTCTCCAATTTCGTTTTTTTAATTATTTCTAATTGTTCTTTATCATATCCTTTTTCAAGAAATTTGTTTTAGAATATCCGCTTGTTTAAAATATTCATCTTTCTCAGTACAATTTCTCTTTATTCTTAAAAATTGGCCCTTAGGTATATTGCTTAACCAGGGCTTAAAATTACAGCTTTTTAAAATCAATAAAACTATTTACATCTACTGTTTTTAAAAAAAGTTTTAACTTTTAATTTTATTGTCCTCAACATAAATTAAAAGATCTAAAAAAATTGATTAGCTCTGTGCTGATTTCATAAGATAAATTAATATTAAAAGAATTAAAGTTAAGGGAGACAATGAATAGCTCTAACGTCTCCCTATTGCCTCTCCATATAATAAAAATGTCATCTATATAGCGTTTATAGAGGACCAGATTTGCCCCAATGTCCTTTCTGGTGAACACAAACTTCTCTTCCCAGAAGGACATAAAAAGATTAGCATAACTTGGGGCAAATCTGGTCCCCATCGCTGTACCTTGGGTCTGAAGATAAAACGTATTCTCAAACCAGAAAAAATTATTCTTCAAAATAAAATCAATCCCTTTCACTAAAAAATCAATATGCAGGTCCTCCATATCTTCAGCTTTTCTTAAGTAGAATTCTATTGCTTCACATCCCTTCTTATGTTGGATTATCGTATACAAACTTTTCACATCACATGTGGCCATGATAAAATCACTGTGCCATTTAAAATCCTCTAAAATCTGCAGGAGACTCATAGTGTCTTTTAAATAAGCTGGACACTCTATAACCTTTTTTTGTAAAAATTGATCTATGTACTGAGACAAATGAGATAGAAGTCATCCGATCCCAGACACTATTGGTCTACCTGGAGGATTAGTAGTATCTTTGTGAATTTTCGGTAGCACATAAATCACCGGTATTCTGCAGTGTTTTGTATCTAAAAAATCATATTCCTTTTTAGTTAAAATACCTATGTTCAATCCTTCATCTAAAAATTCTTTACATTTAAGTTTAATTTTAGGGAGGGGGTTATTTAAAAGTTCTGAATATGTCTTTTTATCCTCAAGTTGTTTATAAATCTCTCGTAAATATTTTTCTTTTTGCCACACCACAACACCCCCACCTTTATCGGCGGGTTTAATCACTATTGATTTATCATTTTTCAAATCTTTTAATGCTGCCTTTTCTTCTTGTGTTAAGTTTTCTTGATATCTATTAATTGCTTTAATTTCTTTAATATCCTTAGAGCATAACTTTTCAAACATTCTCATTATGTCTGATTTGCAATTAATCGGATAAAAAGAAGATTTATTTTTTAAAATAGTTTGAATAAAATCATTATCATTTTCTAAAACTCTTTCTGGTTCTCCATATATAGGACATATATAATATAGCAAAGCAAGATTCACTATTTATAGTGTAATGCTACATTTAAGATAACTGAAATAATCCATAATACAAAAGAATAGCGGCTCAGTGCTAAAAAAAAAATTCTGAATAACTAGAAAAACAAAAATAAAAAATATATATAAATCTTATCTTATCTGTTTATTGGTGTCCTAGCAATGGGTCACACGTCACTACGCTCTCACTGCAGCATGTCACGTGATCGTGGGTTTCACTTCCGGGTAGACACAAAGGGAATAAGGGGTTTCTTGACTATTGGTGAGTACAAATTTATATTTCCTATATATATAACTTTTGTTTATGGGTACATTGACCTTGAAAAAGACCTGAACGGGTCAAAACGTTGGTTATTTTTTCGATGTAATACCTATAGGAATAAATTCTCTTTTTTCCACTTTAAAGTCCTGAGAGTGCATCTCTTTATTTATTTGTATATTTCCTCAAGGTGGGATTGCACCCAGGCAAAAACTAATTGTTTTCTGAGAAAGGGTGAGTGTAAAGTTACACAAAGTCTGTGTGGCAACTAATGCAATCTTTAAGTAAAAAGGTCTCCCCGTGATATATATATACTTACATAAATCTACACGTAGGATATATATCCTTTTTTAGACGTTCAACCTAAATTTATATATATACTACCTGTATATTTATGTTCACGTAATTAAGTCATTTTATTAATTATAATTTGAGTAGGCAGCAAGTCCCTAGAATTTAATTTGCTATGTTTAACCCTGTAACTTTCAAAAACACCAGAAAACCTGTTCATGGGAGGTACTGTTGTACTTGGGAGACTTTGCTATACACAAATATGAGTGTTTCAAAACAGTAAAACTTATCACCACGATGACATCACCAGTTGTGTAACAAATGGAAAATACAAATATGAATGTGACCAGCGTTTGTGACTAAGTGGCTACTAAAAAAGACTGGACACACCTCATTTTGAATACCATGGGTTGTCTACTTTTGGTACACTAGACTACTACACTACTTAAATGGTATGTCATGGTGGGGTTGATTTTCATTTCTGGGCTGCCATACTGTCTCAAAAAACTGAAATTGGCGAATCTTATATTTGACCTTGTAACTTTCCAAAACACCATAAAACATGTACATGAGGGGTACTGTTACTCGTGAAACAGTACTCTAAACAAATATGATATTATCATCTGTGAAAGGGCAGTTTATTTGTGAAAAATGCAAAAAATATATAAAAACATAATTTTGGCCAGGGTTTGTGACTAAGTGGCTACTAAAAAAGACTGAACATACAACATTTTGAAAAATAGCAAACAAGTATATCCCTAACAATATACAAAAGATTCAATAATGTAATAAGCAATAATACTTAGCTTATAAAGACGTGTGACAGCCTCCCTAGGTCGCTACCCAAAACAGCGACCTATATCATATATGGTAAACCAAAACAAAGAAGATTTGGGATATGGCTGTATAAATCTACAGGAGAAACATAAAACAAAACATAGTGTGATATTGTTATGGAACACAGTATACTGTGCGCAGTTATCTTTTTCACTCACAAGATATGAACCGTATAAGCGCTCTTAGGGTGTCTCCCCCGATGTAATGGGGGGCTAGCTGGTATTTCTTATCACCTCTGGATCCTTGTTCCACCAAAAGACATCCACAGGTCAGGTTTCAATAAAAAAATTCCTTTTTATTCAATATAAAAATGTAGTCACCAATTTAGCATAGGATATGGATTTCAGAAAAAAAGTCCTACGTGTTTCGTTCTGTATGAACTTCCTCAGGGACCACAAATAAAATAACAACAATGTATCAATACACAGTACAAAGATAAACATATCCTAAAAAAAAAACCCTCCCTGTGTCCTTAAATAGGGCTAATCCCTAAAGTCCATTGGTGGATCCAGTGGGTGTGTAAAACCTCTTTATTCTTGGTTGGAGAGATGTTCCTCCCATATCAGCTGTCTTTCATTCTCCAATTTCTATGACTTGTAATTCGCGCCCTTTTCGGCGAATACCGGAAGTGATCAATTTTTCCGAAACCAGAAGTGACGTCATAGGAACGTCCTCGTTCCACATGCGTTCCAACAATAGCATCACCATGACAACCGGATGTAACCAGCTTACTCGAAGTTCATATGAATCAAGAGGAGCTAATTAAAGCCCTACACTCTACTAAAGAAGAAAGTGTTAGTCATACAGAAGATTTAAACACCTTTATTAATTGTCTACATATACAAACAATGTTATCCTCATTAATCACTGATCAAATTACATAATTAGAATTAATCCCCACATATAAACAAGTGGTTATAATACCTCAGTATATTATCAAAAAGAAATAAATAAAAAATACAAAAAAAGGGCTTCATAGTATAAAGTGATCATATGTGATAGTGGCCAAACACAGTAACTTTTTTTTTTTGTTAAACTTTATAGAGGCTTAATAGAAATAAACACAATATTTGCTCCATTGTATATCACCATATATAGGCTATTTATAAACACTATTCAGTGTATCTACCACAATATGTTAATCCTCTCCATATAAATCTTTAAAATGGTGAATTATAATTCGAAGAATAATAATGTACAGTAAATAACTACTTCTCATACAATCTCCATTTAATATATCTGTCAAAATTTTTTTTTTTATTAATTATGTGTTCCCTATATGTCCTTAAAACATACCCATTAATTACATTAGGGCAATGTATTATGATAATTTGATCGTATAAAAAATGAATCATGATATATAGAGTGAAAAAATAGCTGTTTAGTATTCAATATATATACACATCCTCTTTCCAGGTAGAAATTAGTCCTCAACTGTAGAACAAGCCCCATAATGGAGGCAAACACACATACCTTTATTACTAATTCTAAATCTTATTCAAACCATATTAATCTAAAAAACAGATTAAATCAATGTCTATATTCAGACCCTTAGGTGTAAGAGTCTGTAATTTATGTATCCAAAACGTCTCCCTTTGGGCTAATCTTTGAACCCTGTCACCCCCACACCAAAAAGGGGGAACTCGTTCGATTCCCCAACATCTAAAATTTTTAAATGAAAAAAAGGGGCATGATATATAATGAGATGGAACTGAGTGCATCATCAATCTCCTTCTGATGTTATTAAGATGTTCTTATAAACGAACCTTCAATATCCTCTTAGTCCGTCCCACATATTGCATGCCACACAGACATTGTAGCAAATATACCACAAAGTCTGTGTGGCAACTAATGCAATCTTTAAGTAAAAAGGTCTCCCCGTGATAGAACTAGAGAATGAATGTGTGTTCTTAATAGATACCGTGGCACAGGCTTTACAAGTACCACAGCCTCGGAATGAGCCTGAACAAGCAAGAGTAGAGACTGATGGTGGCTTGATGGCATAACTAGGTGCCAACATATCCTTCAAATTTTTATTTCTTTTATAAATCACTATGGGGTTATCCGGTAAATATGCCCCCAAAATGGGGTCCTGTAACAGAATAGGCCAAGAGCTTCGAAGACTTCTCTTAATTTTATTATGGTCAATATTAAAATGAGTAATGAATGCTGAACGGAAACTATCCCTAGTTCTTGGGACGCATAATTTATTCTCTAAAAGTGTTTTCCTGTCTATATCACCAATTCGACAGATTTCTTTCTCTAATATCTTTCCATTATTTCCTCTATCCATAAGCTTCTTTTTAACATGTAATGACTGGGCAAAAAAATCTTGTTTGTCTGAACAATTCCGTCTAAGACTGGTGAACTGACTTTTAGCAATCCCCCTGAGCCAGGGTTCATGGTGGCCACTCTTACGGTGGACAAACCCATTTCCATCAGTAGGTTTGAAGAAGCATTTACTCCTAACCTGTCCCAAATCGTGGGACAAACAAAGATCGAGAAAATTAATCTCATCCTTGTTCCAGGTAGGAGTAAACACCAAATGGTACTCATTATCATTCAGAAAATTAACATATTCTTGGAATTAAACAGAAGACCCCTTCCAAATAATAATGTCATTGATATAACACCGCCATAGGACCAAGTTCGCCCTCCAGCCATGTCCAGACCACACAAATAATTCCTCCCATCTTCTCATGTATGTATTGGCATAGCTGGGAGCGAACTTGGTCCCCATGGCGTTCCCCGTGGTTTGCAAAAAATAATTAACACTGAAAAAGAAATAATTGTGATACAAAATAAATTGAATGGAAGAAAAAACAAAATCCCTCATTTCTACTGGTAACTCCAAGTCTTGTTCCATAAAGTAATCAACCGCCTCTAGGCCCAATTGATGACTAATCACCGAGTACCGGGAGGTCACATCAAGTGTGGCCCAACTGTACTCAGGGTCCCATTCAGTACTCTCCATTTCTTGGAGAAAAGACTTGGCATCTTTGACATATGAAGGTGCCCCCTGGGCATATTTCTGTAATCGAGAATCAACATAAATCGACAGATTAACAGTTAGTGAGTTGATACCACTGATTATAGGTCGCCCAGGGGGTTAGGAAGACGTTTATCCGTCTTAAGAAGGAAATAAAATATTGGAATAATTGGATTTTTCTGATATAAAAATCATAATTTTTCTGTGAGATGATACCTCTTTCTCTAGCTGTATCCAAGACTACTCGAAGCTCTGTATTGAATTGACTTGTTGGATCACATTTAAGTACACTATACGTGTCTTTATCTCCCAAAATATGGGCTGCTTCTTGAAGATAATATGTAGTAGTCATTAATAATATTCCCCCCCTTTATCTGCCTCCCTAATAATCACATCATCTCGTTCCATCAGTAGTTTGAGTGTTTTCTCTTCCTCTTTACTTAAATTTTGGAGGCAATTGTTCCTATTCCTATTGATATTCTTAGTCATATTGAGGACTTGTTGATCTACCATATGTTCAAAAGTTTCTAAAAAGGGACCCTTACTATATGTAGGACAGAAATGAGACTTTGGGCAAAATGTATTATCAACATTAGTTTCTTCACTGACAATCTCAGTCTCAGGTGGATGTAATAGAAAATGCCTTTTTATAGTTAGCGAACGAATAAACTTTTTGAGATCAATATATAATTCAAAGTCATTGGCCTTTCTGTAAGGAGCAAATTTCAAACCCCTTGATAACAAATTAATCTCCTCATCTGAAAGTGGGGTTGGAGTTAAGTTAAAAATCCCTCTGTTTAGTTCCCTCTCATTTAATAGACACACATTCGATGGAATTATTCCTAATCCTCTGTCCGGATTCTCTTTACTGGGGAATCCTGACATAGAGTCGCAAAACGGTTGGGATGTTCCCAGGTCTCTGCCCTGGGATGAAAGTAATTGGTTATAGTTTTTTCTTTGGGGCCTCTTGGCTTCCCCTGAAAATTTTTAGTGGGATCGTTATATTGAGATACGTGGTCATCTAGATTATCTCTGCCCCTAAATGTTTGTGTATAGGGCCTGGTGGCTTCCCCTCTTGGAGGCGACAAACTATTATTTTTGTTCCTATTTGTACCTCAGATCTCCTTGTTTCTCCTCTCAGAGGTAATGAACCCCTGTGTCCCCTTGGGGACCTTCTATCATTCGATGTCCTATGTACATTTCCACCATAGTTGCCACGTGTATCCCGTAGGCCTGGAGACCTAGGGGGATCCTCCCCATTAAACATTTGTGATTTATTTACAGAGTACTGGTGACCTCTCCGTGTATCTCTAGAACGTGAATTAATCCTAGTTCTCCCCACCGGAGATCCGGGTACAACTCTCCTATAAATAGAGGGGCGTCTTTTCCTGCGGGACAATCTGTTTTTAGTTGCAAAAGTATTAAGTAATTTATCTTCCTTATCTCTACTATATTTTCTATTTTTAGTTTCAGCAATTTTTTCATCCAATTTTTTTATGCTATTCTGTAGGGATTCCTGTGACGAGACCAATCTCGCCACATTGCATTGGAGAAGCCTGGTTGCTCGCCTGCTGCCTTTGGACTATGGCCCCCTGTTAAAAGACATATTTTTTTACCTGCAGAAAAGTTTCATTCGTGCTTTTCTGCCTGGGGTTCGGTAGATTCAATCTACCGAACAACCGTACGAATGACTGGACCACCTGGGAGCTGGAGTGTGCCGGCAATTAACCTCCCTGAAGCTGCAGTTAACCGCAGCTTAATTGACGAATGCTGGGTGGCAGCCATTCGTATCCTGAACACGAGGTCGCGGCCATTTTAAACATACAAATGCACAGCGGTGTTCGCCCCTATTTTCATGGAACTAAAATCGGACACAGTTTTGCACGAACACCGCTGAAGCCGCCGACCTCCCTTCTTGTTCGGTGGAAGTGCACGAACGGCCCGGTGTTCGGTAGTTTTGTTCGAATGTGTTATACCCCAGATAGGAATCCCATGGAGCCCATTCGTATGAAACTGACTGTAAAGACTTTGGCTCCATGGCGATTAAACTGTATTTGTGTGGTCTGAGCGCCATTCGCTTAATAATGTGCGCTCAGACCTGAGCTATCTGGGGATATGTTACATGTGTTTTATGTAGTAAATGTTACTTTATGTATTTTAAAGTATAATACTGGTTTTGTGTCCCCACATGTGTAATGGAGTTTTGCCTTTGTCTTGGGAGATAATTGAGTTACTTCTCAATTATCTCCCAGGGCAGAGGGGAGGAAGCCACGGTGCATTGTGGAAATATACTGTGACTGTGTGTCCAATTTGTCTACTTGTCTGTCCTTTGTCACAGTCTCCCATTTGGTCCCCTAGGGGAGTGTCCACCAGGTGGGAGACCTGCATAAAAGCCAGGCAGGTAGCCCTCATTAAACAGACCACTGCTTGACCCTCAACACGGAGCTCTGTCTCGTCTTTGGGGGATTTACTGTATGCTGCTAAGGACTGATTGCCAGGAGTGTAAGCCGCTTGGGAGCTTTTCCTGTTCGTCTGGTAGCAGCAATTCGTATGGTTCCTGTTAGTGTATTTGGAGTGCTACCTTATTCCCTTGTATGCCGTTCGGGAGTTTGGAGCATTCACTTGTATGCAGTTCGAGTGTTTGGACCATTCCCTTGTATGCAGTTCGAGTGTTTGGAGCATTCCCTTGTATGCCGTTCGGGAGTTTGGAGCATTCACTTGTATTCAGTTCGTGAGTTTTGGGTGATTCTACAGTAGCTGTGCCTGTCTCTGAAAGGGGATTATCGTCTAAGCGTTTTTTTCCCCTTTTGTGCAAAACGGTCCGTTACAATTCCTCTCCCTCTTTATACTCCCTACTGCTCACATAATAGTGGGGATTAATACTAATTATGTAATTTGATCAGTGATTAATGAGGATAACATTGTTTATATATGTAGACAATTAATAAAGGTGTTTAAATCTTCTGTATGACTAACACTTTCTTCTTTAGTAGAGTGTAGGGCTTTAATTAGCTCCTCTTGATTCATATGAACTTTGAGTAAGCTGGTTACATCCGATTGTCATGGTGATGCTATTGTTGGAACGCATGTGGAACGAGGACGTTCCTATGACGTCACTTCTGGTTTCGGCAAAATTGATCACTTCCGGTATTCGCTGAAAAGGGCGCGAATTACAAGTCATAGAAATTGGAGAATGAAAGACAGCTGATATGGGAGGACCATCTCTCCAATCAAGAATAAAGAGGTTTTACACACCCACTGGATCCACCAATGGACTTTAGGGATTAGCCCTATTTAAGGACACAGGGAGGGGGTGTGGTGAAACCGACCTCGCCACTGGGTATTGGAGAAGACTGATTGCCAGCCTCCTGCCATGTGACGATGGCCCCTGGGATGTATTGCCCTTTAAAGACATGATTTGGGCATAAGGCATGTTGTGCTGCTGCTGGCCCTTTAAGAACCATCTGGGGACATACTGTGGAGTTACTGGGTGGCCACCATTTCCTGTATCAGAGGCACATGGTGAGAACAATGGATGAAGCACATGTTGAGAACAATGGATGATTCAACACGGTGCCATCTCGCCAGTATTTGGTGCACAGAGACATTGTGCAGTGGTTTTGGACTATACAGCAGGGGACACATTATACAGTGATTGTTTTTCATTTAGCCTGTATATGTTCTGCAGAATCTGCATTAAACTGTATCTTCCAAAGTACTGAACGGATCTGGGTGAATTTTGGATATGTGGTTCACACAGATCCCCCGGTTCCAAGGATGGGAATGGGATTATTGCATGTTTTGGGGTCCCTGTGATGTGTTTTATGAAACTGTATTTCTCTGTTTGTGATAATTAGATTACCCATTGTGTAAGGTAATTGTATCACAGGCAGAGGGGAGGATTTTAATCTTATGACACTCACAGTTAAAATATCATGCAGAACTTGGAAAATATAATTTCTTACTTTCTCACACATTTATTTTTAGATTTTATTGACTTTAAGTTATATTTGATATAGGAATATGTGACATGAAGTTAAAGCCCTGTTTCTCCTGAACAAAGTGATATATAATAAGTGTTATATTAAGCGATATATAATAAGTGTGGGTTCACTTAATATGAAAGACACAAATTATGGTTGAACAACATGTAGTGCAAATTGCAGGTTTTGCTTACGTTTTGTTTTAATCAAAATGTGTACAATTGCCTCGATACTTAAGGTGTTCAATAGTCATATAACTGTATTTATCCAATGCTTTATTGTCCAATTTTTTATTCAATTTTTATGTATTGATGTATTTTTGTGGTACTGTAAATAGATCATTTTTTTTTACACTATAGGATGTTCTTTGTATGTGGATACTTTTTTTTTTCTTGTTTTGTTCTCTACCATATGACACTCAAATGTATTAGTTTCTGTAAGTGTATACTTTGCTATGGATTTCTATGTACTTTTGAAGCCATCTAAAGGCTTACGTTTTATGGGTATGGTCCCTTCTTCTCAACCAGTATAAGGAATACAGAACAAGCTGCCACACAGAGAGGGAGTGGGAACCCTAACAATTATCCCACAGGCATCTAAATTGAGCCAGTTCCCTTTGGCTCTTGGTTTGTGAGTACCAACCACAAATTATATTTAAAGTCACCATTGCACTCTACGATATTGCACTAGATTGTGTTTTCTCTGTTTTTACAGTTTTTATTATACCTTATATGCCATTGTACAACGAACCAAGATACTCCACCTACTCTGTATGTATGCATGAGTCAATGATATAAGTTGAATCCTGGGATGTAGCTCTACCCACTAACACTGCGCAAAAATAGGTGCTTGGATGTGGCTGACATGTATTGCTAGCAAACTAACACCGGCTTTAACATGAGTTGTGTGTTGGCAGCAAGTCCAACAGCCTGAAGTCCATTTAGTGTCCTACAATCAGTGAAATAGGATCGCTGCCAAATTCTTCAACATAATACCTTTGCATGCAGTCCCACGGACTGTACTTGTATATGCAGAGATCCAAGTGGAATCAACTTGTAGTGCAAGTAGGGTGTTAGATGTGTTTGTTACAATTGTATTTACAATATCAGTTCTCCCTGTTCTCTACTGAAATCTACTCTAGGCAGTATATTTTATTTTCCTTGTAGGGATTTCATTACACTACATAATGATGTAGTATTTGCCCAACATCAGCTTGGTCAATTTGTGAATGCAGGGTGCACTGAAACACTCGGTTTCAATGGTTTCCAACAGCAAAGGGTTTCGTAGACTGGTCAGGCCAGAACAAAATGTAGTACTATTCCTTAGCCACAAGCTGGGAGCATGCCAATTCTGGCTTTCATGCTGGGAGATGAGTTATTTTCAATTGTTTTACTTGATAGCTATTTATAGATGTGTATAAGGTATTTTACTGTGTCTTGATGAAAGTTTTACATGGCAAACTGAAACATTGAGAAACAAAAGTTGTTTTATTTTTATAACAAAGTCCTAGAGTATCATCCATTTTTTGTTTGTCCATTATCACAATTGGTAGATTTGAGCATCAGGCCAAAAATATTGCCAGTCCACAAGTGCAAGTATTTTGTTTGACAGTGCCACTTTAACTATTACAAAATACACCATTAAACGTTTGTTCACTTGATTAACATCTCAGGATAAATGTTTATCATTCAAAGTTTATTGATGATTTAGCATATTACATAATAATAGCAATTAGAAAAGCTACAATTTCTGGGGATATTGTGTGAAGTGTTCTTGCCTCCACCAGTAGTCTACAACTGGAGTGAGCGTAGTAACTGGGTGGAGTGGCTTGAGTAACTGTTGTGTGGTTGGAGTGGCTGGAGTAACAGTGGAAAGGTTGTACTGGGCAGTGTAACTTTATGGAGTGAGCAGAGTAACTGTGTGGGGTGTTTGGAGTAAGTAAAGATAGTAAACATTACACTAACCAATTGATTGATCAAATTTAAAAAGTGCACATGGTAAGCTTGATAGAGTGAGAAATGCATTTCAACTTTTATTTAATTATATAGCACATTTAATTGCAATGTTGATGCCCAAAGTGCTTCACAGTTACATTAAAACATACATTTATAAAAACATTAGCAGGCAAACAAATGGTCATATTGTGAAAACTATCAGGACTATGGCTTAGCCGTGGACATTTTTAGTGGCAGCCGGGATTAGCTGAACATTTTGATATAAGATTTGTGTAGGTGGGCTGGCACAGGTCAGAGTATTTTGGCGGTTGCCATCTTCAAACGGTCGTATTAAAAACTATACATCCTACAGCAAAGAGCTTTATATTGTGAGAATCACAAGACCCAGACCAACATTTTGATGCATAGTATGTCTCTGAAGTAATAAAGATGAAATTGCCCTTCAAGTTTGAGCTGGCAAGAGTGGAGTTTCAATGAATGTCAATGGACGGTGTGAGTTGCAAACAAATGGTCATATTGTGAAAACTATCAGGACTATGGCTTAGCCGTGGCCTTTTTTGTGGCAGCAGGGATAGCTGAACATTTTGATATAAGATTTGTGTAGGTGGGCGTGAAAATGAGGGAGTGGTGGCAGTTTAGAAATCATGTCCTGATTTTTCAGCTTTTGCCAGCTCCCACTCTAGTTTTGAACATTTTGCCAATCATTCTTATGGGACCAATTTCGCCACAAGAATGACGATATTCCGCGAACCATTCCACAAAGTAATAGCAATCTGATCGGGAACAATCCGCACGTTTTGGTATATTACTGCCTATGTAGTGTAAAAGCTGTAGGAGGAGTTAAGGTGGTAAATTTGGCTACAATTAGAATAATAATAATAATAATATATATGTGAGATAACATTAAGTTGTCTTGCTATGCAAGAGCACCTAATAATAATAATATATATGTGAGATAACATTAAGTGGTCTCGCTATGCAAGAACACTTAATAATAATAATAATAATAATATATATGTGAGATAACATTAAGGGGTCTTGCTATACAAGAACACTTAATAATAATATATATGTGAGATAACATTAAGGGGTCTTGCTATACAAGAACACTTAATAATAATATATATGTGAGATAACATTAAGTGGTCTTGCTACGCAAGAACACTTAATAAGTGAAATTTAACAGGAAGTAGTATAGCAGTTTGCAGGTAAGTGGGGCACATGTGCTGAGCATTAATAATCTAAGACAAGACTATAAATGTGAACTTTAATATCAGTGAGCCCTCACATGGATCTCCAATGAGAATAGATATTTTACCAGTGATCTGCCTGAGTATTGCAAGGCTGGGTTAAAACTGTCAGTGGTTTTCATAATGCTGCATAGGATATGCAGGTTAGAAGTAATGAGCCTCTCACACAAGTGAAGGAAGGCCCATAGTATGCCTACAAGATCAGGTGATTAACAATATTGGGAACTAGTTTTGGGTTATATTTCTGGAATGTGGCTGTAATAGACAAGGACTTTTTCCTCCGCTGGATCTGTGAAGACAGGAACTCTGAAACAAGGTGCGGAAATGTAAATAGCTCTATTATCCCCAGTACAAATGATTTATTTTGCTCAAACACAGCCTGCATGGGGTCTCCATACAAAATATACAAGCTCCTGCCCGGCGACCCATTGTCTGAGATAATTGAGTCAAAACTGAGTAACTCAATTATCTCTCAGTTACACTAAAATATAGAAAACATAAAAAAAAAAAATATTCATACTTTACAGGAACCCCACAAGTTTTATATCCCCAAATAGCTCGGATCTATCCATTGGATAGAACAAAATTGCCTTTCGTGTAAAGTTCTGGCTGGCCGGCCACGAGGCAATGGCCAAAAATAGTTCCATGGACAGTCTCATTTCGGGGGTTCCTGTGCTAACATAGGCGAATGCTCCTCCCCGGTCGGCAGTTCTTTTCTCCCTAACGCCTTTCTTCTTGTTCAGGAAGTTGAACAGGCAGCGGTACCATATTTGTCCAGGCTTGTGAGACTGCATGGCCAAAAACTGTTCCAGGTGTTCAACAACCATGTACCGCTGCCTGCGTTTGGGAGACAAAATGGCCACCATGCATTGAACTACATGCGTTCGGTTATTCAAATGGCGGCCACCCAGGGAAAGCACTTGAGTTAATTACTTAATTTGTGGTTAACAGCCAGGGAGGCTGGTGTTAGGGGAGGTAAAAAAAGGGGGACCACACACCATCCATTCAGGAGATGAACAAGGGGGTATGGACAACTGAACAACGTGGGAATTAAATCTGCTACAGTGGGTAATAGCCAGATAACCGCTAATACATAGTGAGTTTCGGATGGAGGGAGTATGTTGCATGACTCAAAGAAAGAGACACAGGAAAAATAAGAAGTCGTCCCTACAGTGTTACAGGGCGAGGGTTTATTGCTAAGAGCACAGTGTGAGACTCAGAGAATTATCATCCTGTGGGTATAAATTTTAGCATGCAGTTAGGCGTGCACCATGTAGACCATGTATATCAGTGCCATACAGCAGAGGATAAATGTTAAGTTAAATGTCATATACAGATGTTCCAGGGTCATCAACCTTTGCCCCAACATTGTCATTGTGACAGAGATATGATTTCCAATTTTTACTATACATTTCTCTCAATAAGTAGGACATGTAAGCCACTAATTTAGCAAATAAAGAAGATACATGAATACCCTGCTCAATATATAAGAATATGCATGCTCTTGCTTTACTACTTAAATATCTTTTTAAGAAATATGTATTTTTATTCCAGGAGCCTGGATAATAACTGGGGGTTCACATGCTGGTGTTATGAAACAAGTTGGTGAAGCAGTCAGAGACTTCTGCATGGGCAGCAGCAACAAAGATAATGATATTGTCACAATTGGCATAGCTACGTGGGGAATTGTTCACAATCGTAAAAGTTTGATTTCCACCACTGTAAGTCTGAATATGTACTAATTTTATGCTGAATTATTCTCATTTTGTTTATTGCTAGTTTTAAATTCTAATCAGGAATAATATTTTCAGTTGCAAAATTTCATATTTTAGAATCTTAATCCAAGAGAAAAATATCTTGCACTGTAATAAAACAGAGATCATAATGGCAGAAATCAGCATTTCTAGATGCCTGCAAACCTTGCCAATAACAAGCAAATGTCCTTATTTGCACTAAAACAGGGTCAATTACTAGTCACCTGAACACAGCCTTAATAATTCCATAACAGACAATTAACCCACCATCTACTAAGGATTAGACAAAAAAAGAATTTGGAATCACTAGAACCAAAAATGTCTATTTAATAATGTTAGATTAAATAGCTCAGAAAATTGTGAGTTGCCATTTGGCATTTGTTCATAAATTTATTTATTATTTGTCATACAATCTGCACTATGCTGTGTAATTTTTTCTGTTTCACCTAAAGGTTAACAAGAAATTATTGACAAACGTAGAAAGAAAGTATTAGGTAAAAGTTTTCCATATCCACTTTTCCACATAAGTGCTGCACCGGTATTCCTTACTATTTTTCATGGGCTTGGTAAATCCCTAGTTTTTTTTATTTTTTATTACATTCTTTATTTTTGTTGTGCATAGAGTAACTGACAAGCATATTCAGACATTTAAAGCGGCACTGTCATGCTGAACTTACCTTTCCTCAATCTCTTCCTCTTCTCCCCCTCTCTCAGGATCTGTTCTTTTCCTCCTATCTTCTTTAGTTTTCTTTAAAATCATAAGACAAAGTAGGGACTCTTTGCCTTATGGAGGTTTCCTCCGCTTGACCAGCTTTGACCAGCGGAGGAGCAAAGTGTGCTTCATTTCTGCTGGTCAGAGCAATTTTCCCACAATTCTTACCTTTCCTCAGTGTTCCCGCGCTGCTTCCTGTCATTTTAGACGAAACTGCCGAATTGCGTTCTAACTGAATGAGAACAGTATGTTCGTTTGTTTTAGAACGCAATTCAGCACTTTGTTCTTATTGGAATTTCATTAGAATGAATGAAACTCCGATTCAATTTGTGCCGTGGCTGCATCTTGCCAGTGGCTGCTCACTGTAAAAAAAATTAAAAACCTCTTAGCCACCACCCCTGAACGGTGGGGGCCATAATGAACAATCGGGGGGGGAGGGGAACCTACTGTTCTCCCCCCCGGCCACCACCCTTGAGCAGTGGGTGGGGGACATAAAGATAATGAGGGAGGAGGACCTATTGTCCTCCCCCCGGCCCCCACCCCTGCGCAGTGGGTGGGGGCCATAAATTACAATAGGGGGCTACTGTCCTCCCCCGGCCCCCACCCTTGAGCGGTGGGTGGGGGCCATAAAGATAATGGGGGGGGGACCTACTGTCCTCCCCCTGGCCCCCACCCTTGAGTGGTGGGTGGGGGCCATAAAGATAATGTGGGGGGGACCTACTGTCCTCCCCCCGGCCCACACCCTTGAGCGATGGGTGGGGCCATAAAGATAATGAGGGGAGGAACCTACTGTTCTCCCCCCCCCGGCCCGACCCCTGGGCGGCGGGTGGGGGCCCTAAGACAAATCTCCCCCCATCAAAGGTGACTAGGGGTCCCCAAACCCCTAGTCACCCACCCAAAAAAAGTTACCCCCTACCTACCCCCCACACCCTAAAAAATAGTGAAGGAGGAATAAAATAACTAACCTGTAAAGGAAAATTAAACTTACCATTTGACGTCTTCTTTTTTCTAAAATCTTAATTTTTCAGCCCCAAAAAAGACCAAATAAAAAACCATCATACCTACTCGCGGTATAGTGAGTAGGAGCATTCGGAAAATTTTAATCTCCCTTATGCTATTATGGGAGTCATATTGACCCCCATAGAGTGAGGGGGGACATGTGGGGCTTATGAAGTGGCTGGGAGCACTGTTAAAGGATAGGATTGTTGAACATCTAAAAACACATGGATTTCAAGATCAGAGACAACATTGGTTTACTTCAGGGAGATCATGCCAAACTAATCTTATTGATTTTTTTGATTGGGTAACTAAAATTATAGATCAGGGTGGTGCAGTAGACATTGCTTACCTAGATTTCAGTAAGGCTTTTGACACTGTTGCACATAGAAGGCTTATCAATAAACTGCAATCTTTAAGTTTGGATTCCAATATTGTTGAATGGGTAAGGCAGTGGATGAGTGACAGGCAACAGAGGGTTGTAGTCAATGGAGTATATTTGAAGATTGGGCTTGTCACCAGTGGGGTACCTCAAGGATCTGTAATTGGACCCATTCTCTTTAATATTTTTATTAATGATATTGCAGAAGGTCTTGATGGTAAGGTATGTCTTGTTGCTGATGATACTAAGATATGTAACAGGGTTGATGTTCCAGGAGGGATAAGCCAAATGGAAAATGATTTAGGTAAACTAGAAAAATGGTCAGAGTTGTGGCAACTGACATTTAATGTGGGTAAGTGCAAGATAATGCATCTTGCATGTAAAAACCCAAGGGCAGAGTACAGAATATTTGATAGAGTCCTAACGTCAACATCTGAGGAAAGGGATTTAGGGCTGATTATTTCTGATGACTTAAAGGTAGGCAGACAATGTAATAGAGCAGCAGGAAATGCTAGCAGAATGCTTAGCTGTATAGGGAGAGGTATTAGCAGTAGAAAGAGGGAAGTGCTCATGCCATTGTATAGAACACTGGTGAGACCTTACTTGGAGTATTGTACGCAGTACTGGAGACCGTATCTTCAGAAGGATATTGATACCCTAGAGAGAGTTCAGAGAAGGGCTATTAAACTGGTTCATGGATTGCAGGATAAAACTTACCAGGAATGGTTAAAGGATATTAACATGTATGGCTTGGAGTAAGGACGAAACAGGGGGGATATGATAGAAACATTTAAAAAACATAAAGGGAATCAACACAGTAAAGGAGGAGACTATATTTAAAAGAAGAAAAACTACCACAACAAGAGGACATAGTCTTAAATTAGAGGGACAAAGGTTTAAAAATAATAATAATCAGGAAGTATTACTTTACTGAGAGGGTAGTGGATAAATGAAATAGCCTTCCAGCTGAAGTGGTAGAGGTTAACACAGTAAAGGAGTTTAAGCATGCATGGGATAGGCATAAGGCTATCCTAGCTATAAGATAAGGCCAGGGACTAATGAAAGTATTTAGAAAATTGGGCAGACTAGATGGGCCGAATGGTTCTTATCTGCTGTCACATTCTATGTTTCTATGTTTTCCCTGCCTCTTCTATCTTTACATATTAAATGGAGGGAGCTGCGTGCCGGTACCTCCCTCCTTGTAACAAACTAATGAACAAACGAACACTGATACTCAATTTTTTTTTGTTCGTCTGATTTTTCTATTCACTCATTCGTCTTTCTGACGAATGAATGAATAGATGAAATTCCTGTTCGCATGTCCAAGTGTTTCACTGGGCATGTGCGGGAATCTCACAGTCTGTCTAATGTGGGTAGATGACTTCATCTTCCCACTCAAAGATGGCGGCGCCCTGAATATAGATCGGGGCAGAAAATAAAGAATAAAAAATAGCTAATATGGGGGGTTTAGGGGCCTTTGGGGGTGACTAGGGGGTCAGTTAGATGTAGTGGAGCAGCTTTAAACTGTTACATTTTCAGGAGGATGGAAGTCAAGCAGTAGATTAAATATCAGAAATTCTGCACTTTTTATAGATAGAACAAAAGTTAAACGAGTGTGTCACTGCAGAGCAGAATGTATGAAATTAAAAATTTCAGACATTATGCACTGTCTACAAATGGAATAGAACCATAGCTTAATAAAAGTAATACCCTCAGGGGGTTCCATATATGAACTGGTAAAGTGTGTCCCACATTGAGAGAGTAAAAAAAGAATAAAGCGTTAATAAAAAGTAAGAGAATTGAAACAAGAAAGCAAAACAAATAGAGATCTGTCTGGGAACCACACAGAACCTTGACGCTCAGGGAGTGACATGCTCGAGCACTATGTCTGAGCGAGAGTCCCAGGACCAGCACCCAGGTCAGCTGATGCCCTGCAGGGGCTGGACAGATTTATGCCCTGGAAGTTCCTGGGTCAGGTCCAACTGCCAATTAGTGTGCACAGCCTGGTGAGCCTTGCCATGTCCCCTGGTGCTGCAAGCCCATATGCTTAATTGCCTATTTGTCCTCAGGAACGGTCTCCAGGCAGGATGGTGAGAGAGGATAAATGTAAAAAACAGAAATAAGTGCTATCTATCTATAAATAAGCTGCAATTCACCAACAAGGTGTTCCCCTAACCTTGTGAAAAACAAAACAGATATATACAATAAAAAGGTGAACAGCGCTGACCTTATATAGAAATATATACGTTACATACGTGGTAGATGGTACTTGGCAATGATATAGCTTAAATAAAGCAGAAAAATAATAATAGTGCAATATGTAATATCAGTGAAATAAAAACAAAAAGAGTATATAATCCAAACTCACACTTTAAAGAGCTATAACAGCTTGGTTTAGAAGGACCTGGACGGAATAATCCCCGTCTGTGGATTTCTTTATATAGGATCTTCCTGGTGGATTTTAGGAGATGAACTTGCACAATATATAAAACAGGAGAGAAAAGAAGTACTAATAGTGTGAATAGTGCATGTAAGCATATAATAAATAAAGAAAATCCTACTTACATATACTAGAGCAATGGACCTGCTCTAGTTTAAACAGCTTCAGGTGGAACAATCCCCACCTAGGGATATGGAGGACCCAAAAATAGCAGCAGCAAAATAAAATAGGAAGTAAGACTTGTGGAGACTGGATTTGCATGCAGTATATATACTTTAATTAATAAAAAGTGAAAGAGCAAATATACATAAGATAATATAATAAAATACCAGTCAGAATAAAAGTCTTTAAAATTCTTCCTCACTAGACGCGTTTCGCCGTGGCTTTTTCAAAAGTGGATGCTTGCTGCAGGGAGTCCTCGAAGTTATAAGTCTTCTTTGTTAGTGGAAACAGATTCCGGTGTGTGTAACTTTGTCATTTCCGGTTTCGTCGCGATGACGCGAACGGAAGTCCTCCGGGCGCCATTTTGGATAAGGGCAAAGTTCATAAATGCCCAGAAAGGCAACACAGTGGTGTATAGATTAGAGATTTTATATAAATAAAGCTATTAGCATAGATAATAATGCAATTTGTACAGAATTGAATATTAAAATACAACATAATAATCCAAAAGAGTGTTATATCATAAATATATATGTGATCACTTTCAAACAGATCTCTGGACTCAATATTAATATGATTTTATATATATAAAAACATATATAATAAATAAATAAGTGAAGCATCATAAAAGTTATATGGTTTATATTGAAGAATATTACGAATGGCTATGGGTATACATAAATACAAAATATTCAAATGAAATTATTTTATTTTATTTTTTTTATTATAAAAAATGGATTAAATCAAATTCTATATTGAGTCCATTTGGGTGAAGGATATCTAAACGGTGAACCCATTCCATTTCTAATTTCCCTATATTTTTAATAATATCACCCCCTCTCCAGTGTGGCTTATATTTTGCAATCCCTACAAATTTCAAAAGACTAGGATCTTTATTATGCTGTAAAAAATGTGCAGATACAGAATGGTTTTTTTGTACCCCTTTTCAATATTGCGGCAATGTTCGCTAATTCGTATTTTTAGTGGACGTACAGTTCTCCCAACGTATTGTAGTCCACAAGGACATTCTAATAAATAGATCACATTGTTGCTATTGCACGTAATAATTTCATTTATATTAAAAGTTGTTTTTTTTTATTTGATTTAAAATTTAAAGTACATTTATCATTTTTTTGCGTTTTTTTACATGTAATGCAGGTGTTACACCTATAAAAACCTTTATTTATAGTTAAAAAATTATTTTTGCATATATTTTGATCTTTTGAAAAAAAAATTGTAAGTTGTAATTTCAAATTGGGTGCACCTCTGAATATTATAGTGGGTTTCTCAGGTAAAACTTTATTTAATATATGGTCTTCTTTAAGTAAATGCCAATTTTTATTAATAATTTTTTTAATATCTTTGTTTTTGTTATTATAATCAAAAATAAGGGGGAGAATAAATTTATTCGTCTGAGAATCTTGAGGGGGCTTTTTATTTAATAGTGTTTCTCTTTGTATTCCATCGATGGATGTTATTGATGGATGTTCATTTGAATATTTTGTATTTATGTATACCCATAGCCATTCGTAATATTCTTCAATATAAACCATATAACTTTTATGATGCTTCACTTATTTATTTATTATATATGTTTTTATATATATAGAATCATATTAATATTGAGTCCAGAGATCTGTTTGAAAGTGATCACATATATATTTATGATATATCACTCTTTTGGATTCTTATGTTGTATTTTAATATTCAATTCTGTACAAATTGCATTATTATCTATGCTAATAGCTTTATTTATATAAAATCTCTAATCTATACACCACTGTGTTGCCTTTCTGGGCATTT
The DNA here is from genome assembly GCA_933207985.1 of Pelobates cultripes. Classification (NCBI taxonomy): domain Eukaryota; kingdom Metazoa; phylum Chordata; class Amphibia; order Anura; family Pelobatidae; genus Pelobates; species Pelobates cultripes. The sequence goes on along the minus strand of OW240918.1, from coordinate 74,782,239 downwards.
ACGAACTTTGCCCTTATCCAAAATGGCGCCCGGAGGACTTCCGTTCGCGTCATCGTGACGAAACCGGAAATGACAAAGTTACACACACCGGAATCTGTTTCCACTAACAAAGAAGACTTATAACTTCGAGGACTCCCTGCAGCAAGCATCCACTTTTGAAAAAGCCACGGCGAAACGCGTCTAGTGAGGAAGAATTTTAAAGACTTTTATTCTGACTGGTATTTTATTATATTATCTTATGTATATTTGCTCTTTCACTTTTTATTAATTAAAGTATATATACTGCATGCAAATCCAGTCTCCACAAGTCTTACTTCCTATTTTATTTTGCTGCTGCTATTTTTGGGTCCTCCATATCCCTAGGTGGGGATTGTTCCACCTGAAGCTGTTTAAACTAGAGCAGGTCCATTGCTCTAGTATATGTAAGTAGGATTATCTTTATTTATTATATGCTTACATGTACTATTCACACTATTAGTACTTCTTTTCTCTCCTGTTTTATATATTGTGCAAGTTCATCTCCTAAAATCCACCAGGAAGATCCTATATAAAGAAATCCACAGACGGGGATTATTCCGTCCAGGTCCTTCTAAACCGAGCTGTTATAGCTCTTTAAAGTGTGAGTTTGGATTATATACTCTTTTTGTTTTTATTTCACTGATATTACATATTGCACTATTATTATTTTTCTGCTTTATTTAAGCTATATCATTGCCAAGTACCATCTACCACGTATGTAACGTATATATTTCTATATAAGGTCAGCGCTGTTCACCTTTTTATTGTATATATCAGGATGGTGAGAGAGGCCTGTTAAGTGTCTCAGTACCCTCCTCCATGCCACAGGTAGACAGATTCTTGCAGAAGGTGGTGTAATTTTAGACACAAGGCAGCAAAGATGTTTTTTTAGCTTGTAGAAGATATCCTCTCGTTTATCACAGGTCAGACACTATAGCCATCATTTTAAGGAAGATGCAAAAGGACTCCGCTAATCTGTCATCTTTTGTGCAGATGCTAGTGAAGCAGTAGGGTCACTCCAGGGGCAGATCGGGATAACCCCCACTGGCCAGAGGGGGCAGGGACAGGGCACCTGAAGAACACCACAGCGGCTCAGGTCGCTCCAGATCGGGAGATTGTCCGCCTTTCCCGTCAATCCCACCCAAAGCATGTACTAGGCTGCACTGTGTTGCTTAGAGCCTTAGATGAGACAGCCATTAGAGGCTGGATTAACCCATAGGTAAACATAGCAGTTTCTCTGAAACTGCTATGTTTACAGAAAAAAGGGTTAATCCTAGATGGACCTGGCACCCATACCACTTCATTAAGCTGAAGTGGTCTGGGTGCCTATAATGGTCCTTTAAGGGCAGTATCAAAGAACTAGGGAGGAGCTCTCTTGAAGTGTGTCTATCCGACATGAAGGTCCGACCCCGCCCCCCAAACCCCTAGTCTTTTATGTATCAACCAAACCCCTAGTCTTTTATGTATCAAAGGGAGCCATTTTGACAGAACATTGTGACCTAGTTAATTTTTTTCATAAAGGAAAGCAAAAGCAAGCATCATTTTGATGTGTTTTGCACAAAACTTTATCTCATACAGGGGGCATTTCCAGCAGAATATCAGTTGGATGAAGAGAACCAGGGAAACCAGTCTTGCTTAGATAATAATCATTCACACTTCATTCTTGTGGATGATGGAACAAATGGAAGGTACGGTGTTGAAATATTACTAAGAGCCAAACTGGAAAAGTTTATTTCCGAGCAAACTAAAGAGAAAGGAGGTAAGTTACACCAAAGCTATAAATGTACATATAGCCATCATGTTCAAGATCATTTTTGAAAGAGATCATCTCAACCTTTCATCCTTCTAAAGAAGACTCTTAGTATAAATATTTATTATACTTTGAATAGCATATAAAGTGTAAGTTTAATAGGTAAAATATGGAACTTTTATTCATTTATTTTAAGGGATAGCATTGTTTTATTAGCTCCCATATAGTAGTGATATGGTTTTGTTTATTTGAGCTACTATTCTATGAATTTACAAGACACCATGAACGATAACAAAAAGAAGCATGCATTGGACACGAGTAAACAGGTTATTTCTTATAACATTTAAAGCTTTTTTCTACGGTGTCCAATAAAAAAAGCTAATAATGGGATGGGTAACTAAGTATATAGACTGATCCACCTACAGGCTTTGACTTTCATCCCACAAAAAGTTGACATTCGTTATTATTTTTAACATATTATAACATTTCTCTTCAGGTCCTGTGTATCTTTGACAAATTGTAATTTAGAGCTTTTGAGAGAAATTTTGTTCACATGCATTATTGATTGGTGTTATATTCTTCTAAAATGGTTTACAGGAGTAGCAATCAAGATCCCAATTGTTTGTGTGGTTCTGGAAGGAGGACCTGGCACACTTGATGTAAGTTTATTATATGCCAATAATTATACTTAATTTAACTTGAATGCAATGTAGAAATAAGTTAAGTATACATTTCTTAGAAATATATAGTGCTTACAAGATCTCTTATTATTCAAACTGATTAGAGATAAAAATAAAGACATCTTTTATGCACAACATACATTTGAATTTGATCTAAATTCCCAATCTGCTTGGGAACACCAGTGCCATGAAAGGGTGTCTCTAAACATCTCTACATAGGGGTTACATGTAAAAGTAACATCCACATGAATGCCAGGACCCGAGATTTCCCAGCAGAATATTGCCCAGAGCATAACACAGCCCCTGTCGACCTGCTGCCCATTTTTCCCCAGTTAAACAACACACAGGCACCCAGCCATCCACCTGATCTAATAGAAAATGTGATTAATCAGATCAGTCATCAAGTTTTTCAGAAGTTTGAGTTACAGTATATCTTCTGTTTGATTGGACCAGACGGGCTAGCCTTCACTCCAGTGTGCATCAATGGCCTTGAGCGCCCAAGACCCTAACACTGGTTGTCCAGCCTTGCACCACTATTGGTACTAACTACTGAATACTGGTGAACACTTCACAAGACTTGCCATTTTGGAGATGCTGTGACCCAATTGTCTAACCATCACTAATTGTCAAAGTCATTCAGATCTTTTTTCTTGCCCAATTTTCCTGCTTCTAACAAAGGAAATTCAAAAACTGATTGTTCACGTGCTGCCTAATATTTCCCATCCCTTTACAGGTGCTATTGTAATTATGCAGTCAATTTTATTCTCTCCACCTTTCAGTAGTTTTAAGTTTTGGCTGATGAGTGAATAAAAGTGCCAATTTGTATCAAAATCTGCACTTTTTGTAAAATAAAAAGAGAGGACACACAATATCTGGAGTGCCAAATGTTGTCTACATCTGCATGTAAGCCATGCCCTTTCTTGTCAGAATACTTGAGCAGGTAGGACCAGGAAGACTGCTTCTCTTCTCTCAATTTAAAATTGTGGATAAGCTTTTCACAGATTATACAGTTGCAAGAAAAAGTATGTGAACCCTTTGGAATGATATGGATATCAGCACAAATTGGTCATAAAATGTGATCTGATCATCATCTAAGTCACAACAATAGACAGCCACAGTCTGCTTAAACTAATAACACACAAAGAATGAAATGTTACCATGTTTTTATTGAACACACCATGTAAACATTCACAGTGCAGGTGGAAAAAGTATGTGAACCCTTGGATTTAATAACTGGTTGAACCTCCTTGGGCAGCAATAACTTCAACCAAACGTTTCCTGTAGTTGCAGATCAGACGTGCACAACGGTCAGGAGTAATTCTTGACCATTCCTCTTTACAGAACTGCTTCAGTTCAGCAATATTCTTGGGATGTCTGGTGTGAATCGCTTTCTTGAGGTCATGCCACAGCATCTCAATCGGGTTGAGGTCAGGACTCTGACTGGGCCACTTCAGAAGGCATATTTTCTTCTGTTTAAGCCATTCTTTTGTTGATTTACTTCTATGGTTTGGGTCATTGTCCTATTGCAACATCCATCTCCTGTTGAGCTTCAGCTGGTAGACAGATGGCCTTAAGTTCTCCTGCAAAATGTCTTGATAAACTTGGGAATTCATTTTTCCTTCAATGATAGCAATCCGTCCAGGCCCTGACGCAGCAAAGAAGCCCCAAACCATGATGTCCCCCACCACCATACATCACTGTTGGGATGAGGTTTTGATGTTGGTGTGCTGTGCCTTTTTTCGCCACACATAGTGTTGTGTGTTTCTTCCAAACAACTCAACTTTGGTTTCATCTGTCCACAGAATATTTTGCCAGTACTGCTGTAGAACATCCAGGGGCACTTGTGCAAACTGTAAACGTACAGCAATGTTTTGTTTGGACAGCAGTGGCTTCCTCTGTATCCTCCCATGAAATCCATTCTTGTTTAGTGTTTTACGTATTGTAGATTCACTAACAGGGATGTTTGCATTTGCCAGTGACTTTTGTAAGTCTTTAGCTGACACCCTAGGATTCTTCTTCACCTCATTGATCAGTCTGCGCTGTGCTCTTGCAGTCATCTTTACAGGACGGCCACTCCTAGGGAGAGTAGCAGCAGTGCTGAACTTTCTCCATTTATAGACAATTTGTCTTACCATGGACTGATGAACAGCAAGGCTTTTGGAGATACTTTTATAACCATTTCCAGCTTTATGCAAGTCAACAATTCTTAATCGTAGGTCTTCTGAGAGCTTTTTTGTGCGAGACATCATTCACATCAGGCAATGCTTCTTGTGAAAAGCAAACCCAGAACTGGTGTATGTTTTTTATAGGGCAGGGCAGCTGTAACCAACACCCCCCAATCTCATCTCATTGATTGGACTCCAGTTTGCTGACATCTCACTCCAATTAGCTCTTGGAGATGTAATTAGTCTAGGGGTTCACATACTTTTTCCACCTGCACTGTGAATGTTTACATGGTGTGTTCAATAAAAACATGGCAACATTTCATTCTTTGTGTGTTATTAGTTTAAGCAGACTGTGATTGTGTATTGTTGTGACTTAGATGATGATCAGATCACATTTTATGACCAATTTGTGCTGAAATCCACATCATTCCAAAGGGTTCACATACTTTTTCTTGCAACTGTAGATAGCAGGTCTCTCATAACCTCCTACTTTTAGCCTTACTTATAAATGCCCCCTATCCTATTTCCATAAGTAAACCTCAGTACTACCTAACCATAATCTTCCTTATGACAAACCCTAATGCTATGCTCTTGTGAACGCAACATTATTATAGTGTTGTTCAAACAACTCTCGCAATTTTAAATTCATGATTTCAATTACAACATTGTAAATAGATACCATATTCTAGCATCGGTGTATAGGTAGTCAAGCATTTTCCCAGTTCTCTGGTACATTAAAATCTAAGTTAAAAAAATACTAATTGTTTACCTTTAAGTAAAGAGCTTCATAAATATCCAACAGAATATAAAAATTAACGCTTGGTGGAAAAAAATGTTTCTACTTGAATTATTGCAGCCTCAGCAAATATAACTCTTTATGGATTTATGTCTGCAATCCTTTCCATAACATTGAGAGGATATATAAATGGAGGAATATTTTTAAAATAGTTTTCTTCTCCTTTTCTTTTCTCTGGGTCTATAAGATCATCACTGCTTGGAACTTCTTTGTTATTGTCTTGTTTTTTTGTCTTATAAATGTAATCTTAATGTAATTTCATGTTGCTCTGATAAGTTTTGCATTACCTTTGATGTAATCTTTGAATGTGTCAATAAAAAAAAGGAAAAAGGAGAGGAAAAAATAAAAAGACTTAATCCCTTCCTTGGTTGTAAGTGAAAACACATTTCTCCCAGTCTCAATGGAAACCCTCTTGTCTGTTGTGTATTCCTGCCAATGAACATCCATCTTAGATGTATTTTTCAAAAGACAACAAATGCTTTTTTTCTAGTCTATCCTAGTTATAATTCATGTTTTCCATCCCTCTTTTTAATGCACTTTTTCTACTTTTCTATAATTTTTCTTTAAAATTGATGTCCAAAATTGCACCACATACTCAACATTGGGTCTTACCATTAATTAATAAGGAGGCAAAATAATATTTTAATTACACAAATCAATACCAATTTTTATACATAACAGCACCTTTTTAGTCTTTGCAATGTGAGACCTTTTAATGTATAAATTAAGGTTTCTTTTTCCAAAATACATGGTTTTGTATTTATATGTATTGAATTTCATCCAATTAATTTAATTTAATCCACTTGCTTACCCAGTCCTGCAGTTTATCCAAATCCCTCTGTAGAAAAGTGATATCATGTTTAGACTATACTATCGTTCCTCATTGTGTGTCTGCAAACACCAGCAAATAGCTTTTAATGTTCACTTCAAGATTGTTTAATAAGAAATTGAAGAGAACTAGACCCAGAACAGAACCCTGGGGCACTCTACTTACTGCTTTTTAAAATGTTCAGTTTTTTCAACTACTCTCTGCATTCTATATTTAAGCCAATGTTCTATCCAAAAACAATTTAACTCAACTAATTTCAGCTTTATTAGTAATCGTTTGAGTAAAAATGTACCAATTGCCATATCAAAATCCGAATAGATCACATCTACTGGGACAGCCTAAGTAGGAACAGCCTTCTAACTTTTTTCTATAGAACATAATTAGGCCATTTTTGCATGACACATCTTTAATAAAAATGTGTTGATTGCTATTGATATTGTTGTTCAGAATGAATTCCTGAATATTTTGCATTAACAGCCCTTCAAATAATTTTTCAGCCACACATTTTAAGCACACAGGTGTGCAGTTTCTAGGTTGAGTTTTTTTTTTAACCCTTTTTACATATAGGTACCACATCTGCTTTTCTCAATTTCTCTGGTGCAATTCCTGAAAGAAAAGAATCCTAAAATATTAAAACTAGTGGAATTAACACTAAGCTCAGAAAGTACTCATGGGCAAATACCATTTTGCCCTGGAGCTTTGTTTACATTAACTTTATTTCTTTTTTTTGTCAACCTGTATTTTATTGAGGCGTAAGATTCACGTTACAGAAATAAGAAGTGGAGTTAGCCATAACATATCATGGATGCAGTAAAAGTTAACAATGAGATAAACTCCTGGGCAAAAACTGCCTCATTTTAATAAAAATGAAAGAGTGAATGATTAAACAAGTCTAGTTCTAGCTTAAAGAGTAGGGTTACAGCATTAATAAAACTTCCTAGACAGAGAGGTTACAAGTATAAAGAGCACATTAACTCAACATGCTATATCAGAAGTACAATAAGGTCACTGGGCACAGCTAACATGGTAGAACATGCAAGCAGGAATCTCTGAATTTCGGAGTAATAATATCACAAATTGGTTCCCTGTAACTTTTACCTTAGTTTCTGCCAATCAGTTTTTTTTAAGGCAAAGATATAAACAGCAATATTAGTACAGCAGTGTCAGTCAGGATATAGTGTGAACCACAGCATGTGTTAGCAAACACAATTAAGTAGCAAGTATAACTTTATTTCTATAGTAGATTAAATTATGACAACCAATCACCTGTTTTTGTTATGACTTTTGCAGCAGTAGAGATTTGCAAATATAAAGCCATATATCCTGTTTTATTATTGTTTATATGATTTTGTAAATATAAATATTAGCAAACATATTTCCATACATGTTAACTTTGCCTGATATCCAATAAGTTCTAGCAAGTTTAAAATATCAATAATATCTATATTTTAGGAAGGAATTTTTATTTATATTGGTTGAAACATTTAGATGGTTTATAGAAAAATAAAAGTTGTAAACTACATTAATACATATTTTAGTAGCATGACATTTTAATTTTCTTCATATTTTCAACACAGACAATTTACAATGCAATTAGTAACAACACTCCCTGTGTTATTGTGGAAGGATCGGGTCGAGTGGCTGATGTGATTGCACAAGTTGCTGAGCTACCTATTTCAAAAATTACAATATCTCTTGTCCAAGAGAAGCTGCGTACTCTCTTCTTTGATACTTTTGACACTTTTACTGAACGCAAGATTGTTGAATGGACCAAAAAGGTAAAATGTTGTGATATATACCAAATTTAAAGAGAAATTGAAGCATAAAGTATGTTTAACACTCTTGCTGGGGGTAAACCAGATGACTGGAAAAACTCGAAGAAAAACGGGAATTGAGTGCCCTAATTTGGAGTTAAAACATACCTTTTATTGTTACCGAAGAAAAAGATAAAAAGGAAAAAAGTAAACAATTACTGTGGTGCTTGCTGTTCTCAAAGTAAGGCTACAAACAAAGGAAAAAAAAATATAATGAGATCTTGACTAATGATACAATTTGATCTATGCTCAATTAGTAAGATAAACTGCCTGCACTGTATCTAAGTTTAACATGCAGGTGAGCTAGAAAGAATGTGTCAATACACAATTAGTAAAGTCACCTAGGATGTAATAACATAATTGTTAGTATTAATAATGCGGAATCATGCCTGGGTTGACTAGTGATAAATTTAGATCTGTGCTCGATTGGTAAAGTCTACTGACTATTGTCTAATAGGTTTCTCTTATTTATGATAAAAATTTAGTTATTACCAAATAAAGCCATATGATGTAGAATAGAGGATTCAGGGAAAGACAGGATATCTGCACTAGATTTAGCTAGATGTAAAAAGAAAAATACCTGGATAGCAAAAATAATAATATAAATTATGTCAAATCTCAGTTGGATGGTATTAAAGATCTTGTAAACCTAGTACTGTTGCCGTAAGCTGTGGAAACATTGGATCATTAAAAATGCTTAAAGGGACGGTGTAGACAGTGTAGTCCCTGCAGGCTTTTTAGAGAAAAAGGGTAAGTAAACTTCATTTTTAAAGGAGTCTGAAACTATTATCTGTGTTTTAACAACTATAGTGTCAAGAAGCTAAAGTGGAGAAAGGAGAAGGACTTGTGGATTTCTACTTCTAAATTAAATTTTCACAATGCAATTCGGACGAATAAGGGGCGATAGGGTGACTGAAAGAATGTATTATTTCAGACAATTTGGATGAATTTGTGCTGATCGGCCAATTGGAAGAATTTCCAATTTTCTTGCAGCCATGTACCAGAACCTCAGGGGAACTGACTTGCATGAACCTGAAGAAGCTCATTTTCATTTCTGACATGGAGAGTGAGCATAAAAAAGAGTGATGGTATAGAGAAGGATCTGTGGGGTGTTTTTTGCCCAGTCATATGGGCTGGGAAAAAAGGAGGAGCAATGTAACAACTACAATTTTATTAATGACACGGAAGCTCCTGTTATGCTATCTCTTTCTTACTTTATTCCTCAGCAGCAAAGAGAAATATAAAACTGAAAGAGAAAAAATGTAAATATGAAATATAATAACAGGTACAACCAGATCTGCCTAGTAACAGGGCAGCCAATCAGCTTAGTAGGAACAGTCCATAAATGTCTTGCTTGGTACCTCCACTTCCTCTTTCTTTGCTGCTGTCCTCAGACCAGCTAAGTATAATTTTACCTCCTGTATATTGATCTGTATTGATTGTAAGGGTGATTTTTTTGCCCTGTTTATTTATATTGCTTATTGTGGCTTAGGCTCTTGTGATTGTATTGTGTTTTATTGTATTATTATTTGTTTTCTCTCCCCTTTGCCCGGTCTCCCTGCTTGTGCTGTATTCCTGTCAGCACAAGCTGGGATCCGCAGCTCTCAGGGGAAGTGTGTTTACACTTGGAGCTTCTGGCTCCCTGTTCCCTCCTCTACCCTGGCTCCCTGTTCCTTATCTGCCGGCCCGGCTGGTGCGAGGGAGTTCCCGGCCGTGTGTGTACCACGCGCTCCCCGGCCATTGGCGGGGGAGGAGCTCCGGGTACCCGCGGCGCGCTCTCCTCATGGCGGCCATCTTGGATTATCAGCACGCACGTGGCTGGGTCTGCTCAGCGGGTCGGCTCCCTCCTTACCTCCCCTTTCGTTTTCCCTTTATGTGCAGGTATTTGTTGTGGGTTACTCAACCCCTGTTAGGTTTGTTTGTGTTAGAATACTTTCATTCTATCATTTACTGTAGTACTGTTCCCTGTGAGGATTTTTTTACAGTATATTTAAATTTTGTCTTGGGTTCACCCTTCCTGCTCTATTATGCAGGCCAGAGGTGAGGAGTCTGACAGCCCCAGCTACCCCATTATGGACCCCTTGCAAACCCCTGTCACTGGGGAAGGTGGCCTTACTCCCTCCCAGGAGTTCCAGGCCCTCATTGACTCCACCATGCAGAGGGCCTTGGCTTCGGCCATGGGATCTGTATCCTCATCCCTGTCTCACACCATTCAGCAGGCGTGGTCACAACCCCTGCCTCCCTCTGTAGCATCAGCCGGGCCGCAAAGCGCAGGCTAAATGGAAAAACGTCTGCCATGATATGATGCAGGTGAAACCGGCCCTGACTGATGTGCCTATGGCCATCCAAGATGGCGCTAACGTGCAAGAGAGCCGCTGGCCGGGCAAAATCGGCCAGATAATGGAAAAGGGCGTGTGCCCATGTTGATGATAGATCTGACTCAGATCAGAGTGAGGAGTCGTGCTCGGATACCCATGAGTACACCTCTTATGAGGAAGGGGGCTCTGATGCTGAGGCGGGGTCTGACGCTTCGGCGCTACCTCCGGGCGAGGAGCAAGACATGTGCGATCCGCAGGGTTACCCCTTGTTCGATCCTGATGATCTTCACCAACCCCGCTCGGCGGAAGTGGACCCGCCCAAGCATATAGCTAACTACCTAGCCCTCTGCATGAGGGGCGCAGCAAACTACGGGCTGAATGCCCAAGGCCCTCAGTGCCTGATGCGGCGTGCAAGATGACCCTCAGATTATTCAATTCCTGGCAAAAACGGGCTGGAAACCCAAGAAGGGACTGGAGTTCTCACTCCATAATTGCCAGGACAAAATATTAGACACCCTGGGGCCCGCTGCCAAGCTATATGAGCTGTTAGATGCAGCTATGGCAGGGGACAACCCCCTGGATTTTGATGAGGCGATAGGATGGGTGCAGAGACTGATTTGCCTTCTCGGCAACGCTAACACGGCCATGTCGGCCGAACACCGCAAGGCGATCTTGCTCAAGATTGAGCCAAAACTAGTAAATCTAGGGGTGAAAGAACCGGGTGCTGCTGCCAAGGGTATGCTCTTCGGTGAGTCCTTTTTTAAGGACCTGGGCTCCTTTGTGCGCACCTTCACCACCCTGGACAAAGCCCAGTCTAACCTAAAACGGGTCTTTAGCCCAAAGGTTTTCCATGGGGCTGGGAGGTACAGGAGCCGAACGCCCGGCCGTGGAGCTCGAGGTCCCTCACGGACTCACAGAAGTTCCTTTACTGCCCCTCTGGCCTATCAAGATTACAAACCGGCTCCTTTCTTTCCCTCACGCGGGAGACCGTGGCAGAATCGACGAGGACATGGTCAACCCTCTTACAGATGCCCTTACGGTAAGTAGCCCCATATGTGCGTTTTCACATTTAAACGTGGGTGGCAGACTGGCACTGTACTTCGATATGTGGAGAATGATCACCACAAATATGTGGGTTCTGAATACGGTCAGGGGTTTCCGCCTAGATCTGTTGTCTCCCCCTATCCAGGTTTTGACACCACAGGAACTGAGCTTGACAGCAGAGCAGTCCGAGCTCATTGCCAAGGAGATCTCGGAACTTCGGGTCAAGCGGGCAATACAGGAAGTCCCGTACGACCACCCGGGGTTCCTAAGAAACCTGTTCCTTGTCGCCAAGAAGGGCGGAGGTGTTCGACCAGTTATAAATCTCAAACACCTCAACGAATTCCTCTGCTACCATCATTTCAAGATGGAAGGCATTCATTGCCTCAGGGACCTGCTTCGGCAAGGAGACTGGATGGTCAAACTGGACCTCAAAGATGCTTATTTGACTACTCCAATGGCAGAAGAACACTGGGACTTGTTACACTTTATGTGGCAAGGACGTCGATGGAGGTTTACCTGTCTGCCCTTCGGGCTCTCTTCAGCACCTTGGTGCTTCACAAAGGTGATGAAACCGGTAGTGGCGTTCCTCAGGTCTCGGGAAGTACGCATGATTATTTACCTGGACGACATACTGATTATGTCCGCGTCCCCCGATCAATTTCTACAGCATCTGGGCTGGACGGTGGATCTTCTGGAGAACTTAGGTTTTCTCATAAATTGGGAAAAATCCATGGTGACCCCGACGCAGAAAATAGAATTTCTGGGTTTCAAAGTCGATTCGGTCGCCCAGTTCTTGTTCCTTCCAGAGGCCAAGCTAAAGGCTATGAAGAAGGAAATAAGACGTACGCTGCGGACCACTTCTCTCTCCGTTCGACAACTGGCGAGGGTGATCGGCCTTTTGGCCTCCTCCATTCAGGTGATTTTCCCGGGACCCCTACATTATCGAGCATTGCAACGTCTGAAGGTATCCCACCTTCACTCGGGCAGTTCGTATGAAAGCGAACTACGCCTGGACAGAGACTCCAAGGAGGAACTACGGTGGTGGTTGGATCATATGGAGGCATGGAACGGTCGGGCAATCTTCGGTGCCGCTCCGGATATGGTGATAGAATCGGATGCCAGCCTGCATGGTTAGGGCGCTCGCTGTGGAAATGTCTCCACAGGTGGCAGATGGTCCGAAATCGAATCGAAACTACACATAAACTGTCTGGAATTACTGGCGGGATCATTCGCCATTCGCAGCCTGTCTCCAACTCTGGGAAACTGCTGCGTCCTTCTACGCATGGACAATGTGTCCGCGGTCAGATATATAAATCACGTAGGTGGCACCAAATCAAAACTACTGGCGAACCTGGTGAAGGACTTCTGGCAGTTTTGCCTCCACAACGCGGTGTCGGTTACGGCCGAACACATCCCGGGCTTGGACAACGAATGGGCGGATTGGAATTTGCGCTACTTGAAAGACTCGGGAGATTGGCACCTGCTGCCTTCAATCTTTCGACAGATAGATCAACTATGGGGCCCGTTAAAACTGGACTTATTTGCATCCAGACTGAACTCTCAACTACCCCATTACTTCAGTTGGAGGCCGGATCCGTCAGCCACGGCGGTGGATGCGTTCCTGCAGACATGGCCTCGGGGTCGTCACTTTGCGTTCCCCCCTTTCAACCTGATCTCTCGGATGCTGGCGTATTTTCCCAGACAAGAGTGTACGTTGGTAGTGGTAGTTCCCCTATGGCAGACTCAGCCTTGGTTCCCGCGTCTCTTGGAGATGGCGTCGGATTGCCCACGGATGATCAAGATGCGACCAGATGTGCTTCTAGATCCGGATGGGAACTCACACGATTTGGTGGACCAGGACCTGCTCCAACTCACGGTTTGGTTGATTTCGGGGGACCTTGGTGTGTCTCGGACGTTCCCCAGGCTACTACAAGACTCCTGGAGAATGCCTGGGCACCAGGTACCAGAACAGCTTACAAATCTGCATAGCGTGTGTGGTCTGGCTGGTGCATGGGAAGACTGCTGGATCCCCTTTCTGCCCCTCTGAAGGAGGTGCTCAGTTTTCTGACTACACTTTTTGAATCTGGTTTGGCCTACCGCACTATTTATGTTTATAGATCGGCTATCTCGGCCGGACATCTAGGTATTGACGGATCACCGGTTGGACAACATTCTCTTGTATGTCGACTCTTGAGGGGAATTTGTTACTCTAGGCCTCCGAAATCCAGATATTCATCATTTTGGGATGTTAACGTAATGCTGGGCTTCTTGGAATCGTGGCCCCTTAATGAGGAGCTGTCACTGAAGCATGCAAAAGGGTTTCGGATGTCAGGGCTTTGGACTGGAACGCGTTATCCTTCACCCCTGAGAGAGTGTCGTTTAACATCTCTAGGAGGACTAAGATGTCTTCTAAGTCGGTGACCTACCCTAGGTGTTCAGTCCGACCTGCTCTGTGTCCGGTAGCTTGCCTACGAGTGTACTTGGATCGCACTCACCAATTGAGGTCTTTGGATTTATCCCAATTGTTTATTTCCTTTAGGAAGCCGTTTCTCCCGATCTCCTTGACTACATTAGCTCGTTGGATTAAGAATCTTCTTTCCGCTGCAGGGATCGATACCTCAATATTTTCGGCTCATTCGGTCAGAGGCGCCATGGCGTCAAAAGCTTCTACGATGGGATGTCGTCTGGATGATATCTTGAAGGCAGCGGATTGGTCTAGATAATCTACGTTACGTGATTTTTATTTCCGCCCGATTGACCATGTTTCCTCGTTAGTTGTGGCTCAGCTTTAAACTAGCATAATAGGAGCCTCCGTGTCATTAATAAAATTCCCAGGTTTTACTATTAACATGACGTAAAGTCATGATTTTATTAATGACACGGAGGTGAGTATTATTCCCACCCACCCACCCACCCATTGGGTATGGTTTGGGTCTATACTTATGGTTCAATCGGGGGGGAATCTTCTACCTCAAGGTAAGTGTTCAACGGTTTTTCTCTTGATTTATGACGTATATGGATCTATTTACTTATGTGTTTTACGACAGTTGGTGTATATAGTCCTACAGGCAAGATTGTCATGATATGTTACATTCAGATCTGGAGTTTGGATTTTACCTACTATTTCTCTGTTTTACAGCTTGATTTCGTTGTGATGACGTCTACCTTGTTGGAGATTGTTCTTTCCTGATGTGGTTATTTGGTGTGGGTCTTCGGTTCAGAAGGCAAAGAAGAGGAAGTGGAAGTACCAAGCAAGACATTTATGAACTGTTCCTACTAAGCTGATTGGCTGCCCTGTTACTAGGCAGATCTGGTTGTACCTGTTATTATATTTTATATTTAAATTTTTTCTCTTTCAGTTTTATATTTCTCTTTGATGCTGAGGAATAAAGTAAGAAAGAGATAGCATAATACTCGCCTCCGTGTCATTAATAAAATCATGACTTTACGTCATGTTCATAGTAAAATCTGGGAATTTCAAACAGGATTCATCTAGACACTTTTACTTCAGCTATTGAAGGAGACAGCCCAGCAGTGATACAGTGTGTTAAAGTTGGAGGTTGTATGGGTCATTAATTCTACCATGAGACAAACTTTAGCTTTATAGTGTATATAGCAGCTTTTACTGCCAGGAACCCTAGAGAAAACTTTGAGTGGGAGATAGGACTTGCTATGCATTTTTCATTCATCCACTGTGAAACTACTTTAGTAATGTACAGTTGTTAAAAATAATTTTTATTTTGTTTACTGTTTGGAGAACAAAAATTCTATTTACATTGACAGATTTCCAATGTCCATCTATACATGTGGGTTGGGCGTCAAACAGCTAAAGTTACTTGTCAGTGCAAAATAAAGACTCTATACTCTATGTATTTGTTTGAGTGTATGTATGCAAAACCATGCAATTTTCCAGTATTAATATAATATTTAAAAAAAAAAAAGTATTCTGTCTGTGCAAGTGTGCAGGCACTATGCAATGTTTCTTAACATCAAACACAATAATGTTACAAAAGTAAATCTACCAAGCACTCATCCATTCTGCAACACAAATACCATATTTTACTGAATAAAGTTGTTTAAGTTTACTGTAATAAGAAAAAGAAACCCACCACCATCACCTCGTATATATTGTTTTGTGATTTACAATGATATTTTGACTTGATGTACAGGATAACAAGTTTTTTGTCTTCTAATGGCATTTCGCTGGGATAGTACATTTGTATTGCCCCACATGATGCATTTATAATTGAGTGTGAATTCTCTTTCACTAATAATTGTCCAGCAAATATTTTGTCATATATGTGTTTTAAAAATCCAACTAGTCACTGATATGCAGTTATTTTTTATTGTCCTTTTTTTTTCACCTCCCTTCTTGTTTTTCTTGTATCTTGTTTCAAGGTGGAATACATAGTTTCTATCAGGACATTTGAATAATTTTAAATTAAAATAGAAAATTAAACTATAAATTAAAATGGAGAAATACACAATATGTCTTTGTTTGATTTGGCATATTTATCTTTTTGTGTCTCTCAGATTCAGGATATCATGCGAAACAAACAATTGTTAACAATCTTCAGAGAGGACAAGGATGATCAACAAGACATTGATGTGGCTATTCTTCAAGCCTTGCTTAAGGGTAAGCAAAAACATAATTTGTGCATGTTAATTTGACTTGTGTGTTTTAAATATCTGCCATGAAAATTGTACATTTATATGTATTGCCATATGACAGATAGAAACTTACTAACTCAAACCATTATGAGCACATTCTAAAGAAGCTTGAAGTATTGATTAGTTGGTAGAACCATATGACAGATAGAAACTTACTAACTCAAACCATTATGAGCACATTCTAAAGAAGCTTGAAGTATTGATTAGTTGGTAGAACCAGGGGCAAGGAGATGCACTTTTGTAGACCTTGCCAAAGAAAGTTAAGCTTGGGAGTAAACCTTTTAGAATGTGAATTGAAGCACTTTAACTGTTTGGGCAAACCAGAAGCCATGGTCAAGTAGCCTGTTTAGGCCATGTACCTAATGGTCAAAGAAATCAAACAATTAGTCATGTCAAGAAATGTAGCCATGAGTCAACAAGGGGGAGATCTGTAGGAGGTTATGAAGCAAAATAAACATTCTGGCTATGAACAATGATTGGTCACTACATAATTACATACAGCATGAATAAAAACAGTGATTGAACAGGAAAGCAAGATGTGGCATTTTCTTCTATGCAGATGATGTGTACAGCCCCTTGGACCACAGTGGGAAGGATTAGCTTCAGTATTGACAGATTCTTGGTGAAATGTGGCAGGTTGAGGGTCAAAATACGTACAACATCAGCAAAAGACACTCTGGCCATGGAGCCCATGAGTACAATTCATTAGGCAGCTGTACATTATGAGAACAGGCAGTGAAAAAGGTCAGGAAACAACCAAAATGCAAGACACTAGAGATCAACAGACAGATATATAAAGCTAAGGGAAAGCAAATAAGTTGAGCAATAAAAGTAACACCAAATAACTACCAATTACAAAAGAAAAGAGGTCTATAACAACCAAACATTGAGGAGTCTTTGTTGTGAGATTTTTGTTTATGAATAAATCTCCAGTTGGATCAGCAGGCATGGGAATAGCACTATAGAGTTGGAATGTGTACAAGATTGATTGAGGGAGCTTGTACAGCTTGCTTCCAACTAATACCATGCATATGTCCAAACAGTAACTGGTGTGAGAATTTGACAGTGTGTCACTTTGAATCTTGTGGTAATCTTGACTATAAATTACCTGTTTGTCATTGACATTTGTAATATCCAGGAGATATGTCCCAGGAATGATTACAAATTGCATAAAAAGAACATTGATCAGTCCTGAATTCTATGCATTGCCACCATACAAGATCTATTGATATTAAATATGTTATTTGTGCTTATTACAAATAAATGGTCTATTGCATTTTTCTACAGCATCTCTCAGTCATGACCAGCAAGGTCATGAGAATTGGGATCATCAGTTGAAGCTGGCAGTTGCTTGGAACAGGGTTGACATTGCTAGAAGTGAGATTTTTACAGATGATCATCAGTGGAAGGTGGGCTTTTCAAGGACAGCAGAAAGCAAGTGTGATATTAATGATTGTAATCAAATTAATATTTTTTTTTAAAATCTTTTTTTTTTTTTTTTCTAAATATGCCTATGACAATTATATACTTTAAATTATTTATTTATAAAATATTTTACCAGGAAAGATACATTGAGATTTCTCTCGTTTTCAAGTATGTCCTGGGTTTTTCAAGTATGTCGCAACTCCCCTCTTTTTTTTATTTTTATTAAAGGCAGAGGTAAAGAAAATGGAATATTAATTGCATCTCCATTTTTGTGTATCCCCTTCCCTCCAATGAGTCTCCTGGACAAAACATATATCTACTTTCTCTTTTGTAATTGTATCATATAAATGCTCACTCCAACCAAACATGAGCTGTACAGAGCATTAGTTGTCTGTTGCAAGCATGCTGTACATGCTAATGACAGATTCCAACTACGCACAGAATAGACATTAGCCAGCCAAGAACTAGTTTTATTACCTTTATGTGGAAAATCACTTTGAATTCTAATTTGAGTAAATAACCCTGAATGTAATTCATGATTTTTGAAACAGATGAAATATTGAGAAAACAATAAAATATGCATGGAATTCCAGTTCTGACACAACACAGATATTAATTAAATATATACTTTATGTGGTGAATGTGGTGAATAGACCCTGTCCCTTTTTTCTCACAATGCAAAAATGCTGCTTCAGAGAAACAATGTTGTTTACATTTGTTCAAACCCTCTAGTAGCTGTCAAATTTAAAAATTAGTGTTTACTAGATTTGTGCATTCAGTTTTTATGTGGAATACAATTTGGCTGTATTTTAGGTGATTGGCGAATCATCTGAATTCTGCAACTTCAAATTGCCAATCACAAAACAAATGAAATGACCAATAGATGAGTCATTCCATTTATTTTGCCATTTGGAGATTAATAATTAGGAGACAGCCACTAAATGTTAATTTTATTCACAGATCAAGTGATGTGGGCAAGAAGTGATCAATGGAGGGGAAATAAATCTGTATTAATATATAATATATATTTAATACTAAATACTAACATTGTAATGTTAAAAATAAACATATATAGTGAATGTTCATTGTAAAGGTGTAATCGTATCATATCTCTTGACTTTTGATTTAATATCCTTCTGAGCATGTCAGACTATTTAGCATAGATGGGGAAATGTAAATCCTGGAAATACAGTAGGGAGGACCCTGAAATAAACAACAAAATGCTAAATGTTCATAAATGTTTTTCAAACCGCAAACTATTTAAATATACTTGTATTTGAATCAATCATTTACAATATATGCATTTGCCTGTCTAATGTCTGCTATTTTCATTTTCTAATAGGTCTTGCTGATGGATCCTTTTTAAAGCATCTTCCTTGCACATTTGTGCATTTTCTTATGAAGATGCAACACATAGACCCTGCAGACATATTAAAGAGCTAGGAAACAAAAAAAAAAAACAAGGATATAATGCACACACTGAAAACCGGGGAATACTGCAGGGTGCTCCAGAAAGGGAGGGCCAAACTCCCTGGAGACCTCACATGGCAGAAAAGATAAATATCCAGGCACACCTGAGGTTTTTTTAAAAAGGATGTCTTTTTATTTGGAACAAGAAAGTGGATACAAGGTTTCCAGTTCTCTCTGAGCTCAGAAAGGAGACAAAACGTTGTCTTCATTTTCTTGTTTAAAATAAAACGACTGCCTTTTATAAGACTCCTCAGGTGTATCTAGATATTTATCTTTTCTTCTACCTGCAACATAGACAGGCAATTATATGCAGGTGGAGGGGACACTTTTCACGAAGGAGAGCTTGTTAGACAAATAGAAACACAGAAGTGTGGGAGTTGTTTGCTCTTAACATATTTAACTTTAAAGAACACTGTAACATTCGTCAGTGTAACCATTAACTCTAAGGGTATGCACTTTCATTTTACTCACTTATTATCCAAAGTAGTCTCCATTATGCAATTATTCCTCCTCGTTTGAGATCATCCTAATTGATGATTTCTGGTCCAATATAATGTTTCTCATTGAGAAGCACTGAAGGCATTCTGGGCAGATGCACCAATCATTGCCCTTAACCAATCCGATCTTTCTCATAAGAATAGAGTGCTAGTAAGGAAAGAATTATTAAGAGTGTTTGTCAATGCCAAATAGGAAAGCTTTCAACTGCTGAAAGTCTTAAAGAGGAAGTGCATTTAGTGGCTCTCTGGGTGATTGTTTAATAGACAGCCACAATAAATATCCTGACTAACAAATGTAAATATTGACATTTCCCCCAAACATGTTAGATTGCAGGAATAGCATCTTTGCATCAAAACCACTACATTAAGACCATTGTTTATTCAGTTTCAGGATACATATGGATTGGACGTCAATCGGTTAAAGGAACTTGTCAATGAAAAATAAAGCCTCTATACTTTGTAACAATGCATGTATTTATTTGAGTGTATGTTAGCAAAACCATGCAATTTTTCTGTATTGATAGAATATTTTTATATATTTATATTACTCCTCAGCCTTCAGATCTTCACCCAGTCATGACAGCGGCATTAATTGGCAATAAGCCCGACTTTGTAAAGCTTTTTTTGGAACAAGGAGTACGTTTAGAGGAGTATGCCACTCAAGACACATTAATTAATCTCTACAACAACTTAGACCCATCGTGTTTGTTCCATAGCAAGCTTGCCAAAGTTATTGAAGATGAACGGTTTCGTTTACAAGCAATGAGATCTTCAAAAATGCACCTCCATCATGTGTCACAAGTGTTGAAAGAACTATTGGGTGACTTTACAAAACATCTGTATCCAAAGCCAAAAAACACAGAACGAACTCGGCTGTCTATTGCAGTTCCACACATAAAAATAAATGTAGGTATTTTGGGTGGGAATGGCGGATATAATTAGCAGATACTTTTTTGAAAAATGAACTATTTTATGTTTGCTTACAAATAATCATTAAACAAATGTCTTTAAATATTTGTCTGTTAGTCCACCTATGGTACAGCACTGCAAAAATTGTTGGCACTTTATAAATAATAATAATAAATAGGTAGATTCTAATCCAAAGTGGTTAGTAGTGTTCCTTTAAGTCATTGATCTTCAATACCTGTGTACAGGACTGCCATTATGGGAGGCCGACAAAGCATGTGTAAGGGGCCTGGGCCACCTAAGAAGCCCAATGGACTTGGGCCCCGATCAATGAGTTGTTACTATACAATAAGAATTTGTTGGTCTCTTCCTGTTTTCTACGTGACAGGATTTCAGGAGCTATAATAAAGGCAGTGTGAATCACAAACCCCTTAGATGTTTATGTGTATCTGTGTGTGTCCATATGTATATTCCTGTGTATTTGTGTGAATTAACTTTGTGTAAACTTTATGTATCTGTGTGTGCTGGTATGTGTGCGCGTAATTATTGGTGTGGTTTAAGCTATAGACAAACTTATACCAATAAGTGGAGCGCTCCTAACACAAGTACAGCTTACCAAATGGTATCCCATTCAATGGCGCAGTGTAAGGTACATGTTTAAAAAGATACAAGAGAATACAATATAGTGTAGACGGTATGGAAAGTATTAATTTGATAATAATAGTTATATTAGGTAAATTGAACACTCACATTTCTAGGAGCCTGTGTATAAGAACACTGGCTCCGTATGTTGGCCGATGTGCTTATAAGGGTAGCACCGCCCGTCTCCTTCAGTGTGGGGTAATTCTCCAAAACAAAATGATAGAGAGAGCAGACCAATGTGTAGAACGTGCTTAATAAAAACACAATATGGTGTAGATAAATGGTTTGCTCACCTGGTCCTGAGCATGTAGGTCCCGGCTCTAGGTATGTACGCTTGGTGTCACTTTAAGTGGGGGTGACACTACCCCTGGGAAGATTCTCCTGAGATTTCCAAAAGAGGGACTTAAAAGGAATGTGGTAAAAAAATAGTGGATTTATTTAGAACAAAATCAATAAAAACAATAATAATTAAAAAGTCCTCTTTAAAAGTCCTCTTTCAAATAGCCAAAACGCGTTTCACTCCTTCTATGGAGCTTCCTCAGTCAGCTGTAATAGTAATCCTCTAAATCTTCCATCTTAAGTATTTCTGGGGTCCTCCCCTTTAGTATGTTCAAACCATTGTCCTCCAATCATAATAAGGGTTATATATTCCTCATATAATAAAATTTGTATATATCCCTTTAATTGGCCCGGGTTTCTGGCGCCTTTTTGGTGTTATAATCTCATTGGTGGGTAGTGGTTGGTTGGCGGAAATAATCCGCATCCGTTCGGGTGGTTGGCGGAAGTGACGTCACGAACCCACGTGACCGTCACTTCGCTTCCGCCCGGACGTTCCCTGTCTCCCCGGTCATGCCGCACATAATCTTTGCGTGCAGGTCGGGGAGGAGGAAGTTGTGCTATGTGAGCCTTTCCTCTAATACCGCCCATTAGGGCGTGCCTAAGTGCCGGTCTAGAGCCCCTCCCCCTGGTGCCGATCTCATGCACTGTAATCATATCCAGTGCAGGTCCGGCCAGGGGGGGAGCCTGGCTGGGAGTAAATAGCAGAATAAAAAAGTATTAGTATATAAAATAAATCATATAGTGAAAAGATAAAAATATATGCATATTATCTCTTAGTGATGTAAACATAGTGAAATATTAAAGTGCTTAGTGTAATAAAGTGATATTATTATATTAATAATATTATTATATTAATAATAATGTGTGCGCGTATGTCTGTGTGCATATTTACTAAATCTGAAAGTTGTCTAATATGCCATAAAATGCCCTGGACAGTTTTTTCTCCCAGTCTTGCCCATGAAACTACCAACACATAACCACACACTTCACTCACAGCTACCAATAGACAGCAATACACATCCCTTACTGCTACTCACACAAAGCAATATACATCAGTCACAGCTACCCATACATAACCAAGCATCACTCCACTGCCACACATATCGCTCACAAGTGCCCACATATAGAATTCACAGGCACTCACACACAACCACAAATTGCTCACACATACCCACACATCACACACAGTCAAAACACATACATCTCACACACACACAGTCACACATATCTGCAGCTGCAACACAAACCTCATGCTACAACACTTACAGTTACTGTAAGCATACTTTGAGGTTGATACTGTGGAGGGTGGACTTCAGGGGGGTTTGTATAAGGTATTCAGCTCAACTTTTCTAAGCAAATCAGTATTACATTACTGTTGGATACTGTAGACATCCAGTTTAATAACTAAGACTTAACAACTTCCAAAAACAAGAAAATATGTGCATATAATTTGCATATAGATTTACTACGTTTTGCCCATGCTGATGCGTATTCTAACAATTTTTTTTTTTTTTTACCAAGCATACTGAATTTGACTTTTAATGCAGTTACATGATCTTGTCCTTGCAGGTACAAGGGGTTACACTCCGATCTTTTCACAAGCGTTCTCAAGGTAGTGCATCATGCACTATGGATCCAGTCAGAGATCTTTTTATTTGGGCCATTGTTCAAAACAGGAAGGAATTAGCAGAAATTATATGGGTTCAGGTATGTATAAAACTAATTGTAATGAGATAAACTGACTTTTTTTTAAAAAAGAGAACTGCAAAATTTATTGGAACATTACATCCAGACTTCAGCTCCAATAGCAAATTTGCCTCAATAAAGTTGTTATGGGGCTAGATTCCCTGGTTGCCTTCTTACCTTTTAACATCCTACTACTTGCAGTGAGCAAACAGCAATATGCTTATTTGGTGGAAGCTCATCCATAAGGGCAGCTAGTGCATCGCCCCACCAGTTTTTGTTGCAATAAATGTTTTGTTTTTTTTAAATAAAGAATTATTTTGTCTGTGTAAACGTACACCTTCAAGATGTACTGTTTGATCAAACATGTTGTTTTTGTCCTTTTAATTATTAGGACTCCATTTTCCCTCGTCTACCTCTCTCTATTGCTGCTAGGAAAAGTAAAAAAAAAAAAAAAAAACCTTGACTAGATTTATGGTTGTTTGCCAAAAATCTAATTGAATCCTATGGAAAGTTTTGTGAATTGATCTCTGACAGACACATGTTCTTCCCAATTAGTCATTTTCAGGGTGTAAGTATGATGACCTAAAAGGCAGGACTGACTGCTGAGTTCTCATAGGCTGCTAGCACCAGGGGGCAGAACACCACTTTTTGTGATGCAACTTCAATTTTTAATCCATGTCTACTGCTTTGTTTAACCCTAGTACTTTTGCTGCTCTGTTTAGGAGGTTCAATATACTGCTGCAATGTGTAAGCAGGAGGGCTGGGGAGGAGCTGTCAGACACTATCTCTTCACTTTTCACACTGTGCAGCCACCACTGAAAGTGAAACACTATTTATGTGAAAATTGAAGTGTCAGATGATTACACATGGAGAAGAGTGTGAAAAACCCTACCACAATGTATTGGTGGCAGTGATGGTTCCACAGTGTGAAAAGTAAGTAAAAAGTAAAGCATCTGACAGCTCTTGCCCAACTCCATACTTTGAATACATCCCTGCTCTTTCTACCATTTAGTCTCGGATTAGCCTCCGCTGGCTCCATGCTTTGAGAACCTTACTCCCTCCCCTGTTGACAACAATAATAATTCGGCTTGCTCTTCTAATAAAAAAGGGAAAGAAACAGTATCCAAGAAAGTATTAATTTTGGAGTCAACATATTATGTATATTGTATTTTACTGAATCACACTTGTTGCATTACTTTCTTTAGATATAATTTAGGATATTTTAATTTGTAAATACAAAATGAGCCCTTAGACATATGACATAAGAGAAAGGAAGTTGATATAGAGGCATCATCATATTTATTATATGAAAAGTAGTCTGTAATGCCACTTCAGGATCATTAAGCAGCATCCTATTTAGCCTCCATATATCTGGCACATTATAAGGCTTTAAACATTTCTGTGAGTGGGACATCATTAAAACAATGTTATTTGGCCAGTGGAAAAAGTCTAAAACATTAGGCACTCTGGGAACTATCAATGACCACATATAATTTTTTTGTATATTTTGAATGAGAATGTGAATAGAAAATATAGACCCTAAAAGATGGTTGGAGACTTTCAAGTATCATGACGTTTGATTACATTTAGCAGATGAGCCAGTTTCTGACTAAGGAAAATTAATTTATTGTGTAAAGGCTTATTTGAAAGTACGTTAAATGCAATTAGCTCGGAGATTTTCTGAAAGCTGCCGTGAAATAGAAAAACATCAATTATTGGCCACTGGATGGTAAATACTCACTAGAAAAGCTACAATTTCTGGGGAAATTGTGTGAAGTGTTCTTGCCTCCACCAGTAGTCTACAACTGGAGTGGGCGGGGTAACTGTTATTATTTATTTATATAGCACATTTAATTGCAACGTTGATGCCCAAAGTGCTTCACAGTTACATTAAAACATACATTTATAAAAATATTAGCAGGTGTACAAAAGGCCCTGTCTATGACATCACTTGCTGCTCCAGCCTGGCACAGGTCAGAGTATTTTGGCGGTTGCCATTTTCAAATGGTCGTATTTTAAAAACTATAAATCCTACAGCAAAGAGCTTTATATTGTGAGAATCTCAAGACTCAGACCTACATTTGCATAGAATGTCTCTGAAATATTAAAAATGAAGGCACAGTCGCAGTTTCGAAATTGCCCTTCAAATTTGAGCTGGCTGGAGTGGAGTTTCAATCAATGTCAATGGACGGCGTGAGTTGCAAACAAATGGTCATATTGTGAAAAATATTAGGACTATGGCTTAGCCGTTGACATGTTTAGTGGCAGCAGGGATAGCTGAACGTTTTGATATAAGATTTGTGTAGGTGCTATGCAAGAACACTTAATAATAATATATATGTGAGATAACATTAAGTGGTCTTGCTATGCAAGAACACTTAACTAAGGTAATTTGCATAACATTAAAGGCTCCACCAAAATATGGAGTCAACTTGTGTCATCACTATAGTGTTTTGATAGCTATAAACACATAATTTTTAAGGGGAAAAATAGCAACACCCCTGGATTTAGCATTAGTGTTAAAGTGGTATGATACAAGAAAAGCATTTCACCTGAAAAGTGGAGCACTACAAGCACTACTGCTATGAGTTTTCTTGTGGTATTTGACAACAGCCTTAGCATTATGCATCTCTCTAAGTGCCAGACATCTTTGTGTGAGTTATTTAACCCTTTAACATTCATAGATATTATTTTAAACAAAGAACTTATAGACTATAGTCATGTAAGACATAAATATATTAAAATATTGCATAATACCAGGAGAGGGAGATGCAACAGACAAACATCAAAATGACCCTAGGTACTGGTACAAGATAGCATGGCCAGAACACAAACAAACTACAACAACAACAACAAAAAATAGAAAGAGAGAAAGATTAAATTTGGCTTAGCCCATCTAGCAAATCAACAGTGGAGATTACTAATCATAAAACAAATTGCATAAATGAACAAAATTATTTTAGTGATTCAATAACATGCAAATTTAGTTTCACTTTAGTAGGAGTATTCCTTCTACTGAGGAAAGCTAGAGTGCAATAGGTTCCACTCCCAGAGTATGTGCATGCCATTCTCAAGAACATTGCTTGATGTTCTCCATATTGCCATACCAGTTTCTTGGTATGGTAACCCCAGCAATAGGAGCTGCTGTGATTGTGCAGCAGTGATGATAATGAATTATTTCCTTCTGGCCATGATAGCAGTGGAGGGGTCTGCAATTAGATAAATGCTTATAAAGGACTCTTAAAGTGTGGTGAGTTTCCAGTGATTTCTTTGTATGATAAGGATGGCTAAGGCTATATGCAATGTTAAAATTACTTAGTAGGTGCTATCATGGTGAAGTCAGGCAGTTTTGCTGTCACAAACTTGGTAAGTACCACAAATGTCACCTGAATTTGTCACATTGTGCCGTTAGGAATGGGAATCATTTTTTTTGCTTCCTGGTGGTAGAGCAGGCCCGCAATTTTGTAGAATCTTAAATTGTCATTATACATTTCAGTGACAAAGTGTTAAACAAATTGATACTTTTTGTTGAATGAGCCCAAAAGGTATAAAATAAGAAAACACATTTTGTATATGCCTCACTGTCTTTTCATTCATACATGCATACATCATCCATCTAATTGTTGTCAGGTTATAGACCAACTTTAATAACTTTAGATATTTAGATGAAATATGTACATTGTAAATTGCATGCAAAAACTGAAATAATATTGTTTTACATCAATATAGTTTTTTAGGTTGTTAGGGTTTTCAGGCCTGCAGGTCATATCACATAGTTGCATTTACAATTTTAATTGATTGAAAGACATGCAAAGAAGCACACATTATACACAATTAATAACACTAACACATAAAACACCTTATTTCATGTTGTATATGCCAGTTATAGTATGCATCTATAGTAAATAAATTAATAGAATTTTAAATTGCATAAGGACGAGTGTATGTGTGTTTCTGTACAGGTGAGTATATTTTTCACATTTTAAACATTATTTATTTAACACTTACAGTGTCGTGATTGCATCGCAGCTGCATTGGGTTGCAGTAAAATTCTAAAAGAACTATCAAAAGAGGAAGAAGACACAGACACCTCCGAAGAGATGCTGTCCATGGCTGAAGAATATGAACATAGAGCTATAGGTTGTAAATATGATTAGTAATGTATTTTTAAAGTATAGCTTATTAAGTGAGTATATAATGTACTGTATATATATATATATATATATATATATATATATATATATATATAGGTTTTATTAGACTGCAGAGAATAATAGAAATAGAATGACTGTTATTGTCACAAGGTTATAATGGGTAACAATTGAGTTCATTTTGCTTTGAGAATAATTTTGAATTTCATCAAAGTGTGCCCAGGTTTCACAAACTGATAAAAGTCTGAATGTGGATGATATATGGGCATAGCAATATTTTTTAGGAGATTGCATAAATTCCTGGGATAATACATAATCTAATACAGAGCTATAGTGAAATAGAAGTTCAAGTGTTTATTTGAAACATTATGACAGTCAGAGCCTACCTGTCTTAGTTTAAGTGTGACATTAACTTTTTAAATGTAAGTGATGTGCACATGCAAAGTAAGGCACCACCAGTGACCTTATCAACATCATCTATTATCTTTAGTTTAGATGGGTGTAAATTAATTACTCACTCTCTTTGTATTCCCAAGGACTGACATGCATGTCAGACTTAATATCCTACATAATAGATGTCAAATTCATATTTTTGTCCCTTGTTTTTAAAAGGAACATGCCATACACAGTAAATGTGATTACAAATACACCTTTAGGCAGTTCTTTTCAGAAATACATTGTGCTTGCAGCAATTACAGTTGCAGATTAAATGTTACCACTTAGTGAAGCCATATCATACTTATCATGAAAACAACAGCATGGAAATGACTCATAAGCGTGCCTTATTTACTAACTACTAAGAACATGTGACCCATATACACCATGTTTTGCTAATGGTAAAGACCTAGACCTTGATTCAATATTGCTTTTCAGATGATTTAATATTTTAATAGACTTTTAAAAGTATTTTCAGAAATATTAACATATTAAAAAAAAAAAAAAAAATATATATATATATATATATATATATATATATGCTTGGCACTCCTCTTTTCAGGAAACAGATACTAAATATTGTGCCTAGGTGCAATCCCGCATACATATATACCAAAAATGAAGTTGAGGGAGCTCTCCAGGTCTCAAATCCATGAAAAAAAATATTTATTGTATTTTAACAAATTATCTGTGCATAATGTCAAATTGACATTCCATATTCAAGATCTTGATAAAGACCTGAATGAGTTGAAACGTTGATGTCAAATTATATATATATAACATTGCAACATTTATTTATTTTTCATAATATTAAATCATTTTAAAAATGTATCCAAAAATATTAAATTGAGGTCCTAGTGCAGGGATAGGCAACCTTCGGCACTCCAGATGTTGTGGACTACATCCCCCATAATCCCCTCTTACACCCATAATGCTGGTAAAGCAACATGGGAGGTGTAGTCCAAAACATCTGGAGTGCCGAAGGTTGCCTATGCCTGTCCTAGTGCTAAGTGATGACAGACCAACTGTTGCATAGGATGAACACAAATGCTGACACCACTGGAGTTTAATCATACACATTCTTTATTTACAAGGTTTTCATTTCAGAAAGGTGCTAAATGTTCTTTTTGATTAAGGACAGAATAAATTCCCCAAAAAAAGGGGAACCGTCCATTTTAGGAATTAGTTCCAGACAGGGAAGGGAGTGTTTTAAGCTGGGATTCAACTACCGGAGACTGGGCATGACTCCTAAGCAAGAACATTGGCAATAGAGGAAAGATTCCTTTCTAGCTTACCGTTCTTGAAGTATAACAAAAGTTCTGAGTTAGATGTATTTGCATCACCCTTTTGATTCCTTGGGATTTGTTCACTAAGCTTCAAATAGTAGTGAATTGAAAACCAAATTGAAAAACTAGCATAGCTATCACTATAACTGATTTGGTAATTTTTTACAAAAATCACTTTTTGCACTACAATTAAGTATTAAGTGGATAAACCAGTGTGAATACAATGTTTTAGTTATTGTAGTTTTCATCCTGCATTACTGTGTGGCTATGTTTTCCCATTGGTTTAGGTGTGTTTGCTGAGTGTTACAGGAAAGATGATGAACGAGCACTAAAGCTCCTAATTCGTGTTTCTGAAGCATGGGGGAAAACAACTTGTTTAAAATTAGCTTTGGAAGCCAAAAATATGAAATTTGTATCTCATGGAGGTGTACAGGTATGTACCTATCAGTTTTTTTGTCATCAACAGATGTTTTATATTTTCAGAAATATTTAACTTGGGGTTAGTACTATATTTTATAGAATATGATTTTATTTTTTCTGAATTTCCATTTAGAGTTAAAGTGTACCTGCCATGCCAAACATGACCTAGCATAACTCAATAAAATTAATTTCCATTTATACATTACTCTCTTCTAATTGATCGCCAATGTACGGATGACTTCAGTTTTCAGTATTGTACTTTTGTTTGTACTGTTATGCTTTAGACAGAGCGGTAAAAGTACAAATATGCAGTCTTTGCAGCACACTTTCAGGTTTATCAGAGATGTTTTATAGTTTGATTGTTTTGACATTCATTTGGAAAGTTCTCACTCTAGTAAGCAAGTGGCGCAACAGCTTCCCTGAACTAATTGTTCACACAGTTTTTTCAAGTCATGTTGCTTTATCATAAGAAATGTTTATAATAGCAATATACTGGATTCCATTAAAGAAAAAAAGTTAAATATTTAGAATTTGTAAAGATGGCCGCAGTGTTTTATGTTTAAGAACCTTGCTGAAGTTTGAGAAACCTTTCATAACGTAACTTCTGAGCAAAGGATCCTATATTTTGTGTTAGCAACTCATCTTGAATGATTACAGTGCATCCTACCCCTCAATATGCAAAATAGCTAAATAAATAAAATAAAAAAACAAATCAATGACATAGTTACATAGACTGCAAAGACACACGCGTCCATTAAGTTCAGAGTTCCTCACATCTGTTTTTGTTATTGATCCCAGAAGCAAACAGTACAGTTTCATTGATTAATTCCTATATCCCTTATCTGTATTATGAAGAACAAGTAGGGCTAACTAAATGTAAATGTAAATTTTAGGCCACAATAGCCAAACTAAAAACTAAAAACAAACAAACAAACAAAAAACTCTTTAAAGCTGCTATTGTTTCATTCTGGCTATTTTGGACTAAAATTCAAAATTCACTTTGATCTGCCAATTCACAATTGAGAGAATAGCCCAAAAATGTGTAGGGGTAATTCTTTTCTAAATAGATGCCATATGTGTCCTTGTTGAATTATTCTGGCACTTGAAATTTCTGAACAATTTGTGTAAATTTTTATAGGCATTTCTCACCAGAGTTTGGTTTGGGGAGATATGTGTTGACAATGGACTATGGAGGATAATCCTTTGTATGCTTTGCTTCCCTCTTCTCTACAGCCGTTTCATAACATTCAGGTAATTATACAAACCATTTGCAGCTTTAGTTACAATTTCACATTGTGCGTACCAGTTATTTTATAATGATTGTCAAGTTAGTTAGTACAAATATTTTCATATGTGGATTATTAGAGTTTACAAATTAAACTTTTTTTTCTTTGCTTCAAGGTAATCAGACGCAAATTAACTAAACCAATATACTTAACCCCTTAAGGACCAAACTTCATGTGATGTGTCCTTAAGGGGTTTTAAAGAGTTACTCCAACCAAAAGAACAGTGTTTTTGTTAGGATAACATTTGCTGTCCTCGTCAGCTACATCCAAACTTTTTTTGAATCGTTGCATCTCCATGGGGAGCATTCAGTATCTCCATGCATTGTGTGGAAACACTGAACAAAGGTCCTGCAAAGATTTCAGGACCTTAAAAAGGAAGTCCCTCTAGTGGCTGCCTGAGTGACACTAGAGGTGGACTGGGCAGCAGTGTGAACACTTTATTTTTTCAGGAAAGTCAGTGTTTACACTGTTAACTGCAGGAGCAGGCTTTATGCCCCAGAAGCAATACATTAAGCTGTAATGGTTCTAGTGACTTTAGTGTTCCGCTAATAAAAATAACTAAATTAAATAGGGATGTAATGGTAGTCACCATTACTGGGGGTTGAAAACTGACATTGTATGTAGATCCCCTGTCAGGGCCGGATTTATATAAAGGCTGATGGAGCTGCAGCTCTAGGCCCAGGCCCATGGAATAGGCCCACTGATTTCAAATATATATATATATATATATATATATATATATATTATTTTATTTTTTTTCACACTACTCTACTACACTACTACTTAGGGTTTTCACCTGGCTGGTATTTTATTGGCACATCCAGTATTTGAAGCTGCCTAGCCAGTGCCGATATTGCAGTCACACTGGCAATACAAATGCAGTTATTTGTCTTATTTTTAACAGAGATTACGATGCAATACCAGCACTGGCCTGTAGGGGTTGCTGTGTGTGGAGAGAGGCAGGGATAGGAAGTTCCAGCATATCCCTCCCTGTCTATCTCTACTCACTGATCCGCAGGGGAGCAGCTACACTGTACAGAGAGTCCAGTCAGCAACTCCCACCCTGTAGAGACAGCCTACAGTGTCTCAGTGTCCCCATGTCTCCTAGTGTCCTTGTTATGTTTGCCTCCAGGCTGGCTGGAAGTTGGACCGCTTGGATATCCTGGTTCCCGAACTTGGAGAGTGAGAGTGCCGCTCCGATCAGCATACCGTATTAATTCCTGGAAATGTAGAACATCCCACTAGCTGTAGCAAAGCTAGGATACACCTTTCCCTACAACACAAGTCGAGGCTGCGTTTTATTACATACATGAAAACAGCATAAAAATACATAACTTTTATATTTTAATACTAAAACATCCCATTCGACCCTTCTCCAGACAGCTTGGATCTGAGCGCACAAAATATACGCATTGCGCTCAGATCTCCCCAATGGTGTATGAAAGTCAAGAAAGTAAAGTTTGTCTGTATATCTTTCATATGTTTTTGCACGAACGGATGGGACAACCAGCAACTTAGTGGGATTCGTGCAACCCAGTAGCCGATTATAGTTCCAGGGGTATTACGATCAAGTCCCGCTGAACATTCAACGACAAAAAGATGGCCGCCGCCTCGTGTTCGTCATTCGAACGGCAACCACCTTGGCATAAGTGATTATAATGCGGTTAACCAGAGAAACCGCAAGATAATTGGAGACACACGCCAGACTACAGGTGCTTCGTTCGGCAGTTCTTTCGTCTGTTTGGGGAACTCTGTTCAGCCAATTGTATCCGAACAGTGACCACATTGATGCCAGTCAATAAGGCTGTGGTTAACCACAAACCGCAGCTCCCGGGAGGTTAACGGTCGTCACACTCCTCACGTAGGGTGATCAGCCATTCGCCACTTCTTTCGGTTGTTTAAGAGGTGACTGGGGTTAATTGGCTGCACACGACAAGGGCCGGTTGGTCGGCTGTTCGTATATACGAATGGGAAACAAGGCTCGTTCATATAAACAGGGATAGAAAATTATCCAGGTGGTAACAAAAGAAGCAATATTATAAAAGTATCCATTGTAGTGACAAAAGTAGCAGTCTTGTAGCAGGCAAAGGGGGTCTCTGTAACAGCACCCATGCCTCAATGTCCCCATGTGCCCCAGCCAGTGTCTCTAGTCTCTGTGTCCCTGGTGTCTGTGTCCCCATGTCTTCAAGTGTCCCCTATTTTCCCAATGTCTCCATGTGTCCCAGCCAGTGTCCCCTAGTCTCTCAGTGTCCCTGGTGTCTCCGTGACCCCAGGTCCCCGTGGGATACTTTGTTCCTAGTGTCCTAGTGACATGGGGACCCTGGGAGACATGGGGACATAGACACATGGGAATACTGGGGGAAACAGGGAGACATGGGGCATTGAGACACTGTGATACAAAGGGTCACCGGGGGACCTGGGGACACTGCAGTAGGGGACAATAGGAGACATGGGGCACTGAGCCACTGATACATAGGGACACTGAAACCTGGAGTAATCAACACATGGGGAGACTGAGTCATGAGGGCACTGGTAGACATGGGGACACTGGGACAGTGGGAGACTTGAGACACTGGGAGAAATCCATCTATACAGCAGAATCAAACCAAGTAGTTTTTTGTTGATTTTACAGCATTTTCTCTTATGTCACTCCTTGTGACCCATACATAATTAATTATGCAAATTAGCAAGGCCGGTATGTTTTCCCAAGAAAGGTGGCAACCCTAACTACTTTTCACATACTCTTGCTTAAGTATGGAAACTTAAGAGGGATGTATGGGAACAAAACTTGTGTGGACTGGCTGAATATGAATATAGTTAAGGTAATGCTGACTTTGGTCTCTCTAACACTGTGGCATGTTTCCTTTCTTCTACACTCACTACATACACCTTTTCTCTGTCTCAGACTATATACCAGGAGCTTCTGCCTGCTAGTAAGAAGGCAAGGAGACAAGTGGACCGACGAGTGCTAGGGGACAGTCCTTAGAAAGCGTTGAGCAAGTGCATCATTAGAAGCATTTATGCCAAGCTCAGGATGCTGTCTGCATAGTATGCCCTTAATTGGCCAACTTGCATGATTGATTGGCAGGCAGCCTGACATGCATTCATGCCCGGATGGCTGTTCAATTCTTTGGGCAGACATACCCTCTTTTTGGGCATGTTCATCCCTTTTGGCAGGTTGCGTGATTTGTGTCAGTGGCACAACCTTTTACCGTACCCATTGACTTCCTGCTTGACTGGACACTGCTGTTAGGGGTTATGGATTTACTTGAAAGATGAAAACATAAATTAGAGCAAGATTAGCATAGGGTATGTATTTTCTTTTAGCTGCTGTTTTCTTTCCCTCCAGCACCATCTCCATCAGATACATGATGCTTGGGAGTGTTTTAGTGTTTTTGGTTGATAAGATTCTGTAATTAGGCCCATCATAACTGTCAGCACCAGGCCCACTGGGCTGTTAATCTTGCCCTGTCCCCAGATACCTGTTATGTTTTAGTCACCCTGTGCCCATTATAGGCAAAGGGTGTGTGTGAAGAAACATATTAGACTTTCCCCAAAAGAGGTGCTCAGACAGGGGCTATGCGGGATTACCACGTGTGGGGTTGCTTTATAGTATTATATATATTTTTAGGGGTTTTCATGTATTATGGGAGATAATTGTGTTTACGTGTCTGTGTGTATAAAAGGTGAAACAAAAGGGAAGATAATTAATCTATTACATAATAGCTATTGTGCAATGCATCTTGGTGTCAGACAGCTAATTAAATTATGGAATATTAACCTAATTATGCCCTAGACACCAAGACGCCAGGGAGTGACTTGTATTGTTTTGTTTGATAACCCACTGTTGTGATTACTTCACCCTATTTCTCGGCTAGTGTTTGTGTGAGACTGCTATAAGCTATATCATTGTTTTCTGATCCAGTTTGAAAAAGTTCTAGAAAGACTCCAGTCATACTGAGCGACTGGGGCAGAAGCATTCCAGATTCATCCCCTTTGGCTTGGCGGAGGTACTAGCCAGGGTACCAGGTGGTCACTCACAAGGGACAGCCTGGTTCAAACATGCACACATCATTGAACCATCCTTCTTCCTGTGGGAATCTGCCTAATGGCCCCTTTCCTATTAATGAGTAACTCATGTGAACCAGGAGGGAGACTCACGTTTTCTACTTTTCTCATTCTCTATCTGTAGTAGGGTATATGTTCAAGTAATTGTCCCCTTATGCTTGATATTTGTGATCCCTCCACCTTTAATCTTTCAAAGGTTTTGCCACCCACCTTTGATTGCAATGGGATAGAGACAACCAAAAATAAATTAATTCCCATCATAAAATGAAATTTATCATGAAATAATATCTTTCATACATTTGAGATATTTAGATAAAATGTAAGATAAAAAATAATTTAGTTTGCCTTTGCTCATTTAAGTAGGCATTCTTAAAAAGGGCCCAACACATTTAGAAAAAAAGAATCGTCCTACAAAAAATAATAATGGCTGAAAAAATGGAATTGATAATACCATATCATAATTGCACTGAGAAACAAAACACACAACCAAGTATTTATACCCTTATGTGCAAAACCTCATAAGGCATTCCCTCAAATTCCCCACAAAACATATATATTCAACAAGATACGGATGCACACTAATATAACAAAAAATAAAAAAAATTGTAAAATTTGCTTATAAATCTTTTGTTAGATACACCAAAAAAAAAGATATATTAACAAACACACAATAAATAAAGCGTCTTAACAGTTTTAAATTATACTGTACATTTTAACCTCATGGGGCACCTGCCCCTTTTTATATCACTATTAATTGTATATGTTTATAGACTGCTCCACTGACTTCAGTATAATCAGGGTATTTGATACTGCAATCTCAGTCACCTTCCCCTACAATAAGTAGAGCATTCTGCAAGGGGCAATGCTAGGTACCAGAAATGCCTGGGGCTTAAGTCCAAAGGAAAATTTGATGACTGCTACACGAACAATGACATATCTTTCCACCACCGTCTTTCTACGTTACATCCCATCCTCTCTACTCATAAAAAAGCATGCTGCTGATGCTCTTCATGAATTCAATTAAAGCATAGTGGGAAACATGCACATGATGCACAGCCAATGAGGTCCTAACACTCCCTCTAGCATGTAAGCTCATTGAGCAGGGTCCTCAACCCCCTCTGTTCCTGTACGTCAGTGGTCTGATCTCAATTATGTGTCTGTTAGTCCACCCATTGTACAGCGCTACGGAATTTGTTGGCGCTATATAAATAAAAAATAATAATAATAATAATAATAATGGATCCCAATATACGATAATGCTGCCTATATAGTAGAGGGGAGTGCAGCAACATTTTCTCGAGCATCCCTCCCCGACAGTAATCTGGAGTCACAGTCCTCTCTCCCTAATTAGCTTGCAAGATCACTATATTGCTGACCTTTTTTTTAATCTTAACAGCTGCTTTGTGAAGCAGCTGCCTGAGGTAAAAAAAAACAAAAAAAAAAAACAAAAAAAACATACTCATGATCTCCTTCACCATCGGTGTAGTTTCTGGACCAATGAGCTCCACATCCTGAGCGTCAGCCCCCAAAGTCATCCCTAGCAACGCCTATGTATCCTGTTGTAACGGAGCTCCCTGTACTCCGACCGAGTACCCTCCGTTGATGGATGCTCCTAGCGCTTCCTGAGGACTCCAAACACTGCAGCAGACACCACAACCACCGCAGACTCCACAACCGCCGTAGCTTAACTGGAGTCTCGCCGTCTTCCTTCCACCCTGGATCAGCTTCTGTCCTCCAGGACCGTGTGGGGAAGACCTCTCCTCGAGGAGAGCGTAACAGGAACAGCTCTTAAAAGAGCTAAGTGATTAAAAGCTCAGGGGAATATGCAGAGCATAGCAATCCCCAGTGTGATATAGCAGTTCCCTCCAATAACGAGACAAGGCTACGTATTGAGGGTTAAGAAGATCTGATGTTTAATGGCACACACTCTGCTTTTATGAGATTCTGCCCATGCAAGGGAGACACCCACATAATTAGCAGTATAACCAATCGGAACAATATACATTCGGGGAAATTCCCATCCCTCAGATAATCACATAACATAATTAAAACAGAACAGTAAAAATACAGTTTTTATACATGTACTATAACTTCCAAACTACACATCCAATCTTCATAAAAATTACATATTTGGAATCAATCCATTAAGGGGAGCAACATATTAAAAAATGGCACAAATCAGACAAGGGGTTCAAAAGTTAGCAAAAGTGTCTTTTGGGGCCTGGCTGGCAGCATGGTTTTCTGGCCCAAACCGGTTTTACAGAGGCCTCTATCCTGGACAATGGGGAAAGTAATCCAATTATCCAGGGATAGAGGCAGACTCCATTAACCACATGTTAGCAAAAGACACAAAAAGACACAAAAATACATAACTCCTATTGAACTGAACAGAACCCCCACATTCAACCTATCCCCAGATGGCTTGGATCTGAGCGCTCAATATATCCAAACAGCGCTCAGATCCCACAAATACAGTCAAATCGCCATACACACTAGGTCCATAGTCATGGGGCAGAAGGCTGGCAATTAGGCTTCTCCATAACACAGGGAAGCAGGGCAATTTGTCAAATAAAATAACAGTTACAAATGGCAGTTTGTAACACCTGTTAACCCAGACACATATACTTTTCTACTGATATACTTATTAGGGCTCTATGGGAATGTGACAGGATAGAACACCCTGGTATTAAATATGGGATATGCCCCCAAATGCTGCTTCTCCTTGGGTCCAACTGACATTAGACACAGGTTTTGTTTGCACATATGGGTTCTTCAGGGCTGCACTCAATTTCTTTGAAGATAAAATCCCCTGATTTGCTTATAACAAATTTTAATCTTAACCTGTTAAGGACCAAATGTTACACTGTGCCATCATCACTATTGGATCCCAAAATACTTTATGCTAGCGTAGCATACCCTGCTAATTTAAATTTAAAAAGGGTTTAAACAGATGTTTAACAGGCAGCAAATGTACATTCATTTCATTTTGATTTTTTTCCCCTCATTCCTTAGGGTAACCACCAGGAGATTACAGGGTGGATTTTATGTATTAAGTAAATAAGATTTATTATGGAATTACTGTTCATCATCTGCCAACAATATAGTGGTAAATTTGTATGAGCTCAAGACTCAGTGGTTGATATGCTGTTCTGAAAAAAAAATAGGAGAATTGGCAAGTGAATTTCAAGTCAAAATATTAAAATTAAAAACAAATGCAAATAAATAAAAAAAAAACTAAAACTAATTTATTTTTTAAAATGTCTAATCACATTGCAAATTCTTAACCCTTCTAGTCTCAATCTGGGTATAGTGAAAATATCCAATAGAGACTAGTGACTAGACCACCCCAAAATGTACCAGAATATCTGATGTTTTTCTTTAAGATATTTACGATAAAAAATGTAGCATCTTTTACAATTTTATTTTATCTTTTAACAGAAAAGATGAGGAGCTGATTCAGAGACAAGCTATGGAGAAAGAAAACCAAACAAGGATGTTTTCTATGGAATCTGTATTAAATGAAACCGATAACACGAGACCTGCTTCAAATTAAGTATATTTTGAGTAAAAGCATTGCAGCTTTTTTATATGCTTTTAAAAATTGTCTAACATTATAAACAAATTAATTACAAAGATTACAAAGATTATTGATTGATACCTTAGATTATTATTTTGTATCACTGTGGCAGGATTGACAACTCATCAGTTTATTAATTATGAAAAGGATATATGCAGTATAAACAAGTTGCATAGCATGTAAGTTTACTTTGTTTTGACTTAGATTTAATTTGGGTTCACTGTCTCTTCAATGGGAGCCCCAGCACACAAAATACATAATCATTATGTCACTCCATTATGTCACTATTAAAACATTTTGGATAAAGTTTAATATTATTTAATATTATGGAACATTTTTAATTGTCATATTTTGATATTTTGATATTTTTTGTTTTATTCATATATATTTTTTATATATTATATATTTTTGACATATTAATATTTTGAAAATATAATTTTAAAAGTTTATCCAAAAATACTAAACTAGACCTAAATAGAAAACACAAGTGCAGCAATAAAGTAATTTAAACGTGACTGAAATAAGAATAGGACACTGTATAACAAATATTAAAATAATATAATATACATTTGTATTAATGTGAATAGTCTAGATAAGGGGTTGGCAGCCTTCATCATTCCAGGAGTTATGGACTACATCTCCCATAATGCTCTCACAGCCAAAATTCTGGCAAAGCATCAGGGAGAGATGTAGTCCACAACATCTGGAGAGCCGAAGGTTGCCCACCTCTGGTCTAGATAGTCTAATGTTGAGGTAAAAATGGTACTTTATAAAAAAAAAGGTCATTATACATTAAAATGAGCAACTATAATGTGACTGCCTAGAGAGGTCACTAAAAAGGTAATTATTAAGCATGAATTTTAAGAAATTAAGCTCTTAATTAAAATTTTTGGATGAGTGTTTCAAATGATTTAATATTTTGGATACAACTTTAAAATTATTTAATATGTTGAAAAATATTTAAATATTTTGATAGTTTTAATATATTGATATATTTTTATATATGATTCTTAAAAATATATTTTAATAGGGGGCGGCGCCTGACTTCCGGTACGGATGGTTGTTTTCTTTTAGAGCTCCGTACCAGCAGGCAACTAAACAGCTAATATCAGCACGCATACCCGACGAAAATATCCCCACTCGGTCTACAACACCCTCGTCATAGCGCTCAACCGACCTGACATGGGAGGAGGACGAAAATCTAAGCAAGGAACAGAGGTAGCGCCGATATTCCGCGCCCCCAAGGACAGGGGGCTACACACGTGGGGAAGATGGCCGCGAGTATGACTCTGACTTGGCGGCAAGCGATACAAGCCACACAGCCACCTCAACGCCCCTCACAAAGGAAGACCTCAGACAACTCCTGCAAGAGATAAAGCTGAACATGACAGCTGAATTCACTAGACATCTAACACCTATTACAGAAGGCCTCAATGACCTCACACGCAGAACTATCGCCATAGAAGAGCACCTAGACCAAACTTCCACGCGGTCACAGGCAAATGAGAATGCAATTGCAGCCCTACAAGAGCAGGTACACCAGCTAGAAGAGGCCCAAGAAGACCTCAATAACCGCTTCCTCCGTAATAACATAAGAATTTGCGGCATCCCGGAGACGGTAGGAATAGACCCACCTGCCTCAACGCTACGAGAATTATTTTGCGGCCTACTCCCAGAAGCCTCACCAGCAGAGCTCCTACTCGACAGAGCCCACAGGGCCCTTAGAACCCCTATCCCTAATGCTGCCCAGGGATATCATAATCAGAATGCACTACTTCCATATCAAGGAAGCACTTATGCGAGCGGCTAGAGACACCCCACTTCAGATAGAGGGGCACCAAGTCTCCTTGTATCAAGCACCCTACGCAACAGAAGGGAATTGAAACCCTTACCTAGGAACTTGTCAGAAGACACATATGCTATACCTGTGCACCCCTTCAAGCTACAAGTCACACAGAACAACCGCGTACTCACCCTGTACAACATCACAGAAGCGGCCGACTTTGCGGAATGTCTGGGCCTACCCACAATTGATTTCACCGCCGAACTGACCGACAGGAGACCTAACGGGAGGCCATCAATCAGAGGCACATCACCACACGCGACCAGGGCCTCAGCTCCCAGCGGAATTCGTCCTCCAACTGACAACTAAAGAGAGACTGCTCCTATCATCACAACTCTCAACTATACCAAGCTCGCCGCCAGGACAACTGGAGAAACACACCTCTGATACAGCCAAGAATTTGGACTAACACGCCAGATGGCTGCGAACTATCTGAACTGAAAGCCACCACGGAACAGATAAGATATGATCTATATTAAGGAAATGTCTGGTTAATTTGTATATATTGTTGACTGTATTAAATCTTTGATTATTCTTTTTGCCCTCTTTATTTACAGGCCTACCGTATCGTCGGTCTCGGCACACCACAACCGACTTGCTCCCTTTATACTATCCTACGCTTATGCTGGAACCTTACTCCATATACGGCTATTTGCCCCGAACACAAGTTTTAAGGCCATTTGGCCTGTATTTGTGGGAGGGGCTTAAATTAATTCACTCCCCTATATAAGGGACACCCCTTAACTGACTCATATCGCTTGAGGTCAGCATCAGAATGACCCTCCCACCCACTCCTCATTTCAACACTTTCTATTTTCTTTCCATTTACTTTACTTACTTACTCCTTGGTGGGCCCTCTTTATTTACAGGCCTACCGTATCGTCGGTCTCGGCACACCACAACCGACTTGCTCCCTTTATACTATCCTACGCTTATGCTGGAACCTTACTCCATATACGGCTATTTGCCCCGAACACAAATATATATATATATCTCCAGAATACATAATAGTTATTAATAACATGTTAGAATTCAAGTATTGGAATTAATGTTGTATACCGATTAGACAAATCCATTTACTCATACTGGCTACTTACAGATCTCACACATGTAACACTGACTCCTAGCATAGGGACACCCTTACCGGAAACCACCGAAGGCAACAGATATCACCCCCAAACCCCTCTCTGAAAATTCCCCCCATTCCCTAAAAAAAAAAAAAATATATATATATATATATATATATACACATACAATGTTCACGTTGACATGTATGGCTTCTTGTCCACCACTGACCCCATATGCGGAACCTGGTATGAGCTTAAATAATCAAGCAACGAGGCATATTATGCTCCACTAACCCTATACACTTAACTGGGTACAGACACAGACCAATGTGCACCCAAAGAGGACTTATATCACTGACCCCATGTATAGGAATAGCTAATGAAGTAAACAACTGAGCAACCAGAAGGGGCGCCTCTCTGTGCATTGGTATCAGTACGCACATAAACAAATGCGCGACTAGAGACTAGGTCCTCCACTGACCCCATATATGCGACTCGAACTGCCCACATCCAAATGAGTACATAGATGCAGTATACATCACAGATCCCAGGCTTACGGCTAAACAGGCACATAGCCCAAAGTACAACTAAGGATAACGTATACCAATGACCCCACACATAGGAATAGATATGTGCATAGAAGATCAAACATGCAGAATTAATGCATATCACTAACTCCATGAATGTAACTAGAAAAACACGAAGGCACACGAGGAACGAGATTCAATGTAAATCTCTGATCCCGGACATACGAAAAGGTACACACACAGACGAACGAGCAGTTAGGCACAAGACATACCACTTACCCCATGCGGGGGAATACATGTATGCATTGACCAAAGAACAACTCTATCTAAAAGGTTATACACACACTAGTTATTGCCCCACAGGGTATGAGATTGGCAGGCACTTGTAAACCCGCCACCTACAAGCCTTGCAAACCAATCTCCCCACTTCTATAACTCCCCGAGGGTTCCACTCACGACTAGGATACAGAAATTATAAAGCCAATACAAGTTATGGTATACTCATGTTTTTAATATTATGTTTGTTATGGTATAACTGTTATATTTCCTGTATCGCACCCACCCTACTGGACTACACAAAGACCAAACCACGGACGGTGGCCCCTAACCACACACAAGGGACAACAATGACAGCGGATCAGACAGATGCTTTTATGTGACGTCTAACCTGCCAAATCACAAATTGATGGCAACGACCCACTACAACCAAACCTACACACAAGGTGAGAGACACCATAACCGACAGAGACACATGTGACAAGGACTGACCATTACCCACAAAGGTATACATACCAGTATCAAGAAAGCCTGCTGGCGACTCTGACGGAGAGACCGCCAACCCCTGACAACACTCAACACCTCTCGGAAGAGACTACCCACGGAGCGGCTAGATGCTCACCCCCCATTTGCTATTGGCCACGAGATAAGCCCAGTAGCCCACCCTCTCTAATCTCCTGCCTTTTCCTCACTGCCCTTACCTGTCAACCCTCCCTACCTCCCCCCCCCGGATAAGGCTACTGACACCCCCCTCCCTCCCCTTTTTTCCTCCCCTCAGACCAACAGCCTGAGACCGCCCGGGCGCGCAGCCCACGTTCGCCTACACCTAACACTCCTAAACTACACAAGCACACCACCGACATAATTCCGATGCACTTACGCTGCGTATCCATTAACGCAAAAGGACTAAACTCACCCACTAAGAGACACAGCATACTAAGATGGGCGTGCAAACAAAACATAGACATCCTACTTATACAGGAAAACCACTTCACGACCTGCCGCGCTTTCCCCCTTTCAAACAGGTACTATACAAAAAGCTACATGGCTCCCTCCCTGGACACAAAATGAAGGGGGTTGCAATCATTTTGAAATCCAGCTGCCCCCTCTCAGACTTTACCTGTAACAGGGACCCACAGGGACGCTACGTCACAATACAGGGTAAGGTGG
This sequence comes from Pelobates cultripes, assembly GCA_933207985.1. Lineage (NCBI taxonomy): Eukaryota > Metazoa > Chordata > Amphibia > Anura > Pelobatidae > Pelobates > Pelobates cultripes. The sequence goes on along the minus strand of OW240918.1, from coordinate 74,739,083 downwards.
GGACAACAGCCTACGCCATTTCCTCTATATATGCACCCATGACACCAGATGCATCGTTTTGGCAACACACCTTAACACCTATTCCACCGCGTGCCTCATAGTGGGAGGGGACTGCAATGCAGTCCACATCCCCACCATCGACAGAACATCTCTCAATCCCACGCGCACCCGCCCATCACAGAATGACACTCTATTCTATCAATTCTTGACATCACAAAACCTAATCGACATCTGGAGGGCACAACACCCAACAACCAGAGATTACACGTTCTATTCCAACCCACACGGCACGTATTCACGTATAGATCACTTCATGGTAAACCAACCAGACATTGGTTCCATCTCATGGTCTGAACATGCAGAGATAGCGATTACCTTGACCTTACCGGCGATATACAAACAATGGACATGGAGGCTGAATCCTCTACTCTTACACGATAAACTCATAAAGGATAAAGCAGCCAAGGCGTTAAAAGACTATTTCAACCTAAATACACACGTAGAAACTACACCCATGACACTGTGGGCCGCACATAAAGCGGTCATTAGGGGTACTCTCATCAGCTTAGCCTCATATAAGAAAAAACGTGCACAACAGCAAATAACTGACGCAATGACGGAACTCCGCCGTCTAGAAACCCTACACAAAAAACATCCTCACCCTACCACACTAACCAAACTAACAGCACTTAGGGACCTACTTAAAAGCCTCACACAGAAAGATACCTCCAAAGCATTGATGTGGCTAAAACAAACATTTTACGAAAAAGGAAACAAGGTGGATACCATGCAGGCCCGCCGCCTTAAGAAACGTATCGAAGCCAATTAGATCTCAGCTATACGCACAACAGAAGGCGATATTAGCGATTGTCCAAACCGAATAGGTAGCATCTTTCAGGAATACTATACCGACCTATACAATCATACCCGACACTCCCAACACAACATGGACAAGTTCCTACAGAATATGGCACTCCCCTCTATGACCCAGGAGGCTAAGGCCGCAATGGGACAAGAGGCCACAGAGGATGAGATGGCACTGGCTCTTAGATCTTCCAAACCCGGGGCCTGACGGCTACTCAGCCTTATACTATAAGGAATTTAGCCCTCTCCTACTTCCCCACCTATGCAAGGTATTCAACGCAACACTGAGGGGGGAAACTCTCCCGTCTGATATGACTAGCACACACATCTGTCTCCTACCCAAACCAGGAAAAGATCACTTAGAACCCACTCACTATAGGCCGATCTCACTACTCAACGTCGACCTCAAAATCATGACCACGGTCATGGCAAATAGGCTGAACCCGCACCTAGGATCACTCATACACCCGGACCAGGTGGGATTTATCCCCCACAGACAGGCCGCAGATAACACTCGACGAGCCATAGACCTCATATGGCTAGCCAACCATAGACGAATTTCAACAGCAGTCATATCACTTAACGGCGAAAAAGCTTTTGATCGCCTAACGTGGCCATTCTTACATCAAACCCTAACACACATAGGCCTACCGCCAGAATTCAACTCATTCTTACATGCAGTTTACCATGCCCCTCAAGGAGCACTCTTACTCTCCAACATACCACCCCCGCGATTCCCCATTACAAATGGCACACGCCAGGGAAGTCCTTTATCACCTCTTCTATTCGCCCTCTCCCTGGAACCCCTACTCCAGGCAGTGCATGCCAACGACAAGGTGGAGGGGTTCACGGAACGGGGGAAACATTCAAAATCTCGGTATACGCCAAGGATATCCTACTGACACTGACCAATTCAGAACAATCACTAAGCCCCTTTTTAGCCATCGTACAAGAATACTCCAAAATCTCAGGCTATAAGCTCAACGTAACTAAATCCGAACTACTCCCTATACAAATAGACTCCACGAGCTTAGAGAGGATACGACAAACATTCCCATTCAGGATATGCCGCTCGGCAATATCATACCTGGGAATCCAATTACCAGCGGATGTCTCGTCCCTATACGCCAAGAATTATACATGAGGACCTGATCAAATGGAAACCCCTAGGGATCTCGTGGCTGGGACGCGTAACCTCCACTAAAATGAATCTCCTCCCTAGATTCCTTTACTTTTTTCAAACCCTCCCAATTCCATTACATAAACCAGATTTCAAAGCCCTACAATCGGCAATCGACATGTTCAAATGGAACGGACGCAAACCAAGGGTACACAGGAGCAAATTATATGTGCCCAAGAAAGGCGGAGGCTTAGGCCTACTGAACTTTATACACTAATCACACAGTAGCACACCTGGCACAGATACAGCACTGGCATGTACCACCTGGGAAGAAAAGATTTGGAACACCTGATCTTTGGATGGGACCACCCGTCCATATACATGTGGACACCTAGACCACACAGACACCTACCACCGCCCACCGCACCCGCAATCAGCCACGCACTAGACCTATGGGATAAAATTAAAGATAAATATGACCTCTCATCATTCCTCTCCCCGATGACCCCAATCTGGAGGAACAAACTGTTCCCCCCAGGACTCACCCCCAAACACTACTCTAAGTTCGAACACAGAGACATCTCTAGAATAGGACACCTCTATCAGGACAACGAAATCATTCAATTCACAGACATTAAAGAGTCATCCTCCCTTACGACGTTTGATCACTTTTGATATATCCAATTACGTAGTTTCGCAGCAATCTCGAGTATCAAGCAAGCGGGTACGGCCCCGCTCACCAAATTCAAATGTGAATGCACGATCCACCCAAACAGATAAGGCCAAATTTCGGACATATACATGACCATAGCCAATCACCACACACATTGCTCCCTTCCATACATATCAGCATGGGAGAAGGATCTTGGTCCACCAACTGAAACAATGGACTGGGCAGATGTATGGGAGGCAACAGCCTCCGTTTCCATATGCGTAACACACACGGAACAAGCGAATAAATTGCTTTTCTGATGGTATCTTACACCGCAACGCCTTGCCTCCATGCACCAGACACCATCTCATGCATGCTGGAAACACTGCAGGGAGACGGGGACATTCCTCCACTGCTGGTGGACGTTCCCGAAACTCCGACCGCTATGGCAGAGCACCACTCAATTAATTGCTAAACTATTAAACAAACCATGCCCTGTAGACCCTTGGGCCCTGCTGCTATCTAAACCTATAGAACCATTCACAAGATCAGAAAACAAGCTGATCGACCGAATTGCTCTAGCAACCCGCAGAGCCATAGCGGAGCTCTGGTCCACGACCCGCATCCCGACACAAGAAATGATAACAAGAAAGATAGTAGAGAGCTCACAGATGGACAAACTGACAGCACAACTTCGAGACACCCCCAAACAATTTCACAAAGTCTGGGACTCGTGGTTAGAGGGAGATACAACCATCCCATGGTAATCCACCCACATCAAGATGGAATTAGCCAACATTAAGACAAACACCCAAGACAACGACACATGACTTTAAAAGAGATTAAACATCAAACCCAGAACACCCTCGGCCCCCTCTCGGCCCAAATGGGGGGGGGGCACCGTTACCCGGGCGGTCCATGGGCTGCAACCCTAACCCCAATCCCCCACACCCAGGCTATCTACGCTAACGCCAAACATCCTACCCAGTCCCGTTCCCCAAGCCATCCACAACACAAAAAGAAGCAAAGCACGCCCACGAACCAGGGAGACACATAGGCGAACACCTACCCAGTCCCGTTCCCCAAGCCATCCACAACACAAAAAGAAGCAAAGCACGCCCACGAACCAGGGAGACACATAGGCGAACACCAAACCACTACCTGAATTGACCAGCCCGGAACAGGGGGTCTAGAACCGGGGTTAATTGGAAAGACTACAGGAGATACCACCTTAGGCACCCCCTACAACAGGAGACCGATGGGCCAGACAACAGGACCTTTAACTGGGCTGCCTTCGGGACCCATCCACAACACCCACAGAGCAAACCACCAAACCCGTTGAACCCACAGGCACAACCCGAAGACACACCTTCGAACGAGCTACTTCACTTAGAGCAAAGTATTTGACAAGAAACCAATAGCAACTTTGACGGGATAACACACTATCACCCCACTCGGACACTTGACCCGACCAGACTCCCCTCTCCCCTCTCTACATGAATGGTGCTGCAGTAGTGACCACTATACATACATGATACAAATTAAATTACGGCGCATATTAATAATCCTATAAGGCTGCTTAATTTGCCTATCTAAGAAGACAAAATATGAGGATTCAGTTCCACCATATGGCCATACCCCTCTTAACCCCCACCCCTCAAATGCTTCAAATATTTATGTTATTACAAGTCATTATACAGTTTCCTTTTCTTTTTTTCTAGTTAAATCTGCTTGATCTTCAAAAATGAGCTTTAAACTGTTGCTGATGTCACATATGTTGCCTGACTCTAATAACATCATACATTTCTTATTGTTTGAAAATACCTCAATAAAAAGTAAATTACAAAAAAAAAAAGATTTGGAAGCTTCACATCAGGATAGTTTACCTAATCTATGCGAGAGTAGGGTTCCCTTTCCCCACTCTAATTGTTAACTCTCCCATTTAGGACCTCCCAGGCCACTCTTGTATATACAGATATCATGGGTTATTCCCCAATCTTAGGGGAGAGTAACATAGGGCATCCTTTAGTACTGGTCCACTAGCCCCTCATTACATTGGGACTCTTGGATCAGCACCTTTCTACTTACAATTTAGTTTACCTAGTCAGTAATCTTTATTTTATTTTTTATGAGGTATAATATAGGATATACTGTAGGATATTTGTGAGGGGTAATACAGGATACAAAATAGAACATTTTAACCATACCAGCCAAGGTACGGCATTGATGGTGATAGATGAAAATACACTATGTTTGTTAAATAAAATACAACTATAAAATGTAAAAATATTACTACTGTGTAACCATTTAATATATATAATTGTATTTTGATTTACAGGACTCAGACAAATATACCATGTGGTGTCATGAATATGAAAAGTATGACCTTCACTGAGCGTTTCAAAGCTTTCTTCATGGCTCCTATTGTTATCTTCCACTTAAATATCCTGTCATACTTTGTCTTCCTCTTGCTTTTTGCCTACGTACTCATGATAGACTTTCAACCGGTTCCTTCTTGGAGGGAACATGTCATCTATTTTTGGCTATTTTCCCTTGTTTGTGAGGAAATAAGACAGGTATGAGAACTGCAATTATCAATATTTATTAAAATATGATATATAAAATGAATTATAGTGAATGCATATGAATTTAGGTTATTTGTAGGGATGTGCATGGTCAAAAAATTTTGTTTGGTTCGGAAATTCAGGCAAGTAAAAAATTTTGTCTGCTTCGGCAATTCAGACCAATGGCATTCGGTTCAGTTCAGGACTTCGGCGATTCGGGACTTCGGCGATTCGGGACTACGGCCATTTTGGAACTCAATATATAGTGACAATGTTTTACAAATGGATGTTTGTGTATGTATCACTGCAGACTACAGTACTACAGTACAAAAATAAAAGGCATTGCATTGTTTTGTGGGGCGGTAGGCAATTAAAACCATACGACAGCACATAATAATCAGGAAAAACAGCCTTCCAGTTCCTGGTCCATCATCATTACACATCAATTTCCTTGCTTTCTTGTACTCCTCTGTCTACACTCCAGTAATCCCTGAGAGGTGCAGAGAGATCTCCCATCAGAGTCTTGGACAATATACTGTGACCACTAGACAGGCTGCGCAATATGAGTCGTCCGTAATACACATTCCTCCTTACAACCTTCCCTCCACCACCCCTAAGCTCTTGGTTATAGAGCACTTTAATGAGCATACTTATTAGCAGATTGTCAGGGATCCGGCTAGGAGGGGAGGCTGCACGCCACTTGCAGCACTCACCCTCAGTCCGTCGCCGCCCGCGGTCTCCCATCGTCTCACCTGTCGGCGAACGGCGTCTCCTCTCTGCCGCTCACCGCTCGCGTCCTCCACGCCCCCTAGCGGCAGCATGTATAATGCTGCACGCAGGGAGGACACTAAATTATGCAAACGCCGAGGTCACATGAGTGACCCGTCGTTAAAGAAACAGTACCTCAATCACAGTGGGAGGTATAGATATCCCCCACGTGTGATTGTTAATTCTAATTGGAAGTTATCCAATCAGAATTAAACCAAGGGTATTTATACTTACCTTTCCTGTCCCTCAGTGCCCTGTTGTGATACCCTTGTGATACCTGTAGTGTAGTTTTCTCGTCTTGCTCTCTGGTTACTGATTATTTGGCTCTTTATTCCGATTATCCTGTCTTCTCCACTCCTTTGACCTCGGCTTTTTTCTCGTTCTCCCGTTTTCTGGCTCCCTTTACTTGGCTTGTCTCCTGACCATTCTTAGTGTGCTTAGCCCGGCCACTCTAAGGACCGGTATAGCACCCTTCCTCTCTGTGACCTGTTAGCGTGTTAGGTTCCGGAATCGTGACACAGATGAGTTCAGAACTCTCAGAAGTCATGTATAGCATTTCAGTAAACTGACTTACTATTGCCATATAAATGTGTTTTATTGTATGGTTTTCTATTTGTTTTCCCTCACATATAAAAGGACACTGTATCTCTATTACTCATGTAACTAGCATGCTTTTGCTATAATGTTTGCAACTACATTGATACTGCTGCTTGAATTTTTGTGCCCACAACAAAAAAAATTTAAAAGAGAAAACATGACTTGTATAATATACCTCACATAACGTTTCAACAAATTCTGCAACACCCAACACTTAGGTGTTTGGAAGGGGAACATTTGCTAAAAATAAAATACACAAACTGATACAATGACTTTTGGTTGAGATAAGCCATCATGTTGCAGACTCGCAACATGGCTGATCTCCTAACTGCCAAAATAGAGGTAATTCCAGCTAGTTTACATGTTATATTTCCTCAGTGTCAGAATGTAACGTGCATTGTGATTGTACCTGCAGTGCAGACATAAATAAATATTTAAATGAAATCTATTACGCTGTATGTATCTAAATTAATTTAGCTACGTTTATCTTCATTACTAATTCCCCAAGCTCCGAGAGGAAGGGGACGGTGTGCATCCATCAATCGGAGGGTCTATTGTCCCGGGTATAGCTGAATTTTCCCCAACGGCTATGTATTATTGTTGATATATATTCCTGTTTGTCCAAATCCACTGTGCTTTCCTGAGCATATATAATGTTTGCAGTGCCGCTATCAGGGCATGACAACCATAACGGTTGTCATGGGCCCGGCGGTCCTGGGGGGCCCGGACTGCTCAGGTCGTCCCGGGCCCCACATTCAGTGGTGTACATACTGGGGTTGCAGGGGGCCGGGCCGCCCCTGCAACCCGGTATGTACCCACTGTGGCCAGCCTCTTCTCCTGGGGGGCCCAGAAGCCGGTCACCTCAGGGCCCCCTGAGGCTGACCCTGGTGTCACCCGGCGGGAGCGCGAGGGAGCACTGCCCCTGAGTGCTTCCTCTTCAGCTCCCTTGTGCACCGCACTGATGCCGGAGCCAGAAGATGATGTCAACTTCCGTCTCCGGCATCGGTACGCGACGCGCGAGTAAGCTAAAGAGGAAGCACTCAGCCAGGGAGAGTGCTCCCTCGCGCCTGCAGGACCGGCCACCGGGTGACACCACTGGGGAATCCCCTCATCACTCCCACAGGTAGGAAGGAAATTGGAGAGGGGGGAGAAGAAAGAAATTGGAGAGGGGGTAGAAAAAGGAAATTGGAGGGGGGAGAAGAAGGAAATTGGATAGGGGGAGAAGAAGGAAATTGAGAGGGGGAGAAAAAAGGAAATTGGAGAGGGGAGAAGAAGGAAAATTGAGGAGAAGAAGGAAATTGGAGTGGGGGGAGAAGAAGGAAATTGGAGAGGGAGGGGGAGAAGGAGGAAATTGGAGAGGGAGGGGGAGAAGAAGGAAATTGGGGGGAAGGAAATTGGAGGGGGGGAGAAGGTAATTGGAGAGGGGGGAGGAAATTGACAGGGGGGGGGAGGAAATTGACAGGGGGGAGAGATTGACATCCATCACACACACACAATCACACACAATGCACCCCTTTCACACAGAAAAACACACAATGCATTACACACACAGACACACATACACAAGCAATGCATCCCTTACACACACAGCAACACATAATGCACCCCTTACACACACTCAATGCATCCCTTACAGAAGCACACACTGCATCCCCTACACACACAAACACACCTTGCAGCCCTTACACATACAAACACAGATTCACACAATGCATTCCTTACACACATCAGGACATCCCCTACACACTCCACCCCCTGTGAACAAACTCATTGGTGGAACATGAAGGTGGACCCAGGGAACCCAGACCTTGAGCTGTGTGAAGGGCCCTCAAAAAATGGAGCTGCTTCCCATTCTCCCAGAACATTGATTTTTGTGACCACAGTTACAAACCGCCTCCAGAGAGCCTGTTCTAAACCAGACCAGTGGAGCCAGACTGCAGCTAGAGCCCATCATCATCCTCATCTGGTTGTAAGTAGGCAATCTAGTATATTATTCGTGGCACTAATCTCTAATTTACCTTACATTAAAAAAACACTATAGTCCCCAGAACCACTGCAGCTTAATGTAGTGGTTCTGGTGTCTATAGCCTGTCCCTGCAGGCCTTTTAATGTAAACACGGTGGCACTGCAGCACTGGTGTTAGTTAACATGGCAGATCATATGGGTGGGGCATTGTGATGTCACATGGGGGGGCGGCAAACTTTACTTTTGCCTAGGGCGGCAAAAATCCTTGCACCGGCCCTGCAGACACTGCATCCCTGTGGGCGGATTCGGGGGGGGGCAGCACTTTGGGCGGACTCGGGTGCAGGCACCGGGGGGCCCAGACCTTGAGCTGTGTCAGGGGCCCCAACATTTCTGATGGCAGCCCTGAATGTTTGCATATTGCAGGGGAGCTCAAGATAAGCATGGAATCCACATAATTATCACTATGGCACTATTAGCACTTCGACAATTCGGCACTTTGGTAATTCGGTACTTCTGCTATTTGGTTCGACAATTCCGAAATTCAGCACTTTGGCAATTCGGCACTTCAGCACTTCGCCAATTCGGTTCCATTTGGCATATCGGAAATTCATCACTTCTGCACTTCGGAAATTCAGCAATTCGGCACTTCGGCAATTCGGACATTCGGAAGCATCCGAAACTAATTACAAATGTCTAGCTATTTGCAAAACAGAGGGAAAAAGTGCATGTAATAAACCACAAAATACATGTAGTAGAATATTGCTTGAAGTGTCAGTCAGTGTGATGTATTACAAAACAGCCCAAACTAACATTTTGGTTGTTTTTGTATTCTAATGCTATTACTAAAGGCCTTTTTACATTTGACTGAAAGAAAGCAGATTTAGTCTAAGGCAAAGGAAAGGTTTTTTTTACAGTAAGAACAATAAGGTTGTTGAATTCCTAGCCTGAAGAAGTGATTTTATCAGAGTCTGTACAGATGTTTAAACAGCAACTAGATGCATACTTGCAAAAAGATAATATTTAGGCAATTTGTTTCCTAGTTTGTTGTAAAATTGTAAATGTTTCAAACTAGGTGGGTTTTTTTTGCCTTCTTTTGGATCAACAACAAAAAACAGATGTGAGGAAGGCTGAACTTGATGGACACATGTCTCTTTCAGCCTATGTAACTATGTAACTATGTTTCACATAAATTTGTGTATATGAACTCATAAGATTAATGATCAAAACATGTTGCCCTATTGTCAGAGATGTTTTGTTGAGGATAATTAACTTTAATTTAATGCTGAATATTTTTGGATTGATGGGTTTTGTAAAGAAGACCCCTGTGCATATAGATAGCACCAGTTGTACAGTAGGTGGGAAATAAAAAAAAAATGTGTTGGGCCTGCTGAACAGTGTGACCTCTCACTCCTCTTAGCCCTTTTCCTTCATTGCATATGTAAAAAGTACATGGAAGAAATTACCTCAGGCTCCTATTATTTATTCCACTACCTGGGCTGTAGTGGAGAATACTTGATCACATATGGGTAGTGGCCCAGTTAATGGGCCAAACATAATGCTCCAGCCATTGCTTTGGCAGGGAGTGATTGGTAATAAAATAAAATTACCATGGTTTTATAATAGGACCAAGTGATGCCAATCCACTGGTCTTAATGCCTATCTGACAAGATTGTACCAAATTCATCTGGTGCTAATCAAAAGCTTATGCTCCAAATAAGACTAGAGCTTTCTCAGCCACCCTGTCCCAGAAAATAAAATAAAACCCTCCGCAAGCCACAAAACCTCCAAAACGTCAGATCCCCAACCCATATTATGAAGATCTTACCTATCATATTCACTTTAATTACTACTAGAAATGGGCTTATAAACTAATAACATTTAATTAAAAATCTGTAAATATAATATTTCATGCTTACCCTTTGTAGTCTTATATTCTTTCTTTTGCCAAAAATAAACACCATAACCCATTTAAACTGTACTAAGAAAAATAGAAAACCCAATCATTAAAAAACTTACCAGGAAAACCATGGCCTCAGTGGAAAAAAAATTATAAAAATTCATCCAGACCTTCTAGACAAGCAACCTGTATCCTGTCCTGGTTATTGTCTTGTTTGTTGATACCAAGATCAAAGTCTAAATATTTCCATTGCCTGTATGCTGATACTGTGTTGCTGACCCAACTTCACTATTGCTTTGCTTGTTGCAGCTTATCTGTTCATTTTGTGATATCCTCTCTGCTAATTATTTATTTCTTATTGGACATGATCTTATCTATGTCAGATTCCACACTATCTTTTTTTGCTATTATCACAATGCTGAATGGCCTTTTCCTGACTATATGTTTTTTTTCTACTTCTGATTCCACTTCACAGATCTTGCCTTTTCCAGTCTATGCTCCTGCATATTCCTTGTCAGTTACAACACATTCTGGCTGTGTCACCCATCAGTAAAGTCATCCCTTTATTAGTCATTGTTTTTGTTTTTAGTTACAGGCTCCACCATACACTTAAACAACCTCCTGCAATGAGGCTTCCTCTAGAAACTCAGTGATGTCTGGACCTTGTTATGTGATTCAGTCAGTGACAATCTGGCAAGCATCATAGCCAATCTGGCAAGCATCATGCATGCATCATCATCCTTCCTGTTCTGGCCATGCATCATTAAAGTCTCTCCTCTTACATTTTGCAAAGGCCTTCCTCATGTGTTAGGCAAAACTATAACAATGGATCTTATTCTGACACTACAATCTGCATGTTGATACAGAAGTTAAGTTATGCCTGATCAGGCAATATGCAAATTGTATTTGATCTTCATTATTCAAATTTTGTTGACCACTGTAACTCAATATAGCATTATTTCCCTGCTCTTAGTTGAAAGACTATAGTCTCTGCTGCTGTATTCAAGCTAAAACTTATTCTGTTTTTAGAGATGACTTTCTCCATGTTGCAGAACATATATATGAGTATTTGAGGCATCTTTGCCAAATTACTTTAGCCAAATCACTTTTACAAATATTTTCATTAGCAATGTGTTTTTTTACACTAATGATACTCATAACTTTATTTTGTAAATCTGTTTTTTTATTTTTTTTTAATAAAAGTTAGATATTATAGTGCACTAAAAAGATCATCTGTTTCTTTGATATTAGAACCAACATATTTGCAATTATTCCCTCATCAAAGTCATTTAGATCAGTGGTCCCCAACCCAGTCTTCATGGACCACTAACAGTCCAGGTTTTGTCAGTATCTCCATTTACATAACAAATGGAAATACATAAATCCAGGTTTGTTTGTGGTCCATGAGACTTGGGTTGAGGACAACTGATTTAGATAATGCATCTGCCTCTTCCCTATTCTAATGCTTGGTCAGACAATGGCTAAAGCATTTCACCATATCTATTGCATACACTGTATATACTGAGTTCCTGACACTGTTTGCTCTGTCACATTAAGACTCATGTAATGCTAGTTAAGTATGCACTAAATATATTAAGCATGACCAATCCTTGCATGCATCTCACAAGTAATCACCAACTGCATCACAACCATGATCCAACAAACAAGGCCTCACTGTCAAAAATGGGTAAGAAAATGAGTTTTATAATTTGTGAGTGTGTATGTATATCTAGTCATGATTTTATGGTAGTCATGGTAGGGCTTTAAATATTGACACATACACACATACACACAGACATATATATATTGATACATACACTCATACACACACATATATGTCTGTGTGTGTGTATGAGTGTATGTATCAATATCTAAAGCCCTACCATATTAAAATCATGACTACCATTTGTCAACATTACATAGATAGTATTTATGGTGCTCCTAGTACTTCATAATCTTAAAGTCTTTAAATTTCTTAAAACCCACTTTTGCACAGAGCTAACTTTTTCAATCTGTTATTACTTTACAATTTGTGTAAGTCACATACACATGGGATTTTCAAATGGTACACTTGCTCTTACCAGTTTTATTGCTAACATTTTTCCAAACTTATTACATTTACTTATAATCTACATTTAAAAAAATAAATAAACATTTTTATTTAATTCTTCAATATAATAAGAATGACTAGTAAGTACTAACATACAGAAATCACTAAATAAACATATCCAGAGCAATGCAGAATTAAACAAATACAAACAAGGATCAAAACAGATTGCCTAAAGAATTAGAAGAGGTGAGCAGTGAAAGTAGAAAAACAGATAACATTTAAAAAAGAAATTAAAAAAAGGGACACAAATAGAGAGAGGATAATGGAGAGGTAAAAGAATAAAAGTAACAGAGGTATACATTAATTTTGAATGCACAATGATTCATTGTATAATGACTAAATTTTGATATGTAACCATGTTTTTGTAATCTTAAATTAAGATGCTTATTTTAGAATTGGCTTGAAAAATCTTTATATATCTTACTAATTTATATTTAAAAACATTTAATGTGGGTAATATCTAAATAATGTCATGAGTTTTTATTATCATGACAATTTTTATGTGCTATATATTATTGTTTTTATTTACTTGAAAGCTGATATATGACCCTGATGGATTTGGACTTTTGAGACAGGCTTCATTGTACATCACCGACTTCTGGAATAAGTTGGATATCTGCGCTATTTTTATCTTTATTGCTGGTTTGACATGCAGGTAGGTGGAAATATTAAATGTTATGTTTCTAGTTGATATCTAAATCATAATCAATAATGACAATATTATGTAATATTTTCCCCTCTGCAATCAAGGAGGTATATTCTTAATTCCAATTTAGCCCAAATACTATTTATTAATTAAAGGTGAAAAACATCTCATGCTTTAGTCAGCTACTCAGCTTATAATGCTTACTTTTCATGAGATATTTTCTCAATATGTGTAGCAGGAAATGATAAATGTATATGGCTGTGGATGGGAAAAATATTTTTCCTAATTTCTCTTTTTCTTTTTTTGTACCCTTTCCCTTTGTTATTTTCCCCAAATTATCTAAAAAAAGTAATTTAAAAATAAAATAATGATGAAATAAACTGGTTCACATAACTTTATTTAATTATTGATAATATGTATGGTATTAGAGAATATGTGCATAAAAACAGAAATATTACTCATGGTATTTTATACACAGTAGGTGTAACAAAAACGGTACAAAAAAAGCTAAATAAATACCATCCTTATAAGTATTTAAAATACAGTTAAGATCAAATATTTGTTCAATACAAGGAAGGTATCCCTGTGGTGTGCTTAGTTTGCTTTAAGTTCCTCCTATCTACTGTAAGAATCAAAACAAGACAGTGTGTGTCTAATCCCACACCTCTAAAAATAGTGTACAAGACAGAAATGACTTATCCAATATAATATAGAAGCTTCCTCTCTGGATATTCCAGACCTTATCCCGTACAGATAGAGCGTATATGTAGATAGCAGAGGAGTATAGCTGGTAATCTACAGAAAAAAACAGCAGTAATACTGTAAATATACAATAAAACTGTGCCAATATCAAATTAACTCACAAGATGTAGATGGATATAATCACTTTTAGGTGTCTCACTTTTAGGTGTCTTAGATGATTGGGGGCTATATCCAGAACTCCCTCTCAGCTGCTTGGTGGTATCGCCACAATATGGAAGTCCCGAGTCAAGAAGTGTAAAAAATATCTGTTTTATTTGTATAAGTATAGAGATGAAAAACTAGTGCGGTCCTACGAGTTTCGTCGTATTTCAGACTTCCTCAGGGATCCAGTAAAAAACAAATTTATACAGATAAAATATCCTAAGAAAAGGACAAAATACCAGCATAACCCTCCCAGTCCTTTCTTATATATGGCTTTCATCCATTCCTTTTGGTGGTCCATGAGGCGTCTTCCACGTTGTCCAACTGTTTCAGGAATTCCCATAATTGATTTTCATAGGTTAAATACCCATATGACGTCCCTTCCAGTTTGTCACTTCCAGTTTGTGACTTACGGTTTGTGACTTACGGGTGACGTATGAGTTCCATCTGGCGGCCATTATGTGTTCCATCTTCGGTAGTGGTCCTATATTGATGTGAACATAATTGAGTCCTTAGTAAATCATAAGGAAGCCTGCAAGGCTTAAAGGCAATATATATAAAATTACATCCTGCTCATATAAATTCAAAAATAGAGACTAGAAGACAAGGCTACTGTATGGTGGCAACTCCCATGTATAGAAATAACATACAATTAGAGGAGATGATAAAGAGAATAATATCATCCCTGGTTATATAGAAAAATAAAACAAAATAAAAAAGATTTTTTTTAAATAATCACATATTATTTTTGATGTCTTTTAGTATATTTTGATTATAATTTATGATACTAGGGAGTATTACCATGCAATTGCCTTAATAAATGTGAGACGTGTAAACACACAAGCAACAACATATGAATGGAGTGGGTATAGATGTTTAATAACAAAAAACTAATATCTTTCTATAAAATAGAGAACCACTCTAAGTATTAATTAATCTTTAAATATTCAGTCCACCTATCTTATATAAACAGCCTAGTAGATTCATTATAAAGAGAAGTGGGTATCCTAAAAATGTCTTATTCATTAGAGACTGACCCTGAGGATAGATCCTATATTAGAGAAAACATATAATATCTATGTCTGCGTTTAGACCACCTTGTTCCAGAGAGCCCAATTGGTGGATCCAGAAGGTCACCCACTGTGTAAGTCTGTCCTCTCTGTTACCTTCTCTCCAATGGGGTGGGATATGTTCAATTCCAAAAAAGAAAAAATAATTCCAACTAAAATGTGAACAGGAGTTGCAATGTACATGGACTGTGTGATTAATGGATTTCCTTCTGATGTTACTAAAATGTTCTAGGATCCTCACTTTCAATTTTCTTTTTGTTTTGCCAACGTACTGTTTGCCACACAGGCACTGTAATAAATATATCACATGATCCATGTGACAATCTATTTTTGTTTAATTGTATATTGTTTCCCTGTTACTGTACTAGTGAAATTATTAGTCAAAAACATTGACGTTTTGTTACATGCTTTACAGTGTCTGCAATATCTGAATCCTTTATTTGAAATAAGTTTCCCTGTCTTATCAACATATTTAATGCTATAACTTGGGGCTAATTTAAAAAAATAAATAAAAAATTAAATAATAGGTGGTTGTTCTGGCAAAATGGATCCCAGAATGTTGTCTTCTCTAAGGAAAGGCCAATATTTAGATATTGCTCTTTTAATTTTAAGGTGGGCAGTATTGTATCTAGTGGTGAAAGGATGTTCAATTTTTTTTTGTCTGTGTTTTATTACTCAAGTTTGTTGGTTTATCCATCATTATTTAATTTCTGTCAATCTCTGCAATTCTTTAAATTTCTCTTTCATTGTGTTTTTTCCTATAACCTTTCATCATTAGTTTGTTTTTCACAATGACAGCTTGTTAGTAATAGTCATCTAAGGTTGTACAGTTATGTTTAACTCTTGTAAATTGGCTCTTGGCAATTTCTCGGAGCCAGGACACTTGATGTAACATTGCCTGTGAACATAACTGTTCCCTCTGTCTTTTTAAAGAATCATTTAGACACTATATCCATATCCTTATTTGAAAGGGTCACATCTAGAAAACTGATCTTACTGCGATATTTTTTTTTTTCACTGAATCCACTTAATTAGCTGTACATGCAAACAAAAACACACACATATCTATTTGCAATAATAATTTGCAATCTAATTGTTTTAACCATATTTCAATATGAATCCAAATAAAGTCTTTTTGATAGAACTGCAAAAAAAGTTTAACTAATTATATTTTTTTAAGATTACTATCTTACCTTGGATGTTTATAATTAATATCATCTTGCCTTTACCTGTTCAGATTATTTTCAACAACATTTTATCCTGGAAGGATCATTCTTTCATTAGACTTTGTAATTTTCTGCTTACGACTCATGCACATTTTTACCATCAGCAAAACACTTGGACCAAAAATCATAATTGTTAAGAGAATGGTGAGTACTTTTGTTATATTCCATTATATATTGTTTTTAATATTGAGACTTCAGGATGGTTTATACTCCTTTGCGTTACATTTTAAAATATATATGAACTATATGAGATATTTAAATTTCCTGTTATATTAATATTTTGCTTCTAAAGTTCCGACAATGTATTTTATGCTGAAAAAAGAATAAGTAACGTGCAAATAAATGATTATGCATTTTGGTAAATTAGAAGCAGATGAGGATCCTGTTCAAATTACATTCTAATTTTAATGGAGCTGTTCATGACATGTCAGAAAAGGTGTAATTTAGTGCAAAACTGTATGATGGGGTTTAATAAGACAAAGAGAGGGCAGGTAATGTGAGGCTGAACAGGTGTAAATCTTTGCAGCAAGATGTATTACTTAATAAACTGATATGCGTCCCTAATGATGTGGATTTTAGGAATTTTTAAAGGATTACAAATTAAAAGAGAGCCAGATGAGCGTAATTAGACTGTAAGAGTTGGAGATAAGATTTCAAACAGAGAATAATAATAGCATTTGAAAGAGGTGATGATGTGAATAGTTCTTCACTTAGAGAGCATATGTAGACTTGACAACCTTTTTGTGGAGTATTGGGCATTCTGATTTTGAAAAATTTCTATTGGATCATTTATGTGAGTCTAAAATGAATAGATTGCCATAAAATTAATCAAATATTGAATAAATTGACAGATGGTTGAACTGTATTTGTGTGAATTGTTCATTCCTTTGTGGAGGTAAAGGGTAAGTTAAAGAATACATAATTTACTCTAATTAGCCAATCAGATAATCAGTAGAACACTAAACAAGGTGGGCAAGGGTTGCGAACCATCCAAGGTGACAGGTTAAATGGGGTGGCACAGAGTACCCCTCTCTCACCAGAGCAGGAACCTGCCTACTGGCAGCAATTGCCACATGGCAAGTGTCTACTCTGCATATTCATAACTTGTGGGCAAACTTCGCAGGTGGTGGGGGAGTTTCTGGTAACAGTCTTTGCTCTGACTGCTCAGCTCCTTTGCCATTCTGTAGTAATGCCTGAGCTGGGATGCAACATTACCCCAGTCACAGCATCAGTACAGAGATGCAGGGAGCTGCACATTCAGTGCACAGACTAATCCAGACTTGGAGCCCTTGCTTACTATGCCTAGAGGGGATATCACCACCCAAAGAAGGCTTAAAAGATTTGCCAAGTTTGCTGTATCTCTCATGTAGAGAGAATTTGCTGGCATTTTGGTTCTGGATGGACATTATGGGTGAGATTAGCCTTCTATGTAAATGGTGTAGGTTCTCTTTGTAATGGCACAAGTGAACAATGGCACTTAGTGGGGAAAAAAACAAAGGGCAAGCTACTAAGTATTTTTTTTTCCTTTCTCAGAGTTCTGATAGTATCTGTTATTGTTGCATTGCCAATAGACTTTTCTGCCCTGGCTGACTGATAACCTGGGTATGCATTCGCAGATAATGCTATTAGTATGATGTGCATAGGATATATCCATTCTTTTGGGCTATATCTGTGTCCAGTCCTGACACTTCATTAGATATATTTGAAAAGAGATGGCATGCAGTAAATATGTACATTAGCAGTACATGGAAGGTGTCTGTTATAGAGTGAGCGTTTTGTTCCCTTTAAATATTTTACATTATAACAGCCTTAGGAACAGTGAATTCGAATTTTGAAGTTCTTTTATTGAATTTTGAACTATTTTAATTTAAAAACTATACTGAAATTTTGACAATTTTTTTAATCATTTTTAAAAATAAATTAAATTGGAAATCATTGGGTGTGCATGTGCACATCATAGAAAATATGCATGACAAATTGCACAGTTGTAATGTAGAATATTAGTTCTCTGATTTGTGATATCTCATATAAAAAAAACATTATAAATAGAAGGTAATTTATCTTACATTTTTTTGGATCAGTAGCAGTATTCAGATCAGTTGCACATTAGTAAGTGAAGAATGGGCAGTTATAAGCCTGTTTGTGACAGTCTTTCAGGGACACACAGAATTTAATCAAAAACTAAGTGCAGCTAGAACAAGGCAAATTAAATAGATCACATGGGAAGACTGAGAATGGGCAGCAAATACATTAGCTTGTTATTTAGTTTAAAATCAGACTGATCTCACCCAAATGGGCAGTGCAGATTTGAAAGGTTAGTAAGTTCTGTCTACTCTTTTTTTCCTTAAAGAGACCCTAAGAAGCTGCAAACAAACCAAAACAAACAGACTGCTCTAAAGATTGCCATGCCCTAATGCTTTTCCTTGCTTCATTCACTGAATACCTTTCTCTATCTTTTGTTTCTTTACAAGCAGATGAAGGATGTTTTCTTTTTTCTATTCCTTTTGGCTGTGTGGGTTGTGTCTTTTGGTGTTGCCAAACAAGCTATACTGATACATAATGAGATGCGAGTGGATTGGATTTTCCGTGGAGTTGTGTACCACTCATATATGACATTATTTGGACAAATTCCATCCTACATTGATGGTATGAACTTTGTGGCTTTTATTATAAATCTCAATTGTCTTATTATTTTCTTAGTATACTTATTTCACAAGCCTTGTGGTGATTATCAACAATATAAATCAAAGATTACAAAATGTAATAGTTCTTTAAAAACATCTCAGGATTTAGGTACAGTATGGTAACATACATTTCATTAGCCTAGCCTATGGCAATGCCCATTTTTGGCAGGTCCTATTCTAATAAATGAATGCCTGCTCTCAAGATGGTAACCCACTTACTTGGAAAATCCTTCTCCTAGAGCGATTTGCAGTGCAAAGTTAAATAGGACCCAAATTGAGGCACCTATATATTCATTGTCACACAGAACCTATACTGTTTGCATATAATCTTTTATTTTGATTAGCATATTTTTTATATGGTTTTCTTTTCATGATGGTTGGCATGTGCAATTTTCAAGCTTCCTGCCTTTCCAAATAAATTGCAGTTGAAATTTACAGTGAGTTGCAGATAATGGTGTTCAGATTGCATAGTTATTGTCCTTAATTTATGCTACATAACTTGATTAATTATTATGTATATAAAACATGCCATGTAGACCTTTTATAAGAGAAATACGGAGAATTTGAGAAGAGGTAAATAGAAATATGGCGAAAATTTATGAAATTTAAATTTATGGTATATTTGAACACAAAGACCAGTATACTAGTTGAGCATTGTAAGCTATTAAAATAAAGGAAATTGTAGGTAAAGCACAAGAAAGTATATATTATAGGTTTGGATTTAAAAAAAAAAAAATCTTAATGAAGCAAATTCAAAACTGAAAATAAATGTTTCCACTTATTGTGTATTTCATGCTGAATTTTGTTCAATCACAGGAGTGAATTTCAGTCTTGATCAGTGTACTGTAAATGGAACTGATCCAAACAAGCAAAAGTGTCCAGAATCAAATAAAGAGAATCAACAACCAATTTTTCCTCAGTGGCTGACAGTGCTTTTGCTTTGTCTATACTTGCTGTTTACGAACATTCTTCTACTCAATCTCCTGATTGCTATGTTTAAGTGAGTTGCTTGACAATTTTTATACCTTGAACAAAACAAGTAATATATCCTACTACCCTAAAAAATGCACGACCACCTATGTAAGATACCCTTTCCTCACACAGAACAACATGTATAAAAATTAAAAAATAGGTGGAGCAATGGGTGAGAGTAGAAAAAACACCAAAATTGAGCTTTCCAATGTTGTTCAAGTGGATATTAAATAGTCAATGACTAATCACAGCATAAAAATGTGGTGCCAGTAAAAATATGGACTAATAGGATTACGTTAACAATGTATAAAAGTAATAAATGAATTATACAATGATTTAAAAATAACAGAAATAATAATTAAAGTACACGAACTGCATATAA
This sequence comes from Pelobates cultripes, assembly GCA_933207985.1. NCBI lineage: Eukaryota > Metazoa > Chordata > Amphibia > Anura > Pelobatidae > Pelobates > Pelobates cultripes. The sequence goes on along the minus strand of OW240918.1, from coordinate 74,718,663 downwards.
GTGAATACAGTTGCAGACTATTTACCAGATATACCTATTTTATAAAAATAGCAAAATAAACACCCTCCAAAATAATATCACTGTTACCAAGTCATATATATTTGCTATCTTTTTGGGGACTATATTTTAAATAACTATATATTATTAATGAAAGGACAACAAACTAACACTCAAGTCTACAAACTAAAGCTGAGTAATGAAGGCACTTCACAAATTCCCACTGAAATAACTAAGGAATTCCACAGTTTTTATTCCAAACTATATGGCTTGCAACATGATGAAACAGGAGATCGAAAGATGGAACAAAATAATAGAATATACGATATTTAGTGGACCTTTTTATTGAGAAACTAACACGTGAAGACGTAAGAATAATGGAAGAACAAATTATGGAAGAAGAACTCAAAAAAGTAATCAAAAGCACGAAGGCAGGACGTGCCCCTGGCCCTGACGGCTTCACCATCGATTATTGTAAAAAAATGTGAATCCCTTTTTATTTCTCATTTAAGTCACTTATCGCACTCACAGGTGAAGGGAAGTTGGGCCCAGAGTCACTGGCTGCAAAAATCACCATATTGCCAAAACCTGGAAAGGACCCTGAAATGTGTGGTAGCTATAGACCAATCTCCATTTTGAATGTAGACACCAAACTGTTTAGTAAGATACTTACTTTTAGACTACATACATTCTTACCTAGATTGATCCACGCAGATCAGAGAGGATTCATACCGTGAAGGGAAGCAATGGATAGCACACTTAGAGTACTATCAATTCAATATTTGGCACAGAAACAGAGAAGGACACCCATGCTATTCCTGTCAGTGGACGCAGAGAAGGTGTTTGATTGGGTACATTGATTGTTTATGAAGGCAGTAGTACAGGAAATGGGCTTCAGACCGAGTCTGCTACATTGGATTAGGATGTTATATAGGAACCCAATAGCAAGGGTCTTCGCATTTATAATGGCACAAGACAGGGGTGCCCTTTATCATACTTGATATATGCTTTGACCTTTAAAGCATTGCTTTGTTCTATTAAGTATAATAAAGATATCGCTGGCTTTGATTGTGAAGGAACAACTCATAAGGTTGCGACATATGCTGATGACCTGTTATATTTTGTTACAAAGCCCCGGATTTTTCAACCCTGTCTTCTACTAGAAATATTAGAATATGGAGCATTATCTGGTTTCAAATTAAACTTAAATAAATGTGAAGTCCTTAATATATCTATGTTAGATACAGATCATATGACATTACAAACACAGTTTGCCTTTAATTGGTGTATCACACAAATTAGATACCTAAGAATATGGATAACAGAAAATCAAGCGGAACTTTACCAACATAACTTCCTTTCGATCTTAACCCAAATTCAGAAAGACCTTAAACAGTGGCACACATGGTTGGGTCGAGTGATGGTGGTTAGAATGAATATTCTACCCAGATTGCTGGATTTGTTCCAGATAATTCCACTAGCTTTGCCAATGGCATTCTTCTGAGGTATGTTAGGAGTGGAGAGTGGCCCAGGCTCTGACATGAATTATTATGCTTACCGAGATCAAGGGGTGGACTTGCCCTCCCAGATATATGCACATATTACCAGGCAACTGCCCTACAGAGGATTCAGGAATGGGACATGGCACCTGTCCATAAACAGTGGATCTCCTTGAATAAAGGTATCTCACGTTCTTCTTTAGAGGCCCTAACTTGGAATTCATGTAATGCAAAGATTATTATCCCAGGTGGAACTTCCCCTGTACACCACACTCTAAAATTATGGGCGGCAATACAAAAAGCAATATATATGTCCCCGACACAAGCCCATTAATACCTTTAATACTTTTAACGAGTAATCCAAGAATGGGTGGAGGTCTCCTTACCAGTGCACGGGACTTTATTAGAACAACAGATTATATCCTTTTGAAAACCCTCTTGGGAGATTTTGGTTTAAAGACCCTAGAGGAACTTACCTGGGTTGATACACCGTCTAGGATTCAAGCTTAAATACCCAATTGCAAAATTTGTATACTTCTCAGAGAAACTGCTATGTTTACACTGCAGGGTTAATCCAGCCTCTAGTGGCTGTCTCCCTGATAGCCAATAGAGGCCGCTTCCATGATTTACATGAGTAAATCACACTTATTTGATGCTGGATATCCTCAAAAAAGATCCCCATAGGAAAGCTTCGAGTAATGCTTTCCTATGGGCAGGTTTGAATGCGTGCGCGCCTCTTTTTTTGTGTGACTACTTATTAAATTATTTAATTATTATTATTGTCATTTTAACCAATTATGCAATTAATTATTGTCAATTAATTCTTATTGATCCTTATTTTTACTGCCACCACATATAGGAGATTACTCACTGAATATAGGGATTTTAACATTTACTTGAAAAATATTGCTAACCTTGCCTAAGCAATGGTGCAAAATTAAGCTTTAGTAAAGTGATTTTGAAATTTTGACCATACAAATAACGAATGTTAAGAGGTAAACTCTAAGTACCGTATTTGGTCGATTATAAGAGAAAGTTTTTTCAGAAAAAAAAACCTTCTGAATAAATAACCTTGTCTTATAATCTAGGTAATCTTGTAATCAGACCTTTACAATTAGACCTTGTAAATACTCCATTCTCCCTACCTCCTATACCTCCAGCTGGTGTTCGAAAGGTGGTCAACTCCCCTCATCATCCTATAGGCCCGGACTTGATTTCCCCTGCTGGCCCGTGCAGAATTTACTTTATATACTCACAGCTGGGCTGGTGGATAGATCTGTCGGTCACGTAATAGGGTAGAAGGAAGGAGGCTGCAATCTGCACCTCAGCGGGTGCAACATTTGCCTCTAACAAGCTCTGCGGTTTGGAGCATTGCCGCAGGTTACCACAGCAACGATCCAACACTGAGCAGTGCTGGAGTGTTGCAGCAGTGTTGGAACTTGTGACAATAGAGATCTAGACCTACACCCGGCAGCGGTGCAGGTCTGGAGAAACTACCGGACCACCAGGGCTTTCAGAGGTCCCCTTCCCTCTATAGTGTTCTTATCTGTGTGTCAGTGTGAGCTTGTGTATAGTGAACTTGTCTATAGTAAGCTTGTCTTTATTGATAGTCTTATATTCAGACTTTTTCTTTTTTTTAACAAGATCCAAAATTTAGGGGAGTCGTCTTAAAATCAGGGTTGTCTTATAATTCATCATATACGGTATTTTACATAATGATTTTATTTAACATGCAGGAGTTTGTAGGAAGAGATTGTGAAGCTATTAAAGTGTTACTCTACTCACCATGACCACTTATGTGTTTTGAAGTGGTCATGGTGCAAGGACCCTGAATGAAATATTGTACATGGATGGATATCTGATATGGCTGCTGGATGTGTAACGCTACCTCTGGCAGCATCCACAATATGTGCATATTTGTTGTCCAGACTTTATTCATTGGCTGAAAGCACTCAGCTAACACTTTCAGCTAGTAAATGACCAGCATGATTGGCATCTGGCGTCTGCAGCTTTGCATAACATATTGCCCCATTACTAGGGGATGGTGCCAAGGTCTAATTTTGTGAGATATTTGTTACCTACACTTTTAACAATTAAGAGATTTAATAATAGGTAAAGATAGCATGGTTAAAGAAATGACGGTTTGCCTCTGTTTTTTTTGCCAGCTACACATTTCAACAGGTGCAAGAACACACCGATCAGATCTGGAAATTCCAAAGACATGACTTAATTGAAGAGTATCATGGGCGACCTCCAGCACCCCCACCATTCATTCTTTTAAACCACCTGCATCAATTCATCAAAACTGTCATTCTGCATGAGCCTGCAGGAAGACAAAGGCAACTTAGTAAGAGCTTAAATCAATGTGGTTTAAAGATATTCTGTATCTATGTACATACATTAAAGGACCACTATAGTGCCAGGAAAACATACTAATTTTCCTGGCACTATAGTGCCTTGAGGGTGCCCCCACCCTCATGGTCCCCCTCCTGCCGGGCTCTGGGAAGAGGAAAGGGGTTAGAACTTACCTTTCTCCAGCGCTGGGCGGGGAGCTCTCCGTCTCCGATCCTCCTCCTCTCCTCCCTTTCTGCTGAATGCGCACGCGTGGCAAGAGCTGCGCGCGCATTCAGCCGGTCTCATAGGAAAGCATTTACAATGCTTTCCTATGGACGCTTGCGTGCTCTCACTGTGATTTTCAAAGTGAGAATCACGCAAGCGCCTCTAGCGGCTGTCAATGAGACAGCCACTAGAGAATTTGAGGGCTGTATTAACCCATTTATAAACATAGCAGTTTCTCTGAAACTGCTATGTTTATAAAAAAATGGGTTAACCCTAGCTGGACCTGGCACCCAGACCACTTCATTAACCCCTTAAGGACGGAGTCAAATGTACACGTTGTGAACGAAACAAAATGTAAACAAAACCTGGCATTTGCGCTACAGGTCTATCCAACCGTAATTCACCTATTTCATAGTAAATGCACCCACCCTTATATATAATTTTATTCAGGGGAAACAGGGCTTTCACTTAATATCAAATATTTAGATGTGAAACATAATTTAATATGAAAAAAATGGGAGAAAATAAGATTTTTTTTTATTTTTTTAGTTCTACATGACATTTTAACTGTCAATGTCATAATACTGTTTGCTTTTACTGCAATAAAATACACATATTTTTATTAGCAAAGTCTCACGTTTAAAACAGTACCCCCTATGTACAGGTTTTATGGCATTTTGGGAAGTTACAGGGTCAAATATAGCACGTTACATTTGAAATTGAAATTCGCCAGATAGGTTACGTTACCTTTGGGACTTTATAGTAGCCAGGAATGAAATTTACACCCATAATGGCATACCATACGGCCAGTGTTTGTGACTAAGTGGCTACTAAAAAAGACTGGACATACCCCGTTTGCAATACCTTGGGTTGTCTACTATTGCAAATGGTATGCCATCATAGGGGTAATTTTCATTCTCAGGCTACCATAGGGTCTCAAAGGCACCATAACCAATCTGGCAAATTTTAATGTGAAAAAAATGAAACGCAAGCCTTATATTTGACGCTGTAACTTTTGAAAACACCATAAAACCTGTACATGAGGGGTACTGTTGTACTCGGGAGACTTCGCTGAACACAAATATTTGTGTTTCAAAACAGTAAAAAGTATCACAGCTATAATATCGTGCGTGTAAGTGCTGTTTGTGCATGAAAAATGAAAAAAACGTCACTTTTACTGGCGATATCATCGTTGTAATACATTTTACTGTTTTGAAACACAAATATTTGTGTTCAGCAAAGTCTCCCGAGTAGAACAGTACCCCCCATGTACAGGTTTTATGGTGTCTTGGAAAGTTATAGGGTTAAATATAGTGCTAGCCAATTAAATTCCCTTTACTTTCGGCATGGGTTGTCATGCAGGTCCCGTTAATTGTAATTAATTAAGATACCTAATTATGTAAAAATATTACATAAATATATATGTAGAATTAATATATGTATATATATACATATGTGAATCTATATGTGTATATCTATATATTTTTTAAAAAAATATTTTTATTTATATAGTGATATATACATATATTTATTTATGTAGATATATATATTATTTCATTCTACGTGTATTTTGATATAAATATATATATTTTAATATTACAATACAGTTAGAATGAAATAACACACATCTATATATTTCTTAATTAATTTTTTTAAATAATTTTTTAATTTTATTTTTTAACGTATTTACATATTTAATTTTTTTATATTATATATAAATATATATATAACAATAATTATATATATATTTAACCAGTATCAGTCTACATGTAATTTGATATTAATATATATATATATATATATATATATATAATTATATTTATATTAATAGTAAAATACACCTAGATGGTGTACGTGTGTGTATGTATATGTGTATATATATACTTAGATCATATATATATGATCTAAGTATATATATATTTTTTTTTACACTATTACATTTTATTTTCATTTTATTTCCAGCCAGCAGGGGGACCACCTGTAATTACAGGCAGCCCCCCTGCTGGCAATACAGAAGCCAGCTATCCCCGGCCATGTGATTGTGGGGTCCTCGCTAGGACCCCACTCTCACATGGCCGGGGGGCTTCGACGAGGACGGACGTGCTGCGGGGGGCTCCCTGGGAGTCCCCCCCACCGTGATCGCCGGCGTGGGACCGCCGGCGACCGGGTAAGTAGGCAAAAACCGGAGGGCGTACAATTACGCCCGGCGGCATTTAGAGCCACCTATAATAGTGCATAATTGTACGCCCTCCGGTCTAAAGGAGTTAAACTGAAGTGGTCTAGGTGCCTAGAGTTGTCCTTTAAGTTGTTTACTGTAAGACAGATAACAGACTGAGGCAGGCAGACAGACACACACACAGATAGATAGATAGATAGATAGATCGACAGGCAGATAGTTAGAGTGGACAGAACAGGAATGCAGATACTCTACCACACAAATCTAAAGGAAACAGTAAGGGAACACATACCAGTCCTTACAGTACCCAAGCCAGACAGAGAATAAATTAGACATAGGTCGAGGTCTAAGATAACAAAGCTGCACAGAATCAATAGTCAGGCCAACGTCACGATAACAGAGAACAAGAATGGTTAAACAGAAAACAGTAAACCCTATACACAGAATAAACATATTCTCAGGTAACAAGAACCACAACAGGGCAGGGAAACAAAGACAGCCATGAAGTATAAATTCCCTATGCTGGATGGTGATTTGTTACAAATGGTTGTGATGTCAATAGTATGTACACATAATCAAAAGTACCATGTAGATTTCTGCTCTCCTTTTTCATTTATAATGTATGGCTCCCTGCCACTGTTGTTGTTCAGAATTCATCTGCTCTGCATAGATAGTTTTATGAGATTTAATAAAAAGAAAGTCTGAATGGTCTTTGACAAAACCATCTATTCCTTTTTATAATGTTTTAGTTCATGTGTCCCTATTTATTATTAGAAAAATTAAATACAAGAAAAATGAAACTAACTTTTCTCCAAGGTAGATTGCTTATAGATTCTCAGTCAAATAATACCACACACCATCCTTGCTTACTCATGAAAAGCAAAGAGCATCACATGAATTTTACTTTATTTTATAATGATGTAAGACAATGATGGTGTGCTTATGTTGTTACTGTGTGTGTTTCCAATACTTGCAATGCCTTCTATATTCTTAATTTCTTTCAATTCCAGAGGAAAAGCTAGAAAAGAATGAAGAGGCTGCTATCCTCTCCTGGGAAACATATCTAAAAGAAAATTACGTGCAGAACCTTCAGCATCAGCTCAAGCTAAGCACAGAGCAGAAAATCAGAGACACATCTGAAAAGTAATTGTATTTATATACACAAATATCTCAAAAATATGTAATGTAAGCTACATCAAAAACAACAAATATTAAAGAAACACTATAGGGTCAGAATACAAATGTGTGTTGCTGACTCTATAGTGTTAAAACCACTATTTAGGTGGCTTGCTCTCTTGCCTCCCTTAAACGGTTATACACTTACCTTATTTCCAATCTGACGGCGCTGGACCCGCCTCCAATCTGCCTTCTTGGCTGACATCATCAGAATTTATGATCTCATAGGAAAATTGTTGGATTGGCTGAGATTGTTAACTATGCAGGGTTGGGACAGGGCCAAACACTTAACTGCCCAATCAGCATCTCCTCGTAGAGATGCATTCAATCGCCAGATTGGTTACGTTGTCTTTGAGACCGCATGGTAGCCCAAGAATGAGAAATTATGGCATACCATTTGCAAAAGTAGACAACCCAAATGGGGTATGTCCAGTCTTTTTTAGTAGCCATTTGGTCACAAACACAGGCCAAAGTTAGTGGTAATATTTGTTTGTGTGTGAAAAATGAGAAAAACTAATTTGAACGCCAATTTTGGCCACTGTTTGTGTCCAAGTGGCTACTAAAATACTGGACATACCCCATTTGCAATACCTTGGGTTGTCTACTATTCCAACATAACCAATCTGGCGAATTTCAATGTGAAAAAACTGAAACGCAGCCTTATATTTGACTCTGTAACTTTTTAAAACACCATAAAACCTGTACATGAGGGGTACTGTCATACTCAGGAGACTTCGGTGAACACAAATATTAGTGTTTCAAAATAGTAAAACTTATCACAACAGTTATATCGACGGTGTAAGTGCTGTTATACATTTTACTGTTTTGAAACACTAATATTAGTGTTCTGCGAAGTCATCTGAGTAAAACAGTACTCCCCATGTACAGGTTTTATTGTGTCTTGGAAAGTTACAGGGTTAAATATAGTGCTAGCAAATTACATTTCCTGGACTTTCGGCCTGGGTTGTCAGGCAGATCCCACAAATTGTAATTAATAAAATGACCTAATTATGTAAAATTATTAAATAAATATATACGTAGAATTATTATATATATACGTGTGTATGTATGTATGTATGTATGTATATATATATTTATATATATGTGTATATATATATATATATATATATATTTGTATATATGTGTATATAATTTTTTTAAATTATTTTTATTTATATATAGGTATATATAGTGATATATACGTATATACTTATGTATATAGATGTATATATTATTTCGTTCAACATGTATTTTGATATCTATCTATCTATCTATCTATCTATATATATATATATATATATATATATTAATTTTAAAATACAGTTAGAATGAAATTACACATATATATTTTTTAATTGTATTTTTTAATGTATTTACATATTTATTTATTTTATGATAATTATATATAGATTTAATCAATATCATTCTACGTGTGCTTTGATATTAATATATATATATTAATAATATTAAAATACATTTAGACAGTGTATGTATATTTATGTGTATATATGTATATGTGTATATATATATACTTAAATCATATATATAATAAATATATGTATATGATCTAAGTATATATAATGTTATTTTACACTGTTTTAAACAGTTTTATTTTTTTTACCAGGCAGCAGGTGGAGTACCTGTAATTCCAGGCACTCCCTCTGTTGGCATTGCAATGGACTGCTATGCCGTCCATGTAATCGTGAGGTCCTCGCAAGGACCTCGCGATCACATGGCCCAGGGGGGCCAAAACAGAAGGAGGGGGACTCCCTGGGCTCCCAGGGGAGTCCCCACATCCGATCGCTGGTGTGGGATCACCGGCGACCGGGTAAGTGGGAAGGACGGTGGGGACATGCTATGCCGCCCCCCAGCATTTAGAGTGAGGTCCCTATTGACAGCATAGCACGCCGGCTGTCCTTAAGGGGCTAACCCTGTAACTTTCCAACACACCATACAACCTGTACATGGGGGGGTGTTGTTTTACTCGGGAGACTTTGTTGAACACAAATATTAAGTGTTTCAAAACAGTAAAATGTATTCAAATTAGTTTTTTGCAGTTTTCACACACAAACAAATATGAACACTAACTTTGGCCAGTGTTTGTGACTAAGTGTCTGCTAAAAAAGACTGGACATACCCCATTTGTAATACCTTGGGTTGTCTACTTTTTCAAATGGTATGCCATCATGGGGGTAATTATCATTTCTGGGTTACCATTTGGTCTCAAAGGCAACATAACCAGTCTGGCAAATTTCAATGTGTATAAACTGTAAAATGTAACGTGCTATATTTAACCTTGTAACTCCCCAAAACACGATAAAACCTATAAATTGGGGTACTGTTTTACAAATATGTGTATTTTATTGCAGTAACAGCTAACAGTATTATGCTATTCACAGTTAAAATGCCATGCAGAACTAAACAAAATAACATTTCTTAATTTCTCACCTTTTTTTCATATTTTATTAATATTCAATTATGTTTCTCTTGAACACAATGATATATAATTAGTGTGTGTGTGCATTTAATATGAAAGAGGTGTACTCTTAACAGACATATAGCGCAAATTCAAAGTTTTGCTTACATTTTGTTTTGATCACAAATTGTACAACTGCCTCAGTCCTTACGTGGTTAAATATAGCTAATCCCACCATTGGTGGATCCATGGGTGTGTATTTCTCCATACAAATTCATCCAAATATGTCTATCCTTCATTCTTAGAACTTGTGACAAAACTCCTTAACCCCTTAAGGACAGAGCTTCAGAAGCTTGTCCTTCACTTTATGACAACAGCATTTTTTGCATTTTTTGCTGTTTGCGTTCAACTGCAATTTGCATTTTACTAATTTATTGCACCGACACATATTATATATCGTTTTTTAAAGGACAGAAAGGGCTTTAATTTGATGTAACACATATATATATAAATGGTTATTTATTATAAAAACAAATACAGAAATATGCAAAAAAATTAAACTTTTTGTGTTTTTTTTACAGTTTTTGCAATAATAATGTGTTCATAATTAGTTCAGGTTGAGGAAAGTAATTAAAAATAAATTCATTTAGTTGTCCTGATTTACAGAATATATAATGTGTCTGGGATTTAAAGTTTTTTTTGGTAGTTACAGGTCACAAAGCATAAGGAGTAAAATAAACTTTTAATGTGGAGCGATTTTAGAATTTGGTATGTTTGTCTTGTAAGCTTCATAGCCATAAAAGAAAACAAAATTGTCACACAAAAGTATATATTTATAGAAAGTAGACATCACAGGCTATTTACCTAGGGTTGTTTTGACACTTTCTACGTAGCCATTTCACCGCAAACCTCTGCTAAATATTGGATGCTTCTGTTTGGGGTATTATAACAGTTTGACTGTTCAAAAAAACCCCACAAAGGCCTACCATTTGTAAAAATAGACACTCCAGGGTATCTCATAAGGTGCATATTGTGCCTTAACATGCCCCCATTTTTTCACCAATAAATGCCAAAGTATGTGGTAAAAAAGAATTTTGTGCGTTTTTTACATATGGATTGCATTTTTGCTAGGCATTTTGTTTTTTTAACATGTGCCACTAAGTTCAAACCCCCCAAATTATGTTCAGCTAAGTCTTCTGAGTAAAAAGACACCCCATTGTATGTCTTTGGCACTATTTCGTGAAGCTACAGTGCCACATAGGAGACCTGTCCTTTTCAGTACTCACAGTAGAATTTTGAGAGACGGATTTAATGAGCCTATGCTTCCGTTTGGGGTATTATAACAGTTTGACTGTTCAAAAAAAAAAAAACCTCAAAGGCCTACCATTTGTAAAAGTAGACACTCCAGGGTATCTCATAAGGTTCATATTGTGCCTTAACATGCCCCCATTTTTTCACCAATAAATGCCAAAGTATGTGGTAAAAAAGAATTTTGTGCGTTTTTTACATATGGATTGCATTTTTGCTGGGCATTTTGTTTTTTTAACATGTGCCACTAAGTTCAAACCCCCCAAATTATGTTCAGCTAAGTCTTCTGAGTAAAAGGACACCCCCATTGTATGTCTTTGGCACTATTTCGGGAAGCTAAAGTGCCATATAGGAGACCAAGCCATTTCAGTTTTTAACCTAATTTTGACGCTGGGCCTATGTGCAATTTCCAAGCATCTTAGCAGGTTTTAAATTCAAACTACCCCACAAAGGCCTACCATTTCTTAAAGTAGATACCCCAGGGTATTTCAAAAGGTATATTCTAAACCTTAGTGTAGGATAATTTTTTTGTTAGTTTGTACCAAGTCTAGTTGCAATTAGCATTTTTTCTGCCTTTTTGACACACACTTGGAGATGTTACTGTATATTTTGCTATCCTTATGTGTGCTACGGCAGTATAACACCTAATATGTTGCTCAGCTATGTCATCTTAGTGATACAATAACCCCATGTGTACCTTTTTCAGAGTTATGTGGATGTTGAAGGGGCACATTGGAGACCAAGTCATATCAGTTTTTACCGAACTTTGAATTTTGACGCTGGGCCCATGTGCAATTTCCAAGCATCTTAGCAGGTTTTAAATTCAAACTACCCCACAAAGGCCTACCATTTCTTAAAGTAGATACCCCAGGGTATTTCAAAAGGTATATTCTAAACCTTAGTGTAGGATAATTTTTTTTGTTAGTTTGTACCAAGTCTAGTTGCAATTAGCATTTTTTCTGCCTTTTTGACACACACTTGGAGATGTTACTGTATATTTTGTAATCCTTATGTGTGCACCTAGAACACCATATGTTGCTTAGTCCTCTTAATGCTGCAATAACCCCATGTGTACCTTTTTCAGAGTTATGTGGATGTTGAAGGGGCACATTGGAGACCAAGTCATATCAGTTTTTACCGAACTTTGAATTTTGACGCTCGGCCCATGTGCAATTTCCAAGAATCTTAGCAGGTTTTAAATTCAAACTACCCCACAAAGGCCTACCATTTCTTAAAGTAGATACCCCAGGGTATTTCAAAAGGTATATTCTAAACCTTAGTGTAGGATAATTTTTTTGTTAGTTTGTACCAAGTCTAGTTGCAATTAGCATTTTTTCTGCCTTTTTGACACACACTTGGAGATGTTACTGTATATTTTGCAATCCTTATGTGTGCTACGGCAGTATAACACCTAATATGTTGCTCAGCTATGTCATCGTTGTGCAAAAATACCCCCATGTGTACCCTTTTCAGGGATATGTGGATGTTGAAGGGACACATTGGAGACCAGGCAATATCAGTTTTTACCGAACTTTGAATTTTGACGCTCGGCCCATGTGCAATTTCCAAGCATCTTAGCAGGTTTTAAGTTCAAATTACCCCACAAAGGCCTACCATTTTTTAAAGTAGACACCCCAGGGCATTTCAAAAGGCATATTTTAAACCTTAGCGTTGGATCATTTTTTGTTAGATTGTACCAAGTCTAGTTACAATGAGCATTTTTTCTGCCTTTTTGACACACACTTGGAGTTGTTACTGTATATTTTGTAATCCTTATGTGTGCTATGGCAGTAGAACACCTAATATGTTGCTCAGCTATGTCCTCTTAATGCTGCAATACCCCCATGTGTACCCTTTTCAGGGATATGTGGATGTTGAAGGGGCACATTGGAGACCAAGCCATATCAGTTTTTACCGAACTTTGAATTTTGACGCTGGGTCTATGTGCAATTTCCAAGCATCTTAGCAGGCTTTAAATTCAAACTACCCCACAAAGGCCTACCATTTCTTAAAGTAGATACCCCATGGTATTTCAAAAGGTATATTCTAAACCTTAGTGTAGGATAATTTTTGTTAGTTTGTACCAAGTCTAGTTGCAATTAGCATTGTTTCTGCCTTTTTGACACACACTTGGAGATGTTACTGTATATTTTGCTATCCTTATGTGTGCTAAGGCAGTGTAACACCTAATATGTTGCTCAGCTATGTCATGTTAGTGCAACGATAACCTAATGTGTACCTTTCTCAGGGTTATGTGGATGTTGAAGCGGCACATTGGAGACACACCCCTTCCATATTTTTCAAAAGTGGATGCTGTGCCCAAGTCTCATTGTAGCAGCTCAGGACTGCAAATTGCCTCTCAAAGGCCACATATATTTTTAAGTATAAGCAGCTCATCAATTCAAATTATGAACAAGTGCATATTATTTGCTGTGAAAAGGGGGAATAGTTGGGGTAAACTTATCCGGGGGTAGTACCCAGTCATCTGCATCCCGGGCAAAGCTGTCATGGATTCCGAAACCAAAACAAAGACAAACAGACCACAAAGAGAGAGAACACAGAGAGAAACTTGTAATACCGGTCCTTAGAATGGCCGGGCTATACAAGCAGAGAATTGTCAAGGTACAAGCCGAGGTCAAAGGAATAAAGAGAAACGGAACAACGATAGGACAAGCCGAGGTCAAGGAACAGAGAAGACAGGATAAGCGGGAGACAAAGCCAAGATTCGGTTACCAATCAGACAGATGACTAAAAAAAAATCACAACCCAAAACTGGTCTACTTATTCGGCTTGGGTGTGAAAAAATTTAAAACAGTGGCCAATGCATAGGCCGGGCTGAGAGGGGCAATCAGGGCAGTAATAGCTGGTCTCAGCTCTTACGCCCCTCTTGTAACACACCCTGCACCTTTTCTGGGGGTTTTGTTTTTTAGGGGTTGGTGGAATCTTAAAGAAGAAGTGACCTGCCTCCATTCTTCTGCTAGGCTCCACTGATGGTCTCCTTGTGTGGCACTCAAGTAGCCCAGTAATGAGGTTAAACTGGAACGAAAGAAATGATATATTCAGCCCAGCATTTGCCTTTTTGAAAATGACAAATGCATTGTGTATTGCCATCTGCATCAGGTATATGCCCACTTTTTTATACCATGCCCTGGTCTTACGCATGATCAAATACGGCTGCATCAGTTGATCGGACAGGTCAACGCCCCCCATATGCCGATTATATTGCCATATGCAGACTGGCACTCGTTTGCATTCCTCTCTGCCACGAACTGCGACCCTCCGAGTGTTTTCACCATGAATGGTGGTTAAGATGAAAACATCCTTTTTGTCCCTGTATTTGAGTGCCAGCACTTCATTCTGGCAGAGAGCTGCTGTTTCCCCCCTTTTCATTTTTTTGTTTGCCAGAGCCTTTGGGAAACCTGTGCGAGTTTTTCGAATAGTGCCACAGGCCACAGTCTCAAAGCAGTATAACATTTTTAACAGTGGGATACTATTGTAAAAGTTATCAATGTATAAGTGATAACTGTAGTTAAGTAAGGGCATTATTAAATCCCAGACAATTTTCCCACTTGTCCCTACTATATCTGGGCAACCTGGGGGATCAAGGTGGCTATCCCTTCCTTCGTATACACGGAAGGTGTATACGTAGCCACTGCCACTTTCACACAGCTTATAAAATTTGATCCCATATCGGGAACTTTTGGATGGGATATATTGTTTAAATCCCAGTCTTCCCTTGAATTTCATGAGGGACTCATCAATGGAAATGTTTTTATTGGGGGTATATAAATTGGCAAATTTATGGTTAAAGTGGGCAATTAAAGGGCGGATTTTATAAAGAAGATCATATTGCGGATCACCTTTTGGGGGGCACTTGCTATTATCACTAAAGTGCATAAATCACAGTATGTCTTCATATCTTTCCCTCGGCATTGTCTCAGCAAAAATGGGGGTATTACAAATAGGATGTTTGGACCAATACATCCTAATTATGGGCTTTTTAATTAGCCCCATTAACATGGTCAGTGCCCAGAATTGTTTCAATTCTGGCACACTGGTTGGGTTCCATCTCTCTTTCCTGAAGAGAGTCTGGATTGCGTGCCAGATACTGCTCCGCATAGAGATTAGTCTGGGTGACTATCTCCTCAAAAATCTTATCCCCCAAGAAGAGCTGCATAACATCCAGCGCACTATAGCCAGACAGGTCAGCCTGTATGCCAGGATTGGCTGTAAACACTGGGATGTCTGGGGAAAAATTATTAGGGGGTACCCAGTCATCTGTGCCATGTTCAGCATTAGGGGAATCAGCGATTTCCCCTGATGGTCCTGCAGTATCTGACACATAGTCCCCTGCGTCCCCTGCGTCCCCTGCGTCCCCTGCGTCACTCTCTGAGGCAGTGTCTGTCGCCTCTGAGTCCGCCGCTAACAGGGCATAAGCCTCCTCTGCGCTATACTTCCTAAACATTTTTAAATACAGTTAACAAAGCTAACAAAACTTTAACTAAATAACTAAAAAAAAATTTTTTTTATTTTTTTTCATTTTTTTATTCCCTAATTCCCACTAAATTCCACCCACCCAAGTAACTAAATCGTACACTAATAAAATCAAATAATAAAATGTAACCCCTTAGGGTTAAAAAAACCCCAAAAGCTAACCCTTAAAAGTAAAAAAAAAAAAAATCACAGTAAAGTACTGTGACCTGTATATTGATCACTGCTAGCAGTGATCAAACAGCAGGGAAAGGGTTATTTTTTTTTTTTTTAGACAGGGGAAAGGGGTAGGAAATTTTTATTACAACTTAGCTAATATTCAGGGAAACAATGTAGCACCGATCCGACTCTCTCCACTTCACAAACCCACAAGAGGTGGAGGGAGGCGGATCAGATGTCCCAGCAGCATTGTGACCGCTGTGACTGGCTGTCACAGCGATCACATGGGCTGGGACATCGCGATTTGCTGTTGCTGGTCTGCCCCTGACTCGGAGGCACCCAGCAACAGCATTAACCCCGCGATCGCCGGCACCGCGGCGATCCGGGGTTAATTTTAACGCGTGACGGACGAGGTCCGTCACTCGTCATTAGCGCTTTCCCCTGAGTGACGGACCTCGTCCGTCACTCGTCCTTAAGGGGTTAAAGGATCACTATAGAGTCAGGAAAACAAAGCGGTTTTCCTGACACTGTAGTGCCCTGAGGGTGCCCCTACCCTCAGGGTCCCCCTCCCGTGGCGCTGAAGGGGTTAAAACCCCTAGGGTTACTTACTTTAATCCAGCGCCGGGCTCCCTCGGCGGTGGTGACCTCTCCTCCCCGTCCGACGTCAGCTCCTCCGTCCGACGTCACTGGAGTCAAATGCGCGCGCATTCAAGTGTCCATAGGAAAGCATTTCTTAATGCTTTCCTATGGACGCTCTGCGCGATGGAAGCGGAATTCGCCTTCAGTGTCGCAGATGCGTTTCTAGCGGCTGACCGGAAGACAGCCACGAGAGGCTGGATTAACCTCAAATGTAAACATAGCAGTTTCTCTGAAACTGTTTTGTTTACATGTGAAGGGTTAAAACCTGAGGGACCTGGCACCCAGACCACTTCATTGAGCTGAAGTGGTCTGGGTGACTATAGTGTCCCTTTAACATGTGCATAAAAATGTTATCAGTTCGCCAAAATCTCAGGACTTGATTTTATAGTTTTGGATACACTTTTCAAATGATCCCAATCAGTCAGAAAATAAAACATTTTAAATGATTTATCTACAGAAGTCACCATTTAAGTACATTGTAATTTTTGTGTGTAAATCATTTGAAAAGCTTATCCAAAAATATTAACTTGAAACCACAATGTAAAAAACAAACAAACAAAAAAACAGGCTTGCAAATATATTTTGTATTAGTTTCCCTGTTTATATGGGTGCATCGAAGCACACAATCCTGTACTGAAAGCAGTCTCTATAATTCTAAATATTGAACTTGCTTGGCACAGATATAAAATATAGTTTTCTGTTTATTATTTTAAACTTGAGATAGACTTTGCAGAATGCTGTAGTTTTTTATCTCATACGTTTGATACTTTAACATTCTTTGTTTTATTATTCTTAAAACATACAATTTGTAAACTTTTTATTCTTCCTAGGGAATGGGCCATATCAGATCTGTACACAAAAAAAAAACTATAAGGGAGCAAAGTTACATCAGGGAAAGTTTCAAATGTTTTAAAAGCGTCATTACTACATTTTGATTTTGCATGCCTAAATCCAAAATAATTGTCACTCTATATTACTCTAACATACATACAATTTTTTTTTCAAGTACATCAATTCTAAAAAAACAAAAAATGAAAGTGTAGGTACACTTGAAACAAGAGTTGGGTTTATTAGCTAATGAAGACCAGGAAAAAGCAGAAATTTTAAATAACTATTTTTCTTCAGTATATATTAATGAGGATCCTATGGCAAGAGATATGCAAATGATTGCTTCAAAAAAATTGCAAATAACTTGTGATTTGATAACTCGAGACAAGGTGCAACAGCTATTAGAGAAAATTAATGTAAATAAAGCTCCGGGGCCTGATGGTATTCACCCATGAGTACTTAATTTTTCAAGATTCTTTTGTTTCAGGTGTTGTACCGGAGGATTGGAGAAAGGCAGATGTTGTTCCTATATTTAAAAAGGGTTCAAAATCCTTGCCTGGAAATTATAGACCTTTGAGCTTAACTTCTGTAACTGGGAAAATATTTGAAGGGCTATTAAGGGATAATATTCAGGAATTCATTGGGAAGAACTTTATTAGCAATAATCAGCATGGTTTTATGAAACATAGGTCAAGTCAAACTAACCTAATTGCATTCTATGAAGAAGTAAGTAGAAGTATAGATCAGGGTGTTGCAGTGGATGTGATCTACTTGGATTTTGCCAAGGCATTTGATACGGTTCCTCACAATAGGTTAGTCTTCAAACTAAAAGAAATTGGTCTAGATGAATATTCTTGTTCTTGGGTAGAACATTGGTTTAAGGATAGAGTACAACGAGTTGTAATTAATGGTAAATTTTCAGGCTGGACAAAAGTGGTAAGTGGTGTCCCTCAGGGTTCTGTTTTGGGACCACTTCTATTTAACATATTTATAAATGATCTTGAAATAGGCATTGAAAGCCATGTATCAGTGTTTGCAGATGACACAAAACTTTGTAAAGTAATAAAATGTGAGCAGGATATTGCTTTGCTGCAGAGAGATTTGGATAGATTGGGGGACTGGGCACTAAAATGGCAGATGAAATTTAACATAGAGAAATGCAAAGTTATGCACTTCGGGGTTAAGAATGCACAAGCAACTTACACACTAAATGGTAGTGAATTAGGGATAACCACACACGAGAAGGATTTGGGAATTATTATAGACAACAAATTAGGCAGCAATATGCAATGTCAATCTGCAGTTGCTAAGGCCAGTAAGATTTTGTCATGTATAAATAGGGGCATAAATTCTCGGGATGAAAATATAATTTTGCCTCTTTATAAATCGCTGGTAAGACTACACCTTGAATATGCTGTGCAATTTTGGGCGCTTGTTCTAAAGAAGGATATCATGGCACTGGAGAGGGTCCAGAGACGAGCTACAAAATTGATAAAAGGAATGGAGCATTTTAGTTATGAAGAAAGATTAAAAAAATTTAATCTGTTTAGTTTGGAAAAACAGCGCCTGAGAGGGGATATTATAACTTTATACAAATATATTCGGGGCCAGTACAAACCTTTATCTGGAAATCTATTCATAAACAGGGCTATACATAGGACACAAGGTCACACATTTAGGCTGGAAGAAAGGAGATTTCATCTAAGGCAAAGAAAAGGTTTTTTTACAGTAAGAACAATAAGGATATGGAATTTTCTGCCTGAAGAGGTGGTTTTGTCAGAGTCCATACAGATGTTTAAACTGAAATTGGATAAATACTTATAAAAACATAACATACAGGGATATCATTTCTAATTAGTGGGGTAATAGCTGCTTGATCCAAGGAGACATCTGACTGCTATTTTGGGGTCAATAAGGAATGTTTTCCTAGTTTGTGGCAAAATTGGAAGCGCTTCAGACCAGGTTTTTTGCCTTCTTTTGGATCAACAGCAACAACATTTGT
The DNA here is from genome assembly GCA_933207985.1 of Pelobates cultripes. Classification (NCBI taxonomy): domain Eukaryota; kingdom Metazoa; phylum Chordata; class Amphibia; order Anura; family Pelobatidae; genus Pelobates; species Pelobates cultripes. The sequence continues at coordinate 74,699,413 of OW240918.1, read as the reverse complement.
GAGGAAGGCTGAACTTGATGGACGCAAGTCTTTTTTCAGCTATGTAATTATGTAATACATGAAAATAAGGGGGAAGCAAGATCCTCTTTGGCAGTAAAAGATTACTTCTGCTGGGCAGGATAATTTTAATGCAATACACATTTTAAGTGCAGTGGTCAGTTATTTTATATTAAATTAGTATAAGTAGTAAATTTTCAGAGTTTGAAGGGGTATGAATGTAACGGCACCCTCAGCATAAAAGGGTTAAACCGCCGTTTAGTAGATCTTCCCCTTCCAGAGATACAGGCACAGCTACTGCAGAACACCAAACTCCCAAACTGAATACAAGGGAATGCTCCAAACTCCCGAACTGCATACAAGGGAATGCTCCAAACTCCCGAACTGCATACAAAGGAATGCTTCAAACTCCCGAACTGCATACAAAGTAGCACTCCAAACTCCCAAACTGGAACCTCAAGAATAGCTGCTAGCAGACGAACAGGAAAAGCACCCAAGCGGCTTACACTCCTAGCAATCAGTCTCTATCAGCATACAGTAAATCCCCCCAAGAACGAGACAGAGCTCCGTGTTGAGGGTCAAGCAGTGGTCTGGTTTAATGAGGGCTACCTGCCCAGTATTTATGCAGGTCTCCCACCTGGTGGACACTCCCCTAGGGGACCAAATGGTAGACTGTGACAAAGGACAGACATGAACCAATGACAGACACACAGAGGTAAAACCTCCCCACAATGCATCGTGACTTCCCTCCCTTTGTCCTGGAGATAATTGGGAAGTAATTCAATTATCTCCCAGGACAGAGGCAAAACTGCATTAACCACATGGCAGTAAAAGACAGTAAAAGACATAAAAATGTATAAAGTTACAACTGTTGCACAAAACATATACATTCTACCTATCCCCAGATAGCTTAGATATGAGCGCACAAAAGTACCGAATAGCGCTCAGATCCTATGCACACAGTCCAATCGCCGTGGAGTTAAAACGTTCACAAAGTCTGTTCTCCATACGAATAGACTCCACGGGATGGCTATCTGGGGTAATGCTGTTAATACGGTTTAAACTACTGAATGAACAGGCATCTGGTTAAATGACCGAATGCAGAAGCAAGGAAGCTGAAGGCTCAGCGGTGTTCACACAAGTCCGTTTTCAGTTCCATGAGTTGGGCGTCGAACACCGCTGTGCGTTCGCTTGTTTAAAATGTCCGGGACCTCGCGTTCGGTATATGAATGGCGGCCACCCAGCATTCATCAATTAAGCTGCGGTTAACCGCAGCTTCTGGAAGGTTAATTGCCGACACACTCCAGCTCCCAGGTGGTCCAGTCATTCGTGCGTTAGTTCGGTAGATTGAATCTACCGACCGCCGGGCAGAAAGGCACAAATAAGCCTTTTCTGCAGGGGAAAAGAAGGCTTTTAACATGGGGCCAAAATCCAAAGGCAACAGGCGAGCAACCAGGCTTCTCCAATGCAATGTGGCGACATTGGTCTCGTCACAATGAACATTTTGGACCACTCTTCAACAAGTTAAAAATCTTTAACTTGTTGAAAAGCTGTATGTGTGAAGTGTGTGTCCTCTTTTTTTTCTATTTTGCAAAAGTGCATATTTCAATAGAATCGATAAATTAGCCTGGTTACAACCCGCCTGGCTTTCAAGCAGAGAGGAGGTCCTGTTACTTTCTGGTTTGGTTAGTTCAGTGGTTAGCACCTGCCTTGCAAAGACTTCTCATGGAGCTGCATTGGGAAGTCATAGTTGCCAACTGTCCCGTTTTTGCCGGGACAGTGCCAGCAAGCTGGAGTCTCTCCCAGGCAATTTATCTAGCGTACTTATGCTTTACATCAATTCTTTCTTTGCATTCACAGGTTCAACAATCGACTCTATTGAGTGCAATGATAAATTATCAACTTACTAATAGGTATGATAATACTTGTGTGGGAAGAACTCGGTTATGGGTTTGCAAGACAACATCTTTGTAGTTTGCAACCTATATCCTATAACATATAGCTGCTCTCTGATTACTATCAACGTTGGGTCTGTACTCTTTCAGACTATAGTACGTCGTCCGTATCAACCTCCCTTAAAAATGTATTCCATAATCCCCAAATAAGAGTGATTTATTTGTAGTTTTTAGCTATATCTTATGTGATTTCCTCCATTTGTTTTACCCATTCCACCCTTTGGATCCATTCTCTAATGGACAAATGGTTTGCCTGTTTCCACTTAACTGGGATCAACTGATTAGCTGCCATGAGCAGGTGGAAGATCAGAGGTATGCCCTGTTTCTCCTGTATGGGTGGCGGTAGAAGAAACAACATGTACTCTGGGGAGAAAGGTATCTGTATGTTCGTGATAAGCTGGACAAGTGTGTGTATTTGTTTCCAAAATGTGTTTGTCAATTGGCATTCACATCATATGTGTGACTGGTGTGCGTTTTGTTGTTGAGCACTGGTATGTAGCTTATGTATTTTAGCTGGAGTGTAATGCCAAAGTGTAAGCCTTTTATAGTTACTTTCTTATGCGGCTGTGCTTGTGGATGTCTTGTGTGCTCTAAGGAATATTTGTTTTCACTGGATTGGCAATTCATCTGTCCACTTTACAGTGAATTTAGGAAGTTCAGGTAATCTTGTCTTTAGTATTAGTGCATACATAGTAGAGAGTAGCTTACTTTTTAGTGGGTGTGAAATGCACAGCCACTCAAAGTGTGTAGGTTCTCACTCACCTCTTGGTAAGAGCTTCATGCTCTGTATAAAGTGAACTAGTTGTGTGTATTGCATTTGTTGTGTTCCTGTGGGGTTGAGTAAGGAGATAAGAGAGGCGTTACTTTGTTTTCCTGAACCATATCTCAGAGCTGGAGGTAGGACTTGTCATGGCAAGGCTTGAACAATCTACCTGATACCCCTAGTTGGAATAGAGGATTGTGTGTGAGTAGGTATAGTGGGGAAGGGTACTGCAAAATTTCCGTGTTGCAAGCCATGGTCATCCATTCTTTGAGTGTGGCAGTAATTGTTGGGTGTTTGAGTTTTAAGAAGAGGAGGCCCGCTTTCTGTCATGGGATTGTCATAATGGGGGCGTCAAAGAATATGGCTTCTATAGTCACCCATTGATGTGTTGTACATTCTTTTGTCCATTCATAGATCCTGGTCAGGTTTATGGTTTTATGATATGTATCCATGTCTGGTAGACCCACCCCCCTCCTGGGGTGGTTTAGTGAGGAGCGAATATGCTAATCATGGATGAGTGTATGACCATAAAAAAGTTGTGAGGGTAGTCCTGAGTATATCAAAAAATGTATTTGGGAGTGCTATAGGTATCATTTGAAGTGCAGATAAAATGCGAGGGAGCACATTCATATTTATTACATTAATTCTACAGAATCAACCAAACCCTGGCCTGTGCCAATTTTTCAAATCCTTTGAGATAGCAGCTATAATCGGGGGAAAGTTAAATTCGCAGAGATGTCCAATCTTGATGTATCCCCATGTATTTAATGGATTTACTGGCCCAGGTGAAGTGGAATTTTTCCTTTAGGTGTGCTTCTAAGTCTGGTGTTGTGTGTAGGGGAAATATCTCGCATTTAGTGAGGTTAGCTTGAAAGTTGTATACCTTGCTATGGTTAGTCATTTCATCAGGTATGTTGGAGAGGGAGTGGAGTGGGTTGGCTGTATTCCACCTTGTTGATAGTAAAGCCTTGGAACTGCTAATTAACTCTAAGACCCTATAGGAATGGTTCTAGAACCAGTATAAATATCAGAGGGGAGAGAGGTCATCTTTATTATTGCCACTGCTTTGGCTATTTGGCCATTAATATGTAGTCAGGCAGTAGGTGTCGAGTAGATCACTCCCAACCAGTCAAGCCAGCGTGGCCCTATGTGTCTCATTGTAACCATCTTTAGTGACCAATCCACCCTATCGAACGCCTTTTCGGCATCGATAGTGAGCAAATTGCTCCTAGTCACCCAGTGAATTAGGTTTATGATTTTGGTGGTATTATTTTTTGCCTATAGTGGCCGGTATTTTTGTAAATAGTTTTATGTCAATATTGACTAGTGAAATGGGCCTATAGCTGCCACAACTTGTTGGGTCTTTACCTGTTTTAGGGATTAGGGCTATTGTTGCTTTTAATGCCGAATGAGGTATGTGTTCTGTTGAATTTTTGGAGTTGAAGGCATTTAGAAATGGTTGAGCTAGGACCTGGGACATGGTCTTGTAATATTTGTCAGTGAAGCCATCAGGGCCTGGACTCTTGCCTACCGGTACTTGTTTGATTGTTTGGTATAATTCGTCAGCTGATATAGGGCTGTCCAAATAGTCCATCATATTCGATGATATTGTATGTTTAATTCTCTTTTGGAGAAAGAGCTGGATGTCATTATGTGTGGGTGGAATGTCCCTCAGATTTTATAGCTCTGTGTAATATTTTTGGAAGGTTGTAATAATGTCTGGCATTAAGCTGGTTTGGGAGCCGTCTGGGAGTTTAATGTTACAGATAAAGGTCGATTGCTTGTCTTGTCTCAGTGATTGGGCTAATAGTCAACCACTTTTCCCACCCTGTGAGTAGTATGTGTGTTTCGTTAATTGTAGTTTGCACTTGACATGCAGTTGTAGGGTGGTTGTTAGTTCTGAGCGTTTTGCGATAAGTGTTTTGTAGGTTGATAGTGATTTATCACAAGAGTGTTGCTCTTCTACTGTTTTTATATCCTGAGTCAGATTCTGGACCCTCTTTTCTCTCTGGCGTTTTTGTCCTGGGGCTAGATTTATTAATTCCCCTCTAATGACACATTTATGCTCTTCCCAGAACATGGCAGGTGTTGTGCTGTCCTTCAGCCTAGATACCAACTCTGGATTATTGAGCAGGAGATCATTTAACTTCTGTTGGGGAGATGGGTTTGGCAAAGATTGGATCATCAGATCAAGTGTCAGTGGGGCATGGTCCGACCACGTAATCGCCCCATAGGAGGCTGCTTTAATGAGGGGGAGATATCTATGTTGAAGGAATATCATATCTAGGAGTATAGCTACCTGTGGGTGGTGAGAAATACAAATAGTCTCTTCGGGAGGGGTTCATGATCCTCCAGCTAGAGTTGGGTTTGTGTAGTATATTATTGAAGTGCATGTGGGCCGGTATGAGGTAGTCACTGTAAGAGGAGGATGTGTCTAGATCTCCGTCTAGTGTAATATTTATGTCCCCCCATAATGAGAATTTCCTCTTGGAATGTAGAGAGTTTGTTTAAAATCTTCTTCAACGTCTGACATTGTTTCTTGTTCGGGAGATAGAGGTTTGCTAACGTCACTTGTGTGTTACCTAATTTCCCTTTCACAAATATTTGTCGCCCAGCATCACCTGACAGTTACTCTCTAAATGGGAATGGGACCTGACTCCCCAACAGAATTGCCACCCCTCTAGATTTCACCTCTGTAAAATGACTAAAGTAGCCAGTGGGGTATCTACAATTCCTCAGTGATGTAGCTGAGTCCCTATGAAAATGAGTTTCCTGCACAAAGACTATCTCAGCCCTGTGTTTATGGAAATCTGTGAGCTCTAAAGTTCTTTTTTTCCGGGGTATTTAATCCATGTGCGTTGTGTGAGTGGAAACGAAGAGATGTCATGATGCGAGTGTGGCGAAACCGACCTCGCCACTGGGCATTGGAGAAGACTGATTGCCAGCCTCCTGCCATGTAACTATGGCCCCTGGGATGTATTGCCCTTTAAAGACATGATTTGGGCATAATGGACTTGTGTTGTGCTGCTGCTGGCCCTTTATGAACCATCTGGGGACATACTGTGGAGTTACTGGGTGGCCACCATTAAATGTATCAGGGGCACATGGTGAGAACAATGGGTGGCGGCCATTTTAACTCACAGACACTGTTTGGACTTTTCTTCACGGTGCCATCTCGCCAGTATTTGGTGCACGAAGACATCATTCAGTAGTTTTAAACTATACAACAGGGGACACATTATACAGTAATTATTTTTCATATAGCCTGTATATGTTCTGCGGAATTTGCATTAAACTGTATCTTCCAAACTACTAAACGGATCTGGGTGAATTTTGGATATGTGGTTCACCTAGATCCCCCAGTTCCGAGGATATACTTTTATGGGAATATTGCATGTTTTGGGGTCCCTGTGATATGTTTTATAATACTGTATTTCTCTGCCTGTGATAATTATATTAACCATTGTGTTCAGTAATCATATCACAGGCAGAGGGGAGGATTGTGTGTGGGAGTATCTGTGTGTATTGTACAGATTGATTGGTTGTATTTCAAAACCATGTGGGCAGTACTATGTTTGTGGATTGTGAATAAAAGAGTCTGTATGTGCCAGTACAGGCAGTTCTGCTTGACCTCAAAACAAAGTTTTGTCTCGTTATTGGGGGAATTGGATTATATGCTGATTGCCAGGAGTGTAAGTTGATTGTATGCTTTTCCTGTTCAGCTGCTTACAGCATTCATATGCTTGAGAGCATTGGTATGCTTCTCCGGTTTGGTGGTTGTGGTGTCTGCTGCAGTGCTTGGAGTCCTCAGGAAGTGCTAGGAGCATCCTTCAACGGAGGTACCCAGTCGGGGTGCCAGGTGATCCGTTACAGCGAGTGCCTTTAGTATAGGTATATTATAGATGTCGTAGATGTCGTCTCACCCACTAAACGTGTCTTTGCGTACCTAAGTGTAGCAGTAGTCTGCGCACCACTAAATTCGGTATGTACACTTATCAAATGATATATCAAACACAAATAAGAAAAATTAGACTGTAGGTTTGAAAACCCCCCACAAATATTATACAATTATCTTAACAAATAATGCTGGGAATGCTTGGGAGTGAGCCCAGGGAGTTGAGAGTATTTCGTCAAGAAAGATGGTGCTCACCTAAAATATGAACTAAGTACAATCCCCAAGTTTATGGGGTAGAGTGAAAATCGACCAAATGAGTAGTAAAATATATCTTGGGAGTATTAATGTTCTATCTCTGTGCAGGTGACAGAACTGGGAACTAATTGGGTGCAAGGCAAAGTACAAACTCGAAACAGTTAAATCCACCTCATGTTCATGTTATGTTTGGGAGACCTTGATAGTGGTTCCTATCCTATTGGGAGAGGGGGTAGTGGAGGAGGGGGGGAAGAGAAGGGAGAATGAAAGATGCATATATTTTAATTAACTTGTTACTGTCCTGCCAATCAGGCTTTAAGTGCCTCATGCCCTACGGTCCTTCCCATCATGAGGATAAACAGGTTTGACTTTGCCATTTAGGACATCCCTTTATTTCAGAGGTATACATAATGTAAGAAACAATACACCTGTGTGATGTGAAGAAAGGTCATCATGCTCTGGTTGCCTCCAGTAAAAATGAACTAAACAGTTTGGTGACTTGTCCTTGAGTGTTGAGGTTTCATTAGGGAGGGATCTGAACTTACTATTAGGACCATCATATGGATGTTCATGAAGGGGATATGGTTGAAAAAATTAGGAACAAGTCACCTAGATTCATGGGAGGTTTGTTGAAGTCCTGATCATCTGGTGAGGCGGGTAGAGGCCTATAGTCCAGCCACAAGTCCTTACTTAAACATGGAGCGCAAAAGATTGTCGCTGGGGTAGATTAGAGGCTTCCAGGTTAGGTTGTGGGGAGTTTCAGTCCATTATTTGGGTATTTGGAAGTTCCAGGGCTCTGAGGAAGGGTTTAATGTCTATATGTGTGGCTATTGAGAAGACGCTACCCTTATGGTTCACAATTAAAGTGAAGGGAAATCCCCACCTGTATTTTATATTGCGTTGGCGCAGATGTTCAGTGATGGGCTTGAGGGATCTTCTGGCCTGTATTTGAACCAAGACAGGTAGACCTGTATCGGGTTGCCGTGAAACAAAATAGGTTGAGAGGAGTCTTTTAGAGCCCGCAGGATACTGTCCTTAACTGTGAAATAATGGACTCTGCATATGATGTCTCTCGGAGCCTCAGATGCCGCTCACCGAGGGACATAGCGATCTGTGTGCTTTGTCCAGAATAATTGGGTTTTCCCCAGTTTCTTGAGAATAAGATTAAACAATTGAGATAGAGTAGACATTACATCTTCTCCTTGGGCTCCTGGAAGACCTCGCACTTGCAAGTTGTTTCTGCGGGTGCCTTTATCCAGGTCATCCAGTTGTCTCTGGAGCGATGACATGACTTGGGAGTGGAGGAGAGGTGGGTAACCTGAGACTGTATAACATCCCTCTCATCCTCCAGGTCCGTGACCCTGTGGTTTACTTGTTGAACTTCGAATCCCAGCATTTCTAAATTTGATCAGAAGGCCGCTTCCAGCTTGTCTAACATATTAGCTAGGTCTGCTTTCAATTTCAGTGGATTCTTGTTTGAGTTGTAGGGAGCTGAATTAGTGCACTTCCATTCAGCTCCGTGGTTGGCCACACCCCCCCCCCTTCTACAATGAACAAAATTATAAATACAAGACTTTTGTTTTTGCCCCCATTTTTCAATAGCTGAACTCTAAGATTTTAGACTTTTTCTATGTTTCAATTAGACAACATGATTATTGCAAAATTGTGCCTAAGGCTGGTCACAATAAAAGGCCACTCTAAAATGTACAGTTTTACTGAGTCCGGGGGGTCCAAAAACCAATCAGTATCTGGTGTGACCACCAATTGCAAGGGGCACTCTCACATGGACGTTGTGGAGGGACTACAACACAAAGTTACAAACCAATGGCAACCCCAAAACACATACAAATTCCTACAATTGTTACATCCACTGATATCCCTGATCTGGGTGACCAACATATCCAAAAATCTCCCAGATCAGTTCAGGGGTTTAGGAATTTAATGGAGGTGTTAGTTTGACCGACCACACACAAGGCTCCTGCACAGAAATAGTTCCATGAGTTTAGGTTGTGAGGTTGATCTATTTCAGGAAGTCTCAAAACCTAACAAATCCACGAACAGAACCCCCTGGCTCATAGTAGCATTTGTTCCCCTAGTTTGTGGAAACAAAACTACCAAATAGCGCTCTCCTGGCTGGTCTGGGAAAGGAAGTAGGCGTTTGCAAAGTTTGACTGGTGTCCGGGAAGTTGAGTGTCCAATTTTAGTTCCAGACACTCGGCGACCAAGTCCCTCCGCCTCCTTTCGTGTGAGCAAGATGGCCAGCGTTTTCTCCTGCACATGGCGTTTGACTATACAAACGATGGCCACACATGAGAGCACTTAATCCACTGTTTCTTTGGAATAAATGAGCCAGGGGGTGGTCAGTGTTCGGTAGTTTCAACTCCCGAACAAAAAGAAAGTCAAAGTACTGAATAAACAGGGTAGTTTCATCACAGGGAGATTTTGCAAAGGCAGCAGATAAGAGAACTGCCGGTTTTACAAGCTGCTTTAGATATACCCTCAATAAAAAAAAAAAAGCATAGGCATGTATGTTTTCATTTGGGAAATATCTACTAATCAGTGATTTTTATTTAGTTTGTATTTGGGCAGTGGAGTGCTCTTTAAGTCTCTTACGGCTATGCTTAAAAGATGACATCCAGTGTTTAGCTATAACAGCTATTTGGAATATAACAATAATTATGGGATTGTTTTTATTTTAGAATCAATTCAGTGGTGAATTTGTTGGAGTTGGATCAAGTAAAACGTACTGGATCCATGGAAAGCCGTCTGGTTTTCTTAGAAGAACAGGTGAGGTATTAGGTTTTTTATCCCAGTGCAACATACTACTTTTATGAACAATTTCATAATTATAATTCACAGTGGATATTCTACAGGTTCCATATGATTCTAAATAAAATGTGTTTCTTTTGACTAAACTTAACCTGTAAAATGTTGTATTGTAAAAATCAATTACAAAAAAAAACTTTGCATTAAATTAAAAATCAGCTTATCAATAATCACAAAACATCAAGCAGGCATTCATAATGATATATCTATAAATAAATCCAAATTGACTGCTCTGAAAGATAAATTGCAATAGCATAAAATAAACAAAAATTATTATTAATAAACCTATATATTATATAGTGTTTGTATATTCTTGTTTGTCATTGTATGCCTCCATGTGTGTGTAAGACAAAGCACTTTGAATATTTAGCACTTTGGATCATCTTACATGAGCTACATGGCCTCCACATTATACACAGGTACCATTTGGCTCTTACTTTGGAACTGTAGACTGCATATTGAGACATATTGCTACTTATTATGGCTTACATTGCTGCATTGTTTCCTGGTTAAATAACCCAGGAGTATGTTTATGTCTAATGACATCTGGTGTGTTATTGGTGTTGTATTCTTGATTTAAATGTATGTAATACATTTTGTTATAAAATTTTAAAGAGCAATTATTTGTATTAAATAGTTTAGAAATCAAAGTTAATGTAATACTGTTTTACTTATCACAATGTGATTTTTAGAGCATTTGGGGTAAAGAGTTGGGCTTAGGGCATTGATTTAGAATGCTTTAAGGTGGGGTTAAAGTAAAATATTCTGGAAGTTACCATAAAATATGCTCTGAATCTTTTAGCCATCTAGCAACACTTCTGCTAACCTCAGAACTCTGTTATAATGGCCTTGTTTTAGGTAATATAATTGAAAAATGTTTGTATTTGTTACCTTTAATAAATTATATGAATACACTGCTTTACACTAATTGATATATTTATTTTTACATTTACATTTTAATGTGTATAAAAACTATAGACCAAAATGTTATTAAATATTTTTTGTTTCATGATTAGACATTGAAATCTGCGAGAGCCTTGAACTGGATTATTAACACACTCCTGGAAAATGGATTTGGTTCCAAGGATTCTGCTCCTGTGATTGGTATGCATGCAAGGACATGCACTTTCAAATAATTGTATTAAATACACAGTAACATTTTCATTTTTGTTCTCAATTTTATATTAAAGTCGGAGGAGATGAATTTGAACTACTTAAGATAGACTAACCATTCATAAAAAAAATTGCTGGTATAAAAAGCAAATAAAATAATGATCTTAAACTACATTAATACTGCAAAATATTTGTTAAGAGGTTTACAAAATAACTCCGCTATAAAATAATGTTGACAATCTATTATTATGATTATGTGTTTTGGTTAAAATAACACCCAGCCTGTTGATAATGTGATTCTGTTGTGGCTGATATGTGATTATTTTGTGTATGATAAAATGTAAATATAACAATGCCATATGCCTATGCCTACAGAGCTGCTATTATTATTTTTTCCTATTCTCAACCATTGCTATTTCAGATCTTTTGACTCCATTGTTTCTTATCTGTCTCATTATTTATTACGTCAGTCCCCAGTTTTCTTGTTACATTAAAACAATAAGCAAGAGATTAATTTTTCCATATTTAAAAGTGTATTATAACATGTTAAATTCTACATCTATCACATGCATAATTGAAATAATTTAAATACATTCAGCTCTTACCTATCAATTCACTAACCTTTGGCACTTTAGATGTTTTGAACTACACCTCCCATGATGCCTCCCATAATGCCAGCATTATGGGTGCAAGAGCATTATCGGGGATGTAGTCCACAACATCTGGAGTTCCAACGGTTGCCTGTCCCTGCACTAGACTTTGCAAAATTGTCATCTCCAAAGAAATGATTTACAATTGAATAAGCACTTTCAATCTTTCTTGTTTTTCCCAGCATAAGTGCAGAGTTTGCATGACACAATGAAAAGACTAGCATTGGCAATTCACAGCTGAGAAACCAAAATGTTTTGGTGAGACTGAAACATATAACAATAGTGACACAATCTCTTTAATATTGTAATGATGTAATTTATTGTTTTTGCATTGTTATGGGCACAAATGTAGACACATATAGATCAACCCACAATTACTTTCATGCTTTGTAAATTGAAAACTGGGGATATCCATTGTCCTTTTAATAAGGATTTATGTACCATGTATATTTATTTCAGTGGGTAAAACATTTATTTGAAGAAAATCCCTAAAAATGTATACATATATTATTAAAGCTGTGTTTTCTCACTCTATTGTTATTATAGTGTCTACAAAACTGATTGGAGATATGGATGTGACAGATAAAGATGAGTGTCCTCATTCTCAGTGTCATGTAAATGCCAGAAATATATATTACCCGGACTCTAATATTATTCGTTTTCCAGTTCCTGATGAGAAGGTGTCGTGGAAGGTAAGATAATATGTCTTATATATCTAGTAGTCTAATGGAACAGAAGTGAAAAAATAAAAATGCTTTTTCCTTATATAAAGTGTCAACATGAATGGGTAGTTACTTTCTCCTCCACAGCTGGGCAGGTGGACGCTTGTTTTAAAATCTTCCATCCACCTTAAAGAAAAATAATATGAAATATATATATCCATATACAAAATTACATAAATAATTTCATAAATATGCACGTAGACTTTAAATATATAAATATGTATATATACTTCTATTCTACGTGCATATTTATGTAATATTTTTACATAAATAGGTAATTTTATTGATTGCAATTTGAGGGACCTGCCTGACAACCCAGGCCAAAATTCCAGAGAAGTTAATTTGCTAGCACTGTATTTAACCCTGTAACTTTCTATGACACCCTGAAACCTGTACATGGGGGGTACTGTTTTACTCTGGAAGCTTCGCTGAACACAAATATTAGTGCTTCAGTAAAACATATCACAGCGATGATATTGTCAGTGAAAGTGACTTTTTTTGCATTTTTCACACACAAACAGCATTTTCACTGATGATATAATTGTTGTGATATATTTAACTGTTTTGAAACACTAATATTTGTGCTCAGCGAAGTCTCCAGAGTATAACAGTACCCCCCATGTACAGGTTTTCTAGTGTTTTTGAAAGTTACAGGGTCATATTTAAGGGTTATTGTGACGAAGTGCCCTTCGCCACTTGTGCCTGGAGAGGACTGCTTGCCTGCCTCTTGCCCTATGACTATGGCCCCTGGGATGTATTGCCCTTTAAAGACATGATTTGGGCATAATGGATTTGTGTTGTGCTGCTGCTGGCCCTTTAAGAACCATCTGGGGACATACTGTGGAGTTACTGGGTGGCCACCATTTCCTGTATCAGAAGCACATGGTGAGAACAATGGATGGCGGCCATTTTAACTCACAGACACTGTGGACTTTTCAACACGGTGCCATCTCACCAGTATTTGGTGCACAGAGACATCGTGCAGTGGTTTTGGACTATTGTTTTTCATTTAGCCTGTATATGTTCTGTAGAATCTGCATTAAACTGTATTTTCCAAAGTACTGAACGGATCTGGGTGAATTTTGGATATGTGGTTCAACCAGATACCCAAGGATATACTTTTTATGGGGTTATTGCATGTTTTGGGGTCCCTGTGATGTGTTTTATGAAACTGTATTATTTCTGGCCAGCAGATAATTGAGCTTTGTGTATTGTAGAAACTCAATTATCTAGCCTGGCCCAGAGGAGGAGTTTTGTGTTGCATAAATTGTGAGTTCTGTGTGCCAGTAAATCAGTCTTGTTCCAGCATTAAGCCTTGGCTCATGTTTGGAGGATTGGAGAAATACACTCTGGGGATTGCTGTAATCACTATACTCCCCAGGGTATGATCACTAAGTTCTGCTAAGAGCTTTTTCCTGTTCCTGCTCTCTGGGGAAAGAGAGGTTCACCCACTGGAAGCTGGATCCTGGCCTTGGGTCCAGGGTGGGTGGAGACAACAGAGACCCCGGCACAGTTGCATCGCTGGAAGTGGGGTCTGCAGTGCTGATAGTGTCGGTTGGAGTGCTTGGAGTCCTCAGCGAGCACTAGGAGCATCGATTGGCGGAGGTACTCAGTCAGAGTGCCAGCGGTCCGTCACAATTGGTGGGCTCTTCGTCACAGTTATATTTTTTCACATTGAAAATTGCCAGGTTAGTTATGTTGCCTTTGAGAGCATAGCCCAGGAATGAGAATTACCCCCATGATGACATACCATTTGCAAAAGAAGACAACCCAAGGTATTGCAAATGGGGTATGTTCAGTCTTTTTTAGTAGCCTCTTAGTCACCAACACTTGTCAAAGTTAGCATTCAAAATAGTTTTTTGCATTTTTAACACAAAAACAAATATAAATGCTAACTTTGGCCAGTGCTTGTGACTAAGTGGCTACTAAAAAATTCAGAGATTTATGACAGATAACAGTGTTACAATGTCATGTTAAATGTTAAAAATATATATTTTGAAACAGCAATTTCCTATTTGTACTTATAGCCCTATAACTTGCAAAAAAAAAGGAAAAAGGCACATAAACACTGTTTTTTTTTTTAATAAATATTTTATTATTTTCCAATATTAAATCAACAAGACATAAACAGAAATACATTCACGTGCATACATACATAGCGGAGCACAAGGTGTTCATACTATATATCTTAGGGTGTTTTTAACCTCATGAGCAAATTTAGAATCTATTTAGCTGTTTTTTTTATTTTTTTATAAAATAGATAAGTAAAAGTAAAAGTAAAAAAAAACATGTTTTTTTCCAATTTTTCACCATATTTTTTTTAAAGTAAATTATATGAAATTATACAAATAATGATATGTAATAATGATATGTAAAGAAAGCCTTTCTTGTTCTGAAAAATATATAATTTGTATGGGAACAGTAAATGAGAGAGAGGAAAATTACAGTTAAACACAAACACCACAAAAGTGTTAAAACAGTTCTAGCCACAAAAATATCATAGGAGAAATGTATTTGACTGTGCCTTATTTCCATGTTCTTTTCTATTATTTTCTTTTCCTTTCAGTAGGATATTTGTTTTCCTTCCCACTATGGGATGTAATACACTGACTCGGTATTCAGAGTACACTTACGATAAACAAATTACATTAACCACAAGAGAAGGGGGACCACCTCTGTTGTACAAACGGTGGCCCTACCCAGAAGCAAACAGGGCTCCTAGTGAATCTGACTGGGTGACTGACAGATAAAATAGACGTAACATCAGGGCCCCCAAGATTCTGGGGCAAAGAAGAAACTTCCTCAGTGAAACTGAATCCAAAAAGCTAGAACAAAGCGCGCAATCTGGGAACTCATCATTAGTTATCTCAGCAGGACTCAATCTAGCTTAAGTCGAAGGCAACATTAGGTGAATAGCTGAGTTATATAATGAAGTATCAGGTAGGACCAAACGACTGCCCTACAGAGGACAAGGTGTCCATACAGGAAAGATGGATATGGTTTGATCTTATACATGCATGTTATATGATGTTACAGAAGTATGAGAGACTTTGTCATTTGAAAGGTACGACGACCCCCCAGATGTACTTCTGTACCCTACCACTTGGTTACTATAAAAATCAATAAACTTCAATTATCAAAAAAAAAAAGCTTTAGTCCTTAACATACAACATGACCAAAACAGCGTGGTCCTGAAGGGGTTAAAGAAGCAATGCAATAAATAATTACAGCAAACATTTTCCATAGCAATTAGTTGGTTCTGTGACTCTTTCCTTCTAGTTTTCTCTCTAGGCTAAAGTATCTTCAGAAAAGAGAATGAGTCATGAAATTATTTTTGCCAACTCTGTATGGATCCTAAATCTGTGCTGGCACATCAATTCTATTGTCTAAACACAAAGATAATTTTCCAGCAGTGTATTGAAGCATGACCATATATTTATATCACTTCTCAATTCTTTTCCTCCAGGAAACGTTGTCTGGCAAGATGAAAAAAGCTCTTTTAAAAGCATATGCCATTTTTAATTAGATTTATAATGCTTCCCTTATGATACATCTACCATTTTAAATTATAGAGCAGCGATTCCCAAAATTTGTGCCACAGCACCCCGGGGCACCATGACAGGCACACCGGGGCGCCCCAAAATGTTTCCCCAGTGCTGTGATCATATGATCATAGCACCGGGAACCGTACTTTACTCTCCCCTGCAGGCTTTGCAGGACCGGAGGGGAGATCAAAGATCTCTCTCTCTCTGGTCCGCTAGCAGTGTAATACTGCAGCCAGCAGGGGAGGGAAGGCTCAGAATCTTGTGAGAGTGAACTCTAGCTTCTGGAGCTGCAAGAGTTCACTTTCACCACTGGGACCACCAGGGATTGCATTGCACTGTCCCCCCTCCCAGGCAATGGTAAGAAGGGAGGGGGGATATGAATTTTATTTTAAAATTAAAAAAAGTTTATATACACACACACACTGCCCCTCCATACACGCACACTGCCTCCCCATACACACACACACTGTCCCTCCATACACACACACTGCATCTCCATACACACACACTGCCCTTCATACACACACTGCCCCCCATATACACACTGCCCTTCCATACACACACACTGTCACCCATGCACACACACTGTCCCATACACACACATACTGTAACCCTCACACACACTGTACCACACACACACAGTGTGCCCCTCACAGACACTGCCCTCCCCCACTCACACTCTGCCCCCCACACACATTCTGCTCCTTATACACACACACACACTATACCCCTTAAATACACACTCTGTACCCCTCAATACACACACACTGACCCCCACACACCGTACCTGTCACACACGCTGCCCCTACTCACACTGTACCCCTCACACACACTGTATCCCTTAAATACACACACACTGTACCCCTTAATACACACACTGTACCTACCACACACACTGCCCCTACACACATTGTACGTCTCATGCAAACAATGTACTCCTCGTGCACACACTGCACCCTTAAAGCACACACACAGACACACAGACACACACACACTACATCTGTCACAAACACAATGCACCCCGTATACACATTGCACCCCTCACACAAACACACACATACTGCACTCTTCACACACACACTTAACCCCACATATTGCACCCCTCACACACACACACACACACACACACACATTGCACCCACCAAACACACACAAACACACACACACTACTAAACCTATCCCTTACTATAGCCCCTATCCTGGAAGACCCCAGGTAAGTTGTCAAACTGTACTTAAACAGTTTGACTACTTACCCTGGGATGGCACCATGGCACTCCTGGCACCATAACCACTACATAGGTGGTTATTGTGCCTGGAATGTTTCTTTAAATAATCTACCCGTGCCCTTACCAAGATTAGGTTCTGGGTTCGCCCTTGACAGGAAAACATTTATGCTGCGGCCCAGTATATGCCGCAGCGCTGTACATTTATACAACCTAGAAATTTTTTTTACTTGGGGCGCCTTGGAAAAATATTGAAATATCAAGGGTGCCTTGAACCTAAAAAGTTTGGGAATCACTGTGATAGAGGAAAGATACCTTGCAGAAGTGATAGCAAATACATATATTTTTCAATAAATGTAAGATACGTGGTCCTTCTCCTCACCTGTCAATCAATTTCTCAGAATAACAAAGGCATGCCATGTTTTTCCAAGAAATGAGTGTGAGTAAAGAGCAGGACGTTCCTCCTCTCTATCATATCGGTAATGGGACTTGTGCTTTAAATACTGAGATTATTTATCTGGTGCATATGTCTTCTTCTTTTTATGAAGAGAGTAACCAGTGCTACTATTTTCAGTCATTGAGGCAAGCAATGTTAAACAAGCAAGTGGGGAGTAGATATAGGTGGGATTGGTGGGATTAGTGTTTACCTTTTGATTCAGTTTTTTGGTGACATTGTCAATACTATCAAAGCAGTAAGTATTAAATTAATGTTTCCTAAAGAATGCAGTTATATAATTTATCACTATGATTAATGTTTATTCTGTATATAAATTGTATTACTTAAAATGGGCCAGGGATAACATGTTCATTTTAAATAACACTCCATGAAAGCAGTGCTTACTTTTTTTGGTTTCTCTTGCTTTGGCATTCCCGATACAAATATGTAAAGTAGTTGCTTTGAACTTGTTGCCCACATTCTGCACACATGCCCTATGATCATGCCTATGAGGATGTTGTCTTCTTGTGAAACGTGCTTAAATAGGTGCTAAAGTCAATCTAGTGTGCCACCCTCCATTGATTATGACACAACATAACTCATTTGCAATTATGTTGTCTCTTTATTTTGTCTTAAACAGTTATTTTATTTGTATTGTGATGTATGTCGATTGTTGTTATTATATCAGAATGTATGAAACAGTTAAGGTTAATCGAGTAGAAAGAAGAGTTTGAAGGAGCAAGGATGACCTCAGCTAATCCAATGTTTTCCCATAGGAGGCTAGTGCACATGCATGGCAAAATGCAGCACAGCACCAATCAGAGCTGAAATCACTTTCTTATTATCTGAGGGACAGTCACTAGAGCCATTTACACTCTGCAATGAAGACATTATGTTTAGCAGAATGGCAATTATTTTCATTGAGGGTTAAAACATCATGGCCTGGATGAAGTGGTCTGGGTGCTTATAGTTTCCTTTTAAGATTAATCATTTTTTTAATAGGTTTTGTCTTCTAAGTTACAATACTACCTGTCCAGTTGCAGTACTTGGCAAAATATGTGACATGCATACAAATATCTACTATAATTATATATATTTATAATAAATAACATTATTTGTTTTTATTGAATTTTATTCTCTTTTTTTGTTTGTTTGTTTGTTTTGTTTTTTTGCTAGGTGGAATTTATTATTTACAATCCTCCCTTCTATACAGCTGTTAGAAGAAATAAACCTTCTTATGACCCTTATACAAAGTAAGCATTACTAAATTCTTTTAATGTATACACTTTTCATCAGCACATACAAGAAATCAATATCAATATTTTTGTTGCTTTTAGCTCTCTGGAATCACTTTTAAAAATCAAATATAACACCTTGGATGGAAGCATTAATCGTCAAAGTTATTGTGATACATATGTGGTAGAAGATGGACTGCCATTGTAAGTGTTGTAAAGACTGTGTGCATGTGTATTCCCAAATATTTCTGTTACAAAACTAAGATAATGTAATGGTTTATTTTTGAAAATGTGAATTGTAGTAATCTGACATTTTGACAATTAAATTGCAATGGATAGTTTAAAATAACTACTTGATTGATGTAGAAATTGTTTAAAATAGATCTTGTAGTAGTGATAGGGCATGAACAAAAAAACAAAGGAAGGGTGTGCCTTTAATGTAAACATTTTGTACAAATAAAATAATATGGTCCAAATAACTTAACACTAGTCCAGAGTAATAAAGTCCACAATGGTATGGAAAATTCTTGCAGAGCAGTAGTGATTCGTCACGGGTGCAGACTTGTAATTTCAGTGGAACATATGAAAAAGCAGCAGAGAAACGAAAATCCAACAGTGCAGTAAGTAAATATACTTGGATATTAAGAATTATAAGTAGGTAATACTCACAATTTCCTGAGCTACAATCCAGCTTTGGTTTTTAAATGCATGAAGTGGAATGATCCCCACTCAAGGATATATGGAGTATGACTCGAAATTCAATAGTCCAGCGGTGGTATGGTTCAATATATTGAGCAGGCTCACTGTTCGATGTATAGCGTATGGGTGGTACAATTCCCACCTAAGGATTCTTTGGGCGTCTATGTCTGTAAGTAAAGGGAGCAAATTGCTCACATCCTGCTGTAGTGTTTAAAAAGTATTTTTCCTGTCCTACAGCCCTTATGACGTGAGCAATTTGCTCTCTTTACTTACGGACATAGACGCCCAAAGGATTCTTTGGGCGTCCATGTCCGTAAGTAAAGAGAGCAAATTGCTCATGTCCTAAGAATCCACACCGGACCTTCACCGGAAACCGTGGCAAAATGCATGTAAATCCGCAATAAGTAATCTGATACAATATGATAATATTTTTCCCTTAGTATTTAAATATTTCCAGATCAAGAACATCCTCCAATTACATAAACTTCAACAACATGTCAATTCACAATATTCATCATTCATTAAAGTCTGTTTAGATAATTCTTCTTATATAAAATCCCTTTTTACGTGCTACAAAGCACTGATACTCCCAAATTCAGAAGCCATCTTTTATCATCAAATGAGAAGAAAAGTGGCTGAAACAACTTATTGTGTCACAAATATATACACACTCTTATTTAAATTATTACATTAGTGTATTGCATATTTTAAAAAAAATCATCATACAATAACCACACATAATATAAGACCATGAATCTACCTTATTTTCCTTATAAAATAAATATAGCATAATTAAAACGGTTATATCAAGGTTACAGTCTCAAAATCAACATTTAGTCCATAAGGCACTAAAGTCTCTAAATTAAAAATTAATTTAATCTAATTTTGATACACCCCCCTCCAATGTCCTTGGACTGATTGCATCAGATAAAAAGTCAGTTGGATGTGTTTTAAAAAAAAAAAATGCAACAATACACTGTGGTTCCTATAGCCCTTTTGATATTGTATATATGTTCCCATATACTTGTTTGAAGGATGTTCTACCCACATATTGATACCCACACGGACATGCTAGAACATATATCACATTCTTGGGACTGCATGTTATAAAGGACCTAATCGTATAGTTTTTGTTTAGTAAAATATGATTCAAATCTTTCTTTCTTTTTCTTTTAAATTTTTGTTAAACTACCCACTGTATGGGCTGTGGTATAACAAAATTTTTTAAATAAAATAAGCCAGTCAGATCAGAGCCCAACCACGATGGGATTACAGCAATTTATTATAAGGTGTTGAAAATACACTTCTCATGTGTTTTTTTTTTTGTTTTGTTTTTTAACTTTCTGATTATTCTCATTTATTTGTTTGAAACATTGGCAGGAATCCAATTGGTCGTACTGGACTGAAAGGGAGAGGAAGTTTGTCTTGGTTTGGACCAAACCATGCTATGCACTTCATAATAACACAGTAAGTAGTAGTGTAAAAAAAAATTATTTCTGTCCTCTCTACTGCTCATGGTAACATAGTATTCATCAAAACCAGTTCCATTTACATCATGCTGACAGACTTTGTCTACTCTCAAGTACTTTAAGAAGACCCTCAAAAGTTAAATCATAGAAAAAAAAATCATAAAATTTTCTTGAATAACTTACCTCTACATACATAAATTATGGTCTATATATTCAGTATATATATATATATATATATATATATACATATATGCGTGTGTGTAGACACACCTGTGTAAATGCAGTGAATGTGCAAAGTGCGTGTATTTAAATGCTCAGGTGGAGGTTTGAATTCTCAAATTTGCATAACAGAGTGTACTTGTGTGGAGGGTTGTTGTGCATGTCTACAGGTATATATTTGTATAACTTTGCATATTCCCCTCTTTCCGTACTTGTATCCTTCTGTCCATATTATCCTCTTCTGTCCCTCAACCCACCTCCCTCAACATATTTTGAGGAACTCTTGAAGCATGAATGCATCAACAACTCTTGAAGCATGAATGAAGAATCCTAGCAGAGAGTGCAAGCTCTCAGGACCAAAACGTTTATGCCACTTGGCCATGCAGTCTCACCCTTTGTCAGCCATTTCTCTTCACCCTACCTCCTCTCCTGCCATGTATGTAAGAAGAAACTAGTAGATAAGTGAGATAACCTAACCCGGTTCCATGCTTGACTAATGTCAGGTTTCAATTTCTTCAGTGACCTCACACTGTGGTACATTGGCCTATTTTTATGTGTCTTTTTAAATTTTATGATACATTTGTCTGAGCTCCTTTTTAGCTACAAGCTACCTCCATTGACCCCCTCTCTTTATTCTTAAGTTTTATGTCTCCCAGCCTATTCCCCACTTTGTCTCTGTAAAGGATCCTTCTATTCGTGCAGCGATGATCCTTGCAGCTTCTCCCGAATTCCAGCTGAAACAAAGTGATTATAACTCCCAATCCCCCAAACATGAGTCGAGACTTCATGAAGGGGTAAAGCGATCTGATTTACTGTGGGCTACCCGCCCGGTATTTATGCAGGTCTCCCACCTGGTGGACACTCCCCTAGGGGACGGATGGAAGACTGGGACAAAAGTAACACAGTAGCCAATCACAGTGGCTATAGCATAAGCACTCCCCTTTTACATAAATCACTCCCTCTTTTCCATCCTGGAGATAATTAACTTAAGGTAGCAAAGAGAGCTTTAATTATCTCCAGGTAGAAAGAAACATGGCTTTTCTTATTTTAGTAAACCAGCATAAAAATCTATAACTTTCATTTTACATAACATAAACTTTAAGTTCCACATATCCCCAGAAAGCTTGGATCTGAATGCATATTCTAGGTGAATAGCGCTCAGATCCCATGAACACAGTTCTCTGAAACGTTGACTGAAGTTTGGCTTTCGCCAGCCGTTCGTGTGTTTGTAGCCGACTACAAGTTCCATACTGTAGCTATCTGGGGTCGGTCACTTTCGCATACTTCCAGCGCACGAATGAAGCAGTATCTCCTTCATTCGTGTATTTTTCCCCCATACGAACGAGGATTTGAAGAGGTAGCAGCGGTGTTCGACAAAATAAGTAGCCGACATTTGTTCCAGGGAATCCTCGCCATTTACCGCTGAGCGTTCGACAATCCAAAATGGCGATTGCCACGTGTTCGGTAAACGAACACGGACCACCAGCTATTCCCCAATTAGTCTGTGGTTAACCGCAACAGTCTGGGTGGTTAATAGGCGCCACACGACCTCAGTGGGAGGTCGGGTGGTTCGGTAGTTCATTAGTTTTTCGGTAGTTCATTTCGAAATCACTCGGTAACCATCCAAATAACCGAACAGGCTGGTTCGCATGGTCTGTTTAATAAGGGATTTCGTTACAGTCTCCACCTATCTCTCTGTTCCTACTGTATTGATCTTAAACCCTCTTTTATGCATTATCAAATAAATACCATTTTAAGCATGGAGTTATAATATATGGCAATCCATTGAGAAGAGGATGTAGTCAGCCCCCCTGATGGTTGCAAATCACTTATATTGCCTGCATGAATTAAAACATAGGGAGATAACCTTAGAGCTGTGATTCACTGGATAGTAAAAACACTCTTACAGAGATCTGCATTCCTGACAGAAGTGCAGATAACATTTATTTGCAACACTGAGGATCACTAGGTTGATTTGTAGGATTATTTAAGCTGCAGAGTGATCCCATTTGGTTGAAGTTCAAGGTGAATGCCTAGTTCATATACTAATAACACAAGCATCAGGACTCTCTCCACCAAATATTAGAATTATAATAAACATGCTTTTTTTTAAAAGAGATAAATCATAATCTAGCAAATTTTATTGGTACACAAAAATGACAAATGAGCAGAATGTAAAAAAAAAAGCAGATAAATATCATTTTTACAATAATTATAAAAGGGAATTTGTAAACAATAAAAAGCTACATTTGTATAAACATAACATAATTATAAACATAAGTTTAGATTTGTTGATGTAAATTTCCATATGCACACAACTTTTATTACATTAAAAAAATGATAAACAGCATTGTTACGTGTGCATTATCAAACAAAGTTTGCGTATGCAATAGTTTAATATATTTCCAATGTCCTTTTCTTTATAGGTGGCGGAGAAATAAAGATGGGTCAATTGGTAGAAAAAGGGCAAAGAAAATGCTTGAAATTCTAGCCATGAAACAGAGCTCCTCAGAGCATTGGGCACTTCCTGGGGTAAAAGTTAATATACTGCTTACATTTTGAAATAGGTCATGATATCACAGGAGTCAGTATATATATATATATATATATATATATATATATGTGTATATATATACATATATATATATATATATATATATATATTTGTGTTAGGGACAAAAACGCTGTATAGGTTATAGGAACAGTGTAATACAGAATGGAAAAAGTAAGTAGAGGTGTGCAGGAACCGACGATGCTGGTAGGCCTGTAAAATAAAGAGGGCCCATCCAAGGATTAAAAGGAGAAGAAAAAGAGGTTATGATTGAGTAGTGGGAGTGGTGGGAGAGACATGCAAATCGCTAGATCAAGAACGCTGTGGAGCAAGGTAAGAAGTCCATTTAAGTACGGAAATCATGCCTCTCCCACAATTACAGGCAAAATCCTTAATACTTGTGTTAGGGACAAATATGCCGTAAAGTGTGATAGAGAGAAATATAGGAAGAGTGTAATACAGAATGGAAAAGGTCGCTTGAGGTGTGCCGGAACCGACGGTGATGGTAGGCCTGTAAAATAAATAGGGCAAAAAGGAGAAATATGGTAAAATATTCAATACAGTCAACAATCAACATATATACTTATACACAAGGTTATATGATAATGCTAGACTGAGTTCCTATACTGGTTGTGGAATGTGCCATGAATAGGCTGAGGACTTACACTGACCTAATGTTTAATTATGTGTACTGGAATAAACCTGCTTGAAGCCATGGGTGCTGCCCCTAAAGACTGACTAAAGAATAACCAAAATAATGTAAGGGTTAAGGCCTGGTCTTCTTAATTAGTGTTCTGACATAACTCATGAACAAAATATATTTGATGGCTTGTGTAATAATTAAGCTAAAGGTGGCAAAAAGCAAACCGTAGTAAAGAAAACATGGCAAATATGTTGTTAATATACTGTACTAATACTTGGTCAGAGAATATAGTAAACAGCATGAGCATGTCTCATAATCGAAGGAAAACAGTTGAAAGGATACGTAGGGTGGACCAAGCATGTGTCAAACACAAAGAGTCACGCCTCTTGTTGGCCCATGGATATTGTTGCATAAGTGAGGAAACATGTAGGTTAAGGTGTGTGCCCCAATAGGAATGATAAGGCCGGGTGACACCTGGTCGGCTGAACTAACCTGTCGTGATAAACATAGAGGCAACGAAGGACCACTTAACTGGGACCTGAAATTAATAATGAGCGGAGAGACTTAGGTGACAGTAATCACTAGGAGACCACTAAGGGTCCAACTTGAAATACCTCATAACATGGAGGAGGAATGCCATGTACATTGATAATCTGCCCTAGACAGGAGTGGTGAATGTAGATAAGTGATGAACCTAGCAATGGTCAAGTTGATAAAACCAACATATATATGGGAACATTAACTGCTAGTAGAATAGATGGAGAAATGGAATAGAAGCAATATTATATAACCAGAAATTGTAAGTAACTAGGATCAATATCAACAAGAATATATGATAAACAGTATTTACATAGATCATAAAATGGAACGATAAGTAGAATTTTAATTGAGCTAACAAGTGAATTGGAAACCAACCACAGACAACCCCTAATTAGGATAACTAAACCAAAGTAACCTGTTTTAAAAGATGAACCCCATATAGGCTAAGCATAATGTATGTACCGTAAATGTCTGTACAGGTTGATATTGTATTTCTTAACCTTATGTATCGACCTAAGTATGAGCATGACTTAAATTCATATAGTCAGTTGCGACACCTGCTATGTATGGGAGCCAAATTGAATTTCGTAGTAGTTTGTAGAAAGAGTAAAATAAGCCGCGGTTGGCCAGACATAGTGGCTTCCATGAGTATGAGGAGGAGTTGCTTATCTTAGTGATAAAATGGTAGTGTAACAATAAATGGATAGAAGCAGACCTATAGGGGTTAACAATATAGTTGTAGGAAATGTGTTATGTGACGTAAAATTATAGATATCCTGGTATACCTACAGGATAAGTAGCGCAGTTAGTTGAAACTATAAGCAGGAGGCTGCAGTAAATAGTAGATACCTAGCACCTAAAGATGCTATGATGTAACGTACATGTGTTAATTGTTAGGGCCAGCTTGTGGACGCAATTTAAATAATCTGTAACCTACTTACCTAACTCGTGTAGGGTTGTCCTAAATCCTGAGCACCCTGTAATCTGTAAATAAACATAGTATGAGTAATGCTTTTGAAAACAATTATCCTATAACCTAGGATCAATTTTGAAGGAAAACAGCTAAGTGAAAGCAGTAGTCCTAAATTATGAATCTAATGGTATGATGAAATATGCGAGAAGTATGTATGGCCCCCATAACATATTATACAAATTAGTAATTTCGTCTGTGCCCCTTTGTGGCCAATGACCTGGGGCCTCCTTGAGGGAAGAAAACAGATTCAAGATAAGACAGTAAAAATGTGGTAAAACAGGCAAGAGAGTATACTATACACTTAAGTAGCATTGAAGTAAGCAGTTAGGGAAGCCATCAGCAGGTGATTTAGGATAAGGAGCCTAACCTTAGTAAATAATTATGGTAGTAATGTACTATACTGAACTAGTGATAGTGTCTCATCCCTATTTAAGCGTCCAGACCTGGACTTCCCTGCATATAGAAAACAGATAGAAGAAACAGTATTCCTACACTAGAAGTGGAATAGCAGTAACATAGCATAGAATATACTTTGTGGATCGCGGTGAAGCGTCATGAGAATTGACCTGCAGGTGATTTAGGTTAAAGAACTAAGAATTAGAAGTATAAGTATAGGAATACACCAGGCGTGCATTAGAGGCGTAAATGAGTGAAAACCTTAATGCAGACATCCCTTTTATTTAAAGGGACACTATAGTCACCAGTGCAACTACATGTATACAAAGAGAATGCTGCTATACCTTTAAATGTCCTTTAAGAGTGTGCAAACATGCAAAGCAGTGCTATATAGGGGGGGGTGATAAATAAAAAAAACAAAAAAACAAAATATATATATATATATATATATATATAAATAAATAAATACAAAAATACAAAAAGGGGAAAGATAAGAGACCAAATTCTCTGCTGGATGACCAAAAAATATGTATGAAACTGGTGTCTATATCCCAAACAAAATAAGGGATAAATGATACCTGTTGCAAATAATATACTTAGTAAAAGATAGAAGTAAAAAATAGAAGTAAAGAATAGAAGTAAAGAATATTATTATTATTATTTTTTACTTCTATCTTTTACTAAGTATATTATTTGCAACAGGTATCATTTATCCCTCATGTTGTTTGGGATATAGACACCAGACATTTAAAGGTATAGCAGCATTCTCTTTGTATTTTTGCATATTTAAAGGGATATCCCGTTTATTTGAGATCTCCACTCATAGCACCTTTATTCACATTTTTGCACATTTATAGGGATACTTTGTCCATTCCAGATTTAAAGGCATAGTACCATATATATATTTTTATATTTTTATTCTCTATGTAGTAGTATTTTAGCCATTAGTCACCTAGCCAGCTCCTGGTATTCCCACTCTTCTAGAGAGTTCTTTTCCCTTGTTCTATATAGGTTTTTAGTGAATCCCTAGTCTGTCTCCCTCTCTCCTGTGTGGTACATTAGGTACACCAGAACCGTTCCATGTATATTATAGTAAACTTGCATGCAGAATTAACAGTTAATTAAACCCAACATAAACATACACATGGTTGGGTAACCTATATCCGTAGTATTATAATAGCCAGCTATTTATTTTGTAAAGTGACATGTTGTAATTAATGCCGTAATTAATCTTATATTCTGAATGACAGCTAGAGATCAGTATGCTGTTTGCAGACTAATTTCGAAACCAATGAGCAATGGTAATTATGTTCAGTAACTGTAAGTGTAGACTAGCACCAATGTACCAATCAAAGAAACATAGGTATTGAAACCAGCAATCATTAAACGCATGTTAGAAAGATGTGTGCATCGTAGGACATAAACAAATGCAACATTTTTAAAAATCTGTAATTACTAAAAGAACCACTAGGGGCCACCGTGAATTGTTTGAATCCATTCCCCTAACCAAATGAGTATGCGTATGTTTAATATACAATATGAAGGAACATAAATTATACCAGAAGAATGTACCCAGTAAAACACAGGAATGAAACTTGTTTGACAGTAAATTAATTCAGGGAACACAAACCCGCATATGGAAATGAATGCGAACCACTAAATGGGTGGTTAATAAGGAATCCCCCCATAAAACATGCAAATGCCATACAATGTATCTGAAACCAACTTACAGAGCATTCGTGTATCCACGAATGCTCGTGCTGTGTAGATATGAGAACAAAGTGGGATAATGGAGGGATTGCGCTTGTGCAGCAGTCTAAAGCACACCAGTTTTACTTACGATACTGGAGGTTGTGCCTGAGGGATCGAGAGTCGCCAATGACACCCAGCAAGACCAAGACAGGGCTCAGAGGATCAGAAAATCACAGCTGGAACCAAGAAACAGGTCGCAGGAAACAGAAAACAACCAAAATCAGACGGAGTAAAGCAGAGTGACCAAACCGGAAGCGGACTCGATCAGAATCAGCGACCATGGAGCAGTGATAGGAAGCAGAGTGTCATGGCCAGGGGAAGACAGCGAGTACCGGTAAACCACGTGAAGAAACAGGTATGTTTGCAAGACGGTGACATGCATGTGACCCGAAAGCACGGTAAGGAGTCCATTTAACTAGGGAAATTATTCCCCTTTTACAATTACAGGAAAAAGCCTTAATATATATATATATATATATATATACACTGGTCAAAAAAATAAAGGGAACACTTAAACAACACAATGTAACTCCAAGTCAGTCACACTTCTGTGAAATCAAACTGTCCACTTACGAAGCAACACTGAGTGACAATCAATTTCACATGCTGTTGTGCAAATGGGATAGACAACAGGTGGAAATTATAGGCAATTAGCAAGACACCTCCAAGAAAGGAGTGGTTCTGCAGGTGGTGACCACAGACCACTTCTCAGTTTCTATGCTTCCTGGCTGATGTTTTGGTCACTTTTGAATGCTGGCGGTGCTTTCACTCTAGTGGTAGCATGAGACGGAGTCTACAACCCAAACAAGTGGCTCAGATAGTGCAGCTCATCCAGGATGGCACATCAATGCGAGCTGTGGCAAGAAGGTTTGCTGTGTCTGTCAGCGTAGTATTCAGAGCATGGAGGCGCTACCAGGAGACAGGCCAGTACATCGGAAGACGTGGAGGAGGCCGTAGGAAGGCAACAACTTAGCAGCAGGACCGCGCCTTTATGCAAGGAGGAACAGGAGGAGCACTGCCAGAGCCCTGCAAAATGACCTCCAGCAGGCCACAAATGTGTATGTGTCTGCTCAAACGGTCAGAAACAGACTCCATGAGGGTGGTATGATGGCCCGACATTTACAGGCCACAGCCCAACACCGTGCAGGACGTTTGGCATTTGCCAGATAACACCAAGATTGTCAAATTCGCCACTGGCGCCCTGTGCTCTTCACAGATAAAAGCAGGTTCACACTGAGCACATGTGACAGAAGTGACAGAGTCTGGAGACGCCGTAGAGAACGTTCTGCTGCCTGCAACATCCTCCAGCATGACCGGTTTGGCAGTGGATCGGTAATGGTGTGGTGTGGCATTTCTGTGGGGGGCCGCAAAGCCCTCCATGTGCGCTCCCCAGAGGTAGCCTGACTGCCATTAGGTACCGAGATGAGATCCTCAGACCCCTTGTGAGACCATATGCTGGTGCGGTTGGCCCTGGGTTCCTCCTAATGCAAGACAATGCTAGACCTCATGTGGCTGGAGTGTGTCAGCAGTTCCTGCAAGATAAAGGCATTGATGCTATGGACTGGCCCGCCCGTTCCCCAGACCTAAATCCAATTGAGCACATCTGGGACATCATGTCTCGCTCCATCCACCAACGTCACATTGCACCACAGACTGTCCAGGAGTTGGCAGATTCTTTAGTCCAGGTCTGGGAGGAGATCCCTCAGGAGGCCTTCCGCCACCTCATCAGGAGCATGCACAGGCGTTGTAGGGAGGTCATACAGGCACGTGGAGGCCACACACACTACTGAGCCTCATTTTGACTTGTTTTAAGGACATTACATCAAAGTTGGATCAGCCTGTAGTGTGTTTTTCCACTTTACTTTTGAGTGTAACTCCAAATCCAGACCTCCATGGGTTGAAAAATTTGATTTCCATTTTTTAATATTTGTGTGATTTTGTTGTCAGCACATTCAACTATGTAAAGAACAAGCTATTTCAGAAGAATATTTAATTCATTCAGATCTAGGATGTGTTATTTTTGTGTTCCCTTTATTTTTTTGAGCAGTGTATATAGTCAATACAATGGTGAACAAAAGTCTGCACACCAGTCAAGTCAGAAGACTTGCTTTTCCTACATAAATCACAAATTTGCAGTGATGTTACTACTGCAAAGGATTCTGGGTGGGCAGATGCAAATTAGTTCAACAAAGAATCACATTTTTGCCTCATTCCATTTTAAACATGGATTCCTTTGAGTCTGTGTTTGCTGTATACAATAGCTATGAAATACCACTTAGGAAAAGATGTAAAGCCAGTGAACCACTCATGGACAGCTGTTTCATTGTTAATGCAAATCATCAGCATGAGGTTGGTTACTGGCTTGCTATTGAAGCCTGGTGTTACTTGCGAAGACAAAAACCAAAAAAGTTATTGTGGAGGATAATTGTGATTGAAAACCCCTTCCACCTAGAGTCTGTGGATAGTCAATACAATGTTAAACAAAAATCTGCACACCAGTAAAGTCATAAGACTTGGTTTTCCCACAGAAATTACAAATTCGCAGTGATGTTACTACCGCAAAGGATTCTGGGTGGACATATGCAAATTAGTTCAACAAATAATCACATAAATATATTACAAAATCTGGCACACTTACAGAATGTAATAGTTTTATTTAAAAACACCTAAAAAATAATGGGGGTTTAGTTACAGAATATGATCATGCATTGCATAAGCCTGCCACAATCTCAATGTACCTCATTCTTGGCAAGTACTACTCTGGCATCCTAATGCCTGCTCTTATAAGATTAATACACTTACTTGGGAAATCCTTCCTCCTTGGACTCTCTCCAGGTCAATGGTAAATAGGGCCCTTGAATGAGCCCAGGTAACATGGAGGGTTGGATACAGGCAGAGTTGGCTCTCTAATTAGGCGGTTTAGGCGGCCTCAGACATACCAACTTTTTAAAATGCGTATCTTTTAGTATACCTTTTTGGCATTTGACTTGTATCTGTAAAATTATGTCAATGTTCTAGGCATGATGTATTTCAACGTTCAGGACAAATAGGTAACTCTATTTTCACATACTCTTTCTTAACTGTACTAGTTGTCTACAAATTATAACAGGCAATACAGTAAAAAGAATATGTGTGTTTGAATGTAACATATTGTTCCTGCTGTTTTCTATACTAAATTAAACTATATATTTATATATAGTACAATACGAATTCTGTGCACTAAATAAATAAATGAATAAGAAAAATAACATGTCAGAAGTGTGAATAATGCTTTAGTTGATAAAGTATAAAATAGCATTGGTGATGAAGGGGTTAAATAACAAATTCATAATTCACAGACTGGATTGGGTTCTGTTTGAGAGTGTTTATGAAAGGGATCCAAATACAATGTTTTTTTGCTTTAATCTGTGTACTGGAAATATTCATGCACAGGGTCCAACGATAACATTTTACATTTATTCTGTAGGGTTCACTGCAACCTGGTGAAACACTTCCACATAAACTGAAGCGAATTTTAAAGAGTGAATTCATTGAAAAGTTCAACGAATTAATGAAAGGAAGTTCTGAAGTAAGATAAAAAATGTATAATTTAAACCCAGTATATGCATTTAAAGATATGATTTACGTGTGCTATAAATGTGTGACTCTGTTATAAAAATGCTTATCTTTAAGTAAGAATGAAAATAATGTGGAAGACTTTAAATTTGCCAGTTTCAGTAACACAGTGATCAGTCTGATCAAATCTTGAACATTTATCTGTTTGTGTAGATTTTAACCCCTTAAGGACACATGACACATGTGACGTCATGATTCCCTTTTATTCCAGAAGTTTGGCCCTTAAGGGGTTAAACATATCTCACTTATGACAGGGATTTCATTTTGCATTTCATTCTATTTACAGTAACAATTGTTAAGTGAAATTCCTTCATCATTACTACACTGCTTTAACTTCACTGAGGGCTGCACTGAGAGTAAAGCACCCTCTAACTGAGCTGACAGCATGGGGGAGAGTAGCCTGCACTAAGTGACAAGGATTTCACTTGCAATTATTATCATTAATGAAGACTGATCACTGAGAAACTGAAAATTTCACATTAAATAAATTGAAAGAATATAGTTAGGGCAGGGTCATATCTCCCATTAGGCAGAGTCTAGATTTTTGTCCTTTGGGGACTGGATTTACGTTCCTTTCTGTCTGACTGCCAATTTCCTCAATGCACCCAACATCCCTTATTATATATTATATTGTGCAAAACATTTGGTGTATGTAATTAAATGAATTAATGCAACTTGTTTGGAATATGGGATGTTGTATGTTTGTGTGATGTGTGTTTATGGGGGTAGGCTATGTATGGCGTTGCTTGTTTGTTGGGTTGTATATGTATGTAGTGTGTCTGCTTCTAGGGTTACATCTGTTGGGGATATGCTGCTTGTATGGTTGTGGTTGTGGATGTGGCGGTAAGGCTGTTGTGAAGTCATGTGTGGAACGGGAGTGATGATGTAGTAAGTGTGTGCGTGTGAATAAGAGCTGTATGTGAATAGGGACCGTAGTGTGTGTTTCAGGGCAGAGGGGATTTTGTGTGTGTTTGGGGGAATATGGGCTGTAGTGTGTGTTAGGAGAAAATGAAACTGTAGTGTTTGTGTGGGAGAATTTCTGCTAAGTTGTGTGTCTTGTGAGGAGAGAATTAGGGCTATAGTGTATGTGTTCAGAGGGATAAGGACAAAAGAGACATGGGGTATTTAGTGGTAAGAAGATTAAAAGCTTGAGAGGGGTTACAGTTGTGATAAAAGGGTGTTCCAAATTATTGGGGTGTTTAAATTTAGTATACATAGTGTTTTAAATTTTAAGAGCAATTCAACCTAGTTTTAAAGTAAATCATTTTGTTCCAAGTTTAGGATTTTAGTGCTTAAATTTTTGACTAAGGAAATTCCTTATTTAGGCTTTAAGAAGGGTTACATTTTCAATTTGGGATTAGTAGGGAAAAAAGAGACATGAATGGGCCTGTGATCTTTGAAGGCTTATTTTTAAAGTACTTACCTTCCTAGAATTGATACTAGAAATGCAAGAGCCGTGTACAGTGTGAATCATTCAGTGCTGTCCTTGCTCCTCCTGCAGGGCTTTTCCTGTGTGAGGAGCTTTTAGTGAGCAGATGGGAAGTTATCCCTTTCACTTCCTGTCAAGCCTCACACACAAACACAGGATAAGCTTGGACAGCTCTGAGTTTTACACCCTCTTTAATTGTTCATGGAACTCTGCTATCAAGTAGAGTAGACTACAGAGGACACTGACCATACTTGTTTCTCCTAACAATACAGTACTGCTTATAGATATTGTACTACTACTCAGTGAGATCTTTAAACCCTTATGGATGGCGGGCGTTCTATGCTGTCCTTAGGGAACTGGCTCTAAACGCCGGACGGCTACATAGAATGCCCAAGCCGTCCTTTCTACTTATCCGTTCACCAACGATCCCACGCTGGCGATCACGTTATGGGGACTTACCTGGGAGCCCAGGGAGTGCCCCTCCATCCTCTTTGGCCCCCAT
The DNA here is from genome assembly GCA_933207985.1 of Pelobates cultripes. NCBI lineage: Eukaryota > Metazoa > Chordata > Amphibia > Anura > Pelobatidae > Pelobates > Pelobates cultripes. The sequence continues at coordinate 74,666,010 of OW240918.1, read as the reverse complement.
GGGGCATGTCATCGCGAGGTCCTCGCATAGCCAGCCAAGGCTGTGCCAGCAGGGGGAATGCCTGTAATGCAAGGTACTCCCCCTGCTGCCTGGAAAATGTAAAATAAAAGTTAAAGATACAGTTTAAAATAAAATATATACTTAGATCATATATATATATATATATATATATATATATACATACACATACACTGTCTAAGTGTATTTTAATATTAATATATATATATAATTATAAATATATATTAATATCAAAATACACGTACAATGATATTGATTATATATAAAATTTTCATTATATATATATATATGTATATATATATATATATATATATATATATATAATATAAAATAAATAAATATGTAAATATGTTAAAAAATAAATTTAAAAAATAATAGAAAACAAATAAATAAAAAAAATATATAAATATGTGTAAATTTGTTCTAACTGTATTTGAAAATTAAATATATATATATATATATATATATATATACAGTTCGATGGTGGTTTTGCACTCCAGCTCTCCTTTAAGTTTTGGCCCGGTGCTCAGCTGCACATAGATACACCCTCCAAGAAAAAAGTTAGCACTCAAGGACTTCAAAAAGATTTAGGCATTTAATCCAAATGGTCAACGTTTCAGTTCACAGTTGTGAACTTTCCTCAGGACACAAACTGCATAACATAAAACATTGACTTAAATAAGAAAGACTAACTAACCAAACCTCCATCATCTGTGTGCTGGTGTGTACTGCTCCCCTTTGTGCATACGTGCGATTAAGCTCCTCCCCCTATGATGCCATAATATCCGGTTTGTGCCTTCCCATCACCATAGCAACGTGTATACATATTGCTTAATTAAGTAAAATTCTGTAAACGTATCATTAAATACGAGGCTGGTGAAAAACAGACTGGTGCTGACAAAGTGAAGCTGAGCAGTCTATGTAATAAACAATCAATTATAAATACACTGTGCATAGACTATTAGATGTGTATAAATATCGGCAGCATATGAACCCGGAAGTAACTAATAAAGTGCCAGTGCATATATATGATAAAAATAGCTGGAGCCAGATGGCGCTAGAGTGACACATAAAGTGCCAGTGCTTCTGTGTAAAAAAATTAACATGCACCAGATGGTGCCAAAAATTAAGTTCTAAACCTATGTAAACTTAATATAAAGTGCTACATGCAAATAGTGCTGAAATATATAAATACATGGAGTGCAAAACAAATTCTATTTATAAAATTTCATAGTACATCAGTTAAGAGTGGGGGATAGAGAAATATATTGCTGCTAGTTGGGGTGCAGTGTAACTATATATTCAGAAAAGTGACTATATACAAAAATAAAATACATGAATCTTATATGTACATGCATCTCCCATCTTAGTTAATTGGATCACTGTACAAGTGACAAATTTTTTTGAATTACTTTCGTAGATATTAAAGGAGAAGGGTGACAGATAATCTAATTATTATCCATATAAATACAAATCTTATTACTCCAACAATAATATCTAAATTCATATAGCCCTAATTTTGAAATTCTAATTTTGAAAATCAACTAATGGTTCTTTAACGATCCACAGGGAGTGCATATGGATAGCAAATAATAAACAACATATTAAAGATAAAATAGAGCTACCTATCCAAAAAATTACATGAATGCTATATATATATATATATATATATATATATAGCATTCATGTAATTTTTTGGATAGGTATTGTGACGAGACCAATCTCGCCACTGTACATTGGAGGAGCCTGGTTGCCTGCCTGCTGCCTTTTGACTATGGACCGGCATTTAAATACTTTATTTTCCTATGCAGAAAGGTCTATTCATGTATTTCTGCTCTGGTGTTCGGTAGATTCTCGGATTTACTGAATGAACTCATTTAACCCAGATAGCTATGCCATGGAGCCTATTCGTGTAATAAAAGACTTTGGCTCCATGACGATTGAACTGTATGTGTGTGGTCTGAGCGCCATTCAGACCTAAGCTATCTGGGGATATGTTGCATGTCTGTATTTTAAGTAATAATGTAACCATGTGTATTTTATTGTATTTTACTGCCTTTTTACTGCCATGTGCTTAATGGAGTTTTGCTTCTGTCCTAGGAGATAATTGGATTACTTTCCAATTATCTCCAGGATAGAAGACTCTGTGGAACTGGTTTTGGGCAGAAAAGCCATTCTTCCTTTGGTCACCTTTTGAACCAATGGACCAACGTGGATGCTTTTGACATATGTTCGTATTTGGAGTATGCTGATTCTTAAAATGTAAGTTTTATGTGAATGTGATGCATACTTTTCAAGTTATGAATAATGTGGAAAAACTGTATTTCTCTGCTGGTGATAATTACATTACCCATTGTGTAAAGTAATTATATCACAGGCAGAGGGGAGGATTTTGTGTGGGAGTGTCTGAGTGTATTGTATGTGTTTATTGGTTGTTTTCCAAAACCCTGTGGGTGGTACTAATGTGTATATAAGAACAATAAACCCACAAATCTGTCTGTTCACTGCTTGACTTCAACACGGAGCTTTGTCTCGTTCTTGGGGGGATTCACTGTATGCTGTTCCAGTTTGACTGCCAGAAGTGTAAACCTATTCGTATGGTTTCCTATTTGGCTGTTTACAGCATTCGCATGGTTCTGGTTCGGCTGTTTACAGCATTCATATGCTTCTCCGTTTTGGTGGATTGGTGTCTACAGTAGCTGCCTGTATATCTGGAAGGGGAATATCCTCTAAACGACGTTTAACCCCTTTTATGCCTGGGGGTGCCATTACAGGTGTATATATATATATATATATATATATATATATATATATATTGATATCAAAATACATGTAGAACGAAATAATATATATCTATATACATAAGTATATACGTATCACTATATATATATATACCTATATATAAATAAAAATTATTTAAAAAAAATTATATACATATATATATATATATATATACACACACATATATATAATAATTCTACGTATATATTTATGTAATAATTTTACATAATTAGGTCATTTTATTAATTACAATTAGCGGGACCTGCCTGACAACCCAGGCCAAAAGTCCAGGGAATTTAATTTGCTAGTACTATATTTAAACCTGTAACTTTCCAAGACACCATAAAACCTGTATATGGGGGGAACTGTTTTACTCTGAAGACTTTGCTGCACACAAATATTAGTGTTTTAAAACAGTAAAATATATTACAACGACATTATTGTCAGTGAAAGTTAAATTTTATTGCATTTTTCAGACACAAATGGCACTTACACGGATGATATAATTGTTATGATACGTTTTACTGTTTTGAAATACTAATATTTGTGTTCAGCAAAGTCTCCCGAGTATATCAGTACCCCTCATGTACAGGTTTTATCGTGTTTTCAAAAGCTATAAAGTCAAATATAAGGCTTGCGTTTCAGTTTTTTCACATTGAAATTCGCCAGGTTGATTATGTTGCCTTTGAGACCGTACGGTAGCACAAGAAGGAAAATTACCCCCATGATGGCATATCATTTGCAATAGTAGACAACCCAAGGTATTGCAAATGGTGTATGTTCAGTCTTTTTTATTAGCCACTTGGTCACAAACACTGACCAAAATTGGCGTTCAAATTAGTTTTTTGCATTTTTCACACACAAACAAATATTAACACTAACTTTGACCAGTGTTTGTGTCTAAGTGGCTACAAAAAAAGACTGGACATACCCCATTTGCAATACATTGGGTTGTCTACTTTTGCAAATGGTATGCCATCATGGGGGTAATTCTCATTCCTGGGCTACCATACGCTCTCAAAGGCAACGTAACCAATCTGGCGAATTTCAATGTGAAAAAACTGCAAAAGGTAACATGTTATATTTGACCCTGTAACTTCCCAAAACACCATAAAACCTGTACATAGGGTGTACTGTTTTACATGTGAGACATCGTCGAATACAGATATGTGTATTTTATTGCAGTAAAAGCAAACGGTATTATGACACTCGCAGTTAAAATGTCACGTAGAACTAAAAATTCTTATTTTCTCACATTTTTTTTATATTTTATTCATATTATATTATGTTTCATACCTAAATATTTTAAGTGTTAAATGAAAGCCCTGTTTCCCCTGAATAAAATGATATATAATAAGTGTGGGTGCACATAATATGAAAGAGGCGAATTACGCCTGAACAGTCATATAGCGCAAATTCAAGTTTTCGTTTACGTTTTGTCTTGATCACAACGTGTACATTTGCCTCAGTCCTTAAGGGGTTAAAATAGCATGGGTGGCAAATGAGTAATAGTAAATACATTAGGTACATTTTAAAAGAATTATCCCTCTGCATCTGCAATCAAATTGCAATTGTAATACATGCTAATATGTGAAGATGTGATTTATTCCTCATCTAAATCTGTAAACTTTTATCTTTAACTAGTCCTTTGGATGTAATTGAAAAGAATTGAAATATCAAAGTATATATACAGAGAGTGAGAGGGAGATACAGAAAGAGAATAGAATATAGTAGAACCTTTTTAATTATCTTGAATTATTATCTATTTTGTAAGGTTTATAAAGGCTATGTGGATGACCCTAGGAATACAGACAATGCCTGGATAGAAACATCTGCAGTTAGTTTGCATTTTGAAAGTCAAGATGACCCAGAGCTACAACAACTAAACCAAGTGAGAACATACACTACATTTTTTTTTAATATAACAGACATTTTAGAATGTTTTACTCTGTAAATGGTAAATAAAAAAAAAAGTTTAAGGAAAATTAAAATGAATTATTATTATTATTATTATTAAACAAATGTTTTAATGAAAACATTTTATTTATTAATTATTTCCTGCCTCTTGAAAAATGAACACGTTTATTAAAATATTTTACTGGGCAAAGAGAATATGGTGTTGCTAAATTAAAATGCTAAAACATTTATTGCAAAATGAATATACTATAGAACATAACATAAACTGAATATAAAATAAGGATTCCGAAACCACCACTTAACTTTTTCCAATCTATGTTTTGTTTACCAATACACTTTCAAATTTGGAAGGACTTTAGCACTGTGTAATTTTTTTAATTTATTTATCGGGTTCAATTTGTCTTTATATATAAAACTGATATATCTACTTTATTTATTCAAAAACAATTATGGTTTATCTTTGATACAAGTAAATCATAATGGAAAATACAAAACATAGAATAAAAAAGAAGAAGAAGAAAAAACATACATATATATATATATATATATATATATATATATGTATGTTTTTTCTTCTTCTTCTTTTTTATTCTATGTTTTGTATTTTCCATTATGATTTACTTGTATCAAAGATAAACTGTATTTGTATTTGTGGTCAGGGACAATAAGCTGAGTAATGGTATTGATGAGGGCATAGGTTGGATGTGGTATAAGTCGGTTGCGGTGTACCAGAACCAACGTTCAGGTAGGCCTGTAAAAAATGAAGGCCCACCAAATTGAATAGTGTAAAATAAAAGGGGAGCAGTGGGTTTGCTAAAACAGGCATTATTGGCCCAGTGAGAGGGGTGGCCCATGTTGTTTTATAGCCAGGTAACCCCTCCCACAATTACAGGCTACGCCCTTCTATTTGTGGTCAGGGACAATAAACCAAGCATCTTTGCATTCTTGAAGTGGCACTACAAGCACTCTGTTTCAGTTGATAGGATATAGAAGAACTATACATGGGAAAACATCAGCTGAATCATTCTGTATAATCAAATCATGCATATTCTATGTATTGAAACATAATTTTTAATAAATCATATAAATTAAAATAAAATAAGCCATGGTGACCATGATAAGTTCACCATAATGTGTGCTTGTGAAATAGTATTTTTGCTTGACAGTCACACTTTAAGACCTATCAAATTGACTTTGTAACATATCCACTTCTGATAAACTATTGTAACTGATGTTAAATGATGACATTTTGATTACATGTGCTAATTTAATTATTTTCTATCCTGCTTTAAACCAGAATATACAAAGCAATGATCCAGAGATATGTATCCGGTGGCAAGTTGTGGACCAGAAAATTCCACTTTATGCAAACCACAAAGACATTCTCCAGAAGGCAGTAGATTGTCATCATGCATATTATTAAATCAGTTGTATGTCTGTTAGCGCTCTTTATTGTTCTGTTGTGAACTAATAAAATCTAATTATTTAATTTCAATCTTTATGTATGTTTCACAGTTTGTATAATAATTAGATATTTATCTTCATAGTTTTTAACTCTCTTATTATTTTATTATTCACAAAACACACTTAAGGAAACCAATTATGTGCAACACAATTCTGGTTTCAATTTACAGTGGAATTTCCAAAACATGTTTCAAAAGTAAGGTACATCTGTAACTGTAAGACAAATACTTGCAGGAATTTGAATTTTTTTTTTTAGATACAGTATGTACATACAATCAGTGCTGTATTTGTCTTGGGCAGCACTAACCAGGGGGTGGTTGAGTGTATGAGTGTATGAGTGTGTCTGTGTGTGTGCCTGTGAATGTGTGTGCATGTAAGTGTATGAGTGTATTTGAGTGTGAGTGTACATGCGTCTGTCTGTGAGTGCTTGTGTGTGTGTGCATGCATATGAGTGTGTGTGTGTGTCTGTCAAATCAGCGAGTGTCTGTTAGTCATTGAGTCTGTTTGTGACTGTCAGTGTGTGCCTTTCAATGAGTGTCTGTCAGTGTTTTTGTGTCTGTCAGTGTGGGGGTGTGTGTGTCTGTTTATGAGTGAGTGCATCTCAGGTCAGTGAGTCTGTGTCTGTCAGTGATGTCTGTGTGTATGTCATTAACTGTGTGTGTCTCTCAGTGCATATCTGCCAGTGAGTGTCTGTTGGGGAATATGTGTGTGTCAAATCAGCAAGACTGTGCCGGTCAGTGACGTCTGTGTGTTTGTCATTGAGTGTGTGTGTATGTGACTGTCAGTGTGTATCTGCCAGTGTGTGTCTGTCATTGTATGTGTGTGTGTCTGTCAGAATGTGTTCTTAAAGGGACACTATAGGCACCCAGACCACTTCAGCTCAGTGCAGTGTCCCAATCCCCTTTACCCTGCAAGTTTAAGCTCCTCCAAGCTCCGCCCACTTAGCTGTTTAGTGCAGGAAACACTTGGTAGGTTGAAAGAATCAGCCCGTGTAGATTTAGAATAGGACATCAATCACCTGAATGCTTTCAAACAACAAAAAGGATGGAAAAATGATGGAATAGATTCCTTTGAATCTTCCTTTAATTGGTACTCTTGTTATAAGCTTTGGGATGTCTCTTACCAGAGTGTTTCTCTTTGTAGAATCTCTTGGTATTTTTTTTAAATTTGAAGATGTTTTTATTGTTTTCGAACAGACATGGGAAAAGTACATTACAGTGGTACCTTGGTTTACAAACGCCTCGGTTAACATAATTTTTAAACATTGTACAAATTTTACCAAGGAAAATCCATTGAAAACAATGCCTCGGTTTCCAAATTTTTTTCGCAATACAAAACAAGTTCCCCCAAGATGCATTGCACCTGGGAGGTTTATAGCGCCATCCCCGTGCATGCTGGAGTCTGTGGGTAGCACGTGGTGCTGAGCGTGGAGGTGTTGGAGCGGCTTTTGCATCGAGTTTTGGAGCCATTCGGGAATTTTTTTGCAGTGGTTTTGGGACTTTTTGGTGCATTTCTCAAGAGGTGGAAAGGTAGGGAGCTGAGCTTCATCGATTGCATGCCTTTTACTGTGTGTTCTGCATTGTGGGTTTCCATGCCAGCTCATTTTGACTTTTTTTCTGACCTCCAGAACGGATTAATTAGTTTTCAATGCATTCCTATGGGAAACCGTGTTTCGGTTTACACATTTTTCGAAATAAGAAACATACTGGAGAACGCATTGAATTCATAAGCCAAGGTACTACTGTATAGGGAATCACAACAGTAGCACTAGTCCGACAATATATTGGGATACAGAAACATAAAGAGTTATTAGTCAATATGCTTGCAGATCAGTGTGAACATTTTATGCCAGTAACCACTTAAATGTAATAGAGTATAGAATATACTTCGATACATAGTAATAAGGTGAGACAATGTAACTAAACTCTTGTGTCAGCCTACAATGTGGCATTGCTTTAAGGAATGCGTAGGTACCTTCCCGACTGATATATATTTCCTACAGGCTCATAGATAAACGTGTCTATCAGCCAATGTATGGGTTGTGAGTTTTTGCCTTCTGTGACCTTCGGTGCTTGATTGGTTGGCGTGCGGACTGGTTAGAGAACAACGTACTGTCTAGGGAAGGGCAAATGGATACAGAAATAAAAAAGAAGGGGGAGGGGTTAACTCTCTACAATCATCACTGTCATTTCCTTTTTGTAACCAAGAAACAGAAGGCAAAGGGGTCACGTAGGCATCCTCGATGCTGCTCAGCAGCAATGTTTTTTTTTGTATACCACTCTTACCACGGTTGCCACGCTGTGTGAAACGAGTCCCTATCTTTTGGTGTTTTTATGGCCATGTGCTCATTTGAATAAAATAAGTAGATTTTTTCCATGAGTTGGGCTCTAGTGGAGCACACTTGTTGTTTCTAGTTGAGGCCTTTCAAGCTACGTGCCGATAGTATAATCAATGCCCCTATTTGTTTGGAAGCCTTGGGTAGCCTGTCTGGGAATCTCAGAAATAAACATATTTTTATAGATGTTTGTATGTCTGTTAGTCCCACCCCCTTCATGATGTGAGGTACCAAGTCCTAGAGTGGAGCAATATTTGGGTAACGCCAGCAGATGTGAGTCATATTGCCCTCTTCTCGCTTGCAGTGCCAACATGTGCTGGAAGTCATGGGAATACATCTTGTTTAGTTTGTGTGGCATGTAAAACCATTTATAAATAAGCTTCATATGAGCTTCTACATGTGGGTAGCATTTGGTAAGGCCTTTCAGCACATTTATTGGGGCAAGCCATTCTTGCTCTCCGACTCTCCGATTCTGCTTTTAACTGCCATGGCTTAACAAAGGGAAGGTTTCCCTTAGCGTGCTATAACATAATGCTAACGCTTTGGGGTGTCTTGGTGACTTCCAGCATCTATCATAAATCTTACGGGCTGCAAAACTGAGGGAGGAAGTGGCAGGTCTTTACAACGGTACCTGGGATTGTACAATACCATTGTAGGTACTGAAAAACATATGAATTTGGTAAGAGGTAGACTTTTTGTAAATCCGGGAAGGGTATGATCTCCCCTGTTTTGCATATATTGCCTATAGTGCGTATTCCCTTATTATACCAAGACTTGAAAGTGATCCATGTGGAGAAAAACATCAGAGCGGACAATGGTGTGTCATGATTGTACCTATGAGGGTCCTCTAGGAGTGATCTGAATTGGTCCCATTGCGAGAGTGAGAGTAGTGTAGTTGGGAGTAATTTAAACATTTTTGGTGTTCACATTAGGTAAGATAGTGTGGATCCTGTCACTTTAATGTTTTCCATGTCCACTCATTGCTGTTTACCCTTTGTTTCATGCATTTTGATTGCAGATTCCAACAGAAAAGATTCATTGTGGTACATCACTACATTCGGTAGCCCTACCCCTGCCTGTGTGGGATATTTTTGCATAAGTGAAAGTGGGATGCAATATTTACGGGAGTACCACACGTATGAGTTAATAATTTTCTGTATTCTGTATGCAGAGAGACCTAAACATGAAAGCTTTACTGATTTCCTTTTCGAGAAGATCATAGTACACATGCTCTGTAAGGTCTTGTAATTCAGGTTAAAGGTGGATTGTAGGGAGGATGCCAATTTTACCCCTAAGTAGGTTAGGCTAGACTTCCTCCAGTCAAACTGATAGCATTGGGAAAGTTTCTGTATTGTGTGTGTTGGTAATCTGATTGGTAATGCTTTGGTTTTTACTTGGTTTAGTTTGTAATAGGAGATGTCTCCACATTCCTTTAGCAAGTGGAGAAGAGCTGGTACCGGGGTGAGTGGGTGTTCTAATGACAGTAGGACACCTCCTAACATCAAGAGGCAGTATTCAACTTTGCCTATGCTTACTCCACGTATATCAGGGAGGTGTCTTATTTTATAATCCAGCGGTTCCAGAGAGAGAATAAACAGCAGGGGCGAGTGGGTGAAACCCTGTCTATAGCCGTTAGCAATCTGAAATTAGATAGATATAAATCCTGTGTTGAAAACATGGGCTGCTGGGTGGTTGTAAAGAGCTAAGAAATCTTCTGTAAAAGTACTAGGAAAGCTGAATTTCAAGAGGACCCACTCCATGTATTGCCAATTAAGTCTGTTGAATAGCCTTCTCCTCGTCTAGTGCAAGGAGAAGACTTTCAGTGTTCGATGTTTGCATATGTGAGATTATATTCAGTATTTTGCATGTATTGTCTGATCCCTGTCTTCCTCTAATGAAGCCGGATTGATCAGTGTGGGTTATTCGTGGTATAAATGTCGACATTCTGTTTGCTAGTATCTTGGCGTATAATTTAACATCTACGTGTAGGAGGGACATGTAGTGGGTAGCTTCCTCTAGGTTCGGTAGGGTAGCTATGTGGGCTAATAGAATGTCTCTGGAGATGGCCCACTTGGTATAGCAAGTACTAAAGATTTGTCAGGTGAGGGGAGAGGAGTTCAAAATATGTTTGGTAATTTTTGTTAGCCATCCGGTCCTGGGACTTTACATGTTGGTAGGTTTTTAATGCCCTAAACAACTTCTTCACAGCTAAAATGTGCAGAGAACGACTCGAAGGTGAGGTAAACTCACTGAACCCAGGAATGCCTCAATATCTGCTATGTGTGGTGTGCGTACGGTAGGGTCATCTCTCAAGTTGTATAATGTGCTGTAGTATGTGGCGAACTCGTTCACAATACCAAGAGAGTTCAGACCTTTCGTTGGGGACACAATGTGTGTTATTTTAAAGTGATTAATGCAGGCTCACAATTGGGAGGAAAAAAAGATATACATATATCATTGTAAAAAAACTAGATGAATGGATGTTAATGTGGACTCTTTCTTAATTTCTTCTTGTCTTCAGTTGATTGATATATATACGTCTTTTGTATATATATTCTTGGGCCAAATGCTCGCCACAATAATATATGTCTATATTATTGAAAAGTAGTAATACGCAATCTGACTTACGGTTTCTTCAGGTTTATTCTTCGTTACGGATACATAAAACATAATATAGGATGTTACAGGATAATGGACATTCAACAGCAGATGGTAATTGCTGGACTTCTGATGGGAGAGTTACATCGTTGTACAGAGCCAAGCCAAGAGTGAGAGCGACCTCGTGTCCCTCTGTTACTATATAGAAGTGCTAATACTAACGTCAGCATATAACTCTAGCCATATAAGGACAAAACCCCCACATCCACATTCCAGAGCTCTCGGACAAAGAAAGCCTTGTGACTTATTGATACCATCTGTTACTTATGTCAATCCACACATCCATATATATATAATCAATAGAAACATAGAATATGCAATATTCTACATTCCCTCTGTTTATGGTTTGTTTTAAAACCATAACACAATGTAATTAACCTGTCCATTCATACATCACTTGTATCACATTCATTGAGCATAGAACAAGATGAAGTCACAACTTTCTATTATATGAGAGTTCTTAGAAGGTCGAGTTTCTATCCCTCATACTGCTTACTTTACTTCAAAACTCCCTCTGTTTCAGCTATGTATTGATATCCATATCCATATTACATCATAACTACTTGAACATAATATATACATATATCACAATAATAAATGAATAAAATAAAATATTTACAAATGTTGATCCAATAAACAATAAAGCAATCAGAAAGATCTACCTGCTCAGGTACAATCATGTCTTTGTAGACAACAAAATCAAGATCGTAACTTTCTAAATAATAATAACTGTGTTTCACTATCATATTCCTACAGACACATATAGCATAGTATTTTCATTCTCAATACCTGATATTACTTAAGTACTAATACATGTATTACTATAATATCCTGTCCAATTATATTTCCATGAATCGTATGGTTTCTAGCAACTTAAAATCTTTATCATTTGTATTCATGAATTACATTCCTATACCATTAATACCACCTAGTGATGATTGTATCAGTACTTTACAATCATAGTATTTAATTTGTATATTCAGTAGGCTCTCACTACCTGAAATATACCAACACTACTTATAAGTTTCATTCAAATGATGTGTTATCAACCATGACGTTAATAATGTTCATGGTGTTGACAATACCTATTGTCTTAGAAATTCTGCACCCAGAAATCTTTCTATCATAGATTTGTTTTTGTTTACATAATTATAATTTTCACTAAAATTCCACCTTGTAGTAACAAACTTTTCATTCCATAGGAGAATGGTTTACTTTAAAAGAACTTGGAAAGAATAATTTAAATTCATTATCATCACTCTCTTCATTAGCATTGTGATGACTTATTAATGTAATACATCTTAAAAGCAGGATTGCCCTAATGTTCTGATCAATCCGTATTCCTTAGTACACTTCAACTGACTAAAATAAAATAAAATAAAACAAAAATAAACTTGGGGTCATACTGCCCAGAAACTCTTATTCCTAGTCTGTGTCTTACAAACTCAGGGAAATCTTAACAACGTATTCAATTCATTGGATACCGTCATATCCAGAAACCTATTCTCCCTAGTCCATACCTTTATAGACTTAGGTCAAATATAATTGTGTACTATACTCTTTCCATTCAATTTGGTTCCTCTTGGATCTCTGAACTCTTATATCCAAGGCCTTCTTAATGTATACTATTACTTAATATTAATCAATATAAATTATCCTTCCCTAGTTTTCTTCCTTATGTTACCATTGTTTGTTTTACTTCACCTTGATATAAACAAATTAATTATTATAATTTATCTATGAGATACTATTGAACTCAATCTTTGTGGTATTAAGTAACCATGATCCTTATTTTATCAACTTCATATTTTATCTTCCTCTGATACTTCTCATTCTATGTATAGGTCATAATGTAATAGTTCTCTCCATAATACTGTCCTTTCATAATTTTACTCCATGTGTTATATTTATAAGTACTCTCTTTTGGTATTAATACTCATAACTGTTAAATAACTTTTCATTGTCTGTTTTCTTCTTCATTAATATTTAGGAATTTATATTAGTGTCAATCTTTTATTTCTTTGTAAGTCTGTTAATCTTCTGTATCGAATGAACTCTGTAGAATCTTCCATCACAGTTTGCAGATCAGATGAAAAGTCTCTTTCCAACAGTCGATGTCCAGTTGTCTGAAGGAATGCTTTCCTGATTTATTGCCACAAGGATCTGTCACGCTTTACCTACATTAAAACAAAAAAACATGTGCAGCATCAATACAATGGCTTACAATGTTTATATCTCATTATTATTACACAGTTTAACATTGAATCATATTGACTACACAAAACATACTCATATCCTCTCATGAGATCTACCATCTAGTGGTCATTACATTTATGCCATGTGATGTATAATCTTTAAATTTCCTTATATTAAAATCTTTCTGAACATGTAAATTCTCAATTCTCAAACTTTTTATTACTCATACCCCCCTTTTAAACTGTTTAATAATCTGGAGGTATAACCTAATCACATATCAGATGTTACAACAAAATATTGTTTTACACTATACTTTAGCAATAGCAGCCATTTTGTCTTAACACTGGCACCATTTTGTCACATGAAACAAACTACAAAAACATATATTGTTTCCTTCATCAAATGTATTTGTAAATCTAGGTTTTATTCTATCAAAACTTTTGTCTTCTAAATAGTCAAAACATATATATGTCCAGGCTTTGCAAAATATAGTAATCCATTATCAGTCATGATATTAAAATCTCATTCTCATGAATTAAATCAAAGATTTTAAATCAACCTCAGAAGTAACAACATTGTTTTTTCCTTCTGTAAAATGATTGGAGTTACTGTATAATCGCATACACCCAATATAACATTGCATGTTCCTAACTGCTACATTAGTGTATTTCATTCTGTCATATTTGCAAACTTGATGTACATTTTTACTTTAATTAGTTAACCTAATACTTTTTTATAACACACATAAAACAATGAAAAAACAGTTCAGACTAACAATTCATTAAAACAACAAACTAACATAGATCTCTATTCTTGTGCTGTTCTTAATTCTGGAATCAGCCTGTGTACATCTGTTGGCACACATAACCATGCTCATTCCCTAAACTGATCATATCTCTTGAAGTTACCTGATTCTTATAACTTTCTGTGTTACGCTGCATTGCTTGTCTGTCTCCTAATTTCGATTTAGCTAAAATTGCTTTTATTTGTCTGATTATCAGTTTACAAGGAAAGGCTTTAATTGATTTATCTCCACATGTATTTTCTCTGTCAAAATTTTCAATCAACAAATTTAATTTCTCATTTGCTTTTGATTTGATATCTCGGATAAAATATCTGCAAGATCTTAAATAATGTTGTTTATTGCACCAAAAACAAATAACTTTAGGAGTTATATTCTGCATTTGATTTAAGCAAATTGGGAGGGGCTCAGCTGTCTGTATCACTCTTTTACACTGAGTCCACAAAGAAGAAGAAGGAGGTGTGTAAAATCTGCACTTCTTCCTCTGCCTAAATCCACAAGTTGTTTTAACCCCTTCATTCTTGGTTTCCCTCCTTAAGTTATCCAAGAACAAAGCTACTTCTGTCAAAGTGCTTTTTTCTCTAGCTAACACAATTGCAGTTGGATCTAGATCTTGAAATTTTTTCACAAATTCATTAATTAACTGATCTTCAGAAAAATCAGCAACAAGTCTATATGCACTTTCAAATTTTACAAGAAAACTAAATATATCCTCCCCTTTGTGTGGTTTTAGTTTTTCCAACATTTCAGTGTCTGCAAAATCATTCCCTGTTGCTAATTTTATTAATTGTGTTAATCTGTCTTGCTTATTTCCATATATTATTTCATCATTGTCCTCGAATTTTACAGGCGCGGTCAGCCTACATGCCATTTGAGTCGGCAGCCATATTTGAAATAGTCTATTCCTTTGTTCGTCATTTAGGCTGTATTTGTCTAAATTAGACTCAAACATTTCAGCATTAGTAAATGCATCCACTGACGTGTCATAAACTGGAATACATTTCACAATTTTCATTAATTGTTCATGGATTTTCAAATTAAGTTTTGCAGTTCTGTCTTGAAATTTACATTTCTGCAAATCACTCTGTGAGGATACATTTTCAGTATCTATTGGTTCTGGGATTAGATTCTGTGCCTGTATGTTTCTTGTATTAACACACACTAGTTTAACTTCTTTTCTAAGCTGGCAACTCAAATCATTTCTTTGTTCAACTCTATCCTCTAATTCACAGACTTTTTCTGACAATGTTCTCTCTGTTACATTGTTACACTGTTCATTTAAATCTGATTTGTCTTCTGTTAACCCATTCAAATCTACTTCTTTTTCTGCTGATTCTAAATTGTCTTTACCTGTATTTCGTTTACAAATCAATGCATTGTAAGTACAGACTAGTTTCATAACATTTCTGATCTTTTGTTTTTTCTTATTAACAAACAATTTCTTGGCAATTTCACTATTGGCAATTTCACATTGTGTGTATAAAGATTGCCACAATACAGCATCTGAATAGCTGCTATTAAATGCAAACTGCAATTTACTTTTCTCTGTAATATCATTTATGAATTCCATGTTACTCACCAGATCAGTTATTTCTGTCTATTTCGTTGCTTCATCCACACAGCTGCGCAGTTCTTTGCTTGGACGCTTGCCAATGTCTGCCACGTGCTTGCTTCTAGAATTCACGTTGTATCTTGTGCTTTTTGTCTCAGTTGTAGAAAATAGTCTTGTACAGTCTTTGATTTGAAAACTTTCCTTTTCTTACAAACCACCGTTCTTCTATGCTAATCTAGATTCTTTTTTTCTCTTCAAGTTTGTTTTCCCAGTTCCAAAATAGCTTTGTAACTCGATTCTTCTCTCTCCCCCCTTGAAGTGGGAACAAAACTTGAATAGAAGACTGGCAGGCTAGCCAATGTAAAAAATATAGATGAATGGATGTTAATGTGGACTCTTTCTTAATTTCTTCTTGTCTTCAGTTGATTGATATATATACGTCTTTTGTATATATATTCTTGGGCCAAATGCTCGCCACAATAATATATGTCTATATTATTGAAAAGTAGTAATACGCAATCTGACTTACGGTTTCTTCAGGTTTATTCTTCGTTACGGATACATAAAACATAATATAGGATGTTACAGGATAATGGACATTCAACAGCAGATGGTAATTGCTGGACTTCTGATGGGAGAGTTACATCGTTGTACAGAGCCAAGCCAAGAGTGACTAGACTGCGCCTGAGAGACCTCGTGTCCCTCTGTTACTATATAGAAGTGCTAATACTAACGTCAGCATATAACTCTAGCCATATAAGGACAAAACCCCCCACATCCACATTCCAGAGCTCTCGGACAAAGAAAGCCTTGTGACTTATTGATACCATCTGTTACTTATGTCAATCCACACATCCATATATATATAATCAATAGAAACATAGAATATGCAATATTCTACAATCATATAGTGTAACACTGTTAATATTTCGTAAGTGAACGAGGAGTAAGTAGATGTACACTCACATGTAGCAGAGCTAAATACAGAACTCTACTGTTCTTGCGCACAGACGGAATAATCCCCGTCTTAGGATAAATGTAAGGTGGTCCACGTCTTGATGGTCTCAGAGAGGAGAATCCACATAGTGCAGTAAGTACTAATATCTATTAGGATGATAAATAAATATAAAGTATCGTACTCACATTTACTAGAGCGTGCCTCGCTATATAATATTACCAAATATATATATATATATAAAAAGATATGGAAGGGCTGCACCAAATAAGGGTAGATAGTCCAGTAAAGTATTGCTAGGGTGCCAATAGATGGTCTAGGATACTTGATAGAGTTCCTCTGTGGATGCGTCTGGTGTAGACCGTTCCGTATATGTAAATACAAGAGAGGTAGAGGCAACTAATGGTATAGTATGAAAGTTCAGGGTGTGATAGGTAACAAAAAGTAAAGAACTCACATTCAAGAGAGCTATGGCCAGCTCTGGTGTGGATTGTGTACAGCGGTATAATCCCCGCTTATGGGATATGTAGGGAGGGGGTCTCCGTCAACACCGCCTGGTAGTCCAGAACTCGGAAAAGAAAGACAGAAAGCAACAATAGTGCTCTCAATTTTGATGTGGTTCAATGTGCAGATAAGAAGAGGTAAAAAACTCACATTTGAGGGAGCTATGGCCAGCTCTGGTGTGGATAGCGTACAGCGGTATAATCCCCGCTTATAGGATATGTAGCGGCGATACGTCCGTCAGCACCGTCTGGTGATCCAAGGCTCCAATATAGAAGAATAAAAAGCAGCAATAGTGCTCTCAATTGTGATAGGTTAAGAGAGTAGTAGAGAAAATAAAATAATACTCACAAAGATAGAGCAGAGGTACTGCTCTGTGGATAGGCGCCGGTGGTATGATCCCCACCTAGGATTTCTTGGAGTACTGGAACTTTAAAATTGCCAGTGGAAGTAAAAGTAACCAGGAAAGGTTAAAATGCCAGGAATAGGTAAAAAAAGCATAAAGAGTGCAATAAAAAGAGGATTGGTACAATAAAGTAGCCAAAAAACTTTTATTGATCTAAAATTCACAGTAAAATACAGAATTAATAACCAAAAACGCGTTTCACCATAAGTGGCTTCTTCAGAATGGGATAAAAGTAGTAACCTGGCAGGGGTTGTTTAAATAGGGCTATGTTTGAGGAGAGCTGAAAAAAAAGTTCCAAAAAAAAAAAGTTCCAAAAAAAAAGGTGTTTGATTAAAGTTTATAAAAAACAAAAAAAAACAAAAAAAGTTTTTATGAACTTTAATCAAAACACCTTTTTTTTAACTTTAATCAAACAACTTTTTTTTTTAACTTTAATCAAACAACTTTATTTTTTCTTTCTCTTTAAAAAACAACTTTCTCACCCTCGTTTTCACATTTAAATAATTTAATACTCTTGAATCCTAATTTTGAAAAGTGATTTTAAAAATTGTCTCTGATTGGCCAATTACACTTTTGGCGCAATTTTCAAATTAACATAGCCCTATTTAAACAACCCCTGCCAGGTTACTACTTTTATCCCATTCTGAAGAAGCCACTTATGGTGAAACGCGTTTATGGTTATTAATTATACCGCTGTACGCTATCAACACCAGAGCTGGCCATAGCTCCCTCAAATGTGAGTTTTTTACCTCTTCTTATCTGCACATTGAACCACATCAAAATTGAGAGCACTATTGTTGCTTTCTGTCTTTCTTTTTCGAGCTCTGGACTACCAGACGGTGTTGACGGAGACCCCTCCCTACATATCCCATAAGCGGGGATTATACCGCTGTACGCAATCCACACCAGAGCTGGCCATAGCTCTCCTGAATGTGAGTTCTTTACTTTTTGTTACCTATCACACCCTGAACTTTCATACTATACCATTAGTCGCCTCTACCTCTCTTGTATTTACATATACGGAACGGTCTACACCAGACGCATCCACAGAGGAACTCTATCAAGTATCCTAGACCATCTATTGGCACCCTAGCAATACTTTACTGGACTATCTACCCTTAATTGGCGCAGCCCTTCCATATCTTTTTGTATCTATCCACCGAAGGACCCGAGGGGTTTTCCTTCATTTGGGTTGCTGCCTACCTTGACTAATTTTGTGATTACTAGCGCTGAATTCCTTTTGTGTTTAAATATATATATATATGTTTTTAAGGTACCAGTCTTTTTTAAGTACCGATTTTTTAACCCTATTTCCATCATATATACTTATGTTTTATATGTATTTTGTGTTACTTTTTATGTATTTACTGTCTGCATGTATCTTGTTATAAGATAATGACACTCATTTATATCAGCGGCTTTCTTCTACTATGAATAGACATATATCTATATAATTTTCTCTCTATTATGTACACACCTATTATGACTGTCAAGCTGATTTACAAATTTTCTGTGTATTTTTTATACACTAATATTATTTATACTTATAATTGTAAGATATCAATGTGCATTTTTTGTTCCTATAGCTTTATTTTTTATTTTTCAAATGACCCTCTTTTTAGGCATTTTTAGCAATTTTATTTTTGCCTTTTGACATCTGCTCTTGTTCTACAATGGTGTGAGTGCGCTTAGAGATGTTATATGCCTGTCACTTTAAATTGCATGAAAAGTTTCTATTGGTGCTATTACACTAAAAAGTATATGGCTGCAGACTAATCTATTTAAGTTTATTATTGTACAGGAATACAATATGCACTATCAGATCCACCAGTATACATATGATTGATAATATTTGTATCTATAGTATAAAAGTATCGCATTGTCATTATAATCGCCGTTTTTTGTTTGCGTTCCATTCGTGGAACGCAGAGAATACCACCGTTTGGTCACGCCGCGTCATTTCCGGTATGACGCGTGCGTTCCACCGGTGGTTAACACAATCCATATCCTTAAGCATATTATTGGCTAAGATGGCGCCTTTATAAGGACTTCATCCACACTTCTGAAGAAGCCTCCATAGGTGAAACGCGTAAAGTGGATTTTTATGGACTTTCTCATAGAGTGTTTTCTATATATTTGTTTTTATTGATTTTTATGTATAATAAACAGCTATAATTTATATATTTTTATCACTCTGAGATATCCATTATTATTTTATATTTTTTCCTGGTTACCATCTTATTCCTTGGTGGGGATTATACCACCTACACCTTATAAACTTGAGCGAGGCACGCTCTAGTAAATGTATATTTATTTATCATCCTAATAGATATTACTACTTACTGCACTATGTGGAATCTCTTGTCTATCTATGTGTTCTTTATTTGAGACCATCAAGACGTGGACCACCTTACATTTATCCTAAGACCGGGATTATTCCGTCTATGTGCAAGAACAGTAGAGCTCTGTATTTAGCTCTGCTTCATGGGAGTTACTCCTCATTCACTTACGAAATATTAACAGTGTTACACTATTATTTGTATATCTTTTTTTCTCTTTTGAGGTACACTATTGAAAGTATATGACCATAAGGACTTGAGTACGTATATCCGTATCACAATAAGGGCGCCGTTTCCTTTTTCTTTTTGTTCACTATTGTTTTATCACAAGGTAGGGAATCCTTGTGTGGTCACTGCTGCCTAGTCTCTATTGTATCTACCACTATAGTAAGTGCCTGTTTTTACTTGTTTTCTATTAACAATTGGGAGGCTAGTTGAGCTCCTGGTGTGTTACCCTGTGCAAAGAATTTGTGTTTGCATTTGCGGAGCATGAATGTGGTTTTTTGCTAATTCTATTTCTTTTAGTTTATCCTGTAAGTGTCACATCATGCCTTGTTCTGTGGATCAGTCTGGTGATGGCTTCTGGTATCCAGTACTCTTTTTACAATTCTTGTTGAGTTTTTCTTGGTTTTTTGGTTTTCTATACTATGTCTGGTTTTCTTTATGCTGGGTTTTTCTGTGTTAATTCCTGTAATCCGTCCCTGGAATTCCCAGTGTCCATGTTTCAGTTAAATGTTTGTTTTATGTTGCCACACCCGTTTGTTTTCCATCATTCCTTTTGTTTCAGTGTCCCTGCAGGCAGCTGCTCAAGTCTTCTGCCCTTTCTTGCAGGTAAGTACTATGTGTGTTTTCTTTGGTTGGTTTAGCTTACATTAGGCAGAGTAGGACCTGCCAGATATGGGGTACATTACATAGAAACATAGAATGTGACGGCAGATAAGAACCATTCGGCCCATCTAGTCTGCCCAATTTTCTAAATACTTTCATTAGTCCCTAACCTTATCTTATAGTTAGGATAGCCTTATGCCTATCCCACGCATGCTTAAACTCCTTTACTGTGTTAACCTCTACCACTTCAGCTGGAAGGCTATTCCATGCATCCACTACCCTCTCAGTAAAGTAATACTTCCTGATATTATTTTAAAACCTTTGTCCCTCTAATTTAAGACTATGTCCTCTTGTTGTGGTAGTTTTTCTTCTTTTAAATATAGTCTTCTCCTTTACTGTGTTGATTCCCTTTATATATTTAAATGTTTCTATCATATCCCCCCTGTCTCGTCTTTCCTCCAAGCTATACATGTTAAGATCCTTTTAACCTTTCCTGGTAAGTTTTATCCCGCAATCCATGAACCAGTTTAGTAGCCCTTCTCTGAACCCTCTCTAAGGTATCAATATCCTTCTGAAGATATGGTCTCCAGTACTGTGTACAATACTCCAAGTGAGGTCTCAACAGTGTTCTGTACAATGGCATGAGCACTTTCCTCTTTCTCCTGCTAATACCTCTCCCTATACAACCAAGCATTCTGCTAGCATTTCCTTCTGCTCTATTACATTGTCTGCCTACCTTTAAGTCATCAGATATAATCACCCCTAAATCCCTTTCCTCATATGTTGAGGTTAGGACTCTATCAAATATTCTGTACTCTGCCATTGGGTTTTTACGTCAAAGATGCATTATCTTGCACTTATCCACATTAAATGTC
>OW240918.1:74579431-74637127 GCA_933207985.1 Pelobates cultripes | reverse complement strand
TGACTTAGACGCTTCGACAATAGCTAAACGCCGTTCAACAATTCGAACGGCACTTTACCATTTACATTTGAACGAACGGGTGCCGTTCGTCTATTTGCACTGCATTTAATATGGGAACTAGACCGGCTGCACAGCCCAAATCTATGGAACTGTTTTGGGCATGAAAATGTGCGTGTGATCGGTCAAATGTGACTTCCAGCTAACTCCCGAACGGCTGAACGGATTTGCATGAATTTTGGATATGTTGTTCCCATAATTATGCGAATGTGATGTATAATTTTAAAGTTATAGAAAGTGTGTAAAAAGTATGTTTTTTTCGCTTGGAGATAATTGAGCTGATACAGTAAATAGCCCAATTATCTCCCAAGCAGAGGGGAGGATTTTACTGTAATGAATGGGAGTGTTTTACTGTGTGTCTGTATATGATTGGTTGTAACGTTTGTGTTTTCAGTACCCAACAAGGTCCACGTGGGTGGTAACCTTGTGTGGAAATGTGTATAAAAGAAGCAATAAAGCCTCAGTGCATTCTGTTCCTGTTTGACCCTCAACATGTAGTCTTGTATCCAGGGGCGTACCTAGAGCATTTGGCACCCGGGGCGGATCCTGTGCTTGGCAATTCCCTCTCTAAAAACCTGTAAAAAAATTTAAAGGTTCTCTTTTTTTTTTTTTTTTACAATTTGTAAAGACTGCTGTCCCAATACAAAACCCCCGCCCCCTTCTACAAAATCCCTGCAGCCCCACACACACATTTACAGGCAGACAGTCACATACAGTCACAGGCAGACAGTCACACATACACATTTCCTCCGTGCGGCCAGTTTATCAGCTGTTTGCTTGTGTGAGCTGTACTTGCCGCACGGCACCCTAACTACCATGGGACACTGTGCGGCCACAGCTCACACAGCCCCCTCCAGCCAGGGCCGGTGCAAGGATTTTTTTGCCGCCTCTAGGCAAAAGTGCAGTTTGCCGCTTCTCATGTGACATCACAATGCCTCTACCCATAAGTGATTTGCTACAGCACTAACGCCAGTGCTGCAGTGCGCCGTGTTTACATTAAAAGGCCTGCAGGGACAGGCTATAGACACCAGAGCCATTACATTAAGCTGAAGTGGTTCTGGGGACTATAGTATTTCTTTAATGTGAGGTAAATTAGAGCTTAGTGCCACGAATAATATACTAGATTGCCTACTTACAACCAGATGAGGATGATGATGGGCTCTAGCTGCAGTTTGGCTCCACTGGTCTGGTGCAGAACAGGCTCTCTGGAGGCGGTTTGTAACTGTGGTCACAAAAATAAATGTTCTGGGAGAACGGGAAGTGGCTCCATTTTTTGGGGGTCCTTTACACAGCTCAAGGTCTGGGTCCCAGGGTCCACCTTCATGTTCCACCAATGAGTTTGCTCACAGGGGGTGGAGTGTGTAGGGGATGTCCTGATATGTGTGTAAGGAATGCATTGTGTGAAATTGTGTTTGTATGTGTAAGGATTGCAAGGTGTGTTTCTGTGTATGTATGGGATGCATTGAATGTGTGTAAGGGGTGCATTGAGTGTGTGTAATGAATGTATTGTGTGTTTCTGTGTGTGTAAGGGATGCATTGTGTGTAACGGTTGCATTGCTTGTGTATGTGTGTCTGTGTGTGTAATGCATTGTGTGTTTTTCTGTGTGCAAGGGGTGCATTGTGTGTATGTGATGAATGTCAATCTCTCCTCACGCTCCAATTTCCTTCTCCTCCTCCCAATTTCTCTTTCTCCCCCCCTCCTCCCGCTCCAATTTCCTTCTCCTCCTCCTAATTTCTCTTTCTCCCCCCCTCCTCCTAATTTCTATTTCCCCCCCCTCTAATTTCTAATTTCTCTTTCCCCTCCCTGGCCCATCTCTTTCCCCCTCCTAGCTTCTCTCTCACACCCTCTTGTACTCTCTCTCTTTTTTTCTCACCCCCCTCCTTTCTCTTTCTCACCCTCTTTCTCACCCCCTTCTCTTTCTCACCCCTTTCTCTTTCTCACTTCCCCCCCTTTCTCTTTCTCACCCTCTTTCTCACCCCTGCTTTCTCTTTCTTACCCCCCCTCCTTTCTCTTTCTCCACCCCCCTCAGCCTCTTCCCCTCCTTTCTCTTCCCCCTCCTTTCTCTTTCTCACCCCTTTCTCTTTTCCTTGCGCCTTACTTGTGCGTAAACGCCGCCGTTGAACATGCTTTTGCCGCTGTTGAAATAAACTTGTACTTCCCTCCTTTCTCTTTCTCACCCCTTCTCCTCTTCTCCTCCACCCCCCTCACACGCTTTCTCTTTCTCACCCCAGCCTTCTGCTCTTTCTCCCGCCCCGCCCCCTCCTTTCTCTTTCTCACCCCCCACTTTCTCCTCTTTCTCCCCTGGATCCCATGCTTTCTCTGTCATTGTTATGCAAAGGTTATATAATTGAAGAGACCCGCGAGTCTCACTGTTTAGAGATAATGTGCTTCCCCACATTCCCTAATAGAGCTTTCGCGCAGTTGGGCACACAACACTAAAGTGATAAGTTCAATGTTATAGCAAAAGAGAGCATATATGAACCCTAAAGTAGGGGGAGGTTAACCACATCTACACCCCAGAAAATCTACATGGACCTGCAAGTCCCATTATAACATGGACCAGCGAGCCAATGTGCCTATAAAACAGATGATTCTCTCCTGGACTCTGTTTTCGTTGTTGTTGTTATGCAAATGTTATATAAACGATGAGACTTGCGAGTCTCACTGTTTAATTTACGTTGAATCCGCAAATAAATAAAAACATATTTGCAAAAAAAAAGTTCAATGCATCTAAAATTAAATAAATATTAAAAAATATTGAACAAAGCACATTTTTAACACTGTACATAACTAAGCATTTGAGACACAAACCCTTGTGTATAAATTAGAGATTGTGGAATATGATGTGATATGCTATATAAGTCTTGATATTTGTTACATTCTGCAGGAAGCCATTCTTTGGATGATCACAAACCGATCAAACTAGGTAGGTTTAGTAACTTTGCTTATAAAACAAAATAATCCAGTTTGTTTAAAACAATGGTAAATGTTGTACATTGACTTTATTAAACTTCAACATAATGTACAATGTTGTAATATTTGATTTTTATATTAATTACTTAGGAACAGCTGAGACCTCTCACATTTACACATTTACGGAACCAATATTTCAGAGCATTTAAAATTGTTTTAAATGTTTTAACCTTTAACCAATTTCTATTAAACTCTCTGACATTCTAAAAAATATATAAATA
Source organism: Pelobates cultripes (assembly GCA_933207985.1). Lineage (NCBI taxonomy): Eukaryota > Metazoa > Chordata > Amphibia > Anura > Pelobatidae > Pelobates > Pelobates cultripes. The sequence continues at coordinate 74,633,875 of OW240918.1, read as the reverse complement.
AACAGGTGGTGGATCTGATATCAAATGCACAGTATAAGCAAATAGTATATTATGGCACTAGAAAAAGTTGGGGATATGATAGCATATTACTAATATAGTCGGGGTCAATTCAAACTATTGTCTGGAAATCTATTCATAAACACAAGGTCAGACATTAGACTGGACAAAAGGCGATTTAGTCTAAGGCAAAGGAAAGGGTTGTGAGTTGTGAAGATGGGGTTTTATTAGAGTCTGTACAGATATTAAAAGAACAACTGGGTAAATACTTGCAAAACACAATATGCAGGAATATAATTTTTAATTTGTGGAGTAACAGCATCTTGATCCATGGAGAGATCTGACTGTCATTTTAGGGTCAAAAATGATTTTTTTTTTTGTAGTTTCTTGCAAAATTGGATGCACTTCAAACACTATAGCAGGGGTAGGCAACCTTTTAGCAGCACTGTGCCGATATGGGATTGTGATGTCCCGTAGCGTGCTGATCCTATGTTTTTTAAATTGAGGTGTGTATGCTGCCGTATTCTGCTTTTGTTATTTTTACTGTAATTGCTTTGTATTGTTGTATTTGTGCGTATATGAGCTATTATATTGTATATGTTCATTAGTAGTTTATGATATCGTGTATGATATATATGAATGTGGGCTGTGTATGAGGGCTGCTTGTGGAATTGTGTGTGGATGGATATGTCACATTGTGTGTTTGGTAGTGTGTGGGGGCTGTTTGGGGTCGTGCATGTGAGAGGCTGCATGCGGGGTTGTATGCATGTATGTGGATTGTTAGCGGGTTACGTTTGTGCGGATTGTGTGTATGTTTGTGTGTGGGCTGTTCATATTATTTGTATGAGGGGAGGGTTATTCTGCATTTCTGTGTATATCTAGAAGTGTGGGTGGCTTCCCTATGTTCCAGTGGGGACCAGGCCGGCCAGGTATAGCTCAAGTATAGGAGCTGCAACAGCAGCTGCAGGCTGCTCTGCTACAGTGTGGATTCCCATTCACAAGTGCTGGGAGGAAGTGATCTGAGATCACTTCCTCTATGTGCTGCAATGCATTAATTGAGTATTGTCCTTCACCACCTCTTCGTATTAGCAGATATCTGAAGTTTTATTGGGACTCCTGATAGGACAGAGCCTGTTTTGCTCAAGCAGCCTTGAGTGCCGTGCAAAGACACCTCGAGTGCCGTGTATGGCACTAATACCGTAGGTTGCCTACCCCTGCACTATAGGGTCAGGAATACATGTTTTTGTTCCTGACCCTATTGTGATCCTTTAAATCTCAGCCAGGAATTTTAAAATCCGAATGTATTAACAGTTGGCATTACTAACTCTGCCAGTGGGAAAGTAGTTCTAAATATAATTTGCTTGCAAAACAATAATGCTGGATGCCTTCGGTGCTTTGAGAATATGCCGAATTCTATACTTTATAAATAGTTTAGATGCGAAAAAAAACACTGATATTAACCCAGACAGTAAATGTATCTATACAATTGGTGTAGATGTGGCCACATTTTACATCTAAGAAGCTGTAGTAAATGTGAAAATTTGCATTCTGTTCAGCATTCAGATCAGGATACAAAATGTACAGGTAGGGAGGAGAGGACAGCTTATTGTAGTTGTTCTAGTAAGTATAGTCAGTATCTGCAGGCATTTTAATGTAATCACTGCCTTTTTAGAGAAAAATTGGCCACTAAAGGTGCTTCCTAGGAAAGTGATGCAACTCTGCATGGAGACGCTGAACTTTCCCTTTAGAAATGCATTGATTCAATTAATCTCTATGAGGAGATGCTGATTGGCCAGGGCAATGTTTAGCCATCCCCCTCACCCCTATTTTCCTATGGGAGAGCGTTGTGATTGGCTGAGGTATCAGCAAAGGCAGCAGATCGGGGGCAGGACAAGACATGAGGAGCACCACGCGTTGCTGGAAAAGAGTGAGCAAATCACCTTTCTAATCTAAAGTAAAAGGGAATGACAACTTAAACGGTTGTTTTAGAACTATGGTGTCAGGAATACATGTTTGTGTTCCTTACACTATAGTATCCATTTAAGCAGAAAAGAATGTTTGAGTAAAGAAGTATGTCTTGAAATGTTTGCCAAAGGATGAGTGTGAAGTGCTGATGGATGTGAGGATGGGCCTCCAATACTATGTGTGAGAATTAACAGAATGAAGAGGGAGACAATTGGTATATGGGTATTTTAAGGGAGCAGAAAGAACTGGTGGGTATATACCGTATGCCAATAAAAGATTTGCAAATAAAATGACACTGTATATGTTTCCAAGATATTATTTGTAAACCATGTCTTGCCTTGCTAATTTTGAAAATATCAAACATGACAGTTTTCATTATTTCATTTTGCATTTCCAACAAAACACACAGTATACATATATTTAAAAAAAATGAAGAGATTATGTTTTTTAAAAGTCTCATTAGGTATTTTTTTTTCCAATATATAAGAAAAACCACATCATGTATACATGTTTCTATTGAGCATATAATTACGAGAAGAACTAGACAGGAACTACTACTTTTTTTACTTTTTAACATGCATTATTCTCATACCAAGTGAATTCCCTCTCTTTAGGGAATATAACGTTTTGTTGTAGTAATTTCTAAGACGTGAGCAAGTGCATTTTTTTATCATTGTGCCACTAATATAATGCAATCTTTAGCACCTCAGCATTATTGAGCCCTGCTGGTAACTCCTTTGTGCCAAGTGTGAAATTGGCAGATCTTAAAAAGCCACTACTTACTAAAAAGTATCACATTTATAGAGATAAGAGAGCCTTTTTACCCAGCGACATAAGTTTTAAACACAGACCTCAAATAAATTATAATTGCATTACTACTGGAAACCTTAACAGTTACATATGTAAGATCTGTGTTAACAGAGTCATTCCAAACTTATTAATACTTAATCGATTGGCATAGCTCACCAAGTCCAACATATCTACTTACCATCCACTCACATCAATAAACTAAAATCTTTCCTCTTCCAAGACGCTGTCTATTGTCAATATATAATTTTCCTTCATATTTATCAGAACTCCATATAGATAAAATGCTTTGGGAAAATAAAACCATTGAGATGGAATTTATTCTTCTTGGATTGACCAATGATCCTGTGTTTCAAATTATTCTTTTTGTATTTTTCCTGAATGCATACATAATTATTTTATGTGGAAACTCTCTAATCATTTTATTAACCATGAGAGACAGCAGCCTCCAGACTCCAATGTATTTTTTCCTCACCAACCTTTCTTTCGTGGACATTTTCTATTCAACATCAACCATACCTAGATTGTTAAAAGATTTACTGTCAATCAATACAATTATTTCTTTCTCAGAATGTGCAACTCAAATGTATATTTCACTTTCTTTGGGAGAATGTGAGTGTGTTTTACTTGCTATAATGGCTTATGATCGGTATGTAGCTATATGTTATCCTTTACATTATACCACTATTATCAGCAGGTCTGTTTGTATCAGAATAGCTACTGGTACATGGTTATGTGGATTTATTCTGTCTATTTCCCATGTTTCACTTACACTGAATGTAGATCGTTGTGGACATAATGAAATAAACCACTTTTCATGTGAAGTCCCAGAAATCCTATCACTTGGTTGTGGAAATATATTATTTGCTGAATTTAGTATCTTTGTTTTGGGTGTGATTTTGCTAATGACACCTGTCACTTTTATTGTAATTTCCTATGTTAAAATTATCATGACAATCTTACAAATTGCTTCTTCTGCGGGACGCCGAAAAGCCTTCTCTACCTGTGGATCTCACATGTTGGTTGTGACAATGTTTTATGGGTCAAGTATGGCTGTTTACATGAAACCTAGTTCAAGTTATATCCCAGGAACAGACAAAATTATTGCAGTTTTTTATATTATTGTTACACCAATGTTTAACCCTTTGATTTATACATTCAGGAATAAAACTGTTAAAACAGCCATAAAAAAGTTAAAAATCAAAAGGATACTCCAACCAAAACAACTTAAGTTTAACCCTTTCACTACTAAACGGTTTGAGAAAAAGAATCCTGGAAAGTAATGATATCATGTATTTTTAGTTATATTCATTATTTAATGAAAACAGAGACTATAATTTTAGAAATACAGGACAACTTAAAAAAAAATTATTAATTTATGAAATAATGAAGTTACAGAAAGAAAAACATTGTGGTAAATAAATAACATTTCTCAATATGTAACATTGACATATTTCCCACATATGCTACACTCTTTCTCACATATATACAGAGGCGGCTCTAGACTTTATGAGGCCTTAGGCAAAACTCAAACATGAGGCCCCACTAACAAAACACACTGTCACATATACACATTGATGCACAGTTTACCTGTGTATGTGCCTGAAAGTGTGTCTGATAGAGAGTATCCTTGTGTGTGTGATTGTATGTCTCTGTGAGCATGTTTGCGTTTTTGTCTGGGACCCTATGTGTATGGGTTAGCTGCTTGAAGTGTGTTGTGTGTATGGGGGTCTGCCTGTAGCCTTTGTGTTTATGACAAAGCTATGTTTCTTTACTGTGTGTGTATGATGAATGTCTTCAGTTGGTGATGTTGACAAGGTAAGAGAAGGGGACATGGTTTCTCTCTCACAACCCACCCTCGCAATGGACAGGGGGGGTTGTGAGAGAGAATGAGTAACAGGGAGTATGACATGGTTTGATGAGGGAGTGTGGTAAGTGTGTCAGGGCAATTGTGGCATTGTAGGAAGGATGAGTGTGACAGGTATAAGGGGGGTTATTGTGACAGGGTTGGTGTGGCAAAGTGAGGGCAGATGAGTTTGGAGGGTGTGAGATGATTGGGATTAGGAGTGGTTAATGTGAGTGTGGATGCATGAAAGGGCTGACAGTATGGGGGGGTGATTACAGTGTAGGGAGGGGTGACAATGTGTAAGGAGGTGACAGTGTGAGGAGATGTTAAAAGTGTGTCTGGGGAGGCTGTGTGTGTGAGGGGGTTGATACTGTGTGTGTGAGAGGGTGATGGTGTGAGGGAGGGTGATGGTGTGAGGGAGGGAGGTGGGTGATAATGTGAGGGAGGGAGAGGGCTGATGGTGATGGTGGAGGAGTGATGATGAGAGGGAGAGGGGAGTGATGGTTAGGAGAGGGAGAGGGGGTGATGGTGAAAGGGAGAGGGGGTGACAGGGAGAGGGAGGTGATTGTGTAGTGGGTGATGGTGAAAGGGTGAGGGGGTGATGGTGAGACAGAGATGGGGTGATGTGAGAGGGAGGGGGTGATGGTGAGGGAGGGGGTGATGGTGAGGGAGGAGTGAATGGTGAAGGAGAGGGTCGATGGTGAATAAGGGGTGGTGATGTTGAGGAGGGGGGGCTGATGGAGGGAGGAAGGCGGTGGAGGGAGGTGATGCGAGGTTGAGGGGGGGGCTGAGGAGGGGCCTGAGAGGGAGGGGAAATGCTGAGGGAGGGGGTGATGCTGAGTGAGGGGGGGGCTGATGGTGAGGGAGGAGGCTGATGGTGAGGGAGGGGATGGCAAGGGGTGATGCTGTGGGATGAGGGGTTGATGTGGGGGGATGTTGAGGGAGGGGAGTTGATGGTGAGTGAGGGGGTGGTGAGGGGGGATGATGAGAGAGGGAGGGGGTAATGTTGAGGGAGGGGGTGATGGTGAGGGAGGTTGGGTTGATGCTGAGGGAAGGGATGATGTGAGAGGGAGGAGGTGATGGCGAGGTGGATGATGCTGAGGGAGAGGGGTGATGGTGAGGGGGGGTTGATGGTGGGGGGTGATGCTAAGGGAGGGGGTGATGGTGAGGGGGAGTCATGGTGAGGGGGTGATGCTGAGGGAGAGGGGTGATGTTGAGCGAGGGTGGTTGAAGGTGAGGGGGTGATGTGAGAGGGACTACATACCTTTATTTATTCCCTAGTGGTCCAGTGTAAGCTGCCTGGTGGTCTGGTGAGCTCCTTGGTGGTCCGGTGTCCATTACAACCAGTCTGCAGCTCCGCAGAGCTGCATACCATGTATCTTGTGAGACCCATCAGAGCGTTGCCGTGGTAACCCGCGGCAACACTCTGATTTGCCAGTTCTCGCGAAACACATGGTCTGTAGCTCTGCTCACAGCTGAGTTGCAGAACGGTGTCTGATGGCTGGCTGGCAAGCCACTGTGCCCCTTCCGGTGTTAGGTCCTCAGTCACTGACCGAGGACCCAACACAGTCTGCCCTCAAGTGGTTTAGGAGGCCGCGAGGCCCCAGACAGCTCAAGGCCATAGGTGGCTACCTAAACTGCCTAATTAGAGAGCCGCCCCTGCATATATATTATCCCTAACATATACAGTCCCTGATGGTATGTCACTCAATATGTCATTCGGCCATAGTGCTTTGCTCCTGCCAAACAATATCTGTCAAGTACATGCACTAACCCATAATTCACATGGGTGAACTTTATTTGAATTCTGAATTAATAAACACTATTTTCCTGCATTGTTAAGACTGGTGAGTGCTATCCTACCTGATATATATTTTAAGCCCTACACCATCCAACTACCAACCAATCGCCTGCCTCCCCACAACATGGAAGGTCCTGACAGGCATCATAGCCTCCAAGATGAATGGGCATATGAGTCAGTACATAAGCAATGTTAAGAAGGTGATTGGAAACAACATCAGAGGAAAACACCAACTACTGGTATCCCAAGCAGTCATGAGGGATTTTAAACCCAAACAGACCAATCTTTGCTCATCCTGGTTTGACTATACAAAAGCCTATCAAAGACAAAAAGGATTGGGAATGGTGCTGCCGTAATGACTGATTTTCATACATTATACAAATTAAGTTACCTCACACACATGAAAATACACTTCTTATCTTATCAGGCTACTTAAAATTGCCTAAGTAAACAAATATGGGGATTCAGTTCCACCATATGGCCATATTGTGTTAAGCCCACAACTACTTAACAGTACTCCAATATTGGTGGGACCTACACTAATTCCAAATGTGGGAGACAAATTAAATAGTGCTTGTGACAAACGCTCCTTCCCTTGAACATTTGCCATGGACTCCTGGAGGAGTGTGGAAGCCGGCCTCTTGCCCACCAACTATGGTCCAGGTCTGAGACAACATTTGTGAGTTACCCTTCCCAGCCGCCATTAGCAGCTTTCCCTGGGTGCCCCTGATTCGGTACTTTCCCTTCTCACGAATGGAACCGAACTCTAGCTCCCTGGCAGCTGTTTGCATGAACCAAACCCACGAATGGTCCTCAGCAGTACTTAGTCATGACTACTATGAAACTAATTTCGGCATTAGGACTTTGTGGGTTACCTCAGCGGGACTTAGCCACAAATGTTATGGAACTGTTTTTGGCATGAGGTACTGTGCAGTTCCCGGACAACTTGGTCTGCGGTTTTGAATGACTTTGCATCCCGCCAAGAGAGCACTTTTTGAAAGGAATGTGTCTGAGACTAAGTGGAAGAAACGCTACCTGAGAGCCAGATGAAGCACCCCATTTTGGACACAGGAGCTCCCGAACATTGACCGGCAAAAGCACCAAACACCCTGGAACTATTTTGGGCATAGGACCACGTGTGCAGCCGGTCAGAACTTTAAGACAGTGGCTTTTCCCCTAGAACTTGGGTGCTCAGATCAGGGCTATTTGGGGATGTATGTTATGTGAGGTTACTGTATGTTTTTTGTTATGTTTTGGGGTACTTTTATGTTTTTAGATTTTTGTGTTTGTTTACAATGGAGACCTCATGCTGGGGTCTGTGCATAAAAGGCTGAGTTTGGCTTATAAAAATCAGTTGTACTCCCTGAACTATGTATTGTCTAGTTACTGGGAGGGGAAAGGTCTAATCACTGCTCAGCACCTAGTTCTAGTTCATGGAGGATTCGGTGGGGAAAGTCCTTGTAGGGACTATAACTCCCAGGACTGTGTGTCATCCAGTTCCTGGGAGGGAATAGAAGTAGTCCCCTATCCTGTTCCAGGATGGAGAGGCTCCAGGAGGCGCCTGGCGACTGGGGCAAAGGTGCTGAGGTTTTCCCCAATTCCAGCTAGGAAGCGATCCTTGGCAGAGGTACCCAGCCGGGGTATAGGGAGCTCCACTGCAGTGCTAGTGCTAGATCAGCTAAAGTGTGTTCAATTAATCTATTGTAAGAGCATTATGTGTATACAGAGAATCTGGTCTGAATTCCAAACTAGGATTGGGTGTAATCGGTACATACATTCTGCAGGAATGGTGCTGCCATAATGACCTATATTCATACATTATACAAATGAGGTTAAAGTGCACACATAAACATACAGGTATAAATCTTATCAGGCTACTTAAACTCACCTATCTAAGAAAATAAATATGGAGATTCAGTTCCACATATTGGCAATATTGTGTTAAACCTATGGAGAGCAAAAAACGGGTCGCAAGAGTATTCTGAGAACGGACAGCAAGCTGGTTTTAGCTCATCTTGCGCCATTACAGAGAGAAGATATCTGAAGCATATCAGACTGGTCCCACCCATACGGGCAGTCCAGATCCGAAATGCCAGCAAGTTCTCTCTGCACGAGAGACACAGCAACCCTAGACGATCGTTTCAGCCTTGTTAGGCATCATCAATGATGCATAGCTGATATCTCTCTAGGCACCCTGAGCAAGGGAAAAAAATATAAAGGTCCCAATAGTGTACCTGAAGATAGAGTTCAAAACACAGCTAAAAGGTTAACTCTCAACTGAAAAGGGGGACTCCACTAAAAAATCCCTATAAGTGCAATAGACAAAAAATATTGGATGAATAATCCAATATGTATTCAGGAGTAGTGTATACCTTTAAATATGAACTAGCATTTAAGAATGTTAAGACAGTATGATATGATTTGGAATAGCATATGTGACGAGACCAATCTCGCCACATTGCATTGGAGAAGCCTGGTTGCTCGCCTGCTACCTTTGGACTATGGCCCCCTGTTAAAAGACATCTTTTTTACCTGCAGAAAAGCTTCATTCGTGCTTTTCTGCCTGGGGTTCGGTAGATTTGTTTGAATGTGTTATACCCCAGATAGGAATCCCATGGAGCCCATTCGTATGAAACTGACTGTAAAGACTTTGGCTCCATGGCGATTAAACTGTATTCGTGTGGTCTGAGCGCCATTCACTTAATAATGTGCGCTCAGACCTGAGCTATCTGGGGATATGTTAAATGTCTGTGTGTTATGTAACAAATGTGACTTTATGTATTTTAAAGTGTTTTACTGTCTTTGTGTCACCATGTGCAGAATGGAGTCTTGTCCCTGTCCTGGGAGATAATTGAATTACTTCTCACTTATCTCCAGGGCAGAGGAGAGGAAGCCAGTATGCATTGTGGTAAAAGGTATGTGTATTGAGTTACCTCTCAGGATAAGGGGGAGGGAATCTGTGGGTTGTAACTAATATGTTACTGGATATTTTATACCTCCCTGTGGGCGGTCCTGTATTTGCAAGACTGTAATAAAAACCAGGCTGGGTGTGCCAGCACCTCAGACCACTGCTTGACCCTCAACACGGAGCCTTGTCTTGTCTTTTGGGGGATTTACTGAATGTTGATAGAGACTGATTGCTAGGAGTGTAAGCCGCTTGGATGCTTTTCCTATTCGTCTGGTAGCAGCAATTCGTATGGTTCCTGTTCGTCTGTTTGGAGTGCTATATTGGATGCCGTTCGGGAGTTTGAAGCATTCACTTATTGTATGCAGTTCGAGTGTTTGGAGCATTCCCTTGTATGCAGTTCGAGTGTTTGGAGCATTCGCTTGTATGCAGTTCGGGTGTTTGGAGCATTCACTTGTATTCAATTCGTGAGTTTTGAGTGATTCTACAGTAGCTGTGCCTGTCTCTAAAAAGAGATTATCGTCTAAGCAGTTTTTTCCCCTTTTCCAAACACGAGACCAATCTCGCCACAGCATATAAATAGAAAGCATATATAAAACAAGTAATATGAATATGCTCTTGCAATAAATTCAATAGTCAGACAAAATGTTCTTGTATTGATACAATTGTATCATTTAGAGTGAGAGTTCATAACAGTCCGTAAATAATGTTAGCTGCTTCAGCTTTTACCAGTTATAAACGAACTGGAATAATGGATGCTGAATTAGCTGAATTTGTATAGTACAAATATATTTGTTTGAAGCAATAGTAATTAGCAAATATAATAGTGTACTTGTGAAAAAAAAAAGGAATAAAATGATAATTACTAGCAGGTCATGATTAGTGACTTGCAGTATACTGGAAAGAAAATCCCTCCGGTCTTGCAGAGACTAATGCAGAGATGCTTTCTGTGTTATATATGAATACATTTATTGTCCACAGAATAAAATTAAAATTACACTTACAATTAAGTAAAGAACTAAATATGCTGAGCTGGGATCGGCAAAGTATGATGTTAGCAGCTGTCAGGTGCTGGTCCAGCCGGCAGATGATGCTGAGAGCCGCGTGCGTGTCACTGATCTTTCCTGCGTTCCAGATACAGCCTGTTCGTCTTTACGGTAAGTGCCAGAAAGTAAACTAATGTCCTTACGCGTTTCGTGAGTCTGCTGCTCACTTCATCAGAGGATGTCCTCTGATGAAGTGAGCAGCAGACTCACGAAACGCGTAAGGACATTACGCGTTTCGTGAGTCTGCTGCTCACTTCATCAGGGAGGCATTATGTCTCTGATGAAGTAGGGCCCATTCCCTACGAAACGCGTAAGACAGGCATTCCAGCAACACACGGGATCAGACGCATGTACCAGCAGCACCACTAATCTGCACACGCAGGACCTGTTTGGAAAGTACCGCCACCGGAGGCATCTGTCCTGCACGTCCCCTGAAGTGAGGCTCCTGCTCGGGACGTGCTCACAGACACAAGCCATCCTCACCGGCAGCTGTATATTGAATCATCACAATCCATATCCATCCTTAACAATCTGAAGGTCCTTGCTGTTATTTTTCAATGCTTCAGTCTGGTAATGCATTTCTGAATCTAGTGTGACCTGTATTTTTATATTTAACTTTTTCCAAAGTTATTTTAATATATTCAATAAACTGGCATTTTTTCTTATATGAAGTGATCCAGTTTTATGCTTCAGTTTTCCAGCGATATATTGTTTTCATTTTTATTGCCTAAAGCTAACAGTTCCTTGTACTGTATAGCTTATTTTTTACTTCTATCTTTTACTAAGTATACTATTTGCAACAGGTATCATTTATCCCTCATGTTGTTTGGGATATAGACACCAGTTTCATACATATTTTTTGGTCATCCAGCAGAGAATTTGGTCTCTCATCTTTCCCCTTTTTGCATTTTTGTATTTTATTTATATATATATATATATACTTTTTTTTTTTTTTACCCCCCCTATATAGCACTGCTTTGCATGTTTGCACACTCTTAAAGGACATTTAAAGGTATAGCAGCATTCTCTTTGTATTCTTGCACATTTAAAGGGATATCCCGTTTATTTGAGATCTCCACTTATAGCACTTTTACTCACATTTTTGCACATTTATAGGGATACTTTGTCCATTCCAGATTTAAAGGCATAGTACCATATATATATTTTTATATTTATATATATATATATATTTTTTTATATTTATATTTATCTCTATGTATTAGTATTTTAGCCATTAGTCACCTAGCCAGCTCCTGGTATTCCCACTCTTCTAGAGAGTTCTTTTCCCTTGTTCTATATAGGTTTTTAGTGAATCCCTATCATTACCAGTTTTCGAGCAGCTTAGTGCTAGTCTGTCTCCCTCTCTCCTGTGTGGTATATTAGGTACACCAGAACCATTCAACTAATTACAAGAGGTGTTTTGAAAGACATTGCAGCAAGAAATTATGCTTAACCCTTCATGAATGAAAGAAAAGAGATGAAGAATCCCAATATCAATAAGAGCACTCTGACAGGCAATTCTCATCTCCCATGAGGCTTTTGTGAGAATGTTCCTGCACACATTTTGTGACTTGCATCTCAGAGAGCTCTGTTTAGAGTGCAACTAGACAGTGCACTCTACTGCCTTTTTGCTATTATTAGGAAGCGAGGAATCAGGTTGTGGGGAAGGAAAGCTGTTAACAGTTTAATTGATATTCTTTCCTGAAGTAGTAAGTTTTTAATGATTTTTTTAATGGAATGGAAACTAGATGAAAGTCTAATGAAGCAGGGTACGGAGTTCAACAGGAACCGTGCAGCCCTAGAGAAGTCCTGAAAGCAAGCATCAGAAGTGGGAGTGAGGGTAGAGGATAGACATAGGTCTTTGGCAGAACATAAGGGCCTAGACGGGACATATTTGTGTATTACGGAGAATAGGTAGGGGAGAAGGCATTATAAAGCCCTTGTAAAGCTTTAACAGCCTTGATCTTGATTTAACTGACTTAACCTCGGGGATCCCTAGACACCAGGCATGACACACTTTTACATACATTTTGGGGGGGAACGACAATGGCAAGTCTACCCCTAATTGTTATTAAGTCCCCAGCCTGAAGTATATGGATGAGGGGTGCGCTTGTAAACAATAGCATGTCCACTGTCTGTTTGTGTTAATACCACACCCATCGGCTTGGGTAAAAGGTTAAGATGGATGGGTAAAAGGACAATAGCATGTCCAACCCCCTTATTTATTTTTGCCCATCCCTAACTTTCTGCCATTTGGTGTCGGATGTCCAACCCTGCACTTACAGTAGTAGCCCCCATCTGCTGTATTTGGCTGTGGTATGGGCAGAGTTTAGCATTGCACCATTGAAGTTTAGATCATTCATATGCCACACATATGAAATAAATACGAAAGAAAGAAGCTGAAGGGGAACTCTTAAAGGGGATAACCCTTGCGGCTAAAGACTTAGTGAAAAACTAGAGAAAACTGAGTGCCCTTAAAATGTAACTTTTATTAGTAATAGTAAAATAATAAACAAGGTGATACTCTATAAATAGATATGTTATTGTGAGTTGTCAAAAAGAAAAGGATAGAGATAACAATTCTACTGGGTCTGGGTTGCCCATATGTAGTTAAGTTATCTAGGGAGGTGCAAATACATATATAGATATATATTTGTCCACTGCAAAATATATTAGTACTGTTCAAATTACAATCCGACTTGGAGCTAACTAGAGGTCCAGTTGGAAAAAAGGTTATTAGGTACAGAGATGAAACTTCTTAAAATCCCTGTATCAAATCGTAATGATGAGGTTCTGTTCAGAAGTTTTCAGAAACCTTCTTCCAATGATATATGCAAAACAATGTTTTGCAGTTCACACATGCTGTACTGAGACTCGTCCAGTGAATTAAACTGCTGGAACGTTAATATACAAAGTATCAGGCTACGGTCCGCCACACTTGGAGAATAAATACTTTGTTCCCAGTGTTAACTTACACCGCTAGATAGCTATATCAATCAGCACAAGTAAAAGTACTATAAACCACGACAGCTGGAGAGAGTATAATAACATGCTATGTCCTAAAGGATCAACAAATGGGAACACAGCCTCTCATTCTCCAACAGTAAAAAATCTCTAAGAGCTGAAGTGGTAAAGTAAGATCGGCGTCCCTGTAACGGAGCTCCCTGTACTCCGACTGAGTACCCTCCGTTGACGGATGCTCCTAGCGCTTCCTGAGGACTCCAAGCACTGCAGCAGACACCACAACCACCGCAGACTCCGCAACCGCCGTATCTTGACTGGAGTCTCGCCGTCTTCCTTCCACCCTGGATCAGCTTCTGTCCTCCAGAACTGTGTGGGAAAGAACTCTTCCTTCCACCCTGTACGAACCTCCAGCATCCAGGACTGTGTGGTGAAGACCCCTCCTCCAAGGAGAGCGTGTCAGGAACAAGCTCTTAAAAGAGCTAAGTGATTCAAGCTCAGGGGAGCATGCAGAGCATAGCAATCCCCAGTGTGATTATAACAGCTCCCTCCAATAACGAGACAAGGCTACATTTAGAGGGATCAAGAAGAACTGTCAAAACCTTTATTCCCTTGGGTCCAGCCAATACAGTCACCACAATAACATTGTTGTGAAACCTCAATAAAATCACAAACAGTCAAACCATATCAAGAAACACACAGTGACTTATCACAACACAATGGCACATTTTTAAAGGGGTGGGGGGAGACAATATTTAACAGTAAATATCTCACCTGCCTGCAGAATTAGCAATATGCAAATCTACCCGAATATGCAAATGAACCAGTCTTGCAATTCAGGTAGTGCATATTGCTGTTGCTACCAACAGAGGGCACTAAACCAGCTCCATAGCCAAACCCACCTAGTTGGTAGCAAACCTCAGTAATACAAGAGAGCAGGCAATACATTACACAGTACACACACACACACTATAAACAATTACATTACACACACCCTGCACTTATAATGGGTACAGGGTGACTAAAACATAGGATAAATAAAGCAGCCCACATAAATAGTCTGTCTGAAGGTAGAATAGGGGCTTTAAAGGCAAATACATCAAAGAGTCATAGTCACAGGGGAGGAGGCTGGCAAGCAGGCTTCTCCAGTACCAAGTGGCGAAGGGCACTTCGTCACAGTCCCTATAGCTGTGGTATAGTGAGATCTTCAATCCGAAACTGGCGTTCCCAAACTGTGGATTGAAGATCTCACTATACCACAGCTATAGGGACGCCACTGGCTACCATGGTATTTTAAATACTCTGTGCGTGTGTGAGCTTTAGAGACAGCACTCTCCGTATAATTCTATAACTCAGAGGATACATCGGCCTCTACCAGCATCACATGCTTTAATCTAGTTTCTTTATGCATTTGAGTTACAGCCATAACATTGGGTTATCCTCTTACTGCTACCGCATTATTGCATTATTAAGGCTTCGGGCAAGGTATGAATGATTCACACACTTGCTGCATCATTTTATATATTGTACCCTGCAAAGCTGCCATCTTCCCTACTTACCTAGCACAGATGTGTGCTCTTGTAGAACATCATATCTCTGACTACTTATTTTCGTTCATATTTCGACCTACAATATCGATTTATTTTTTAGTAGTTTTTGTTTCACTATTTTGGTTTTCACTTCTTTATGTGTGTCTAGCACTTTAGGTTATTGCCAGAAGCAATTTTTAGAGTCTTATTATAATTAATAAACAATTCTTTATTTTTTTGACCGTTCTGTTATATTCGAGTATTGTGACTTCACTTTTTCTGGAATTATCTCTAATAGGATTTGCCATTCATACCATTCATACCATTATCCACTCTTGGTATACTATTTCAAGCCTATACTCTTTATTCACTTGTTTCCTTTCACTTAACAACCATGCTGGGACTCTCACTGCAGAATATATATATATATATATATATATATATACAGTTGCAAGAAAAAGTATGTGAACCCTTTGGAATGATATGGATTTCTGCACAAATTGGTCATAAAATGTGATCTGATCATCATCTAAGTCACAACAATAGACAATCACAGTCTGCTTAAACTAATAACACACAAAGAATGAAATGTTGCCATGTTTTTATTGAACACACCATGTAAACATTCACAGTGCAGGTGGAAAAAGTATGTGAACCCCTAGACTAATGACATCTCCAAGAGCTAATTGGAGTGAGATGTCAGCCAACTGGAGTCCAATTAATGAGATGAGATTGGAGGTGTTGGTTACAGCTGCCCTGCCCTATAAAAACCACACACCAGTTCTGGGTTTGCTTTTCACAAGAAGCATTGACTGATGTGAATGATTAGGTGCTATTTAAAGCAGAAACTGTTTCAAGTGTTAGTTCTTTATTTTGCCATCTTCACAGCAAAGTACAGTGAAGTTTGTTCTTTTTAAATACATATATTATACTATAAAATAAATCAAATATCACACACAAATCATGTAAATCAAAACAATACATCAAATTTAATCCACCTCTATCAGAGTGTTTTAAGTGTGTACAGGAACAAAATAAAACAATATACATCATCATACTGACCCCACCACCAGGTTTAGTCTGTTATAACAAGATTCCTGACATCAACTATTGGTTCAAACAAGATACATTACTCTGGAAAGGGTGCCAGGACACTCCTAGCTTTTGGTTGTCCTCTGTGTATGCTCCTTGCATCATAACGGTTATTACGATCTTCCAATTGCCATTTATTTTTATTTATATTTTTTATATTTTCTTTCCATTTGCCGGATCTCAGTATGTAGGTGCATCCATTATCTTCATCTCTTCCTATGATTTCTGCAGTTTGCTTTTATGTGAGATTGATTTTACTAATGGATTATGGGTATATTTGAATGACACCCAAAAAAAACCCTTATATTCCAATTTATTTAAAATATTGAATTTTGCATTTATTTATAGCTACTTTAATGTCTTTATTTCTAAGTGTATAAATCAAGGGATTTAATATAGGTGTTATAATTATATAAAAAACTGCAATAATTTTGTCTGTTTCTGGTAAAGAGATTGAACGAGGTTTCATATAAGTAGCTATAGCTGAACCATAAAATAATGTCACAACCATCAAATGAGATCCACAGGTGGAGAAAGCTTTCTTTCGTCCAGCAGAGGACGCAATCTTTAAAATGGTTATAATGATTTTAATATAAGAGATCACAATGAATGCAACAGGTATCATCAGTATAAAAGAACCAGCAAAAAACAGAAAACATTCAATAATGAATAGGCTTGTGCATGCAAGTGAAAGGACTTCTGGGACTTCACAGAGAAAGTGATTAATTTTGTTGTGTCCACAAACATCTACACTTAATATAAATAAAACAACAGGGATAGACTGAACAAATCCAAATATCCAATTACCAAGAGTTATTCTGATACAAACAGATCTGCTCATGATTGCACTATATCGTAAAGGATTACATATAGCAATATAACGATCATAAGCCATTACTGCGAGCAGAATACATTCACAAACCCCAAGAGAAAGTGAAACAAACATTTGAGCTGCACATTCTACAAATGAAATAGTTTTCTTGACTGACAGCAAATCTTTTAGCATTCTAGGTACTGTTGAAGATGCAAAGCAGATATCCAGAAGAGAGAGACTGGAAAGGAAAACATACATCGGGGTCTTCAGATTGTTGTCTGTCAGGCATATAAATATAATAGAAGAGTTTCCAAATAAAATTATTACATAAGCTATCAAGAGAAATACAAAAAGGATGCATTGTGTTTTGGGGTGATCAGAGAGTCCAAGAAGAATAAATTCTATCACAAATGTTTTATTTTTCCAAATCATTATATCTGTTAAAACAAAAAGAGAAACTAATAAAATTATTATACAGGGTGGAGTCTAAAAGTCAATCCTGAGATCCGTCACCAGTGATGGCTGCAGGGAATTGACTGTGTTCATGGAAGGTCTTTTGGGAACCTCCATAGACCTCTCAAAGGCAAGAGTACAGCAGTGCAAGAGTAAAGCAGTGACTGCTCCGAAGAGGAACCACCAGATCAAAATGGCCATGCCTGCAAGGGACAGGTTCGGGGAAGTAGAGCCTACCTTTAACTGCCCCATGGCCATTGGACCCCTAGCTGCAAAGTCACCGTCAGGAGACTAGAAAACAATTTAGAGATTTAACTTTACATGCCTGAGGAAAATGTAAAAATTACCAAAGATGGAGGTAACAGTTCAGTCTGGATTCACTGACATACAGCAGCATATGATACTGCTGAATGTTATTTGTTTTTCCCTCCATGATGTATATATAGCAATTAATTTTTTTTCCAGATAGTATATTGATTTTAAATGTCAATGTGGTCTGTTATTCATTGTTTTAAAAAAGTCAGCTAGTTATTACCAGATTAACATAAATAGTAATGCTAAGAGTAATAGTAATACAAGTTGGTGATTCTACTAAGGGCTTTTTCATTTAGTCAGTACGTTTAGCAACTTGCCAAAGTGGATGCCACTAACATTAATCAGTATCATCTGTTAAACAACTGCAAAATCTTACAAGTAGCAATATGAAATCGCTAGCTGATGTCACAATAACAGTTGTCCAAAGAATGTTAAGTAAAATGCCTTTGAGAAAAAAAAAAAATCAGTAATAACCATTTAAAGTCTTGACTGAAGATCTTTCTTCAGTCTTTTTTTTTCTTTGGCCCAGATGAGACTAAATGAAAAATCCATTCTAACCTGTTTGCTGCTAATTAAAATAATTAAAAAACTAAGTCACAATAAAAAAAGAAATAAAATCTCACAAGCAAAATGAAAACATGCTTTGGGAAAAAAATATAACTTCACCCTTAAAATGCTCCACATATACTGAGTTCACAAGGCTAAATTAGGAGTACTGGAGCATTTTTATTGGATGGCTTAAAGGATCACTATAGTGCCAGGAAAACATACTAGTTTTCCTGGCACCATAGTGCCCTAAGGGTGCCACCACCCTCAGGGTTCCCCTCCCGTCGGGCTGGATGGAGAGGAAAGGGGTTAAACTTACCTTTTTTCCAGCGCCGGACGGGGAGCTCTCCTCCTCCTCTCCGCCTCCGATCCTCCTCTTCGGCTGAATGTGCATGCGTGGCAAGATCTGCGCGTGCATTCAGCCTGTCTCATAGGAAAGCATTTACAATGCTTTCCTATGGACGCTGGCGTCTTCTTACTGTGATTTTCACAGCCAGAAGCACGCAAGCGCCTCTAGCGGCTGTCAATAAGACAGCCACTAGAGGATTTAGAGATTTAGATTTAGAGGCTGGATTAACCCATTTATAAACATAGCAGTTTCTCTGAAACTGCTATGTTTATAAAAACAAGGGTAAATCCGAGAGGGACCTGGCACCCAGACCACTTCATTAAGCTGAAGTGGTCTGGGTGCCTAGAGTGGTCCTTTAATGGTGAGACTAAATGTAAACATTACATATGCTTGGCAGGTTGTGGAGGTATGGGATTCTAGCTTGACAAAGACCCTGTTTGATCGAAACATTGCTGTTTTGCTCTAAATAAAGCTGCTACTGTGGCTTTTAACCTTGAGTGCCTGAATCAATGTTTATTTTCTATATATAGACAATAGACAAATATATAGATAATAGATAAATTATATATATATATATATATATATATATATATATAACAAAACAGAGCAATTTGTAAAAATTGTTAAATTAACTCAATTGGGGGCCTATGTATTTTATAGAGTAACTAAAATACATAAAGATGTAAAAACTCTTGTGGGAGACTGAGAGGGTCAGCCATACACGGGGTGTTTGAACCAACTGATCATAAACTTGTTGATTTTCATATTAAAGAAAGCATCTTTACCTCCTTTTCTAAGAGACACACACAATTTTCCACATAAGATAAAGAATATTGATTTGACAGGAAAGAACGCAATATTTGGCAAATTGGATGTTCAAAGTATATATACAATATACAATATATACAATTATGATCTTGGTATTAAAGCAATGAGATAGAGATTTTGTAATAATTCTCAAAAATACACGGGCACCCCAATTGAGTTTATTTTTAGAATGTTTACAAATTGTTCAATATTGTAATAACTTCAAATTTGAGATGTCTTTTTACCAGATCTAGCAATAAAAACATGGGCAGAAAAGGGGGTCCACACTGTACAAGACCTAATGGAGGGAGATAAAGTAAAAACCTTCCCGGTCGTCCGACTGCAATTCTCCCTAGCCTCGAGAGACTTATTCTTGAACCTCAGGGTGAAAAATATATTGACAACGAGACTTACACACACTCAAACAAAGCCCCAAATGGAGTTATTACCTCTCGCTCAGGTTCTGTCACCCAAGAAAACTAAGCCCCTATCCCTCTGTTACAACGCCCTCCTATGGGGACCGGGTCAGACAAAGCTGTCATACATGACTCAGTGGGAGACGGAACTAGGAGAAGCATTTCTCATAGAACAATGGCACAAAGCCATGGCAATAACAAAAAAGGCTTCGAGGAGCCTATTACTTTGAAAGGCGTACTGTAAAATAGCCATGAGGTGGTACTTAGTGCCACACAGGTTAGCCCACATGTACCAGGGGACGTCTGAACTCTGCTGGAGGTGTGAAAGGGAGGCGGGAACAATGTTGCATATATTCTGGGGCTGTCCAGACTTACAGAACTACTGGGAGCAAGTGAGATCACTGATCCTAACCACGGCGCAAGTTTGCATACAACAGAGACCAGAAAACTACCTTCTACACATGCTACCTGAATAAGCAGGACATCCCCATAGAAAGGTGATCATAAACATACTTATGCTTGCAAAAGTTAATGTAGTGCTCCCCTGGAAGGGCAAGACAATCCCCTCAATAGCAGTCATTAAACAAAAATTAGATGTTATCAGCTCATATGAAAAAATAGCCTATAGGTTACAAGGTTGTGTGGGGAAATATGCAAAGGACTGGGGCTGCTGGATAACTGGGATAGGGGAATAGACGTTGGGGAGCAGTCAAGATAAATAAACCAATTGCCATAAAGCACACTAAACTCTCGCTACTCAAACTGTGTTTTGTTGCCAAAGACTTGGAACTGTATGAACTCAAACCCCTACCCCCATCAACCTTTTTCTTTTTTTTAACCCTTCATCTTCCCTCTCCCCTTAAAGTTCATGTTACACCTGAAATGTTACAAAACAATAGGAATGGTAGATAAGATGCTCAGGCTCGGCACCTAAGAAACTAAGTATAAGAAGAGAGTATGTGCCTGCCGTGCATCGCTCTCTAAACCAAGAACTCACAGTGGATTTTATGTATGTGATTAAAGTGCTCAGCATGCGACATACACATGATGTTTGGTATTTGACCATGATGGTGATTGATGTACACATTTTGATCTCACATGCATATCTGTATCCTCTGACATATCAATAAAAACTATACATTGAAGAAAAAAAAGGGACCATTGCTAAAGAACAGGTATAAATATTGATAAGTACTCAAGGCAGACCCGAGTTTACCAGCAATTTTCAGTAAAGCCCCCACTATCAGTTATCATTGAAACAAAAACTTGAAAGATTTACTGGTACAGAGTGATCCGACCCGTTATAGAAAGACTCTCATCGTACAAACAACTGGATGCTTTAAGTGCAGTGGCTGTCTAACTTGCAGCCACATGATCAGTGGTACTACATTTTCTCATCCACATAGTGGAAACAGTTGTCCATCAAATATCATATTACATGTACTACAGACCATGTAATTTATTTTGTTACATGACCTTGTGGATTATCTTATGTGGGAAAAATGGATTTAACTCTTTATGATCAAGTCAGAGGACATCATTCAATGATTACTACAGCATTTTGTGATCATAACAATGGACAAATCATTATTTTTAAGCAGGTCAACATGGATTACCAACTTTAAAATTCATGACCATTGGTCATACACCACTTTTACCCTGCGAGGGAAATTGGTCTAAATGACTTTAACAAAAACAATTCCATTGGGTATATTGTCTGGTGACTGTGGTGCCCAAATGACTTAATGAAAATGTTGTGCTCTCTATGTTCTTGTAAAGTAAGAATAGACCCATTAGTATATCTGAACAAATGATCTTTAGAAATAGCAGATGTTGTTTCTATTATATAATCATAGTCAAATTATTACTTTATTGTATAGATATTCTTTCCCTGGTTTGTTACAAATTATGGAAGATCGTCCCCCATTTTTTTTGGTTTTGTGATAGTCACATTTATCCACACAATTGTCTTTACATTGTTACTTCACATACACTTGTTTGAGGATACATTCTTCTAAAAAAAATAAAAAAAAAAATACCTCTTTGTATTTTTCCTTTTCAGTGATCACTCGGCATAGTGATGCTTTCATTTCCTAGCAACCTTTACATGATACACGTCACTGGGTGTCACATCATCACATTAGTCTCATGTCTTCCTTTGCACTTCCGGGATGTCTCACTCATTCCTGAGTCCAGGTACAACGCACAGCACTGATAAGTCACATTATAATTATTTCTCTATATATTGACCCATTTTGTGATATTGTTTGATCTTGAAAAATTATTGAACTGGCTGAAAAGCTGATTACTTAAAGTGATGAACCCATATTGTAATTAATACATTTCTGAAATATCAAAGTGAAGAAAATTGTGGTTTGTTTGTTAAAATCTTCTGGCTTAGTGCAGTTTCTTTTTAGTCTTAAAAACTGGCTTTTTGGGCACTTTATAAATGAAAAAGTGTATTCCAATTGTTTTTAAAGTTTATAACATTATATGCATAAATTTATGTTTTAAGGTTCTATCCTCTAACCTCTTATTTAAGTTATGAATTGCATTGTTCTAACTAGTATATTTGTTTGAAATATTGACATTACACACTTTATTTATAGTTCTCTTTTATTTACCTTAATATTAGCTTAACCCCTTAACGCCGTTACAGCGTTCTATGCCATCCCGCATTAAATGGGCTTTAAAGTCGTTGCGGCGGCATAGAAAGCCGTAACGGCTTTGAGCCCTGGAGATGCTGGGATACTTACCTTCCCAGCGCTCCGCTTCGGGAGGACTGCCTGACAGCCCAGGCAGCCCTCCCATGCCAAATCAGGCCCCTGGGGGCCATGTGATCGCTCTCAAAGAGCGATCACATGCCCCCCTATAGCTGGCTGTGGATCTGCCAGCAGGGGGACTGTCTTAAATGTCAGACAGTCCCCCTGCTGGTGGGAATATATTAAAAAAATATTGAACATGTTTTAAAATCAATTAAAAGTATATATACACTATATATATATATATTATATATAACATATATACTTCTTATATATATGTAACGTCATACCTAGTGTGTTTTAATGTTAATATAAGTACATATATTAGTATTAAAATACACTTAGACTGATGTTACATATATATAAGATATATATATATATATATATATATAATACATATATATATATATATATATTATATATATATACACGTATAATTACAAGAATAAATAAATAAAATAATAAAATAAATAAATAAATATTTTTTTTAAATTAAAATAAATTATATGTACATATGTAATTTAATTCTAACTGGATTTTGTTATTAATATATATATACATATACATATATATATATATATATATATATACATATATATATATTGGTAACAAAATACACTTAGAATTACATTCTATATATATCTATCTATATATAAAATACAAATAACTGCAAATATATTTATATAGATAAATATATAAAATTACATAAATTATTACATAAGTATACACGTAAAATTTAAATACATATATATATTGTGATAAAGTGAAGGCAGATAGGCCTTTTAGCCCCAGGGGAAGTACATGTAGTTTGTGTGTTACACAACACAAAGCATTGTTTAGTTATGGGCCCTTGGGGTGGAGCATTTGGAGAGAAGGGTGGGCCAATGCTCCACTCCACAGTTTAGTGGTTTTCTGGGGAGACATAGATCCAGGCCAGGGTTTTTTGGACCGTCTCCAACCTACTGCTCAGCTGCAGTTAATGAGCTGTTGCAGTGGGAATAAACCCCTCCCGGCTAGGCAGGAAAAGGAGAGGGATTGCTGGCTTCCTCCCAGGAAGCAGGTAGGAGAGAGGCTGTTCTCTCCAGATAGAGAGTCAAGGAGATTAGGCACTGGGAGTGCAGAAAGGAAGCAGTCAAGGCTGGCTTGGAGCACTGGGAGTGCAGGAGGAAGCAGTCAAGGCTGGCTTGGAGCACTAGGAGTGCAGAAAGGAAAGCCGTCAGGGCAAGGCTGGCTTGGAGCACAGAAAGGAAAGCAACAGGCTAGCTAGCAGAGTGTTGCTATCTAATAAGGTTGGTGCAATATGTTTTTGTTAGTTTAACCCTAATAGAGAGGGATATACAAAGTGAGTCAGTGCTCAGACGAGCTAGGTTTTTGTTTAAAGGGAAACCTGTTATATTTATGTTTTCATTTGCTGCTGCCTCATATGTAAACTTACAAATAAAATGCCTGGAATGAAATTGCATTGAAAGACTGTGCATGTTTTTGCCCTAGAGGACCGTGCTACCTGCAGACAAAGATCACAATATGTATTTATATTAAAATTCTAAGTGTATATTTAAGTAATCGTTTAGCATAATTATGTGATTTTATTAAATAAAATTTGATTGACATGCCTGACAATCCAGGCAGATTGTGCAGAGAATTTAATTCACAAGCACTATATTTAACCCTGTAACTTTCCAAGACACCATAAAACCTGTACACTGTTTTATTTAGGAGACCTCACTGAACACAAATATTAGTGTTTCGAAATTATAAATTGTATTACAACAATGATAATTTCAGTAAAAGTGAAGTTTTTTACATTTTTCATACATGAACTGCACTTTTACTGACGATATTATTGTTGTAATATGTTTTACTGTTTTGAAACACTTATATTTATGTTCAGTGAAGTCTCCCAAGTACAACAGTACCCCCTATGTACAGGTTTTATGGTGTTTTGGAAAGTTACAGAGTCAAATATAAGGCTTGCATTTCATTTTTTTCACATTGAAATTAGCCAGTTTGGTAATGTTGCCTTTGAGACCGTATGGTAGCCCAGGAATGTGAATTACCCCCATGATTGCATACCATTTGCAAAGGTATTGCCCAAGGTATTGCAAGTGGGGTATGTCCAGTCATTTTTAGTAGCCACTTAGTCACAAACACTGGCCAAATATTAGTTTTTTGCTTTTTTCACACAAAACCAAATATAAACGCTAACTTTGGACAGTGTTTGTGACTAAGTGGCTACTAAAAATGACTGGACATACCCCACTTGAAATACCTTGGGATGTGTACTTTTGCAAATAGTATGCCATCATGGTGGTAATTCTCATTCTCAAAGGTAACATTACTAATCTGGCAAATTTTAAAGTGAATAAAATGAAAAATGGAATGTGCTATATTTGACCCTGTAATGTTCCAAAACACCGTAATATCTGTTAATGGGGGTTACTGTTTTACTCGTGAGACTTTGCTGAATACAAATATGTGCATTTTATTTTAGTAAAAGCAAACAGTATCATGACATTTACAGCTAAAATGTCAGGCAGAACTACAATTTTTTTTAAATCTTAATTTCTCACAGTTTTTTTTATTTTATTCATAATAAGTTATGTTTCATATATGAATAGTGCATGAGAAGTTAAAGCCCTGTTTCTCCTGAACAAAATGATATATAATAAGTGTGGGTGCATATAATATGAAAGAGGTGAATTACGGTTGAACAGACATATAGCGCAAATTCCAGTTTTTGTTTACATTTTGTTTTGATCAGAAAGTGTACTACTGACTCCGAAGAGGTCAATATCACTATTTTATTGTAGATTTCAATATTTAGAATTACTTGCATCATAATTGCCCATAACAGCCCTTACTAAAGATGGCTGCTATCATCTCATTACGCTCTGAGACTCGGACGTTTTTCCATCCGAGTTAACTACATTTCCCATAATTCCTTGCATATTGCGGCTACCGCAGTATTTTACTTACCGCGTTTTTTAACAATTTAGCATTGTAATATGTATTTTATTGTATGTAATTCAACCCTCCTTTCATCAAAAGTAGCTAAATACACATTCAACTACTTGCGGCTGTCGCAATCTCGCAGATACCGCCCAGACTTCATTTTTTAAAATATTTTATAAGTTCAAGCTATGTATATCTTAAAATCCACTGCCCAAAGGTTCTTAACTTATTTTAAATAAAAAATAGCACTTTTCACAATATTGCATTAACTAAACTAAGTCATGTGATTGCTGTCACATGACGATGATGTCATTTTGGTGCCAAAATTCTAATTTCTGTAATTTAGAATCCCATATAATTGTATTATATTCCACTTGAAAAAGCTTTAATAGGGCAAAACCGTTGTGTTGTTATACTTTGTTAAATACATTTTTTTTTCTTTTGACTACCTGTTTATTTGGGTCAGTCTTTATACTTTTATTTTAATTTTTTATTCTACTTATACCTGGCATATCCTACCATCTGAAGCACCAGAGCCATAATTTCAAGAATCCTAGGTGGGAATTGTTCTACCCACGCCTGGCACATAGAGTGGTTTGTCTACTCTTTAAAATTGTGTATATATCTTATTATAACCTCATGTACTTACACATATAGAGAGCACTATGGGCCTTCTCCTCTTCTTTTATTACATTTGATCTACACCGCAACTACCATCAGAGGGATATCCTACAAGTGGGGAGTTTAAATACCACTGTATGCTGTTTTACCTGGAGCTGGTTATAGGTCTTTTAAACGTGAGTTGGCACTTTTTAACCCCAGTGTTGTCTGCAGCCAAATTTATCAACTATATTGCACCATTGGTCCTCTCTGTTTTTGTTCATATGCTGCTGATGATTTGACCCAAGACATCAAATAAACCCTTGAAGATTATTGATATCTAGAGACTTTTCTTGCTTGTTTTTGATACCTTTTTATTGTATTTTTATTACAATTATTTTGTTATCTATTTTATCATGTGCACCCTGTATCCCTTGTTCTGTCTCTTATGCTTAGGATAATTGTCTTGTTGTAAGGTCCAATGACATCCAAGCTTCACCTTCCACACAGACATTTTCTCCCTCAATGGATCTGTAACGGATCACCTGTACTCCAACCGAGTACCTTCCATTGGTGGACGCTTCCTAGCTTGCGCCAAGGACCACAAGCACTGCACCAGACACCACAACCACCGCAGACTCCACAACTACCGTCTCGCCATCTTCCTTCCACCCTGGATCAGCCTCTATCCTCCAGGACCGTGTGGGAAAGACCTATCCTCCAGGACAGCGTATCAGGAACAGCTTTTAAAAGCTTTTAGAAGTGATTAAAGCTCAGGGGAGTATACAAGGTATAGCAATCCCCAGTGTTATTATAGCAGTTCCCCTCCAATCACGAGACAAGACTACGTGTTGAGGGTCAAACAGGAGCAGAATGAACTGAGGCTTTATTGCGCTTATGTACACATTTTCCAACAAGGTTACCTTGTTGGATACTGAAGACATAAACGTAACAACCAATCATAAACAGAAACACAGTTAAACACTCCCATACATTACAGCAAAATCCTCCCCTATGCCTGTGATATAATTGCTGAACACAATGGGCTAACATAATTATCACAGGCAGGAAAATATACAGTTTTTACACAATTCTTATAACTTTAAAATTATACATCCAGTATTAATAACACTTACATTTTTAGAAACAGCATAACTAAGGAACAAACATATCCAAATTTCATTTGAATCCATTCAGCTGTTCAGGAGTTAGCTGTTAGTCTCTTTTGACCGACCACACACACATTTTCATGCCCAAAACAGTTCTAGAGATTTGAGCTGTGCAGGCCGGTCTATTCATTACAATTCAAATGCTGTTTGAATGCACAAAGAGGTGCCATTCGTGCAAATAGCCATGTTACTGTGGCTTTCGAATGGTCGAAAACCATTCGACTTCATTCAAATGTAATAGTTCCTGGGAAGGTAAAACTTCAGCAATGTTCGTGCCATCGAGTAGCCGATTTCAGTTCCATGAACTCAACATAAAAACACAGCTGACCGCGTTCGGCTGATTTAAAATGGCCGCCACCACGTGTTCGTTTTTCAAATGGCAGCCATTTCGACTACTTTGGCATTTCAGCTACATCCGAAGTGCCATAACAAAAGTGCACAACCCTTCCCAGAGTCTTTAAAAGGGTACACACAGTCTAATAAAATCCAAAATGCCCAAATAATGTTTTTAAAGGGCACAATCTCCCAGGGGCAATAGTTACAGGGCACGAGGCTGGCCAGCAGGCCTCTCCAGGACCAATTGGTGAAGGGCACTTCGTCACAGGATCCATTTTGCCTTACACATGCTGCAGGTTTCCAGTGTCAGAGGATGCAAAGCAGCCCCAGAGCATTACCCAGCCACCACCATGCTTAACTGCAGACATAGTGTTCTTATCAGCATATGCTTCATTCTTGTTCTTCCAGACATAACACTAATCCATCGAACAGAAAAGTTCCGGTTTTGTTTCATTGCTCCACAAAACGGATTCCCCAAATTTATTTAAATGATTTTGAGCATATTTGAGCCAACTTTTCTTGTGCTTTAGGATCAGTAGTGGTGTACATCAATATAGTAAAACTAATTTTCCTTCAACTTTGAACTTGAGAAGTATGATTCCAATGGACTTTCTAAGAACATTCAGTTCCTTCACTATCTTGTAACCTGTTCCTTTTTTGTAAGGACAATGATCGCTACTGTTAGTGAACCATTCTTTTGACTTAGCCATATTTCTAACATGCAGTTAAATGGGACACTCAACAAACCCCTAGCCAGTTCATGTATTTCACATTTTCAAGCTCAAGCACATCTGGTGCAACTAAGAACACCCTTGATTAGCTGCATTAGGTGTACTTGAGACAGCAATTGTTTTGCATATGTGTGATATTTAAGGAAACCACTTGAAGCATTTGATGTGTTGATCTATTTCAATTAAAACAAAAAGGGTGGAAGAGTCTGCACTGAACCAAAAGAGCAGCAACCCTAAAAGGGGAATCCCTCAAGAAGACCTTTAAGAGACAGGAAAATACAAGAGAGGGGGTTAAGGGCTGCGCTAAAAAAATAAAAAATAATAAATAATAATAAAACCAGATATAATCAATAGACAAAGTTCGTCCAAGAATAAATTGAAACAGTCTCACTGATATGTGATGATAAGATAATAATCCTCAGGTGTTGATCCGTCCGTATGGCAGATAGTCCATATATGTGGAAATAAAAAACAAAAAGAAAGCTGCTAATGGTGAAATATCGTATGTCCAGATGTGATGTATAAATCAAGAGAAAGATGTTTCACTCACATTTGTTGGAGCTTGAACCAGCTCTAGGAGAAGAGGCACTTAGTGTTTTGATCCCCACTATAGGATATACTTGGATGGTTGGTCTGTCTGTCCGGCTTGGGATTCCCTTGGTGTAGGCTGGGACCTACTCAGATGTACGCAGTTCTTTGGTGCTTAGGAGATAGGTCCGCCTCTCCAATTTTGGATAATGGGTATCCATGAAATATATATAAAACAGTATATATACAAAATAGTGCTCTCAGTGTGAACAATAAAGCAATTATTAAAAAATAAGTTATACTTACAAGAATAGAGCAGACAGATACTGCTCTATTGCCACAGCGCTGGTGGAATTATCCCCACCTAAGGATTTCTTTGGACGGGATACACTTGAGAATGAATTTAAAAATAAAAAATAAAAAATAAAACAAAAGGATAAAAAATAAAAACTATAAAAATGGTATAAAATATATAAGAATGCCAGGAGTAGTAAAAGTGTATAAAATAAATAAAAATGAGTATAGAATTGGTCCTAGTATAAAAGGTAACCAAAAATAACTTTTTTTTGATTTAAAATACACTTATTAAAACCATTTACGCGTTTCACCTATGAGGTTTTTTCAAAATGGTAAAAGAACAATACACCTGGCAGAAAACAGAATTTATAGGTACATACAGAGATTGAATATGGCGCCAAATTTTAGTGCACCAATCATATACAAGAATTAAAACCGAACATAAAATACATTTTAAAATGTGTTAAAAACCATATAGGTATAATGGCAGTGGCGTACACATGACCCATGGGGCCCCGGTGCAAAAATTGATCCGTAGGCCCACGCCCCCCCGCGCTTACTCGGCGCGGGTCGGGTTCGCAACACATGGTGGCGGGCACCTGGTCGCAGGGGTTGCAGGGCTGCGACCCCGCGACCGCGGTATGCACACACACTTAAAGGACCACTACAGACACCCAGATCACATCAGCTTAATTAAATGGTCTGGGTGCCAGGTCCCTCTAGTTTTAACCCTGCAGCTGAAAACATAGCCGTTTCAGAGAAACGGCTATGTTTCACTGAGGGTTAATCCAGCCTCTGGTGGCTGTCTCATTGACAGCTGCTAGAGGAGCTTCCGCGATTCTCACTGTGAAAATCACAGTGAGAAGACACTGAACGTCCATAGGAAAGCATTGAGTAATGCTTTCCTATGGGCGGTTTAAATGCGCGCGCGCGCATGTGCATTCGGAGCTGAGAGGCGGACACTGGGGAGTCCGACGCTGGAGAAAGGTAAATGCTGAAGACACACACACACACTCTCACGAACAGACGCATACACACTAGCTAACAGACACACACATTTACTGACAGAGACACACTCAGCGACAGACATACATACACACTCACTTACAAAACATACACTTTCACTGACAAACACACACTCACTAACAGACATCAAACACACTCAGTCAGTAACACACTCACTAGCAGACACACACCCAATAACAGACACATTCACTGACACACACACTAACACACACACACTAACACACACACACACTCTAACACACACACACACACACACTCTAACACACACACACTAACACACACATACACTAACACACACATACACTAACACACACTAACACACACATACACTAACACACACTAACACACACTAACACACACATACACTAACACACACTAACACACACACACTAACACACACATACACTTACACACACACACTAACACACACACACACTAACACACACACACTAACACACACACTAACACACACATACACTAACACACACTAACACACACATACACTAACACACACACACTAACACACACAAACACACACACATTTTTTTTCCAAATTTAATCCCCCCAGCCTCCTTACCTTTTGGAGTGCTGGGGGGATTCCCTGGGGTCCAGTGGTGCTGCTGGGCTCCTGGGCGGCAGGTCACTGGGTAGGCGGGCTGTCTGGGCTGCGGGTGCGTGAGGGAGCACTTTCCCCTGTGTGCTTCCTCTTCATCTCCCTCGCACGCCTGCCCCAGGGGAAGAGGCTGGCCCAGTGGCGTACATACCGGGTCGCAGGGGCGGCCGGGCCCCATGGTGGGCCGGGCCCGGTCGCAGACGCGACCCCTGTGACCCTGGTATGTACGCCACTGTATAATGGTATAAGCCTAATTAGGCTTGGGTAGTGCTAATAAGACAGACTACTCCAATAAACAGGTACGTACCTACCACCTGAATAGAAGATACACTACACAAAACTATAAGGATTACTCTCAAACCAATAGGCATCACACAAGGACTTACCACTACCAACACTCGCCAACAAGACCATCATCACCAAAATCATAATCAATATCAAAATTACACCAATAAGAAATTCACACAGTCACCTTACAAACCTCAACGATCACACAAGCAACAAACTGATTTTTATCCCGGACCCCCAGTCGGACCCTCAGTCAGACCAAAATATCAGTCATCCCAAACACTATCCCATTATAAACATAAATACACACAATCTCCACCGCCTAGAAAATATACCACCAACTCATATAAGAGAAATTTCTCACCCAAACCTCAAAGATCCAGATATATTAATGATCGAATTGACTCCGAATTCGAAAATGAGGATAATTTTTTAGAAATTCGCACTCACCCAAGCACTTTGAATCAAACACCTCACCCGTCACGATCACAAAAAAGAACCCTAAGCCTAGAGGAAGAAGAAGTGGCAGACGGGAGCAAGAGAGAAAAACTAGAAAGACAATAAGTCCCCCCAAAAATCTAAATAGTGGGATTTTCAATCTTTCCCAAAAAACTCTTACCATAGCACAATTGTCGGTTTTAAGCAAAGGTCTTAAATTTGCTCCAACTAATCCTTTTAACCCCTTAAAACCGGAGGACGTACAATTACGCCCTCTAATAGGCGGCTCTAAACGCCGCCGGGCGTAATTGTACGCCCTCCGGTTTTTGTTAACTTACCCGGTCGCCGGCGGTCCCACGCCGGCGATCGCGGTTGGGGGGACTCCCAGGGAGCCCCCCGCGGCACATCCGTCCTCGTTGAAGCCCCCCGGCCATGTGAGAGTGGGGTCCTAGCGAGGACCCCACAATCACATGGCCGGGTATAGCTGGCTTCTGTATTGCCGGCAGGGGGGCTGCCTGTAATGACAGGTGGTCCCCCTGCTGGCTGAAAATAAAAGTAAAATAAGTTAATGGTGTAAAAAAAAATTATTATATATACTTAGATCATATATATATATTATATATATATGATCTAAGTATATATATACACATATACATACACACACATACACCGTCTAGGTGTATTTTACTATTAATATATATATAATTATATATATATATTAATATCAAATTACACGTAGACTGATACTGATTAAATATATATATAATTATTGTTATATATATATTTATATATAATATAAAAAAAATAAAAATGTAAATACGTTAAAAAATAAAATTAAAAAAATAATTAAAAATAAATAATTAAAAAATATATAGATGTGTGTTATTTCGTTCTAACTGTTTTGTGATATATATATATATATATATATATATATCAAAATACACGTAGAACGAAATAATATATATATCTATATACATAAATATATACGTATATATCACTATATATATACCTATATATAAATAAAAATATTTTAAAAAATTATATAGATATATACATATATATACACATACGTATATATATACATATATTAATTCTACATATATATTTATGTAATATTTTTACATAATTAGGTATCTTAATTAATTACAATTAGCAGGACCTGCCTGACAACCCATGCCGAAAGTAAAGGGAATTTAATTTGCTAGCACTATATTTAACCCTATAACTTTCCAAGACACCATAAAACCTGTACATGGGGGGTACTGTTCTACTCGGGAGACTTCGCTGAACACAAATATTAGTGTTTCAAAACAGTAAAATGTATTACAACGATGATATCGCCAGTAAAAGTGAAGTTTTTTGCATTTTTCACGCACAAACAGCATTACACGGACAATATTATTGCTGTGATACTTTTTACTGTTTTGAAACACAAATATTTGTGTTCAGCGAAGTCTCCCGAGTACAACAGTACCCCTCATGTACAGGTTTTATGGTGTTTTCAAAAGTTACAGCGTCAAATATAAGGCTTGCGTTTCATTTTTTTCACATTAAAATTCGCCAGATTGGTTACGTTGCCTTTGAGACCCTATGGTAGCCCAAGAATGAAAATTACCCCTATGATGGCATACCATTTGCAATAGTAGACAACCCAAGGTATTGCAAACAGGGTATGTCCAGTCTTTTTTAGTAGCCACTTAGTCACAAACACTGGCCAAAATTGGCGTTTTTTGCATTTTTCACACACAAACAAATACTAACGCTAACTTTGGCCAGTGTTTGTGACCAAATGGCTACTAAAAAAGACTGGACATACCCCATTTGCAATACCTTGGGTTGTCTACTATTGCAAATGGTATGCCATTATGGGTGTAAATTTCATTCCCGGGCTACTATACAGTCTCAAAGGCAACGTAACCAATCTGGCGAATTTCAATTTCAAATGTAACGTGCTATATTTGACCCTGTAACTTCCCAAAACGCCATAAAACCTGTACATAGGGGGTACTGTCTTACACGTGAGACTTTACTAAATACAAATATGTGTATTTTATTGCAGTAAAATCAAACAGTATTATGACACTGACCTTTAAAATGCAATTTAGAACTAAAAAAATCAAAAAAATTGTATTTTCTCCCATTTTTTTCATATTAAATTATGTTTCATAGCTAAATATTTGATATTAAATGAAAGCCCTGTTTCCCCTGAATAAAATGATATATAATAAGGGTGGGTGCATTTACTATGAAAGAGGTGTATTACGGTTGGACAGACATGTAGCGCAAATGCCAGGTTTTGTTTACATTTTGTTTTGTTCACAATGTGTACATTTGGCTCCGTCCTTAAGGGGTTAAATCCTTCTAGGCTTTTATTGACATTAACAAGTTTGTCCGCAAAGCAACTCTGAAACGTTATTTTAATGAAAAAAACAGAAGAAAATTTTATCTCTAACAATCCCACTGATAATAGTGCAATTTTACCCCCTTTCCCCTCCCCGAAAAAAAATATTATCAACACACGCTTTAAAGACAAATCAAAATTTTACCCAGCTTTTATGAAAACTGCTCCTTTATCTGTCTTCGAGAAACTAGTTACACACGATTTAAATAAGTTACAGACTAACAAATATGATACACAAAATCTAACAAATAATGAAAGGAAAGCACTTAAAGAGCTACAAGATGACAAAGACATTGTGATAAAACCAGCCGATAAAGGAGGTGGTCTAGTCATTTTATCTAGTGCCATGTATATAGAAGAAGTGTACAGACAACTAAATGACCCTGATGTCTATGAGAAACTCTCATCAGACCCAACAAAGACCATTCAGAACCTATTTTAACTTTTTTAAATAAAGGTGTATCTCAATCCATTTTAACTAAACAAGAGTATAACTTATTAAACAAAAAATTTCCAAAAATCCCGGTAACATATTTCCTGCCAAAAATACACAAAAATGCTACTAATCCCCCTGGCAGACCAATAGTGTCAGGGATAGGTTCACTTTTATACAACCTATCCCAATATATAGACACTCTTCTACAACCTGCCGTTAAAAAAATGAAATCATACCTTCAAGACTCTATGTCTCTTTTAAACTTTTTAAATGATTTTAAATGGGACCCCAATTTTATCTTGGTTACTTGTGACGTCCAATCACTCTACACAATTATACCTCATAAAATTGGATGTGAAGCCATTAATAATATTTTAACAAAGGAAGATAGAATTTCGGAAGAACAAATTGAATTTATCTTAGAGGGTATTAATATTATTTTAAAAAACAATTATTTTTGGTTTTTAGACTCCTTTTACCTCCAAAGAAGAGGAACTTCTATGGGTACCAGGTTTGCCCCTAGCTGTGCCAATCTTTTTATGGCAGATTGGGAATATAGAGCTATTTACAATGGGGATAATCTAAGGGCAAACCTGGTCTCATATTTTAGATATATTGATGATCTTTTCTTTTATCTGGAATGGATCCGAAGACAATCTTATTTCTTTTTTTTAATGTTCTTAATACTAATAACAGGGGTATAATTTTAACCCATGAATTAAGTAGAGAACACATTTTCTACATCTCAATATATTTATCAAAAACGGTAAAATTAATACAAAAACCTTGTGGGGAGAAAAAATGCAGTCTTCACTGAGTTGATTGTGAAGTGAGGCCTGAGGAATAGAGATAGAACAGTCAATGAAGGTATTTACGACTGGGGAGGGGAAAAGGAGAGTGTGAGAGGGGGAGGGGGGGGGCAGAGTAGGCATGTGTTATAGACTATTGAAAAGTTTAGCAATCAAATTCTATCACCCAAAATATGAATAACTGTCTACAAGAAATATTGGTCACAAACATTAAATGACAGTGGTACACACTGCATGCACATAACATTACAGTGGCAAACTACAGGTATCAATTGTAACAACTCTATAGTAACACATGAGAATTTTGTAGCAATCCAGTAATACGGGAGGTGGAGTATCTTCCAAGCTTCAGTCAGTACCTGAGAGTGATGGGTGTTTCTGCAGGATGGTAAATGCAGTCTTCACTGAGTTGATTGTAAAGTGAGGCCTGAGAGTGATGGGTGTTTCTGCAGGATGGTAAATCACTTACCATTATTTAGAAATTATATATAAAAATTATACACCATATACAAATTTTTTTATTTCATTGCAATGTGCAGCTTATATGTTTACTGGTCTAATACCCTTATGTCAAATCTGTGTGACCTATCATGTCTTTTTATTGTGACTTTAGATATCCTCTTATTGTGATTTTAAATCTCCTTTATGTTTCCTTTTAAAGTATTTATTTTTATGATTATTATTGTGGATTCCAATCCTTGAGAGCTCAGTGACCGGCAGGACTCCATTCCCCATGGAGCATTGCGCTCCCATGCCAGCCACTGAGCCCTCTGTTTACACTATCAAGTGATCCGCCCATTAGACGGCTCGCGCATGCGCGGCACGTCCCGACACGTGATCGGGACCAACTCTAATTATATCCTTTCAAAAGCTTAGTTTCAATAAAATTAGCACTACCCAAGCCTAATTAGGCTTATACCATTATACCTATATGGTTTTTAACACATTTTAAAATGTATTTTATGTTCGGTTTTAATTCTTGTATATGATTGGTGCACTAAAATTTGGTGCCATATTCAATCTCTGTATGTACCTATAAATTCTGTTTTCTGCCAGGTGTATTGTTCTTTTACCATTTTGAAAAAAACCTCATAGGTGAAACTCGTAAATAGTTTTAATAAGTGTATTTTAAATCAAAAGTTTTGGTTACCTTTTATACTAGGACCAATTCTATACTTATTTTTCTTGTATTTTATACACTTTTACTACTCCTGGCATTCTTATATATTTTATACCATTTTTACATTTTTTATTTTTTATTTTTAAATTCATTCTCAAGTGTATCCCGTCCAAAGAAATCCTTAGGTGGGGATAATTCCACCAGCGCTGTGGCAATAGAGCAGTATCTGTCTGCTCTATTCTTGTAAGTATAACTTATTTTTTAATAATTGCTTTATTGTTCACACTGAGAGCACTATCTGCTGTTTTATATATATTTCGTGGATACCCATTATCCAAAATTGGAGAGGCGGACCTATCTCCTAAGCACCAAAGAACTACGTACATCTGAGTAGGTCCCAGCCTACACCAAGGGAATCCCAAGCCGGACAGACGGACCAACCATCCAAGTATATCCTATAGTGGGGATCAAAACACTAAGTGCCTCTTCTCCTAGAGCTGGTTCAAGCTCCAACAAATGTGAGTGAAACATCTTTCTCTTGATTTATACATCACATCTGGACATACAATATTTCACCATTGGCAGCTCTCTTTTTGTTTTTTTATTTCCACATATATGGACTATCTGCCATACGGACGGATCAACACCTGAGGATTATTATCTTATCATCACATATCAGTGAGACTGTTTCAATTTATTCTTGGACGAACTTTGTCTATTGATTATATCTGGTTTTATTATTATTTATTATTTTTTTATTTTTTTAGCGCAACCCTTAACCCCCTCTCTTGTATTCATCTATTTCAATTGCCTTTGTTTGACTTTTTTTTCCCTGTGGTAGCACCGAGGCAGTTTTTTAATTTTTCCCCCCATTACACGGAGAGTGCTGCACTTCTGACAGTATAGTGTACAGTGTAGTGTAGTTATCCCACACTCTCAGTTTTTAAATTCCAAACTTGCTTTATTTTCTTAGTATGCTCACACAATGTTGATGTTCCAGTTACTAATTGATACTTTCCTCAGGTCCATGAACTTTGAGCATTGAAAATGCACCTATTTGTCTACTGAAATGAAAAAAATGGATGCATTGTTGATTAGCCTAATGGCTAAGCAATTCCAGATATTTTTGAAATGCCAATTCAGAGTTATAAACTTGTCATATTAATTACATTATTTAATATATATTAATAAATATATTTAGGGGACACTCAAGAATCTTTTGCGTGCTGAAATGCGTTATACGTGAAGAATGTGTTGACTTTTTTCATTTGATAAAAAGTTCAGATTTCAATAGAAATTGGCACTTCTATTAATAAACCTAGTTAAACTCCCTCCCCGCACCCCCCTTCCTGGATTTCAGGCAGACAACTTGTCCCATTACCTCCTAGTATTTTGCTCAGTGTAGCTAAGGTCAAGAGGTAAGCAATTGCTTGTAGCACCTGACATGCAAATACTTCTTATTGAGTTGCATTGGACAATATGTAATTTAATAGCCACAATAAGTTTAGCGCTGGGTTAGAATGGGAAGTCTTGCAAAGGGCTATAGATAAGAAAAATGCAGCTTTGAAAGCTGTTATTAGATATACCTACCTGAGAAAAGGCATAATGAAATGCATGCATGTTTTCATTGGTGTTTATCAATTAAATATTGTTTTTTTTACTTATTTATTTATTTTGTATTCGGGCAGTGAAGTGTCTCCCTTTAATCGTCTTGTATTAATAAGCAAGGTGGAGCAACAGCAGGAGTAATTTCAATTTGAAAATATTGAATTAAAAAAATAAAAACAAAAAAAATAGTTGACAAATGGTGATCTACTCACCCATTCCATCAAGAGAATAAACAACTTTCCCACACATAGAGACTGTAGCATGAGCGACCATCCTTTAGGATGAAACCAGTGAAATGAAAGACAGGTTTTTATTCACAGTCAGATTTTAGAATACTTTTAGAATTTTAGAAATATTTAAATTTGGTGGCAATTTGCTTTTGCAGAGGTAGAAGGTGCAGGGCCAGTACAATAATTTTTGCCACCCTAGGAAAAAAAAATGTGCCGCCCTCCATATGCTCTGCCCACCATGTGACATCACAATGCCCCACCCATATGACCTGCCATATGAGCTAACACCAGTGCTGCACACAGTGTCTTTTCTCTGAAAAGGCAGGGTGCTTACATTAAAAAGCCTGCTTGGACAGGCTATAGATACCAAACCACAACATGTAGCTGTAGTGGTTCTGGTGACTATAGTGTCCTTTTAATGTGAGGTAATTTAGAAATTAGTGCCACTAATAATATACTGGATTACCTACTTACTACCAGATGAGGAGGAGGATGATGGGCTCAGGCTGCATTCTGGCTCCACTGGTCTGGTGTAGAACAGGCTCTCCTGAGGCTGTTTGTAACAGTGCACACAAAAATCAACAAACAAGAATCAGGTCCATTTTTTGGGGCCCCTTTCACAGCTCAAGGTCTGGGGCCCCAAGGCCTGACCATGAGTATGCCTACAAGGTCTGCTCATAAGTCCACCTACATGGCCCACACTTGAGTTCTCTCACATGGAATGTAGTGTATAGGGCTACCAGTTCGTGTAC
The DNA here is from genome assembly GCA_933207985.1 of Pelobates cultripes. Taxonomy (NCBI): domain Eukaryota; kingdom Metazoa; phylum Chordata; class Amphibia; order Anura; family Pelobatidae; genus Pelobates; species Pelobates cultripes. Next base: position 74,595,130 of record OW240918.1, on the reverse strand, counting down.
TGGATGTAGTGTGTGTGTGTATAGGGGATGCAGTGTGTTTGTGTGTAAGGGATAGAAATCAGTGAGTGTTTGTGTGTAAGGGATGCATTGTGTGAATCTCTGTTTGTATGTGTAAGGGATACAGTGTTTGTCTGTAAGGAGTGCATTAAGTGTGTGTGTAAGAGATGCATCGTGTTTGTGTGTGTATGTGTTTGTGTGTGAGAGAGAGAGAAGCAGTGTGTGTGTGAAGAGATTCATTGTGGGTTTCTGTGTATTTGTAAGGATGCATTGTGGATGTGTGTAATGTGAAAGAGAGGGTTTGTGGAGTAGGATAGGGGCTGAGAGGGAAGCAGCTCTTTATTTTTATTATATTTATTTTGTTAATAGATTTATTTTGTTAATAGATTTTTTTCTTTAAGTTTTGTGTCTTACAAGCCCCTTGTGTGTCTCTTACACCTCCTCTCCTTGTATGTCTCCTACATCCTCCCAACCCATTTGTGTGTACTCCCCCAGCCCCTCTGTGTTCTTTACTCTTCCCAGCTCTTTTGTGAGTCTCTTTTACCCCCACCCCAGGTCCTTCTGTTTGTCTCCCTCAAAAGCCCCATCTGTGTGTGTCTCCCCCCACACACCCAGGTCCCTCTATGTGTCTCCCTCCTGAGCCTCTCTGTGTTTCTCTCCCTCCCATACCAGTCCCTTTGTGTTTCTATTTCACCCCTTCCTCAGCCTCTCTGTGTCTTACACTCCCCTGTCCCTTAACAATCTCTTTAACTCTCCCCCTATCCCTTAGTGATCTATCCTGCCCCCTGTACCTTGGTGCTCTCCCTCCCCCCTGTCCCTTAGAGTCCCCCCTCCCCTGTCCCTTAGTAGTCTCTCCCCTCCCCATCTGTCCCTTAGTGGTTTCTCCTCTTCCCTCCCCATCCCTTAGTTGGTTCTCTTCTTCCCTCCCCCCAATCTCTTGGTAATCTCCCCTGTCCCCCTTTTCCTTATAGTTCTCCCCCCTCCCTGTTTTTTAGTGGTCTCTCCTCTCACCCCCTCCCCTGGTGGTCTCTCTCCCCCTCCACTGATCCACTGGTGGTCTCTCTTCCCCCTTCTCCCCTGGTGATCTCTCTCTCTCTCCCCTGGTGGTCTGTCTCCCCACTCGCCTTCCTTCCCTGCAGTGCCTCCTACTTTCCAGTGTAGCGTGGCCAGGTGGAGCGTACCATAGTACAGTAACTTTACTTTCTGGGACCCGGCCGGACTTGCAGGAAGTGCTTTCTCGGTGAGCACTTCCTGTCAGTCTGGCCAGGTACAGAAAACAGAAGCTCCACCATGCTACACTGAGTGAGAGGAAGAGGGAGCGCTGTGCACTTCCCTCCTGCCGGTCTCTCAAATCTTGTGCCCCCAGAGCCGGTGCGCCCTAATGGACACGCCAGCCCTGACTGTGCCGCCTGAATATCAGGTGGCTGCAACATGAGGGCCCCCTTCGAAGCTGAACCCTAAGTCGCCTATTGGAAGCGCTGGCCCTAAGCAGGTGTGGTCACAACCACATGTATCAGACAGGCATGAGTTTGCCAGGATTGCAAGCAGTGCCTTTACAGATAATAAGTGGTATTACCTGGGTCTCTATCACTGCTCTTGTTCCTCTCACTGCTGTACCTCACTGAGTAGACCATTATGGGAAGGGAGAGAAGAGCAGCAGCATGAGAAACCTGAGTAGACTGACAGACCAGGAAGTGCAGGGCTGGTGACGCACTGAGTACTCTCTATACAGGGTCCTTCCCTCCACCAGCCCTACTAAAACATATCCTTTTATTTTGTGTATGTATGTCAGTGTGTATATCTGTGTGTGTGTGTGTGCCTGTCTGTTTGTCTGTGCATGTGTGTGTCTTTCTGTGCTTGTGTGTACCTGTCTGTGTTTGTCTATGCTTGCAAACAGTCACATAGTTACATAGGCTGAAAAGAGACATGTATCCATTAAGTTCAGCCTTCCTCAGATCTGTTTTTTGTTGATCCAAAAGAAGGCAAAAAATCTCAGTTTGAAGCACTTTCAATTTTGCAACAAAAAATGCTTTCTTGACCTCAGAGTGGCAGTCAGATTAATCCTTGGATCAAGAAGCTATTACCCCACAGTTGAAAAATTATACGATTGAATATTATGTTTTTGCGAGTATGTATCTAGTTGCTGTTTAACCCCTTCAGGACCGAGGACAGTTCAGGACCGTCAACACATTTTTGCTTTGCTGACCGGTGATGGTCCTGAACCGTCCTAACGGTCCAATGTACTTACCCGATCGCCGTCTTTTCCCCGGTGGCTATCGGTGTTGCTCCCATTGTGGGGAGACTGCCTGCATCCCAGACAGTCTCCCCATGGCGGATTAGGACCCATGTAGCCATGTGATCGTTCAACAGAGCTATCACATGGTCACAATAGGTGTCCATGTGTCTGCCTGCAGGGGGACTGCCTGTGCTGACATGGGGGGTACTCTTATACTTGGGAGACTTTGCTGAACACAAATATTAGTGTTTCAAAACAGGAAAATCTTGTTCTCATGGGCTAGAACCACAAATAGACTTCAGGGGGACTTAGCCACGAACGCCCTGGAACTTTTTTTGGCATGAAAACATTGCGGTTCATGATTGGTCCTCCAGCAGCACATAGCTGCGATTCTAGAATTTCTGAACCCATGATCTGATATGGGTGATTTCTGGATATGTTATTCACCCAGATCAGGGCTATCATGGGATGTAACATTTATGGGGATATGTTGTGTTTTGGGGAAGCTTATGGTACTTTATAAATTTTTTTGTTTTTTCTGCCGGTGGATAATTAAGTAAATGCATTAACTACCTTAATTATATCACAGGCAGAGGGGATGGATTGTTTACTGTATGCGGGAGTGTCGTACTGTTAATTACTGTTTTCATTGGTTTACGTCCCTTGTGTCCCTGTCCCCCATCAGGTCCAGTTGGTGTGCCTCTAGCCTGAAAAACTGTATAAAAATCTAACCTGTACCATTAAACTCTCAGACCTTTTTACCCTCAACTCGCAGCCTCGTCTCGTGTTGCAAGAAACTGCTATATCACTACACGGGATTGCTATGATCATCAGACTCCCTTGGATAATCACTAGCTCTTGTAAGAGCTGTTCCTGCTACTCTCTCTGAAGGAAGAGAGGTTCACCCACTGTAGCCTTGTCGTAGGTCCAGGGTGGGTAGGAGACAGCGAGACCCTAACCAAGCTGCGGTGCTTCGTGGGGTCTGCAGTGCATATGGTGTCTGGTGCGGTGATGATGGTCCTTGGTGAGCACTAAAAGCATCGCTTGATGGAGGGTCCATCACAAAGACTAATGGCCATTAACATATCACAGAGATTGGCTCATCAATTACAAGGTACAGCAAAATGACTAACGCCAGCTAGACATTCAGGCTTTTAAAAGTGTAGGATTTTACACCCTGCAGAGCCTTGATTAATTCACATCCATCTGGTAAAATCATTTGCACATTACAATTCACACTACCACTTCTGTCATCTGACCTCTGTGAGGGTCCCAGCTTCAAAATATGTAATCCCTTTTGACCCCATACAATAAAATGAACCCCTTTTGACATTGACAATACTATCTCTGCCAGGCCAGCAGGTCCTTAATGCACTACACAAATTACATTAAAGGACAATATTCCATATTGCAATAATAAATTATGCACCCTTGCAGTGACAGGAGAGTTTGGAGTTTTGTGGAGAAATGTTGGAGATCTAGGCAGTGGAGGTTTCTGCGAGACTGGAGAGTTGAGGGTGGTGAAATTTGGGTACGGGGTATGCCGATGTCAAAGGTCAGAGTGCTGCGATCATGGCTGCAGAGGCTGAAGGGGTGGAGGTCTGCGCGTCAGTACTCGGACCATACGCCGCGCACTGCATCAAATTGGTCTGCATGGCTGTCATTCCAGAAGGAAGACTCTTCTAAAGATGATGCACAAGAAAGCTCACAAACAGTTTGCTGAAGACAAGCAGACTAAGGACATGTATTACTGGAATCATGTCCTGTGGTCTGATGAGACCAAGATAAACTTATTTGGTTCAGATGGTGTCAAGCGTTTGTGGCGGCAACCAAGTGAGGAGTACAAAGGCAAGTGTTCCTTGCCTACAGTCAAGCATGGTGGTGGGAGTGTCATAGCCTGGGCCTGCATCAGTGCTGCCGGCACTGGGAAGCTTCAGTTTATTGAAGGAACCATGAATGCCAACATGTACTGTGACATACTGAAGCAGAGCATAATCCCCTCCCTTTGGAGACTGGGCCACAGGGCAATATTACATCATGATAATGACCCCAAACACACCTTCAAGTCGACCACTGCCTTGCTAAAGAAGCTGAAGGTAAAGGTGATGGACTGATCAAGCATGTCTCCAGACCTAAACCCTATTGAGCATCATCAAACAGAAGGTGAGGGAGCGCAAGGTCTCTAACAGCCACCAGCTCCATGATGATGTCATGGAGGACTGGAAGAGGACTTCAGTGGCAACCTGTGAAGTTCTGGTGAACTCCATGCCCATGAGGGTTAAGGCAGTGCTGGAAATTAATGGTGGCCACACAAAATATTGACAGTTTGGCATGTAAAGGGTTGAAACCATTTTTTTTTTACATACTTTAACTACAGCACTCCCTCAGTGCTGGCTAGGACTTCTCCTCCACAGAGACACCACAGAGCTGGTCTGACCTAATGCACATGAGCAGTGCTCACATCACAGCGTACACTTTAAAACTTCCCCACATGAAAGTATTAAATCTTTCCTACGGGAAACTTGGAATGGGGAACTTGAAAATGCAAGACATCCTCATTCAAAGCATGAGGACGTCCAATATTGTTTCACCAAATAAAACTCAGTTAGGGAGAGCTGGACTTAACCCTGCAATTTAAACATTGCAGTTTCTCTAAGTTTCACTGGACCCTGACTAGTTCAAGAGATTAAGTGGTCTGCGTGACTATAGTGTCTCTTTAAGGACATACTTAAAAAAAAAAATTGAATCGAGTTTATTTAGCTGGCTATTTTTAGCTAGTTATATTGTGCAATATAAACATTATTCTAGCAACGTGTAAACTTGTGTTAATTTAGTTCTGTATTACAAAGCAGAATTAAAAAAGAGAAATTTATAAACATTTGCTCTTTCTCACCTACCTTACAAATGCCTACCAAAAAGGGAATCTATAAAATCATGTTAAAATAATAATAACAGTATTAATACTTCTAAATATTTGCTTCCCATATGGTCCGAATCATGTTACAAAAAAATAAATATGTTCCTGAGTTAGAATCATTTGAATTAAAATTTTCCCACGAAAATTGTGAATTGTGAGAATTTCTTACTAAAAAATATATACATATCTATCTAGCCATCCCTGCCTATTTCTACTCACTAATCATTTAAAAAAAAAAGTTTAAATTTTGTCTGCTATTTGTCATGTCATATTAAAGTTAGATTAGTATATTTTTTAAATCTCTTCTTTTTCTGTATCTGCTTTTCTCTGTCTCTCTCTGTCTATCTCTAACTCTTTCTCTCGCTATCTATAAATACATTTATTTTTTCATAACCATTTCTGCATCAGACATTAAACCTGGAACTGAAGGTTCTATACTAAAATTCACTATGCGTTGTAATCTTGGTCAGTTGTATGCTACATTAAATGTATCATATTGTTTTCAGAAATATGTTCCACAACGGCTTTTAAATGTAAACTCATTGGATAGTTTGCATATATTTACCCATCTATCCAATAATACCCCGAATTTTACAGAATGATATTTCTTTGTGCTCTGTAGTTGAATTTCTGTTATTTTAACTCTTTTATTCTCAGTGTTTTTTTTTTTTAAGTCTTTAACTGTGACTAGTGTTAATACAAATAAAGCATTATCAAGTTTCATCTCCCTGAAATAATAACTATCTCTCTGTTACAGTTGAGAGTGCTTCGGCCCTTCAAAACATAATTGAGTCTCTGAAACACCTATGTAAAGAAAGTGTTATCGTGGCAGAGGCAAAAAAGCAGGCCTTAAGGAAGGTGCAGTCACAGATTATTAAAACTGCCAAGGAGATGAAGTAGATGCAAATGAATAAATGCCTGTTAATTACTGGTTCCAGTTTATGGAGGGCAAGGTCTCTGTGGAGGTATCATGTAGTGCTTGGTGGCAAAAGAGAAAGGATGGACAATAACAAGTTTTGATCCCAAATTGAGGCCTATCAACTTGTTATTGTTCCTATTGTATTAAATGGTTTCTTTTATATATATGTGTATATATATATATATATATATATATATATATATAGTTAATACAATGTTAAACAAAAATCTGCACACCAGTCAAGCCATAAGACTTGCTTTTCCCACAGAAATCCCAAATCTGCAGTGATGTTACAACCGCAAAGGATTCTGGGTGGGCATATGCAAATTAGTTTAACAAAGAATCACATTTTGCCTCATTCCATTTTAAACATGGATTCCTTTTAATCTGTGTTTGCAGTATACAACTGCTTGGAACACAATTTAGGAAAAGATGCAAAACCAGTGAACCACTCATGGACAGCTGTTTCGCTGTTAATGCAACTCTTCAGCATGAGGTTGGTTACTGGTTTGCTTATTGAGGCTTGGTAGTGCTTGGGAAGCAAAATCCAATTAGGTTATGGTGGGGAAAAATTGTGATTGAAAACCCCTTCCACCTGAAGTCTGTGGATAGTTAATACAATGTTTTTTGCTTCCCAAGCACTACCAAGCCTCAATAAGCAAACCAGTAACCAACCTCATGCTGAAGAGTTGCATTAACAACGAAACAGCTGTCCATGAGTGGTTCACTGGTTTTGCATCTTTTCCGAAATTGTGTTCCAAGCAGTTGTATACTGCAAACACATATTAAAAGGAACCCATGTTTAAAATGGAATGAGGCAAAAATGTGATTCTTTGTTAAACTAATTTGCATATGCCCACCCAGAATCCTTTGCGGTTGTAACATCACTGCAGATTTGGGATTTCTGTGGGAAAAGCAAGTCTTATGGCTTGACTGGTGTGCAGATTTTTGTTTAACATTGTAATAACTATCCACAGACTTCAGGTGGAAGGGGTTTTCAATCACAATTTTTCCCCACCATAACCTAATTATATATATATATATATATATATATATATACTATAACAATAGCTAAACATTTTGTTGAGATTTTATATAGAAAATGTTCGAGATGTGTCATTATGCCAAACACAAGAAGTGATTTACAATGTCTAAGAACAGAAAAAAATAAACTAGTTTAAAATAGCAAAAAAAAACAGAGCTAAAGTCATCAAACCTACCTTATCAAGAGTGCAATCTGTTGGTAATCATCCGGAAGTATGTTTTCTGCATAATCCAATAAATGTCCAGACATTTTATAGCATACCACTAACATACTCAAGCATTTTTAATTTATACACATGGGCTTGTGTCTCAAATGTTTAATTATGTAAAGTCTATATGGATTTCTTCATTTAACCATTTAAGTTTAGCTAGACTAAGTCATGGGCAGTGAATCAATGTAAGAAGGGTGTGAAGTGTAATAAGCCTAACATTTTTGCCTGAAATCTTAATCATATGCATACTGATGATGACCAACATTGATATTGAATCAAAGTTGAATTGGCTTGCATTGATTATGATTTTTGTGTTTTTAAACAAAAAATAGTTTTTCTACTGTATGAAAAATTGTATAAAAATTCATTAGCTCAAGCATATTTTTTAAAATACTTTTTTTATTTTACATAATATATAAAGTTATTTTGCTGTTATTTTTTAAATCCATATCCAGTGCAAGGTAAGTTCTTTGAAATAAAATAATAACCCTGGACCCAAAAATAATATTTGGTGATTACAAAGCTATACTGCCCTAATTCAACCTTTTAACCTAATATAGGACACTGGAAAGGTCTAAAATCCCATAAGTGGTATAATCCCTGCTTATGGGATATGCAGAAGAAGTGCATCCATCAGTACAGTTTGGTTATCCAGGGTTCCAAGAGAGGATAAAAAGGCAACAATAGTACTCTCGAAATAATAAATTGTAGTATAAAATTATGCTATACTTATACTATATTTATTTATTTTATACTACATTTTATCCTCTCTTGGAGCCCTGGATATCCATACTGTATTGGTGGACGCACTTATCCTATAACCAGGGATTATACCGCTGTACTCCCTCTACACTAGAGCTGGTCATAGCTCTTTTAAATGAGAGTGTACTACCATCTGTTTATATATTTCTGGATCTTGACTTATTGCACTATTGGCTGCCTTCATATCTTCTTCTTGTCTCCATATATATACGAATATCCTGAGCCACTCTGATGTACCCCATCCTGAATAAGAGTCTTCCCAAGCATTTCTGACCTTCCCCTGCTGCTCTAGTGAGACTTTACTTTGGACTATTATTTCTAGTTACATTGGCGTAGCCCTACTCTGCTTTTTGCACTACTCATTTGTTTTTATTGAAGGATTTGGAGAGATTCCCTTCATTAGGGTTGTTGCCCACCTACATATTGTTTGTTAATTAACGCTGACCTATTGCTGTATTGTGGGCACTAAGACAGCCTTTGATAGGGTGGGTTAGTAATAAATGCATGAATACCCTGTTAAAGTTTGCATTCCCTCCATCACTTATTCCAGCGATCCAAGTTCTATACACTAATCTGTCAGCATCAGTACTGTTGTTGGGCTTCTTGTTCTCTAGTTTTTCTATCTCTACGGGATCTAGACAAAGGTACAATTTTTGACGTTACTCTATGACCTAGAATCAAAACTCTTGGCAATAAGCCATCAGAAACCACCACAATGTCAAGGGATACTTTATGTCCCCAGAATTGTTGTGTAAGTTTCTGATGTTTGCATACAACATCACAGTGTCTCTGACGGAGCACTTGGTATCTTTACCTAACCTTCAGAAAATGCTGAGATTTCTGGTAAATATTATATATATATACACACATATATATATATATATATATATATATTATATCCCTGAATATTATGTTTTTGCATGTATTTATCCAATTACTAAAGACAAAGAGAGCTAGAAAAGATCCAATATTGGGTACACTAAAATACAGGGGAGAGGGGGAACCCAAAATAGAAAACTAACAAACTAGAGAAGTGTACCAATAGGGACTTGGATAGATGAAATGTACTAAATAGTCATTGCTAGAAATCCACACAATGGTTGCCAGACGTAAAATGAAAAATATAAAATAAATAAATTTTATTAAATCTAATACAAATAACAAGTAGTGTATAGGTGCTCGTGTACAAAACATTGATGAAAAGAAAAATTAATAAATATAGAATAAATATAATAGTTATTAAAATATCCCTATTGTCACTTGAATACTGGTGTAAAATACCATTAGTCTATGTGACTCTGATAGGTAAATTCTTGCGGTGTAAGGAGACAGTGGCAATGGAATATAGTGATACAATGGTGCAGGAATAGTCTCACTATCACCTTCATGGAAAGTGAATCAAAGACTTTGATTCTCACTTAGATCCTAAGATGGATCTACAAATATATGTGGTCTGTGTCTGTGGAAACACACGAATGCTTCAAACTCCCGAACTGGAACTATACAAATACTGCAAACAGGCAAATAGGAAAAACCATATGAATAGTTTACACTCCTGGCAATCTGTCTAAAGCAGCATACAGTAAATCCCCCCCAAGAACGAGACAAGGCTCCATGTTGAGGGTCAAGCAGTGGTCTGTTTTACTGGGGCTACCTGCCCGGCTTTTTAATGCAGGTCTTCCACCTGGTGGATACTCCCCTAGAGGAGCAGATGGAAGACTGGGACACAAAGTATACACTGACCAATCACGGACATACACCTTTAAGCACTCCCACAATTACATCGCAATCCCTCCTCTCTATCCTGGAGTTAATTGGGAAGTAATCAAATTATCTCCAAGGACAGAGGCAAAACTCCATTGAGAACATGTTAGTAAAGAGACACAAAAATACACAATGTTGCAAATAAGTAATAAAACTTTCCCATAGTCTTTCGTTACACGAATGGGCTCCATGGCTTAGCTATCTGGGGTTGCACTATCCACATGTACAAAGTGACAAATGACCCTTTGGTAAAACCAATCTCGCCACTGGGCATTGGAGAAGCCTGGTTGCTCGCCTGGTCCCTTTGGACTATGGCACCATATTGAAACGTTTGATTTTCCCCTGCAGAAAGGCTTATTCGTGCCTTTCTGCCTGAGCGTTCGGTAGATTGAATCTACCGAACCAATGTACGAATGGAGGGACCACCTGGGCAAGGAATGTGCCAGTGATTTACCTCCCGGTTAACCACAGCTTAAATGGTGACCGCTGGGTGGCCGCTGCTCATATAGCCGAACACGTGGCAGCGGCCAGCTTAAACTCACAAACACCACTGAGCCACTGACCTCCCTTCTCTTGTAATCACATGGACACCAGGTCTGTGACAGTACCAACACTGCCACTGGGCATTGGAGCAGCCTGGTTGCCCACCTGTTACGTCATCAGCCCATGCTAGACTTAACCCCATGGCAATTTTGTTCTGTTTGTGGGATCTAAGCACTGTTTGGATATATTAAGCACTCAGATCCAAGCTATCTGGGGATAGGTTGAATGTGGGAGTTCTGTTCAGTGTAATGGGAATTATGTATTTTTGTGTATTTTTACTGTTGTTGTGAATAGAGCTATTTTCTGTATGCTGAAGCTAATTGGCTTACCACACCCAAGCCGTGCTTGCAGACAGTCACAAAGGGACTTCCAACTAACTTTTGACCCACTGGACCAATTTGTATGATTTTGACGTATGTTTGTATTATGTGAATGTGATGTATACATTTAAAGTTATGAATATTGTGTAAAACTGTGTATTTTCCTGCCTGTGATAATTATGTTAGTCCATTGTGTTCAGTAATTATATCACAGGCAGAGGGGAGGATTCTGCTGGAATGAATGGGAGTGTTTTACTGTGTATTACGTGTTTATTGGTTGTTTTACAAAACCCTGTGGGTGGTACTAATGTTTAAGAATGTGTATATATGAACAATAACCCACAGCTCTGTCTGTTCCTGCTTGACCCTCAACACGAAGCCTTGTCTTGTTCTTGGGGGGTTCCAGTTTGTTCCAGTTTGACGGCTAGGAGTGTAAACTTTTCGTATGTTTTTTCCTATTCAGCTGTTTACAGCATTCGTATGTTTGAGTGCATTCGTATGCTTCTCCGGTTCGGTGGATTGGTGTCTACAGTAGCTTCCTGTATATCTGGAAGGGAATATCCCCTAAATGGCTGTTAACCCCTTTTATGCCTGGGTGTGCCATTACAGAACTATTCTATATGTCTACCACATTTATCTATCTAAATATTTACTTGCATACACCATTCACAGGATTATATCTCCAAGCCTAAATACTTTTCTACCAAGAAAGCTGGGAAATATGCTTGTTTAATTTACTTTAAATTAATTGATTTTTGCTAAAAGCAGACATATACCTGGATAATAAAAGCCAAGTGTACATTCAGTGCAGGAGATTAATAATAAAGACCACCACTGGTGTGCATGTGGAGCACTTAAAATTTTACCAACTCACCCATATAGGTTGACATACATATGTATGAAAAACGTATCTCATAACAATGTATCTGAAACAGATATAAGTGCAGATAGTGCAAGTAACGTTTATAATAAATACAATGAGTAAATATTCTATATAGTTTCACTCACATACGGCAGAGCCCTATAGGATATTAAATTGCATATGACACCCTTATAGAGGAAGGGAAGAATCTGAATATTTTAAATGAAAAAGAGTATACATTCCTAAATGTGACACAGCCTATAATACCGTTTTTTTATCACCTCCCTAAGATTCATAAAGACAGGACTAAATCCCCAGGGAGACCGATTGTATCTGGGATTGGGTCAATTTCCAACAGACTATCCCAGTACGTAGATAGGTGTCTCCAACCAGTGGTTACCAAGTGTCCTAGTTACTTAAAGGATACCTCTATTATCCTTCAAGTTCTATCCGACCATCAGAGGAGGGATGATAGTTTTTTGGTGACAGCTGACGTTAGTTCGTTGTACAACATCATCTCACACAACAAAGGGTGCCAAGCAACAGAATATTTTCTACAACAGTCAGGAACATTTCCAAGTGTTCAAATTGATTTTTTGGTTAAAAGTATTAGATGGGTACTGAACAACAATTACTTTTGGTTCAATTACTCCTTTTATTTGCAGATATGTGGAACGTTGATGGGCACGAGGTTTGCGCCAAGCTATGCTAATTTATTAATGGCTTTATGGGAATGAGATTTTATCTACCAAGATGGTGGATGGAGCACGAACCTCGTTTACTATCGCCGTTACATAGACGATATATTCTTTATTTGGCAAGGAGATGAAGCATCCCTGATATCCTTTTTGCTCCATTTGAATAACAATGTTTGGGGGATTAAGTTAGTATCTAACTACAGCAAGACCTTAGTGGAGTTTTTAGACCTCCAGATTTATGTTGAGGATGCAAAATTAAAAACATGCACCTTCTTTAAACCTGTGGATGTTAACAGCTACATTGGGGAGAATAGCTGTCATTTCTCCCCATGGTTGCTGAATGCTCCCAAAGTGCAATTACTCAGGATAAGGAGGAATTGCATGGAGGAGTTAAAATTTCAAGAACAATCCCATAAAATCATGGAAGATTTTAGGGAGAAGGGATATAAAGAAATACTGTTGGCGAAAGCCCTTGAAGAGGTTAAAGTAAAGGATAGAAAGGATTTGATTATATATAATACTAAAAATAAAGGAGAATCACAAACAATAGGACTAATATGTGATTTTAATTGTAAAAACAAAGAATTTAGGAAAATAGTCTCTAAATATTGGCCAATTTTAAAAAAATGATCCTCTTCTTAATAGTATTATCCCGGAGAAACCAAAGATTGTGTATAGAGGTGTAAAGAACTTAAGAAACACCTTAACATCTAACCAAATACCTCCTAAAAGGTGTAATAGAGATTTTTTTAATGAAACAAAAGGATTTTATGGTTGCGGACATTGCGGTGCATGCAAGAATTCAAAAAGTAAGAAGAGATTAGTAAAGGAATTCCCACATCCCCAAAATAAAAAAGTTATGTTTAAAATAAAAGAGCTAATTACATGTCAATCTACGAGAGTTATTTACCTCTTGACATGTCCATGTAGGACGAACCAAAAGAAACCTACATATTAGAATACAAGAACATATTAGGAATATCAGAAATAGTTTTGAAAAGCACAGTGTCTCCTTACATTTTTAAAATAAACATAATAGTGACCCAACCCTGTTAGAATTCCATGCGATACAGAGGATACTACCTGATTGGAGGGGGGGGTGGGATTTTATTAAGAAAATTGGCCAAAGGGAGATGCAATGGATTTTTTATTTAAATACTATGCAGCCTAACGGTCTCAATGATGATTTTGAGCTATGTCATTTTTTAACATAAATGGTTTTAGTAATACATATTTTATAGTTTTTATATACTTTTTAATAATGTTACATTGATATCATCATTGGACTTGGTTGCTAACACAATAGGGATCCATTTACTAATGGCCTGCATTTTCCTAGGTGAGAACTTTTTTCAGCACTCTTTTCATCACTTATTTCTATATGCATGTATTGGCACTTTAAATGATTAACATTAGATGGTTATGTGTTGAAATACACACTTTACAAATTAGCCTGTGAAGAATGTGAAATAATACTATTTTTTCTTGTTCCTTTAACTTTCTGTATGTATACTGCTCATATTGAGCTATTGATTTGTGAATAGGAACGGACTTTGGTAAAGGAAGGGCATTTGCCCAGTTTCAAAATGGATGATATAGAAATGATAATATCGATTGGTGAACACGCTCAGTCCATGATGCGATACATGACGTCTTGGATCACATGGAGCGCTCCGAAACCGGAGCATTATTACTGCCAACAAGACACAGCTGTCCGTAAAAGGGCAGGACAGTTCGGAGAGCGGATTGGAGGAATTGATAATTGAAGGACGAAACAGGAGGAAGAGCACAGTATTTGAACAACGAAAAGCAGCAATCACATTACCGATTGAGAAAGCTGTCACAGCACAGCGAAACGCATCTCGGCTGGAAGATTGGAGATTCCATTTTTATTATATTTATATAATTCTGTCTATTTTAATTTGTAAGTTTTATTTACTTATTAAATACATTTTGTTTTATATTGGAATCCATCTTCCATTTTGCTGCTGAAAGAAGGGTGGTAGCCTCCTTAAAGGCACAGACACTTATACCAGGTATAGGGCTCCTTATCAGGTGAGAAGCATTTTTTTTTACTACCAGGCACTGAGTACTGGCATTTACTACACTAGGGATTTCCTTCTTCCCCTTGTCTCTCTCTCATGTATGCATAAGGATCCTCTGACGATTAATGGACCAATTGGCTACTGTGTCACCATAAGTACACGCAGGCTGTTGAGATCTGACCCTATCCTATAGGGCTCTGCCATATGTAAGTGAAACTATATATAATATTTACTCATTGTATTTATTATAAACGTTACTTGCACCATCTGCACTTATACCTGTTTCAGATACATTGTTACGAGATACGTTTTTCATACATATGTATGTCAACCCATATGGGTGAGTTGGTAAAATATTAAGCGCTCCACATGCACACCAGTGGTGGTTTTTATTATTAATCTCCTACACTGAGTGTACACTTGGCTTTTTGAATCAATTTATAGGGCAGAGAGTCCCTATTTTTAGTGGTAGCTGCTATTATTGTTTACTTTATCATTAACTGTAAGCGCTTTGAAAACACACAATTTTTGCTTTCGATATACCTGGATACTGCTGGTTAGATTTAAAAACTTTTGAAATCCTATTTAGCTGAGAAATATATATTCCATATTTCATACTTCAAATGGAATAAAAAGAATAAAATATTTACTGGTAATTTGCCAAATTTAGCATATAAAGCAATTATCTAGAGATATTGATTAATTATCTGCAGCTTATTTATGGGGATGTAGCATATATGCCTGCACCGCAATTCCACATTAATAAACTCAATACATTGTATAACGCGTTCTGCCGATTTGCGCTACAATGTAACTACAGGACCCACCATTGTGACATGCTAAAGGAATTAAACTGGCTGTCGCTGGAATCCAGATGCACCCTTCATCTTTCCAGTCTTGTGTTTAAGAGCTTTTCCGGGAAGCTCCTGTGCCACCTGAGCAGAATATTCTCCCCGGCTGTTCCCACCTCCTATAACCTGCGATCCAGTACCAGCAGTTTATTTAGTCTACCTCAACATAAAAAGAAAGCGGCCAAATTCTCCTTTTCCTACAGAGCACCGCAATTACGGAACAACCTCCCGCACACTTTAAAATCTTCCCCAATCCTAAAGTCCTTTGAGATCCCTCTCTACATACCTCAAAACAGAATGTACATGTTATGGTTATTATACAGTTGCAAAAAAAAGTATGTGAACCCTTTGGAATGATATGGATTTCTGCACAAATTGATCATAAAATGTGATCTGATCATCATCTAAGTCACAACAATAGACAATCACAGTCTGCTTAAACTAATAACACACAAAGAATGAAATGTTGCCATGTTTTTATTGGACACACCATGTAAACATTCACAGTGCAGGTGGAAAAAGTATGTGA
>OW240918.1:74410413-74579331 GCA_933207985.1 Pelobates cultripes | reverse complement strand
TTTTTTTTTTGTTTTTAAATGCAAGCTATTGTTACACCAGTAAGTGGTGGCACTGGGCACAGTATCCACTGTGAGCCTAACACACCCGCTTTGAGACAACTAACTGCTATTCAATCTATAATAGTGAAAAAAGTTTTTTGGTTTTAAATGCAAGCTATTGTGACACTAGTGAGTGAGTGGTGGCACTGGGCACAGTATCCACTGTGAGCCTGACACACCCGCTTTGAGACAACTAACTGCTATTCAATCTTTAACAGTGAAAAAAGTTTTTTGTTTTTAAATGCAAGCTATTGTGACACCAGTGAGTGAGTGGTGGCACTGGGCTGAGTATCCACTGTGAGCCTGACACACCCGCTTTAAGGACACTGACTGCTATTCAATCATAACAGTGAAAAAGTTTTTGTTTTTTTTTAAATGCAAGCTATTGTGACACCAGATATGAGTGAGTGGTGGCACTGTTTTTACATATCCACTGTGAGCTTACTTACCAGCTTTAAGGACGGGCTGCTATTCAATCTATAACAGTGAAAAGTTTTTGTTTTTAAATGCAAAGCTATTGTGACACCAGTAGGTGGCACTGGGCACCAGTATCCACTGTGAGCTTAACACACCCGCTTTAAGGACACTGACTGCTATTCAATCTATAACAGTGAAAAAAGTTTTTTGTTTTTAAATCCAAGCTATTGTGACACCAGATATAAGTGGTGGCACTGGGCACGTATCCACTGTTAGCGTAACACACCCGCTTTAAGGACACTGACTGCTATTCAATCTTTAACAGTGAAAAAAGTTTTTTGTTTTTAAATGCAAGCTATTATGACACCAGTGAGTGGTGGCACTGGTCACCGTATCCACTGTTAGCGTAACACACCGCTTTAAGGACGCGACTGTTATTCAATCATAACAGTGAAAAAAGTTTTGTTTTTAAATACAAGCTATTGTGACACCAGTGAGTGGTGGCACTGGGCACGTATCCACTGTAGGCTTAACACACCCTCTTTAAGGACACTTGTGCTATTCAATCTATAACAGTGAAAAAAGTTTTTTGTTTTCGTACAGCTATTGTGACACCAGATATAAGTGGTGGCACTGGTCACCGTATCCACTGTTAGCGTAACACACCCGCTTTAAGGACACTGACTGCTATTCAATCTATAACAGTGAAAAAAGTTTTTTGTTTTTAAATGCAAGCTATTATGACACCAGTAAGTGGTGGCACTGGGCACCGTATCCACTGTTAAAGTAACACACCCGCTTTAAGGACACTGGCTGCTATTCAATCTATAACAGTGAAAAAAGTTTTTTTGTTTTTAAATGCAAGCTATTGTGACACCAGTGAGTGGTGGCACTGGGCACCGTATCCACTGTGAGCTTAACACACCCGCTTTAAGGACACTGACTGCTATTCAATCTATAACAGTGAAAAAAGTTTTTTGTTTTTAAATGCAAGCTATTGTGACACCAGTGAGTGGTGGCACTGGGCACCGTATCCACTGTGAGCTTAACACACCCGCTTTAAGGACACTGACTGCTTTTCAATCTATAACAGTGATAAAAGTTTTTTGTTTTTAAATGCAAGCTATTGTGACACCAGATATGAGTGAGTGGTGGCACTGACTGGCAAATGGGCACAGTATCCACTGTGAGCCTGACACACCCGCTTTAAGGACACTGACTGCTATTCAATCTATAACAGTGAAAAAAGTTTTTTGTTTTTAAATGCAAGCTACTGTGACACCAGATATGAGTGGTGGCACTGACTGGGCAAATGGGCACAGTATCCACTGCGAGCCTGACACAGAAGCTGGCAGCAGTGGCAGACAACTAACTGCAATTACATTACACAGAAAAAAAAAAAAAAGCATACCCTAACCCTAACCTAGCTATGCATTTCCCTATCTAATCAACAGCAGCTACACTTTCCCTCCTCTCACTAAGCATGCAGCTTGAGAATGAATGTAAAATGGATGCCTTCCAGTAGGTGGGAGGGTCTGCTAGGGAGGGTGTGCTGCTAATTGGCTGGAATGTGTCTGCTGACTGTGAGGTACAGGGTCAAAGTTTACTCAATGATGACGAATATGGGGCGGATCGAATCGCACATGCGTTCGCCGTCCGCGGCGGACGCGAACACACTATGTTCGCCAGGAACTGTTCGCCGGCGAACCGTTCGGTGCATCACTAGTCCTGTATTGTTATTTGTTGTCACTACCTTCCCGCGTCGGTAGTGGGTCATTTGTGCACCTGCTGCCTTCCTTGCATGTGGTAGCGGTTTGTCAGGGTCCCTGTATGGAATCGAACCTTGATTTCCCGTTACCCATGGTCACCATGGTAAGCGCAGTCAATGGCATCGAAAGTTGATATGGATTGACATAGGAATGCATCGTCGCCTTCTCATTGGGGAGCACATTGAAAAAGTGCTCTAGCATGATCAGCTGGGTGATCTCCTCCGGGAACTTGGCTTGATGGGAGTTGAGCCAGTCCTGGGTGGCCCTTGTGATGCCACGGTGTATACCCAGATATATCAGAGCTGCTGCTTTAGATTTTGATTTATGTTCTTCCAAAGCTAAAAATCAAAGATTCCATCTTGTGCTATTTTATGGCTCAGCTGTATTTTTATTTTTATTTTATTTTAAGTTATTTCCCTATCCACATTTGTTTGCAGGGCACTTGTCCAACTCTTACCCCCATTTTACTTCCTTTTGCAGCTCACTAGCTTTTTCCAGGACTTTTTTAAAGGCATTTTTGTGGCCAGAAGTTTGGGTCCCCATTCACTTCAATGGGGTTCGGGTTCGGGTTCGGGTTCGGGGTCAAGTTCGGGGTCAAGTCTGATCACAAACCCAGACTTTTTTTCAAAGTTCGGCTGAAGCCGCCGGACCCGAACATCCAGGTGTCCGCTTAACTCTACCTTAAATCTAATAAATTATGTTAGATATTGCTCCACTGATTGTATAGTATATAATCTAATCATCTAATTTTTCTATTATTACTTTTGATTCTATCTTCCAAGTCTTGTAATAATTGTTCATTTTTGATCATTGTTCCAGTATGCTGTTATTCTCTTTCTGATCATACACTTGATATTCTTGATGTTCTATTTTTTTCTTCCATCCTTTTTATTTTTCCATCTTGATTCTTGATATCTGTTCTTAATTTATCAAAGTTTGATTTTATTTCTTTTTTTCATTATTTTTTTTCAAAAAGTAGATCCAGTCTCTTTTGGAGGTATTCAGGAGTAATATTGGTTTGCAGATGTTCTGTACTTACTTGCTGTATTTTTACCTCTTCTACATCTCTTTCTTGTATACAAATGCTGTTATCTTCCATCATCAAAATGTCTTTTTCTGATGTTAAGTTTACTGCTGAAAATAAATTTGAAAGCCATTTTCCCATTTTCTGTTCCTGTTTTCTTTTCTTTTTTTTGGAGATGCTTTTTTTTTTTTTGTTCTTTTCTTAGTCGCCATATTTTCCTTTCCTTTTTCTTCTGTTTTCTTTCGACCTCCCTTCACCTTTTCAATCAGAAAAAAAACAACAAACAAACAAACCAAAAATGTCTCAAACAAATAAACAAATCTCTTTTCGCTCTCTTTTTTCCTCTTTTCCTTTTTTTTTGGTTGAACTTTGACTGTTTAGTTCAAATCTTTTATTTGCTTCTGTGTCCTTTTTCTTCTTTTTCCTTCCTTCTGGAGCGTAAAATAGTTTTGTGTCTTCCTTCTATTCTAAGAGAGATTGAAGCGAATAGGAAATGCTAAGGACAGTAATAATAGGGGGTAACCCTCAGAGTTAAATGAAAAACACAGATAAGAAACAGTACTGTCCTGTGGCCAATTGGAAGTTAAAAATTAACTTTTAATATATCCATTAAAAAGGAAGCTAGAGTGATGTATTAGCTCTTAGTGAATAATACAAAATAATTAAACCAAAAAGGAAGGTGGTGGAGCATGGATAATGGAAGGGAAATATATATAAAATAATAATAATAATAACCCAGTAGTTCCTCAAATGTAATAATAGCTATAGACAGTAATAGAGCAGCTAAATATCATGCTGGAATACATGTAGTGACTGCTGAGAGTGAGGATAGAAACACTGTACTCCCTACAAAATATGGTCTTAGAAACAATGAGCCAGTTGCTAAGAGCCTAAAGCTTAAATAGCAATGCAGAGTGGATATAAATGGCTAGATAGGAAGCTAGCTAAGTAACTAACCTTCGCTGGAGCAGAGTAATTACATTTAACCAGTGCTGGCTAACCACAGTTAGCACCAATAACATATAACTGGCTTGCAGTCTAAACGGAAACAGGGTGAGCTTAAGCACCGATAACCAAACAAATAACTAGCTTGTTGTCCAAAATGTAAATAATAGAAAACTGAGAAAACTGCTGGTAACTTGCTAGTGCAGAACCTAACGAGACCTGATGCCTAACACTGGCACTAATGTCTAAACTATGCCTTTGAGTGCACCTGAGTCTAATGAAGGACTGCTTAACTAGGAGAAAGAAAAAGGTAATAAAATAAATAGCCTCCAGTAGTCAGGATAATAGGATAAGTAGATCTTGCTGCTTCTGGTAAGTGCCCTTTTTTTTCTACCACTTATCCTTTAGTTAACAATTTTACTTTGTCATACCATGGAACATGTAGAGTATGTTATTGTCGCCAGTTCTCTATCATCGGTTCAGCCAGGCTGGTATATGTAATTTTTAAAAAGAAACAGCTTCTCAATCAATCTTTAGAGCAGGTATCAGCAATCAGTTAATTTATTGCATCTTATCACCAGTTTGTAACTTATCTCTAATAATGTACTTTTAGTGATTGTTATTGCACTTACTTTATCTTTTTTTTTTTTACTCTTTTTGGAAATGTTTCACTCTTTGTTGTATTTTTTTGTACTTGGTAAGATAAACTCACTCACAGTTTTTTCCGATGTTATTTGACACTCTGTTTCTCTACTGCAGATTTGTATATCGCGTGAAGAAGCAGCAATCTCACCATCATCAGGCACTTATGACTGTTTAGCTATTTTCTTTTCCTTTATTTTGTTCTCTTTTCCAGAAAATTACCCCCACTTTTGTGTTTTGCAGGCTTAAAAATCACAGATGGCTTCTTTCTGGGGCACTTATTTTTCCGGAGTCCTCATAATCAGAAGACCAGATTGCTATAGAGACTCTCTTTCGGTGCTCCTTTATTCTTTACTCTCCTTTCTCCCCACAATACAGTCTCAGTGTGCCGCGTCTCACCCACTCTTATACTCCAGCCTTCACCCATGAGGCTCTGTAGAAGCTACATGCATCCTTATATCATCGCTTCTTTCCTTTCAAGGAACACAATTATTAATCTGTATTCCAAATACTCTCTCGAGTTGTGCACATTTTATTCTGGGTTTGGTGCACTTCCATATAAATTTTATAAGGAGAGTACATAGAGACACAAACAAGGCAGAAGGGAAGGAAACTGGCAATGTTTGAAATACGTAGAGTATCCGTGACAAGATATTCTTTTTTGTTACGGCCACTCTACCTAGCCATGAGAAATGAGGCAATATCCGTTCAGCTAAGTTTTTCTGTATAGTACTTAACAATGAGACAAAGTTAGTTTGATAAAACTTTGACAGGTCAATTGGAAGCGAACCCCCTAGGTATTTAATAGCGTTGTTGTGATATTAAAAAATAAAAATTTGATGGATCGGGTCAGCCCGCACACATGGAGTGCCTATATTGATTATGGAGGATTTGGTGTAATTGATCTTTAGGTTGTATGTCTTAAATTCAGACCTAATATTTGGGAGAGAGACTTAAGGGTTTGTTACAAAGAAGAACATATCATCAGCATATGCCGCAGCTTTGTGGTGATCATTCCTCATCACCACACCCCAGCAATGTCTCATAGAGTGTTGTCCCTAGCCTCTCTGTTGGGGACAAATTCCACTTGATCAGGGGAGATCATGCACAGCAGATGTAGTCCCAGTCTGGCCACCAGTATCTTGGCAAACAAATGCAGGTTGCAGTTTAGCAACAAAATAAGTTGGTAGCTTGTGCACTGCTCAACATCCTTGCCCTCTTTTGGAGTATGACAATGTTAGCTTAAAACGTTTGAGTGAGGATCAAATTTCCATCTGTTATGGAGTCAAATGTCAAAATAAATTGGAGAAACAAGAGTAGTTGCAAAGTTTTTATAGTATTTGAGGGATAGGCCATCCAGGCCATGACTCTTTCTCGTAATTGAGATCTTAACCCCTTAAGGACACAGCTTCAGAAGCTTGTCTTACACTTAATGACACAAGCAATTTTTGCATTTTCTTGCTGTATGCGTTCAACTGCAATTTGCATCTCTCTCGTTTATTGCACCAACACATATTATATACTGTTTATTAAAGGACAGAAAGGGCTTTAATTTGATGATATATATATATATATATATATATATATATATATATATATATATACTTATTTATTATTTAAAAAAATACAGAAAAAGGCAAAAATTGCTTGTGTCAATTTTGCAATAATAATGTGTGCCTAATTAGTGCAGGTTAAAGAAAGTAATTAAAAATAAATTAATTTAGTTGTTCTGATTTACAGAATATATAATGTGTCTGGGATTTTAAGTTTTTTTTTGGTAGTTACAGGTCACAAAGTAAAATAAACTTTTAATGTGGAGCGATTTTAGAATTTGGTATGTTTGTCTTGTAAGCTTAATAGCCATAAAAGAAAACAAAATTGCCACACAAAAGTATATATTTACATAAAATAGGCATCACAGGCTATTGTCCTAAGGTTGTTTTGACACTTTCTATGTAGCCATTTCACCGCCAATCTCTGCTAAATATAGGAGTAAAATTTTGTTTGTTTGGGGTTTTTGGCACACAAACTTATAACAAAGAACTTCTCATGTGTATTTTGTAAAGTTGATGTGTGCTATTCCTGTACAAAGTTTTATTTTGTGTTCAGTTACTTCTGCTGAGTACAACGATACCCCCATTTTATGTCTTTGGCACTATTTCGTGAAGCTACAGTTCCAATATGAGACATGTCCGTTTCAACATTTACAGTAGAATTTTGAGAGGCAGATTTAATGGGCCTATGCTTCAATTTGGGGTATTATAGCAGTTTGACTGTACAAGAAAACCCCACAAAGGCCTACCATTTGTAAAAGTACACACTCCAGGATATCTCATATGGTGCATTTTGTGCCTTAACATGCCCCCATTTTTTCACCAATATATGCCAAAGTATGTAGTAAAAATAAATTTTGGGCATTTTTTACATACGGATTACATTTTTGCTGGGCATTTTGTACATTTCATATGTGCCACTAAGTTCAAACCCCCCAAATTATGCTCAGCTAAGTCTTCTGAGTAAACCAATATGCCCAATGTATGACCTAGACACTATTTTGTGAAGTTACACTGCTGTAAAAGAGATGTGACAAGTTAAGGTTTTTAAGTGTGAATTTTCATGGAGGGTTTTGATGCGTCCGTGCCCCACTTTGGAGCACTTGAGCAGGCTACATATTACAACTACACCATAAAGGCATACCATTTCTTAAAGAACACACCCCAGGGTATTTTAAAAGGCATATTTTGAACCTCAGCGTGGGAGTACAACAATACTCCCGTACATGGACGTATTAGCCGTGAGGCAAAAAAGGCATTTGCCTTGGGCGGTATTTTCCAGGGGGCAGCAAAAAGAGCCACCCCCCAAATGCCCAGGGCAAATGCCTCGTTAGCCTTGCAGCTAACAGACATGCCAGGCGGGCGGGCGTGCGGGTGTGCGGCTGGTGAGGAAGCACTTACTCTGAGCTGTCTGCTCAGCTCCCTCGCGCGCCGCAGAGTGATGCCAGGAGCCGGAATATGAAGTCCGGCCATACCATTTCTTAAAGAAGACATCCCATGGTATTTCAAAAGGCCTATTTTGAACCTCAGCATGGGATCATTTTTCCGCTAGCTTGTACCAAGTGTAGTGGTAATAAGCATTTTTTCTACCTTTTTGACACACAAAGTGAGTTTGCGCCGTATATTTTGCAAACTGTATGTGTACTACAACTGTATACTACTTCATATGTTGCTCAGCTATGTCGGCTGAGTACAGCAATACTCCCGTATGTACCATTGCCAGGTATATGTGGACATTGAAGGGGCACATTTGAGACACAGCCATTCCAGTTTTTTTTCAAACTTTGAATTTTTACGCTGTGTCCATGTCCCATTTTAGAGTATTTTACAAGGCTATATAATCCAATTACCCCATAAAGGCATACCATTTCTTAAAGAAGACATCCCAGGGCAATTCAGAAGGCATATTTTGAACCTTAGCTTGGGATCATTTTTCCGCTAGCTTGTACCAAGTGTAGTGGTATTGAGTATTTTTTTAATGTATTTTTTTTACTTTGTAAAACTTTTTTTACTTTGTAAAACCCATTTTTAAACTTTTTTTTTTTTTACTTATTAACTTCTTAACTTTTTTTACACTTTTAAATTTTTTTCTAAACTGTTCGTTTACCGTTAACCCCTAACTAGCAATTAGCAGCACTAACAGTCCCCTTTCCCAAAACTCCCACCCACTCCAGCTAGCAAAATATATATAATAATAAAATATTTAAATTAATTAATTAAATAAATTGAAGCCCTGAGGGTTAAAAAATAAATAAAAGTTAATCCTCAGGGGTTAAAAGAAATTAGATTGCAGTATAATACTGTGATCTGTATTTTGATCACTGTAGGCAGTGATCAGCTGACAGGGAAGGGGTTAATTTTTATTTAGACTGGGTAAAGAGGGTTTTTTTTTTTTTTACTTAAACGTTACTAAAACATTTTTTTAAAACTTTTTTGCCTTTTTAAAGCTTATTTTAAAACTTTTTTTAACGTTAACCCCTAGTTAGCCTAACACCAAATTCCCCAATTCCCCATTAATGTCCACCCATCCCAGCTAGCTAAATTTATAATTTTTAAATATTTAAATTAATTAATAAAATATATTTAACCCCTGAGGGTTAAAAAAATAATAATTAACCCTCAGGGGTTAAAAAAAACAAAACAGATGACATTAAAATGTACACCCTGCCAACTGATCACTGTAGTCAGTGATCAATTGGCAGGGAAGGGGTTAATTTTATTAAAGCAGGGGAAAGGGGGGGTGGGATTTAACTTTATTTTTATTTTTTTACACAGGGAGAAGAGGATCAGCTCTTATCCATCTCCCTGCAGTTCACACAGAACCCGGAAGTGCAGGGAGGCGGAAGGTAAGTACACTGAGCACATGTGCTCGCTCTGAGCACAGAGCGAGCACCGGTGCTGGGGCAGCAATCACGGCAATCTGGGGTTAACTTTAGTAAATGACGGAAATTTTTCATCAACGGTCCTTAACTGAAGGACAAGGTTGACGGAAAATTTCCGTCTGCGGTCGGGAAGGGGTTAATCGCAATGGGTAGTTCATTCTCTATTAGAGGTGCTCAAGGACCTCTTCAGCTTCCACAGGGATCTTGGTCTGTGTTTATTTAAAGAGGTAGGAATGGTTGCGTGTGGTATGTGACTGAGACCCTGCAGAGGATGAGCATGTGGGCAATGCGTTCAAGTCCAAATAATATCCAGGAGGTGTCATAGATGGCTAGCAGCTTGCCACATTTATCGCTTTATGTAGAGAAGAATGATTTGGTTTGCTGAATAGTGATGTCCCGAACGGTTCGCTGGCAAATAGATCCTGGCGAACATCGCTTGTTCGCGTTCGCCACGGATGGCGAACATATGCGCTGTTCGGTCCGCCCCCTATTCGTCATCATTGAGTAAACTTTGACCCTGTACCTCACAGTCAGCAGACACATTCCAGCAAATCAGCAGCAGACCCTACCTACCTCCTGGACAGCATCCATTTTACATTAATTGTGAAGCTGCATTCTTAGTGAGAGGAGGGACAGTGTAGCTGCTGCTGATTTGATAGGGAAATTGATAGCTAGGCTAGTGTATTCAGTGTCCACTACAGTCCTGAAGGACTCATCTGATCTCTGCTGTAAGGACAGCACCCCAAAAAGCCCTTTTTAGGGCTAGAACATCAGTCTGCTTTTTTTTTCTGTGTAATGTAATTGCAGTTGCCTGTCTGCCAGCCTGTGTGTCAGGCTCACAGCATATACTGTGCCCACTTGCCCAGTGCCACCACTCACTCACTGGTGTCACAATAGCTTGCATTTAAAAAAAAAAACTTTTTGGACTGTAATATAATAGCAGTCAGTTTCCTTCACGAGTGTGCATTTCAGGGCCTGCCCAGTGCCATCACTCACTCAATGGTGTCACAATAGCTTGCATTTAAAAAAAAACAAAACTTTTTGGACTGTAATATAATAGCAGTCAGTTTCCTTCACTAGTGTGCGTTTCAGGTCCTGCCCAGTGCCACCACTCACTCACTGGTGTCACAATAGCTTGCATTTAAAAAAAAAAACTTTTTGGACTGTAATATAATAGCAGTCAGTTTCCTTCACGAGTGTGCATTTCAGGGCCTGCCCAGTGTCACCACTCACTCACTGGTGTCCCAATAGCTTGAATTTAAAAAAAACAAAAACTTTTTGGACTGTAATATAATAGCAGTCAGTTTCCTTAACGAATGTGCATTTCAGGGCCTGCCCAGTGACACCACTCACTCACTGGTGTCCCAATAGCTTGCATTTAAAAAAAACAAAACTTTTTGGACTGTAATATAATAGCAGTCAGTTTCCTTCATGAGTGTGCGTTTCAGGGCCTGCCCAGTGCCACCACTCACTCACTGGTGTCCCAATAGCTTGCATTTAAAAAAAACAAAACTTTTTGGACTGTAATATAATAGCAGTCAGTTTCCTTCACGAGTGTGCGTTTCAGGGCCTGCCCAGTGCCACCACTCACTCACTGGTGTCCCAATAGCTTGCATTTAAAAAAACAAAACTTTTTGGACTGTAATATAATAGCAGTCAGTTTCCTTCACGCGTGTGCGTTTCAGGGCCTGCCAGGGCACAGTGTCACACCAGTGCAACTCATATCTGGTGTAACAGTAGTGTACATTCCAAAAAAATACAATTTCGACTGTAATAGATTGAATAGCAGTTAGCAGTTAGTTCTCTGGGTGAGAAAGAGGAGAAAGGGGGGGTTAGAGAAATCAGGGGGTCAGGGGTGAGAAAGAGAAAAGGAGGGAGAGAAAGAGGGAGGAGGGAGGGTGAGAAGAGGAGAAAGGAGGGGTGAGAGAAAGAGAGGGGTGAGAGAAAAAGGATAGAGAGAGAGAGAGAAAAGGAGGGGTGAGAGAGAAGTGGGAGGGGGGAAGAAAAGGGGAGGGAGAGAATTAGGAGGGTGAGAGAAAAAAATTAGGAGGGAGAGAAATTGAAATTAGGAGTGGAAAGAGATAGGAAAGAAATTAGGAGGGAGAGAAATTAGGAGGGGGTGAGAAAGAGGAGAGAAAAGAGGGGAAGAAGAGAAAAGGAGGGGTGAGAAAGAGGATGAGAGAGAAAAAGGAGGGGGGTGAGAGAAATTAGGAGGGAAAGAGAAATTAGGGGGGAGAGAAATTAGGAAGAAAGAAATTAGGAGGGGGAGAGAAATTGAAATTAGGAGGGGGAAGAGATATTAGGAGGGGGGAAAGAGAAATTAGGGGGGGAGAGAAATTAGGAGGGGGGGTGAGAGAGAAATTAGGAGGGGGGGAAAAGATATTAGGAGGGGGGGTGAGAAAGAGAAATTGGGAGGAGGAGAAGGAAGTTGGAGCGGGAGGAGAGATTGACATTCATCACATACACACAATGCACCCCTTGCACACAGAAAAACACACAATGCATTACACACACACACACAAAGCAATGCAACCGTTACACACAATGCATCCCTTACACACACAAAAACACACAATGCAGCCCTTACACATACAAACACAATTTCACACAATGCATTCCTTACACACATATCAGGACATCCCTTACACACTCCACCCCCTGTGAACAAACTCATTGGTGGAACATGAAGGTGGACCCTGGGACCCAGACCTTGAGCTGTGTAAAGGACCCCCAAAAAATGGAGCTGCTTCCCGTTCTCCCAGAACATTGATTTTTGTAACCACAGTTACAAACCGCCTCCAGAGAGCCTGTTCTGCACCAGACCAGTGGAGCCAGACTGCAGCTAGAGCCCATCATCATCCTCATCTGGTTGTAAGTAGGCAATCTAGTATATTATTCGTGGCACTAAGCTCTAATTTACCTCACATTAAAGAAACACTATAGTCCCCAGAACCACTTCAGCTTAATGTAGTGGTTCTGGTGTCTATAGCCTGTCCCTGCAGGCCTTTTAATGTAAACACGGCGGCACTGCAGCACTGGCGTTAGTTAACATGGCAAATCATATGGGTGGGGCATTGTGATGTCACATGGGGGGGCGGCAAACTTTACTTTTGCCTAGGGCGGCAAAAATCCTTGCACCGGCCCTGGCTGGAGGGGGCTGTGTGAGCTGTGGCCGCACAGTGTCCCATGGTAGTTAGGGTGCCGTACAGCTCACACAAGCAAACAGCTGATAAACTGGCCACACAGAGGAAATGTGTATGTGTGACTGTGTGTGTGTGACTGTCTGCCTGTAACTGAGTGTGTGACTGTCTGTCTGTAACTGACTGTGTGACTGTCTTCCTGTAAATGTGTGTGTGGGGCTGCAGGGATTTTGTAGAAGGGGGCGGGGGTTTTGTATTGGGACAGGAGTCTTTATAAGGGGGGATAAGCAGGGGATTTGTGGAAGGGGGTTGCAGGGGTTTTGTAGACGGGGCATTACAGGATTTGTAGAAGGGGCAGGACAGAGGTTTTGTAGGAGGGGCGGGGCAGGATAAGGGTTTTGTAGGAGGGGCTGACAGCGGTTTTGCAAAGTTTACAAATTGTTAAAAAAAAAGAAAGAAAACCTTTAACATTTTTTACAGTTTTTTTTTTTGGGGGGGGTGGGGGGGGGTGCCAAGCATAGGATCCACCCCGGGTGCCAAATGCTCTAGGTACACCCCTGCATATTATATATAGATATATATATATACATACACTGAACAAAATTATAAACACAACACTTTTGTTTTTGCCCCCATTTTTCATGAGCTGAATTCAAAGATCTAAGACTTGTTCTATGTACACAAAAGGCCCATTTATCTCAAATATTGTTCACAAATCTGTCAAAATCTGTGTTAGTGAGCACTTCTCCTTTGCCGAGATAATCTATCCACCTCATGGGTGTGGCATATCAAGATGCTAATTAGACATCACGATTATTGCAAAGGTGTGCCTTAGACTGGCCACAATAAAACGCCACTCTTAAATGTGCAGTTTTACTGTATTGAGGGATCCGGAGTGGGGGGTCTGAAAACCAGTCAGTATCTTTTGTGACTACCATTTGCCTCACGCAGTGCAACACATCTCCTTCGCAAGTTGAACAGGTTGTTGATTGTGGCCTGTGAAATGCTGGTCCACTTCTCTTCAAAGGCTGTGCAAAGTTGCTGGATATTGACAGGACCTGGAACACTCTGTCGGATAGGCAGATCCAGAGCATCATAAACATGCTCAATGGGTGACATGTCCAGTGATTATGCAGGCCATGCAAGAACTGGGATCTTTTCAGCTATCAGGAATTGTGTACAGATCCTTGCAAAATGGGGCAGTGCATTATCATGCAGCAACATGAGGTGATGGTCGTGGATGAATGGCACAACAATGGGCCTCAGGATCTCTTCATTGTATCTCATGCAGGTGAGCTTTTCCTCAGACGGTTTCTGACAGTTTGTGCAAAAATTCTTTGGTTATGCAAACCGATTGTTGCAGCAGCTGTCTGGGTGGCTGGTCTCAGACGATCTTGGAAGTGAAGATGTTGGATGTAGAGGTTCTGGGCTGGTGTGGTTACATGTGGTCTGTGGTTGTGACACCGGTTGGATGTACTGCCAAATTCTCTGAAACGCCTTTGGACATTGCTTATGGTAGAGAAATTAACATTCAGTTCACGGGCAACAGATATTCCTGCAGTAAGCATGCCAATTGCACCGTCTCTTTTAAAACTTGCGACATCTGTTGCATTGTGCTGTGTGATAAAACTGTACATTTTAGAGGGGCCTTTTATGTAGCCAGCCTAATCATGCTGTCTAATCAGCATCTTGATATGCCACACCTGTGAGCTGGATAGATTATCTCAGCAAAGGAGAAGTGCTCACTAACACAGATTTAGACAGATTTGTGAACAATATTTGAGAGAAATAGGCCTTTTGTGTACATAGAAAAAGTCTTAGATCTTTGAGTTCAGGTCACGAAAAATGGGGGCAAAAACAAAAGTGTTGAATTTATAATTTTGTTCAGTGTATGTATATACATATTATATATATTATTATTATTATTATTATTATTATATTTATTGAGCGCCGTCAAATTCTGCAGCACTTTACAATGGGTGGACGAACAGACATGTAGTTGTAACCAGACAAGTTGGACACACAGGAACAGAGGGGTTGAGGGCCCTGCTCAATGAGCTTACATGCTAGAGGGAGTGGGGTAAAATGACACAAAAGGGTAAGGATAGTATTAGACTAGTGACAGTTGCAGAAGAGGAATCAGTCAGGAGCTATTAACAGTTTAATTGATACGCTTTTATGAAGAAGTGGGTTTTAACGATTTTTTGAAGGAGTGGAGACTGGGTGAGCATCTAACGGAGGAGGGAAGCGAGTTCCACAGGAACGGTGCAGCCCTCGAGAAATCTTGAAAGCAAGCATCAGAGGTGGGAGTACGGACAGAAGATAGACGTAAGTCTTCAGCAGATCGTAAGGGCCTAGACGGGACATACTTGTGTATAAGGGAAGATAGATAAGTGGGAGCAGCATTATGTAGAGATCTGAAAGCAAGAACCAGAATTTTAAATTGAGCTCTATATTTAATAGGAAGCCAATGTAGGGACTGACAGAAGGGTGAGGCATGGGAGGTGCGGGCGGACAGGAAGATGAGCCTCGCCGCCGCATTCATTATGGACTGTAACGGTGCAAGTTGGGAGCACGTAAGACAACTGAGAAGCGGATTACAGTAGTCAAGACGAGAAAGGACAGTGGAATGGACCAACACCTTAGTCGCATCTGGCATTAAGTAGGGGTGGATGCACGCAATGCTTTTGAGATGGAAATGACAGGATTTGGTGATAGATTGAACATGAGGCTTGAAGGAGAGGTCGGGGTCAAAGAGAACACCTAGGCAGCGAGCCTGCGTGGTGGAGCTGATGGTAGCACCGTTGACTTGGAGGGAGACAGACACAGGCGTAACAACACTTGAGGGAGAAAAGACCAGAATTTCAGTTTTGGTCAAGTTTAGTTTAAGGAAGTGGGCAGCCATCCAGTTAGAAACAGCAGAGAGGCAGCCAGAGACACTAGTCAAGAGGGACGGGGAGATTTGCGTGTCATCTGCATAGAAATGATATTGGAAGCCAAAGGAGCTAATGAGTTTACCAAGGGAGGCAGTATAGATGGAAAACAGTAGGGGACCAAGGACTTAACCATGGGGGACACCAACAGAGAGGAGTTGGGGAGAAGAAGAAGAGCCAGAGAAAGAAACACTGAAAGAGCGATGGGAGAGGTAGGAGGAGCACCAGGAGAGAGCAATATCTTGTAGACCGATATTGTGGAGGATGAGAAGAAGCTGTTGATGATCAACAGTGTCAAAAGCCACAGACAGGTCAAGGCGAATTAGGATAGAGTAGTGACCATGAGATTTTGCAGCGAGTAGATCATTGGATACTTTGGTCAGTGCCGTTTCCACAGAGTGCTTAGCATGGAAACCAGACTGAAGCAAGTCTAGAAGAGAGTTGGACTCGAGAAAGTCTGTCAATCTTGCATACACATTTTTTTTTAAGGATCTTGGATGCAAAAGGCAGTAGCGAGATAGGACGATAGTTGGATGGAGAGTTAGGGTCAAGATTGGGCTTCTTTAGAATTGGGGTTACCGTTGCATGTTTGAAGTGCAATGGAAATATACCAGAGGAGAAAGAGAGATTGAGAATTTTAGTGAGAGGTGGAGAAAGAGAAGAAGACAGAGTACGTATGAGATGCGAGGGAATTGTATCTAGGGAGCAGGTGGTGGGGCGGGAGGACTGGAGCAGAGCAGAAACTTCTTCCAATGTAGCGGGTGCAAATGAACATAGAACAGCAGAGGGAGTGAAGTTAGGGGAAGTATTGTAAGGGGAAGATCTATATATAGAGGAAAATTTATTCATACTTACCGTAATTTTCTTTTCCTGGTCATAGGCCATAACAGCACAACAATGGGTAGCTCCACCCCATCCCTAATTAGACAGGAACTAATTAAAACAAGGGTATAAGTACCCCCTCCTACTCCTCCTACCCTCAGTCTTGTATTCCAGCAAAAATCCCTGGGCAGGATCTTTGTGCTGCCATGGCCTATGACCAGGAAAAGAAAATTACGGTAAGTATGAATAAATTTTCCTCCCCTGGCCATATCCATGGCAGCACAAAAATGGGTAATACCCAAGCAAAACCAAGGGAGGGAAAAGAATACACGTACTCAAAATATTTTGTAATGCAAGTGTATTAGCACATCATAAGTGAAATTATTCAAAAAGAAAGACATTAGTTGGATGCTGAAAGGACACTTTTACCAAACTTGTCCCATTGACCAGCTCTGACATCTATTTGATAAAGTCGAATAAAGGTGTTCACCGAAGACCATGTAGCTGCACTGCAGATAAGCTCTGGAGATACTCTCGCTGTGGCTGCCCAAGAGGAGGAAAGGGACCTGGTCGAGTGAGCCTTTAGACGGCTAGGTACTGGAACCCCACTGGCACGGTAAGCCTGAATGATAGCGGAGACAATCCATCTGCTCACGGCCTCTTTAGAAGCTTGGTGACCTTTCCTAGCCCCATTCAGGATGATGAATAGCTGAGCCGACGAACACGAGCCAAGAGATCTATCAATATAGATTCTTAAATATCTTACCAAATCCAGTGGAGAAGAACCTCCTTCTTGGGAATGTTCTTCTTGCATCAGGGCTGGAAGCACTATGTCTTCATTAACATGAAAGGCCGTGGTTACCTTAGGGCGAAATTCAGGAATGGTTTGACTGATAAGGCACTGAGCTCCGAAACCCTTCTTCCTGAGGCTAACACCACCAGCAAAATGGTCTTGATGGTAAGAAGATGAGGAGAGATGCACTCCAGGGGTTCAAAGGGAGCTGACTTTATGGCTTGTAATACCAGGGGTAGATTCCATGGGGGAGCAAATGGCTTGATCAGAGGTTTAATCTTGAGGACTGCAGCAAGAAACCTAGATACATCTGGATTAAAGGCCCATTTGTGGTAACTGAGAGCTGAAAGAGTGGAGACATGTACCTTTAAGGTATTGTAGCTCAAACCCTTATCCAGAACTGTTTGTAGAAACTCCAAGATGTCTTTAGTTGCAGGATGCTGTATGTAAACCTGCTTGGGAGAGGCCCAGGAAGAAAAAGCGTCCCAAATTCTATAGTAGGTAAAGGAAGTGCATCGCTGATCGCTTTCAAGCCTGTAACAGGGTATCTGTGACTGCAGCCGAGGAACCCTTCTTTAGAAGCCTTTCCCTTTCAACCTCCAGGCCTTCAGGTTGAGTGATGCTGGGTCTGGGTGTAGATTGAGGGTAGGAGGGGTGGGAGGGGGTACTTATACCCTTGTTTTAATTAGTTCCTGTCTAACTAGGGATGGGGAGGAGCTACCCATTGTTGTGCTGCCATGGATATGGCCAGGAAAATATGTTTATATATCTTATATATAACGTCATATTAAGTGTATTTTTTTAATATATACATATATTAATATAAAAATACACTTGGAGTAAAAGTACACACGTGTGTATATATATATATATATATATATATATATATATATAAAGAGGTAAAGTAGATAGCACTCCTCTGTCTTTTTTATCAATAAAAAGTAACTTTTATTGCTCCAAGTTAAGAAATCAACGTTTCAGTCTTCAAGTATAGACTTTCATCAGGACAAGGAGTGCTATCTACTTTACCTCTTTATATTTTGCTGATCAGCACCAGGCAGCTATTGGAATACACAGTGAGTGCAGCATTGTTTGTATTTATATATATATATATATATATATATATATATATATATATATATATATATTGTTTTTTTAGTAACTTTTTTTATATTTTAAAACTTTTTTCACCAGCAGAGACTCTGCTTGTCAAGACAAATATGAATACAATAAGAAATAAAATAAATGTGTTTTGCCTGATCACTCATTTTTTCTATGCAAACTTTTGAGCACAACTATACATGATTGCCATGGTATACAGCTATATTCCACAACTGTATATACTTGATTTTATCCATTGACAGTGAAATTAATTTATTGCAATCACATTTCATTTGCAATAGTTGGCTGGTTAGCAGAGCTGGTGCTACTTTTAAAGAGCCAGCTCTGTTGAGCCCTCCCTCAGTTGCACAGGCTGATAGGGAGATCTACAGATGACCTCTCCCTGCTCTGCTGGGAGCAGCTTTGTGCATATGTTCCTCCTGGTCAGAGAATGAGCTGGAGGTGTAGATCTTTCTGGCAGCTCACCATACCATAAAGGAAACTGCTGTATCACCAGGGATAAAAGGATTAACTCCCCTCGGTGTGAAAAGGTAAGCATAAAAAATAAAAATATAAAATAACACGTAGAGAAGGAGGTAGAGAGAGAAACATAGCAGCAACATAATATCTACCCAACATAACTCACCATTTCCCACACTGTCGCATTGTCACACTGCACTCCAACACTCATTTACCCTGTCAGAGTCACCTCCCCACATTTTTATGTCTGTATCTCTCAATGTATGCGCTGTGCATCATTTTGTTGTCAACAGATGTGTTTGTGTATGTATGTATGCATGCATCAGAGTGTGTATGTGTATTTGTGTGTGTCCAAAGTAGCTGGCAACATTGCAAACAGTTTTGTAAATAATTGACATTCCTCAATATATATATATATATATATATATATATATTTGGTAATACATTGTTAAACACAAATACACACGACAGTCAAGCCATAAAACTTTTCCCACAGAATCTCACTTTAACAGTGCTCTCACTACTGCAAGTGATTCTGGATAGGTGTATGCAAATGAGCTAAAAAAGAACCACATTTTTGCCTCAAATTCCACTTTGTACATGGATTCCTTGGAGTATGTGTCTGCTGCATACCACAGCTTTGAAACACCACTCAGGAAGAGGAGCAAAGCCAGTGAACCACTCATGGACAGCCATTCCATTGTAAAAAAATAAAGCAGTTTTAGTGTATAGATCATTCCCCTGTAATTTCACTGCTCAATTCACTGCCATTTAGGAGTTAAATCAATCTGTTTCTGTTTATGCAGCCCTAGCCAAACCTCCCCTGACTATGATTGACAGAGCCTGCATGAAAAAAAAACTGGTTTCACTTTCAAACAGATGTAATTTACCTTAAATAATTGTATCTTAAATCTAGAAATTGAACTTTAATCACATACAGGAGGCTCTTGCAGGGTCTAGCAGGCTATTAACATAGCAGGGGATAAGAAAATCTTAATTTAACAGAACTTGCAATAAAGAAAGCCTAAATAGGGCTCTCTTTACAGGAAAAGTTTATGGAAGGCTGTGCAAGTCACATGCAGGGAGGTGTGACTAGGGTTCATAAACAAAGGGATTTAATTCCTAAATGGCAGAGGATTGAGTAGTGAGGCTGCAGGGGCATGTTCTATACACCAAAACTGCTTCATTAAGCTAAAGTTGTTCAGGTGACTATAGTGTCCCTTTAAAAGCAACTCATCAGCATGAGGTTGGTTACTGGCTTGCTATGGAGGCTTGGCATTACTTGTAAAGTACATACCAAAAAAGTTGTGGTGGGGAAAAGAGTGTGGGTGAAAACCCCTTCCACCTGAAGTAAGTGGATAGTTAATACATTGCTAAACACAAATACACACATCAGTCAAGGCATAAGACTGTCGGGATCCCGCGAGGGGAGGCTGCACTCCGCTCGCGGTACTCACCCTCCAGCCGTCCGGGGTCTCGTCCGCCTCGTGGGCTCGGCGAGCGGCATCCTTCCAGCCTCGGATGCCGCCCGCGTTTTCCTCCTCGTCCCCCAGCGGCAGCATGCATGACGCTGCACGCTGGGAGACCGCCCAATATATTACACGCCGGGGTCAGTCACCTGACCCAGGGTTAAAGGCACAGGTTTAGATCTCTCCCACGTGTGACTGTTAATTCTGATTGGAAATTATCCAATCAGAATTAACCTTATGGTTTAAATACTTACCTTTCCTGTTCCTCCCTGCCCTGTTGTGGTCTTTGCTTGCTAGTATTGCTACTTAACTTGTGCTTCTGGTTACGTACTCTCTGGCTTGTTTATCTGACTCTGTGACTTTCTCCTACCCTTTGACCTCGGCTTGTTTCACGTTATTCTGTCTTCTGGTTCCCTTACTCGGCTTGTCTCCTGACTATTCTGTGTGTGCTTAGCCCGGCCACTCTAAGGTCCGGTACTGCACCTTTTATGTGTGTGTGTGTGTTAGCATGTTGGGTTCCCAGAATCGTGACATTACAACAGGGCCATAATGGAACCTGCTGACATACCACAGCTCCTAGTTAATCAAGAGGCTAGAATGGATGGCTTGGACCACCGTATGGATCAGTTTGCTCAAGCTTTGCAAACCATACTGGCTCGTACTGCACACTTGCAACCTGCCGTTCAGGAGGTTGCTGCTGTGCCCGAACCCATTCCCACTCCAGTACCCGTTCCCGCTCATGTAGTTCACATGACGCCGCCACAGCGCTACAGCGGTGACCCAGCATTGTGTTGTGGTTTCCTCAACCAAATTGATACCCCCTCCCACCCCTCCTATCCCACTGACAGATCTAAAATTGCCTTTTTGATAAACCACTTGTCCGGGAGAGCTTTAGCATGGGCCAACCCCATGTGGGAAAATACGTCTCCTATGTCCTTTGCAGATTTTCTGACAGTTTGATCAACCCGGTAGGGTTGCTTCTGCTGGCAAAGCACTGCTTAGGGTCCGACAAGGTAACAGATCTGTAGCGGATTACACTATCGAATTTCGCACTCTAGCAGCTGAAGTGGTTTGGAATAATGACGCCCTCATAACAGCCTTTCAGGAGAGTTTGGCCGCTTATATACTGGATGAAATAACATCCAGGGAATTGCCTGTTCTTCTAGATGATGTTATAGACTATATGATTCTTATTGATAACCGTATTAGAGAGAGGCGTAGTCAAAGATGGCTGGATACACGGGTGTTACCTGCTCTACCCAGTACTGCACTACTAGCGTTACCCGCTCCTAGGCAACCATCCCCTGAACCCATGCAGTTGGGTGCTACGGGGTTAACTGAGGCCGAAAGAGCGTACCGTAGAAGGGAGGGGTTATGCCTTTATTGTGGGAAGAGGGGGCACCACAGTAATGCCTGCCCTAAAGTACAGGGAAACTGCAGCACCTAAGGCCTAGAGAGGGGTCGGCCTCGGGTGTTATGACTTTGGCCCCTCATGTGTCCATCTCCAGACCGTTTATTACGGTTTCTCTTTCGGTCAATAAAACAACTATAACAACCAAAGCCTTGATCGATTCAGGTGCAGCAGACAACCTTATGGATGAGAACTTTGCCAAAACCGCAGCCCTGACTTTGATCCGAAAGGACACACCCTTGGCCGTTGAGGCCATAGATGGTAGACCACTGGAGAAACCTCTGGTGACCCATGAAACACAGGAAATAGTTATGTCTGTGGGTGTTTTGCACAAGGAAAAGTTAACCTTCCAAATAATTGACTCCCCTACAGCCTCCATCGTTCTGGGTTTTCCCTGGTTAGTTAAACACAACCCTGTACTTGATTGGGGTTGTTTAGATATACTCTCCTGGGGGGAATCTTGTCAACGAGACTGTATGGCTCATGTACATCCTGTTTGTTTACTCAACATGCCCACGGCCAAACCACTCTCGGTTTCTGTCCCTTCTGTATATGCAGACCTTGCCTTGGTTTTTGAAAAAAGGGAGGCAGATAAGCTACCTCCACATCGTGAGTATGACTGTGCCATAAACCTGTTACCGGGTACTATGCCTCCTAGGGGACGGGTCTACCCTCTTTCTGAGAAAGAAAACTAGATCATGGAGGAGTACATACGGGAATCCCTAAGTAAAGGTTTTATTAGAAGGTCCTCCTCTCCTGCTGGTGCTGGTTTCTTCTTTGTGGCAAAGAAGGAGGGCGATTTGAGGCCATGTATAGATTACAGGGGTCTGAACAATATAACGATTAAAAACGCCTACGCTATCCCCCTCATCACTGAGTTGTTTGATCGTGTTAAAGGTTCTAAATTCTTCACCAAATTAGACCTCAGGGGGGCTTATAACCTTGTCCGTATAAAGGAGAATGACGAGTGGAAGACAGCATTAAACACACGCAGTGGGCATTACGAATATCTGGTCATGCCTTTTGGACTGTGTAATGCTCCTGCCGTGTTTCAGGACCTCATAAATGATGTCCTTAGGGATCTATTGCATGTCTGTGCCGTGGTGTACCTTGACAACATACTTGTTTATTCTCCTGATTTGAAGTCACACCATAGCCATGTTAGGATGGTGCTCAAAAGGCTATTACAGAACGGACTCTACTGTAAGTTAGACAAATGTTTATTCGATCAGACCTCTGTGCAATTCCTAGGATATATCATTACTGAACAGGGTTTCAGTATGGATCCTGCTAAATTGGAAGCCATACTGTCCTGGCCACTTCCCCAAGGACTGAAGGCTATCCAGCATTTTATAGGATTTGCCAACTATTATAGGAAATTTATAAAAAACTTTTCACCACTTATCTCTCCTATAACGAAGCTGACAAAAAAAGGTCTACACCCTAGGGTTTGGACTCCTGAAGCCCTTAAGGCCTTCAAAACTCTCAAGAAGGCATTTGCCTCTGCTCCAGTGCTGCACCACCCTGATCCTTCTCTTCCATTTGTTATGGAAGTAGATGCTTCAGAGTCGGGTGTGGGAGCAGTACTGTCACAGAGGTTGTCGTATGACAAATCCCTCCATCCCTGTTGTTATTTTTCTAAAAGGTTGTCTGATCCAGAAAAGAATTACGATGTTGGGAACAGGGAACTATTAGCTATTGTGTTAGCTTTTAAGGAATGGAGGTACTTATTGGAGAGTTCTAGACACAAAATTATGGTTATAACAGATCATAAGAACCTCTCCTATATAGCTGATGCTAGAAGGTTATCTGCCCGGCAGGCTAGATGGTCTCTATTTCTCTCACGCTTCCAATATGTTATTACCTATAGACCTGGTTGCCGTAATGCCAAAGCTGACGCTATCTCTCGACAGCATGAAACATAGAAACATAGAAACATAGAAACATAGAAACATAGAAACATAGAAACATAGAAACATAGAATGTGACGGCAGATAAGAACCATTCGGCCCATCTAGTCTGCCCAATTTTCTAAATACTTTCATTAGTCCCTGGCCTTATCTTATAGTTAGGATAGCCTTATGCCTATCCCACGCATGCTTAAACTCCTTTACTGTGTTAACCTCTACCACTTCAGCTGGAAGGCTATTCCATGCATCCACTACCCTCTCAGTAAAGTAATACTTCCTGATATTATTTTTAAACCTTTGTCCCTCTAATTTAAGACTATGTCCTCTTGTTGTGGTAGTTTTTCTTCTTTTAAATATAGTCTCCTCCTTTACTGTGTTGATTCCCTTTATATATTTAAATGTTTCTATCATATCCCCCCTGTCTCGTCTTTCCTCCAAGCTATACATGTTAAGATCCTTTTAACCTTTCCTGGTAAGTTTTATCCCGCAATCCATGAACCAGTTTAGTAGCCCTTCTCTGAACCCTCTCTAAGGTATCAATATCCTTCTGAAGATACGGTCTCCAGTACTGTGTACAATACTCCAAGTGAGGTCTCACCAGTGTTCTGTATAATGGCATGAGCACTTCCCTCTTTCTACTGCTAATACCTCTCCCTATACAACCAAGCATTCTGTTTTTTTTTTTTTTGTTATTCTAGAAACAACAGACAGCTCCATGTACATCAACACACTGGAAATTCGAAGCACTTGTTCACAATATAAGTAACTTTGGGTCTATGGCAATTTACAGAATATTCGTTTATACAAATTAGTTTTAAATAGGTATGATCTGGTCAGACACAAAGCCAAGGGTTTTCTCTGAATAAATCAATTATAAATAGTGTAGAAGTCGTCCATGAACCAGTAGAATTTGTTAACCCGACTCCTGAACCTATTGTACCAGCATCTCAGATAATAGATGCTACCCGTTTGGTTGTTTCGTCTCCCTTTCTTGATAGTATTAAGACATACCAAACCCAAGCACCCCCTGAGACGCCGGTTGGTAAACTATACGTTAAAGCAAATGACAGAAAAAAGTTGTTAACTTTATTTCACACCGCCAAAACTGCTGGTCATCCGGGGGTTACCAAAACCTACAAGGGCCTCCTTCAACAGTTCTGGTGGCCTTCACTCAAGCGAGACGTAGTGGATTTTGTTCAGGCTTGTCGGGCCTGCACGCAGTGTAAGTCCCCTAATGTGAGACCCCAGGGTCTACTGATGCCTCTATCTATACCCAAGAAACCATTGACCCACTTATCCATGGATTTCATTGTAGAGCTTCCTCTTTCTGATGGTCAGACGGTGATACTGACTGTGACGGATAGGTTCTCTAAAATGGCGCACTTTATTCCGCTTAAGAAACTGCCTTTACTAATGCGCACCAGGATGACTGGTCTCGCCTCCTTCCGTGGGCTGAATTTGCCAGGAATACGGTGTCTCATTCGTCTACTGGCTTAAGTCCTTTTGAGGTTGCTTATGGGTTTCGGCCTTCTGTCCTTCACGGTGCGTTCTCCGACAAGGGAATGCCCGCCTTGGACCAGCACCTCGCCTCTTTGCGGAAAACGTGGGATCAGGTCCATGTTGCGCTGTCTCGTTTAGCAGCTGCTCAGAAAAAGTTTGCTGATCGCCGTAGGGTTGCGGCCCCTTCTTATGTTCCAGGTGATAGGGTGTGGTTGTCCTCCAGGAACCTCCGTCTCAAGGTTCCCTCGATGAAATTTGCTCCCAGATTTCTTGGTCCCTACAAGGTGTTACGTAGGGTTAACCCCGTTTCCTATTCCCTTGACCTGCCTCCTTCCATGCGAATACCGAACACGTTTCACGTCTCGCTTTTGAAGCCCTTGCTGTGTAACCAGTTCTCTCGTCCCCTCGGGCGGCCTGTTTCCCCTTGCGCTGTCCCTAGTGACGTGTTCGAGGTGGCTGCCCTTCTCGACTCTCGTGTTTCTAGGGGTCGGCTACAATATTTGGTGGATTGGAAGGGGTACGGCCCTGAGGAGCGGTCCTGGGTTTCGAGCTCTGATCTGCACGCTCCCTCTTTGGTCTGCTCCTTTCATGCCCGGTTTCCTTTGAAGCCTTCTGCTTCCCGCCCTCTGGGAGGTCTTCGAGAGGGGGTAATGTCGGGATCCCGCGGGCGGCTGCGAGGGGAGGCTGCACTCCGCTCGTGGTACACACCCTCCAGCCGTCCGTGGTCTCCTCCGCCTCGTGGGCTCGGCGAGCGGCATCCTTCCAGCCTCGGATGCCGCCCACGTTTTCCTCCTCGTCCCCCAGCGGCAGCATGCATGACGCTGAACGCTGGGAGACCACCCAATATATTACACGCCGGGGTCAGTCACCTGACCCGGCGTTAAAGACACAGTGCCTCAATCACAGTGGGAGGTTTAGATATCTCCCACGTGAGATTGTTAATTCTGATTGGAAATTATCCAATCAGAATTAACCTTATGGTTTAAATACTTACCTTTCCTGTTCCTCCCTGCCCTGTTGTGGTCTTTGCTTGCTAGTATTGCTACTTAACTTGTGGTTCTGGTTACGTACTCTCTTGCTTGTTTATCTGACTCTGTGACTCTCTCCTACCCTTTGACCTCGGCTTGTTTCACGTTATTCTGTCTTCTGGTTCCCTTACTCGGCTTGTCTCCTGACTATTCTGTGTGTGCTTAGCCCGGCCACTCTAAGGTCCGGTACTGCACCTTTTCTGTGTGTGTGTGTGTGTGTGTGTGTTAGCCTGTTGGGTTCCCAGAATCGTGACAAAGACTTGCTTTTCCCACAGAAATCTCACTTTAACAGTGCTCTCACTGCTATATATATTATTTACAACCCTGTTTTCTTATAAGTAACTACATTATTTGGTACATGATTTTAAAAACTTTTTTCCTTTCAGATTAGAGGCAGTGCTTGACCAATGGGATTTCTAATCTGGAGGGAAACAACAGGTAGGCAATTCTCCAAACCGCAAACAACCCCAGTTCTTTGCTTGCCTTCGGCAGAGGAAGTATAGCAGGTTTTTCTCCAGGGAAGCAGATGAGAAGGGCTGAGGCTCGGGAGCAGTGGTGTATCCTGGTTTTGTGCTGCCCTAGGCAGGACAAAACTCAGGCGCCCCCCTCCCCCCCGCGCCACCCCCACCCAACCCTTCCCCCCGCCACACCTTCTAAATACACACACACACAGTCAGACACATACACAAACACACACACACACACACACAGACACACACACACACACACACACACACACACACACACACACACACACAACACACACACACACACACACACACACACACACACACACACACACACAGACACACACACACACACATACACAGTCAGACACAAACACACACACACAGTCAGACACACACAGTCAGACACAAACACACACACAAACACACACACAAACACACACAGACACACACAGTCACATACACACACACAGTCAGACACAAACACACACACACAGTCAGACACATACACAGACACAAACACAGCCAGACACAAACACACACACACACACAGACACAAACACAGACACAAACACACACACACAGACACAAACACACACACACATTAACATTTTTTTTAATTTAAATCCCCCCCCAACCTCCTTACCTTTGGGAGTGCTTGGGGGGGGGTCTCTCTCCCTGGTGGTCCAGTGGCTGCAGGGCGGGCGGCGCTGGCAGGGCGGGCGGCCGGCGAGGGAGCACTTCCCATGAGCTGACTGCTCAGCTCCCTCGCGCGTCGGCTGCAGAGTGAGGCTGGGAACCGGAAGATGACGTCATCTTCCGGCTCCCAGCCTCACTTTGCGGTGCGCGAGGGAGCTGAGCAGTCAGCTCATGGGAAGTGCTCCCTCGCCGGCCGCCCGGGATGTCAGTTAGCCGCGAGGCTAACAAGGCATCTGCCCTGGGCATTTGGGGGGCGGCATTTTTTGCCGCCCCCTGAAAAATGCCGCCCAAGGCAAATGCCTTGTTTGCCTCGCGGCTAATACGTCCCTGCTCGGGAGGCTCTGCTTCCTTTTGATGCGAAGCAGAGATTTGTACCCCAGACAGCGGGTTCATCGCGGCGTTTATAAGGGTCCGTCTTTGCCGCGCCAGGTGCAGGTCAGACAAAGGACGCAGGCGTGCGTCAGCTGGGAGGTCCTGGTGGTGGAACGCACATACAGGTTACGTTGCGTTTCACTGAGAATTTGTGGCGCGCAATGCACATGCGCAATGCGATCCAAAATTCAGGCACCAAATCTGAACTCAGCGTTTTCGTTCAGTTGGGTTCCAGGACTGAAAAGGAGCAACTTACCAGCAGCAACCTCTGTTTGCCAGGAGCTCTCTTGTTTGTTTCCTCAGCGGCTCAGGCAAAAGCCCTTATCGCAGGAACCTCTGGGCTAAAGCCCAAAAACATTGGCTAGAAGAACTAGATAAGGTTTATGGAGGCGAATCAAAAGAAGATCCAGTAAAGCTGTTAAAAAATATCAAGATGTCTTCAGATTTTTTAGTAGATTCTTCTTCAGAAAGTCTGAAAATATCTGCTAAAAATTTGGGTCTAACGACAGTAGCTAAGAGAGCACTTTGGCTTAGAAACTGGTCAGCTGACGCTGCATCTAAAAATTCTTTGTGTGACTTACCCTTTGAGTCTGGTAGACTGTTCGGGTCAAAGCTGGACGATCTGTTAAAACAAACAAAGGAAGGTAGGAAGTCCTTGCCTGAAGCCCACAAGAAGCAGCTTTGGAATAAAAAAATGGGGATCCATTTAGGAGTTCTTTTCGTAGGAGCAATTACTGGGATCAACAGAGAAAAGTTTTCAATTACCAAAAACAAGTGTATTATAAAAAAGAAGTTCCGTATGGAATCAATAAAATCCGCAACACTTCTTATTCAACCAGGGAATTGGTTTGCATCCCTGGATTTAAAAGACACCTATCTAAATGTGCCCATAACAGAATCCAGCAAAAGGTTCCTAAGATTTGCGATCTGCATCCAGTCGGTAACCAGGCATTACCAATTCAGAGCCCTACCATTTGGCCTTTCGTCTGCTCCAAGGGTGTTCACAAAGCTGCTAGTAGTCATCTCAGCATACCTAAGAGGATTGGGTATCAATGTCATCCC
Organism: Pelobates cultripes; assembly: GCA_933207985.1. Classification (NCBI taxonomy): domain Eukaryota; kingdom Metazoa; phylum Chordata; class Amphibia; order Anura; family Pelobatidae; genus Pelobates; species Pelobates cultripes. The sequence continues at coordinate 74,550,873 of OW240918.1, read as the reverse complement.
TTATATAGACGACTGGCTTTTGATTGCGGAATCAAAAGAGCAACTAGCTTTAGATCTAAATACAGCTTTACAAGCTCTATGAAATCATGGCTGGCTAATACATTTTTAAAAAAGAAAATTGGAATTAATTCCAGTTCAAAGGATTCAGTTCTTAGGTCTAATCGTAGACTCAATCTACATGAAGATTTTCCTTCCAAAAGGGAAGAAACTAAAGATTACTCAAACAATTCAGAGGCTCAAAGAAAGTTTTTTTTTTTTTTCTCAGTCAGAGAAGCTATGAGTTTACTGGGTCTTTTGACTGCCGCCATCCCTGCAGTCTGTTGGGCAAGAGCCAGGATGAGACCTCTTCAGAGAAACATTTTAAAATTTTGGACAGACAGGCAGATAGCCTGGATGGTCTGATGAAATTCAGGAGCTGAGGAGTCTTCCATGGTGGACCTCATCTCGATTCCTGCAGGCAGGTCTTTCATTCCAAATGAAGTCCTTCAGAATTTTAACAACAGACGCCTCGGCATTAGGCTGGGGGGCCCATTTAGGAGACCAAAAGAAACAGGGGCTTTGGCAAGTAAAGGATGTAAGAACTTCCTCAAACTTCAAAGAATTAAGGCAGTGTGGATGGCTCTTCTTGCATTTAGGTTCCAGATACAGAATCAACATGTACAGATACGATCAGACAATCTGACGACAGTAGCATTTGTGAACAAACAGGGCGGTACAAGATCAACAAAATTAGAAATTCTATGTTCAAAGATCATGCTATGGTCAGAAGTTCACCTACTCTCAATCTCGGCAGTTCACATAATGGGAAAATTCAACGTATTAGCAGACGCTCTGAGTCGTCAACACTTAAAACAAACAGATTGGTCCCTTTCGTGCAAAGTTTTCAAGCAAATTTCAGACCTCTTTGGTTGTCCAGAAATAGACCTTATGGCTTCCAGGACAAACAGGAAGACAAGATGATTTGCATCTCTGAACCTTGCAGACAAACCAGAAATCATAGATGCTCTTTCAATACCCTGAAAGTTCAACCTAGCATATTTGTTCCCACCGGTAGTTCTTATTCCCAGAGTGCTTCAAAAGATCAAGTTGAAAAGAGTAAGGATTATCATAATCCTCCCTTGGTGGCATACCAGGGGCCACTTTTTGGAAACTTCCCCTGTCAGAAGACATACTGGAACATTCCTTTGTACCTCTTCCGACTCTACAGAAATTCAAATTGACGGCTTGGTGTCTGAATTCCAAATTTTACAGAGTTAAGGTTTAGATCCTGAGGTTATAACAATTTTGTTGTTGGCTACTAACAAAGAATCAACGTCAAAAATTTACTCCAAGATTTGGAAGAAATTTTGTCATTGGTGTTGTAGGATTAAAGAGAACCCTGTTTCCGCCTCCATCCAAAACATTCTTAAATTCCTTCAGATGGGATTTGCGAAAGGATTAAAGCCAGCCTCTTTAAAATTACCAGTTTCGGCTATCAGTTTCTTTTCGTTCAGATGTTTGGCGTCAAACATTCTGATATCTAGATTCTTCAGGGCTCTGTGACGTTTGGTTCCTAACATAAGGGAAACCTGTCCGCCCTTGGATCTAAATTTAGTATTATCAGCTCTTTGTGAGCCACCTTTTGAACCACTAGAGAAAGCGTCTCTGAAGATTTTATCGTTAAAAACTGTATTTTTGGTGGCAATTACCTCAGCCAAGAGAGTGGGTGAACTCCAAGCTCTACAGGGGAATTTCCTTTTTTGTTTTTTCATCAAGACAAGGTGGTTTTAAAGCTCGATCCGTCATTTATTCCAAAGGTTTTGACCTCATCTAACATCAATCAAGAAGTGGTATTGCCTACTTTTTGCCAAAATCCATCCAATGCCTTGGAAAGAAAATGTCACTGCCTAGACTTTTGAGAGGTCTTATGCAATATCTAAAATCTACAAAGTCTTTCAGGAAGGATAACAGCCTGTTTGTCTTAATTAACGGTGCAAGGAAAGGTATGAAGGCTTCAAAAAGTTCTCTGGCTAGATGGCTGAAGGATTGTATTCATTTGGCTTATTCCACCAGTAACACGGAAAGGCCCATTCTACTAGAGCTATATCTATATCCTGGGCTTTGCGGGCTGCGGCTACGCCTTCCCAGATTTGTTCGGTGGCCACATGGTCATTGCTTCATACATTTTCAAAACATTACAGGTTAGACATACTGGCCTCGGAAGATGCAGCTTTTGGGCGCAAGGTGCTACAAGCAGTGGTGAAATGAAACCCACCCTAAGGGATTGCTTTTTTTATATCCCATTGGTCAAGCACTGCCTCTAATCTGAAGGGAAAAACAAACATTTTTACTTACGGTAAATTTATTTTTCCTGAAGATTAAAGGCATTGCTATAATTCCCTCCCTTTTTTTCTAATAAACTCGGAATTCTGCATTTAACCGGCTTGTGTATTTCTGGGGTTGTTTGTGGTAAGATGATATTTATAGGAATGTGCTTAATAGGGGGGAGGGTCTTAAAAAAGTTTGGAGAATTGCCTGTCTGTTTTTTTTTCCCTCCAGATTAGAAATCCCATTGGTCAAGCACTGCCTCTAATATTCAGGAAAAATAAATTTACAGTAAGTAAAAATTTTTGGTTTTCTTTCCAACCTAAATTTTCATTTTTGTTTCCATTGAATAATACTTTCCACTACAAAAATGTTTGGATTTTGGGGTTGTTGTTTTTTGCAAATAGCGAATGAGTTAATGGAACCAAATTAGGAATCTCTTCAGTAGACAGTTGCCTAATTTGGTACCCTTTATGTGTGATTATCATACTTAAGGATACCAAATTAGGGAGCTATCTACTACACACGACTATACAGTACGGTTTCCACCTTTGTGTTGCTTTCGTGAATTGTAAGCTTCACTACAAGATGTAAGATGTGTGCAGAACAGTGCACACCCACAAAGGATCCACCTAACAGAGCTTTGACTATGTTAGCAGCTGCATCAGTGACCACGAATTCAAGAGCACATTGGTGCCTGCATGATCTCCCAACTAATTTGCCATATGTAAGATGTGTTTGTTTCCATCACATCAGCATGTAGCAATTGAAATTCTCTCCCAATCTGCCATGCAGCTAAGGTTGGCCCTCCTCCATACTCAGAAACCACGAGCTGCCATGAGTGTACTGTTAAGGTGAGGAAAGCTGGTTGGCCAATATTAGTAAAGTCCTGTATCAGCTCTACAATTAAGGTGGTGATTTTATTAACCTGCAGTTTTGAAATAAATCTTTAATGAAATCCAACAAAATACTTTAATGTGGTATGGTGGACATGTTTCTGTTTTCATGAGGAGTTTGAATGCCCCTGGCCAACCTGCATCTGTCAACTACCGGCACTATCCTCAACATCTCAAAAAAATCTGCTTCTTCTCCATCCCATATGTTTTGGTGCCATGGATAGAACTACAAATCATGAAATCAAATAAATGTCTTTATTATTGTCAGTTTCTTAGCCATATGTCAATTTGGAATTGCATAATTCAGACAATTAGAGGATTGCATAATTCAAGTAAAAGCATAATAATATTATTTATAGGAAAACAAGATTGCATTTAAGTGCTCAAGCGATCAAAAGCTTTTTACTCTCAATTAATGTATATGAATCAGTGATCTCATACTCTTAATGCCGCAAACCATGTAAAGTGTATAGTGCAAAAATATACATTTCCATTACATAAAATAAGTTAAAGGGACACTATAGTCACCCAGAAAACTTCAGCTAAATGAAGTCCCCCAGGTTTTAACCATTCAGATGTAAACATAGCAGTTTCAGAGACACTAGAGGCGCTGTTGTGGCTTTCTGCAGTGTGCAGACTGGCAAGGAGGGCAGAGTTGAGGAGTGGGTGAAAGATGATGTGGAGGATGATGAGGTCCTAGACCCCACATGGAATGAAGGTCATGCGAGTGACGTGTGCAGTTTGGAGGAAGAGGCGGTGGTCGCACAGAGTCAACTAGACAGTACGCCTGCTACTGCCCACCACAACCAGGAGCACACCAAAGCCAGCTTCATGGAGTTCCCTGGTTGTTCTTCAGACAATGTGCTGACGACAAGACATGAGTGGTTTGCACACTGTGCAATCAGGACCTGAAGCGAGGCATATACGTGCTAAACCTGAGCACAAACTGCATGACCAGGCATCTACATGCAAAGCACGAGCTGCAGTGGAGTAAGCACCTCAAAAACCAAGAAAGGTGTCAGGTTCCTCCTGCTTCCTCTTCTGCTGCTGTCTCAGCCTCTTCCTTCACCTCTTCCTTCACAGTTGCACCTGCCACCCCGCAAACAGAGGATATGGCAGCAATGCCGCCCCGTCCGCCACCGTCTCCAAGCATCTCCACACTGTCCCATGGAAGCGTTCAGCTGTCCATCTCCCAAACACTGGAAAGAAAGAGTAAGTACACCCCTAGCCACCCGCGATCCTTGGCCCTGAATGCCAGCATTTCAAAATTCCTGGCCTTTGAAATGCTGTCATTCCGTCTGGTGGAGACGGACAGTTTTAAATACCTGATGGCGGTAACTGTCCCACAGTAAGTGGTTCCCAGTCACCACTACTTTTCCAGGAGAGCCATCCCTTCCCTGTACAACCAATTGGCGGACAAAATCAGGTGTGCACTGCGCAACGCCATCTGTTGCAAAGTCCACATAACCACAGATACGTGGACCGGTAAGCACGGGCAGGGACGCTATATCTCCCAAACTGCACACTGCACAAATGTAGTAGCTTCTGGGCCTGAGGTGGATAGCAGTTTGGCACATGTCCTTCCTTCCACCACCGAGGATTGCAGGGCATTTCTCTTTGTCTCCTGTTGCCTCCTCCTCTTACTCCGCTTCCTCCTTCTCTACCATCCAGTCAGCGTAGCACCTTCACCACCAACTTCAGCACAGCAAGGGGGAAACGACAGCAGGCTGTTTTAAAACTCAAATGTTTTGGGGAAAAACCCCACACCGCGCAGGAGCTGTGGACAGACATGGAACAACAGACCGATGAGTGGTTGTTGCCACTGAGCCTCAAGTCTGGCTTGGTGGTGTGCGATAATGGGCGAAATATCGTAGCAGCTCTGGGCCTAGCCAGTTTGACGCACATCCCTTGCCCGGCGCATGTGCTGAATTTGGTGGTGCAGAAATTCCTGAAAAACTACCCAGATATATCAGAGCTGCTGCAGAAAGTGTGCTCGTCTGTGTGTGCTGCAGCGTAACTTCGGCCTTCCCACTCACCGCCTCATATGCGACGTGCCCACAAGGTGGAACTCCACCTTGCACATGCTGGAGAGACTGTGCGAGCAGCAGCAGGCGATAGTGGAGTTTCCGCTGCAGCATGCATGGGTCAGTCGCTCTGCGGAACAGCACCACTTCACCACCAATGAGTGGGCCTCCATGCGAGACCTGTGTGCCATTTTGCACTGTTTCGAGTATTCCACCAACATGGCCAGTGCCGGTGACGCCGTTCTCAGCCTTACTATCCCGCTTCTATGTCTCCTTGAAAAAACGCTTTTGGCGATGATGGAAGAGGATGTGGCACAGGAGGAAGAGGAGGAGGAAGATGGGTCATTTCCACGATTATCAGGCCAGTTATTCACAAGTGGCTTGGAGGGTGTGTTCCTGCACCAGCATAGGCCGGGTACACAATTGTCCAGCCAGGGCACAGTTCTGGAAGATGAGGAGGATGATGATGATGAGGAAGAACCATTTTCACAGCAGGGTGGCACCCAACACAGCTCGTGGGCATCACTGGAATATGGCTGGGGGGATACGGAGGACACAGATGATACACCTCATACAGAGGACAGCTTGTCCTTGCCTCTGGGCAGCCTGTCACACATGAGCGACTACATGCTGCAGTGCTTGCGCACTGACTGCCGAGTTGCCCACATTCTAACTTGTGGTGATTGCTGGGTGGCCACCCTGCTGGATCCCCGTTACAAGGACAACGTGCCATCCTTAATGCCCTCACTGGAGTGTGATCGGAAGATGCGCGAATACAAGTTCACGCTGGTAGAGGGCATTCCCAACTGACACCAGCGGGCTCAATGGAAGCTCAGGGCGAAGGCAGGAAGAGGTCGCCAATGCAGCTGAGGCACCACCAGTACCTCAGAAGGCAGGGTTAGCATGGCCGAAATGTGGAAAAGCTTTGTCAGCATGCCACAACAACCAGCACCACCAGCTGAAATGGAATGTTTTAGCAGGAGGTAGCATTTCAGCAGCATGGTGGAACAGTAAGTGTGCACACGCCTACACGTACTGACTGATGGGTCTGCCCCATGCAACTTCTGGGTCTCCAAATTGGGTACATGGCCTGAGCTTGCCCTTTATGCCTTAGAGGTGCTGGCCTGCCCTGCAGCTAGTGTATTGTCTGAACGTGTGTTTAGCACGGCACAGGGCGTTATCACAGATAAGCGCAGCCGCTTGTCCACAGCCAACGTGGACAAGCTCACGTTTATTAAAATGAACCAGGCATTGATCCCACCAGACATTTATACCAACCTCGCCCAGCCATTGTTATACTCAAGTGCACTTATTCTTTGTTTTCTTATTTTATATGTCCCAATATTTTGGGGGCTACCCCAATAAAAAAAATAAAAAAAAATAATAAAAAACAGTGTTGGCTACCTCCTCCTCCACCGCATCAACCTATGGGTCACTTAGTATAAACTATGTACACAATAGCAGAGGCTTGTGAAGGCCTTTTCTCCATGCATCAGGAGTTGAGCTCAATTTGAACAATGAAAGAGAATACCCTGCACTTCAACCCTCTCTCAAATGGATAATTCTGGTGATCCTCCTGACAGCCGTGCAGTAGATCAGTGGTAGTCAACCTTTTTCTACCTACCGCCCACTAATGCATCTTTCTTGCTGGAAACATTTCCTTACCGCCCACCAGTTTTCGTGCAAGTGCTAAATATTTCTTTGGGATTGGGAAGATCACAATAACTTATGAAGAGATTTGGATCAGTTATCTGATTACTCATTATTAATTTAAATATTTATTATCATTTTTCCAGCATATGCTTAAATTGTTGGATCTGCATATCCAACATTTAGAGCTTTTTCGATTTACACACATATACACACATACACTTACATACACACAAATTGTTAATATTAAATGTCCATGTAGCCTCCCTACCTGGAGAGCTGGTGTGGATCTGTCCCTGGGGTCCAGTGGGGCTTCACTTCAGCGGACGGCAGAGTTCAAATCCAAGGGGGCGAGGGAGCACTAACCTCTCTGCTCCCTCGTGGGCTGCCTGCGGCATCAGAAAACATTGCGTGAGGGAGCAGAGCAGAGAGGTCAGAGCTCCCTCGCCGCATCTGATCTTACCACTGCCGCACGCCATGCCGTGGGGTCCAGAAGGTGGCCTGGCGCTTCCCTCCTGCCGGTCACTGAAATCTTGCACCCGCATAGCCCCTCACGCCCTCCTAATAGGAGAAATCCCTACCGCCCACCTGGAATCCTGAAATGCACACTACTGCGCAGTAGGGACAGGTTGATGACCCATGCTTTAGATTTTGATTTATGTTCTTCCAAAGCTAAAATCAAAGATTCCATCTAGTGCTATTCTATGGCTCAGCTGTATTTTTAATTTTTATGTATTTTATGTTATTTTAAGTGATTTCTCTATCCACATTTGTTTGCAGGGCACTTGTCCTATTCTTACCCCCATTTTACTTCCTTTTGCAGCTCTCTAGCCCTTTCCAGGACTTTTGTAGAGGCATTTTAGTGCCCACAAGTTTGGGTCCCCATTGACTTCAATGGGGTTCGGGTTCAAAGTTAAGTTGGGGTCAATTTCAAGCCTGAACTCAAACTTTTTTGACGAAGTTTGGAAGTTTTGGCCAAACTCGGCGAACCCGAACATCCAGGTGTCCGCTCAACTCTAATCTGGACAACATATTGGTATACTCCCATGATCTAGGCACCCACCATAAACATGTCAGATCAGTCACAAAGAAACTGCTAGAAAATGGTCTGTATTGCAAGCTAGAGAAGTGCCTCTTCGATCAGACCTCTGTGCAGTTCTTGGGGTACATCATTTCTGAGAAAGTTTTTAGTATGGACCCTAAGAAACTGGAAGCCTTCAAAACTTATCGGCTTCCACAGGACTTAAGGCCATACAAAGGTTTGTGGGCTTTGCTTACTACTACAGAAAATTCATAAAGAATTTCTCCTCTGTAGTAGCACCAATAACCAAGATTACCAAAAAAAGGTCCATTCCTGTGTTTAGAGTTCTGAGGCTCTTGAGGCTTTTGAAACACTTAAAGAAGCCTGTGTGTATATAAGCTAACCTCTCCCTTGCGTCAATGCCCTGTTGTGGCCTTTGATTTACCATTGAGCGTTGCACTTATTTGGATTTCCTAATTACTGATATTTGGCTTTGACTATCGTTTTTCCATCTCTCTGTTTCTCTTGACCTCGACTCGTGTTTTGACTATCCCTTTTTGCATAACCCGACCATTTTTGACTATCCCTTTTTGCATAACCCGACCATTCTAAGGATCGGTATTGCAATTTTCTCTACTCTGTCCTGTCTGCGTTTTAGGGTTCCCTAGTGAACGTTACAAACACACAGTGGTAGACACACACAGTGATTTGAAACAGGCACAGACATATTCTCAGGCATATACAGGCAGGTACATATAGGCACATACACACCAAGACAGGCACACACAGACACAGGCACAAACAGTCAAACACAGGCACACAGCCATGCACAAACATACATAGGCACACCTATACACAGACAGGTATACACACAGAAGCAGGTACAGACAGACATACAAACACAGACTACACAGGCTCAGGCACAGGCTTTCATACATAGACAGACATACATAGACAGAAACAAACAGACATACATAGACATACACATACAGGTTCACAAATAAACACATACACACAGGCATATACATACAAGCACACTATAAAAAATATATATTTTTTTAATTTTACCTACTTAAACACAGTTTTAGCATCAGTAAGTATCTCACTCTAAGTCACATACAGTGTGAGGGAGAGGAGACAGTCGCCAGTCCCTGCACTTCTAACATCAAGATCTCTCCTCTATTGTCACGGTAGTTTACCCCAACTCGCAAGATTTAGTCCAACAATTGACAATATAGAGCAGATACGTCTTACCGGACCTTAGAATGGCCGGACTCACCGTAGAGCAGAGAAAGACAGAGTCAGGAACGAGCCGAGGTCCAGGGTACATAGAGACAGCGAAAACAAGAACTAGCCAAGGTCTGGTACACAGTAATCAGTAAGCCAGCAAACAAGACAAAACAGGGATAAAGAGATAAATGGAGTCAGATACAAAGCCAAGGTCAAGTACGAAAAATTACAACTGAACACAACAAGCGCTAAAGGGAACTGAAACAGAAACCACGATAGGGCAGGAAGTTAAGGGAGAGGTAAGTATAAATACCCTAGCATTTAATTGGACTGGCCCCTGTCATATCCACGCCCCCAAAATGTGAGTGTATGAGGAATGTGGGATGACAGGGGCCAATGGGAGACCGTTTTACATTTCGGCTCCCAATGTCCCTTTAAGAGCGTGCCCGAGATGCGCGGCGCGCTCTTAGAGCTAGGCGGGACACGTGACCGCATCTCGTGGTCAGTGCCCACCGTCATCTGAGCTCTGAGCGAGCCGCGCGCGGCGGCAATAGAGGACCTCAGCCTGCCCCTGGATAAGGTAAGTACCGCTACATCTATTGCTGCCATGCTCATGTCCTGCCCTTTCTATGCACTTGAGTCTTGGCCAAGTGCGGAACCAATGCATCATTATTTTTGTAGGTGCATGTGTATGAGATTTTATAAAATGGAATGGTGACGTCTGTGGATTAATCCTTTGAAATGATTTTATAACAGATTATGATAATTTGAAAAGCTCTTAAACAATATTAAAGTGAAACTTTATTTAGGACTGACCTAGTGTACACTTATCTAGTATGTGCAACTGCTGTTAGTGGTTACACTTTTAAAGTTTTTGTTTTGGTAAAAAGTGGTATTGATCCTAAACTCTTCTGGATAGTAGCACTTAAGTCTTGGTGCAGGAAGGAGGGTTTGGGGTTTTTAGAGCACTGGGCAGACTTTGCGATTGGGTACAACCTTTATAGTGGTGATGCATTGCACCTAAACGGGAGAGGGTCTGCAGTGCTGGGGGATAGGATGGCTAGAAGGTTGGAGGAGATTTTAAACTAGTAGTGGGGGGTCATAGCAATCTACAAAATGGAGATAGGACCGAAAGGAGATGGGCTTTAGCACAGTATAAGGGGGTGGAGACGGGGGAGGGGCAAGCTCAGAACAGAGAAGCTATGTAATGATGATAATTCACAAAATATACAAGTGACGCATAATAATAAATGTATGCTTAATAATGCAAGGAGCCTAAATAACAAAATGGGGGAACTAGAGGCATTAGCATACACTAAACAATATGATATGATATAGGCATAACTGAAACATGGTGGGATGAGACACATGACTGGGCAGTTAACTTAAATGGGTACATGTTATTTAGGAAGGATAGGAAAAACAAGAAGGGTGGTGGGGTATGTTTTGTATATCAACCATGATTTAAAGCCAAATCTTAAGCATATGGAATGCGATAAGGAAAATGTGGAAGCTTTATTGGTAAATATCTGCTTTGGGGAAAAGAAGGGAAACCAACTATTGGATGGGATATGTTATAAACCACCTAATATTAATATTGACGAGGAACAACAGCTGTTTGAGCAAATTGAGAAAGCTGCAAATCTGGGTAACACTTTAATTATTGGAGATTTTAATTACCCAGACATAAATTGGGACAGAGGGACTAGTAGCTCAGCAAAGGGAATTAGGTTTTTAAACTTGTTAAATGACACCTTCATGTCACAACTTGTACACGCACCAATTAGAATGAACGCTTGTCTGGACCTGTTTTTAACAAACAACGCTGATCTTTTGACTAACATTCTTGTAGGTGAGCACTTGGGAAATAGTGATCACAATATAGTGTCCTTTGAAATAAACTAAAAAAAACAAAAGCACATGGGGTATACTAAAACATATAATTTTAAAAAGGCCAATTTCAATAAGTTAAGGGAAGCTTTACAATATATTGACTGGCATAAACTCTTTATTGAAAAGAACACTGAGGATAAATGGATCATATTCCAACAAATATTACAAAGGTACATTTCTCAGTATGTACCATTGGGAAATAAATATAAAAGAAACAAATTAAAACCAATGTGGCTTAGTAGAGAAGTAAAACAAGAGATTAAAAATAAGAAAAGGGCATTTAAAGCATTTAAATCGGACAAATCGGATGCATCTTATAAAAGATATAAGGAAGCAAATAATGCGTGTAAAAAGGCAATTAGACTTGCTAAACTTCAAAATGAAAAAATGATAGTTAAAGAGAGTAAAACCAACCCCAATGCATTTTTTAAGTACATAAATTCTAAAAAAAAACAAAAATGAAAGTGTAGGTACACTAAAAACTGAAACAGGGGTGTTAGTTAATGAAGACCAGGGAAAGGCAGGAATTTAAAATAACTATTTCTCCTCCGTATATATTAAGGAAGAACCCATGGAAATAGATATGCAAATGATTGCTACTAAAAACTTGCAGAATAATTGTAATTGGTTAACTCAAGACAAGGTGCTGCAGCAACTAAAGAAAGTTAATATAAACAAAGCACCGGGGTCTGACGGTATCCATCTACGTTTACTTAAGGAACTAAGTGTAGAAATAAGTGTACCTCTGTTTTTAATCTTTCAAGATTCTTTTCTTTCAGGAAGTGTTCCAGAGGATTGGAGGAAGGCAGATGTGGTTCCTATATTCAAAAAGGGTTCAAAATCCTTGCCTGGAAATTATAGACCTGTGAGCTTAACTTCTGTGGCTGGTAAAATATTTGAAAGGTTATTAAGGGATAATATTCAAGAATTCCTTGAGAAGAACATGGTTATCAGCAAAAATCAGCATGGTTTTATGAAGCACATGTCATGTCAAACTAACTTAATTGCGTTCCACGAAGAAGTAAGTAGAAGTATAGATCAGGGTGTTGCCGTGGATGTGATCTATTTGGATTTTGCTAAGGCATTTGATACAGTTCCACACAATAGATTAGTGTTCAAACTCAAGGAAATCAGTCTAGATGAAAATGCTTGTTCTTGGGTAGAACATTGGCTTAAAAACAGAGTACAAAGAGTTGTCATTAATGGTAAATTTTCAAGCTGGACAGAGGTGGCAAGTGGTGTCCCTCAGGGGTCTGTTCTGGGACCCCTTCTATTTAACATGTTTATAAATGATCTTGAAGACAGCATTGAAAGTCATGTTTCAGTGTTTGCAGATGACACAAAACTTTGTAAAATAATACAATGTGAGCAAGATATTACTTTGCTGCAGAGGGATTTAGATAGACTGGGGGACTGGGCACTCAATTGGCAGATGAAATTTAATGTTGAAAAATGCAAAGTTATGCACTTCGGCGTAAAGAAAACACAAGCAACGTATAACCTTAATGGAAGCAAATTAAGGATAACCACACACGAAAAGGACTTGGGAATTGTTATAGACAACAAACTATGCAACAATGTCAATCAGCAGTGGCCAAGGCCAGTAAGGTATTGTCATGCATGGAAAAGGGCATTCATTCTCTGGACGAGAATATAATTTTGCCTCTTTATAAATCACTGGTAAGACCCCATATTGAATATGCTGTGCAATTTTGGGCACCTGTTCTAAAGAAGGATATTATGGAACATATCAGCTATGAAGAAAGGTTAACAAATTAAAACCTATTTAGTTTAGAAAAACGTCGCCTGAGAGGGGATATGATAACATTATACAAATATATTCGGGGCCAATACAAACCATTGTGTGGAAATCTATTCACAAACTGGACTTTACATAAGACACGAGGCCATGCGTTTAGACTGAAAGAAAGAAGATTTTGTCTAAGGCAAAGGAAAGGTTTTTTTACTGTAAGAACAATCAGGATGTGGAATTCTCTACCTGAAGAAGTGGTTTTATCAGAGTCCATACAGATGTTAAAACAGCTACTAGATGCATACTTGCAAAAAATAGAATATTCAAGGATATAATCTTTCAATGTAGGGTAATAACTGATTGATCCAAGGATAAATCTGACTGCCATTCTGGGGTCAAGAAGGATTTTTTTCCTAGCTTGTTGCAAAATTGTGCTTCAAACTGTTTTTTTTTTTTTTGCCTTCTTTTGGATCACAGCAAAAGACAAATTTGAGGAAGGCTGAACTTGATGGACGCAAGTCTCTTTTCAGCTATGTAACTATGTAAAAATGCCCCTGTTTCCAAAAATTATTATACGCTTTAGAGCTACTTGAGATAAAACAATGCTTATTTTAAAAATATTTACAAATAAAATTATGACAAAGCTTCCTTAGTATATACAATTTCACACTTTACTGTTAAATATTTATTTATTTTTGCAAGCACTGCAGTTCATATTATAGAATTTTTGTTTACTTAAATTTTTATATTGTATTGTGTTTCTCAAAAAAAAGTCTCTATATTTATTTAAAACATGTTAGTGGGAATATATACACTGTAAACATGTGCTGAATTCTATTAAATCTATAGAATTCAACTTACAGTATTATAGACACATGATAAAGCATGAGTAGCAATGGTTTTGGTTGGGTATATCCATGTGGTGAGTAAAAGAGACAAGGAGCAGTACCCAATTAGTCATAATCTCTGGCTAGGTCTCCTCCTCTAGTGATGTCACAGAGCTTGTCTGACCTAATGCGCATGAGTGGAGTTAGCAGTGTACACATTAAAGCTTGCCCATAGGAAAGCAATTGAAGATGTTAGTTGTCCTCATGCAAAGCGTAGTTTAATGTTAATGCAATGTAGTTTAAAGGAGTAAATTTCAGTTAGGAAGCAGGAAGCATCTCTAGTCGCTGCCTGCAATATAAACAATATGGTTTCTCTAAAACTGCAATGTTTTACGTTGCAGGATAAAACAGACAGGGGCACTGCACCCAGATTTCAATGAGATGAAGTGGTCTGGGTTACTATAGTGTCCCTTTAATTACATACTAAGAAAAAACATATTAAGTTAGAGCTTTCTTTTTTTTTTTGCTTGTTATTTTAAGCAAAATAAATACTATTCTAGCAATGTGTAAGTACTGCACTTCAAAAGAGAATTTAAAAAAAAATTTAAAAAATGATCCCAAAGCTCCAATGTTTTTTTTTGCTTTTACGTTCTATGCCAGGGTACTAAAACTGACACCATGTTATTGGCACATATGGTAAACAAGCAAAAAAGTTTAAACACATTTTAAAAAGAGAAATGTACAAACATTTGCACTTGGTCACCTGTCTTAGAAATGCCTACCACATGTCAGTTATTTTTTAAAGATAGTGAATCCTTCTAACCATGTTAAAATAACAATAATAATAATAATATTAATACTTCTAAATAATTGCTTACCATGTGAGCTTAATCATATCATAAGCAAAGATGTCTCTGAATTAGAATCATTTGTCTACATTTACAAAAAGAAAGTGTAAATTATCTACCAATATATATATATATATATATATCTCTACCTTGTAGTCCCTGTATATATACATTTGTTTTAAAAACTGAAACATAGTTTTTTGTTTATTTTAGCTAATTGAGCAAACAAAAGTCATGTTTTATTAATTTTTTTATTAATTATATATATATAGTAAATACCAACAGAGTTGTGATGGGGAAAAAAGTGTGGATGAAAACCCCTTCCACCTGAAGTAAGTGGATAGTTAATACATTGCTAAACGCAACATTGTCAACAAAACAGCTATCCATGAGTGGTTCACTGGCTTTGCTCCTCTTCCTGAGTTGTGTTTCAAAGCTGTTGTATACAGCAGACATATACTCCAAGGAATACATGTATAAAGTGGAATTGCGAGGCAAAAAGTGGTTCTTTGTTGAGCTCATTTGCATACGCCTACCCAGAATCCCTTGCAGTAGTGAGAGCACTGTTAAAGTGAGATTTCTGTGGGAAAAGCAAGTCTTATGACTTGACTGGTGTGTGAATTTGTGTTTAGCAATGTATTAACTATCCACTTACTCCAGGTGGAAGGGATTTTCATCCATACTTATTGCCCCACCACAACTATGTTGGTATGTACTTTACAAGTAACGCCAAGCCTCCATTGCAAGCCAGTAACAAACCTCATGCTGATGAGTGGCATTAACAATGAAATAGCTGTCCATGAGTGGTTCACTGGCTTTGCTCCTCTTCCTTAGGGAAAAAAAAATGGTTCTTTGTTGGGCTCAATTGCATATGCTAACCCATAATCTCTTGCAGTAGTGAGAGCACTTTTAAAGTGAGATTTCTGTGGGAAAAGCAAGTCTAATTGCTTTACTGGTGTGTGTGTTTGTGTTTAGCAATGTAATATATATATATATATATATATATATATATATATATATACACATTTCTTAAACCTGGAACTAATATGATTAAGTCATTCTATTCCATTCTATACTAAAATTCAGTATGCAATATAAGCTACTTTAAAATTAGAACTCATCAGAGATCTTGCCCTCTAAAACTGGAACCAGGAATCTAGTAGGCATAGTCCCCTCTATTCCTTCTTATTGGCAGGTATCATTATCTGTAACTGCTCCTTCTTTAATGCATTCTGTTCCCTCTGTGATGAAATCTCTTAACACTATCTTTGCAAAGTTGTTTTTGAAGCTCTTTTGATTGCAGGTCCAAAGACACTGTTGCAAAGCACCCACAACCCACAACAGTGTCTTTGGACCTGCAATCAATAGTTTAATCTTCAAAAACAACTTTGTAAAGATAGTGTTAAGAGAGATCATGGCAGAGGGAACAGAGTGCATTAAAGAAGGGTCAGTCACAGATTATGATACTTGCCGATGAGAAGGAATAGAGGGGACCATGCCTGCTAGATTCATGGTTCCAGTTTTAGAGGGCAAGATCTCTGAAGAGGTTTCCTGCAGTTCTTGGTGATAGAAGAGAAAGGATGGACAATGAGAAGTTTGGGTTGCAAACTTAGCCTCATCAACTTGTTATAGATCCTATTGTATTAAATATTTTCTTATAATAAAAAAAAAACCTTTTTATATATAATACAATAGCTGAAACATTTAGTTGAGATTGTATATAGATATGTACCAGATATGACATGATGCTAAACACACAGAGGTGATTTACAATGTCTAAAAACAGAAATACATTACACTGGTTTAAAATAGTCAGAAAAATAAAGGTAAAGTCATCAAACCTACCTTATCAACAGTGTAATCGGTTTGTAATCATTCAGAAGTAAGCTTTTCTGCAAAATCCAACAAATGTCAAGACTTTTTATAGCATACCACTAACACATTCAATCATTTTTAATTTATACTCATGGGTTTGTGTCTCAAATGTTTAATTATGTAAATCTATAATTATTTATTCTTTTATCTAATTAATCTTAGTTGGATGATGTGGTCAGTGAATCAGTGGAAAGTAGTGTGAAGTGACACTTTTTCCTGAACCCTTACAGATTGAGGGTGAAGAACATATAGTCAATTGAAGATTATGCTAGCTTTAGTGTAGTAATAATCTTAATTTTAATAATGACAGGAGGCATATATTTTGCCCCCCCTCCTGGATTTATCAACCTGTTTTCGTGTGAGATTGAAAATGCAGTGCAATACTGGTGCTGTGTATTGAGAGAGACAGGGATAGGAAGCTACATCTTATCCCTGCTTCTCTCTCCTGACTGATTCCACAGGGGAGCAGCACAGAGTGCAGCCAGCAACATTCAGATTGCAGAGACAGCCTACAGATCAGGCAAGTGAGGGATGGGGGGGCAGCCTACAGATCATGTAAGTGAGGGGTGGGGGGGCAGCCTATAGATCAGGTAAGTGAGAGATGGGAGGGGGAAACCTACAGATCAGGTAAGTGTGGGATGGGGGGCCGCCTATAAATCAAGGAAGTGAGGCATGAGGGGGGCAGCATACAGATCAGGGAAGTGAGGCATGGGCGGCTGTCTATAGATCAGGGAATTGAGGCATTGGGGGACAGCCTATAGATCAGGGAAGTGAGGCATAGGGGAGGCAGCCTATAGATCAGGGAATTGAGGCATGGGGGGAAGCCTATAGATCATGGAAGTAAGGCATGGGGGCAGCCTATAGATCAGGGAAGTGAGGCATGGGGGCAGCCTATAGATCAGGGAAGTGAGGCATAGGGGTGGCAGCCTATAGATCAGGAAAGTGAGGGGTGGGGAGGCAGCCTATAGATCGGGGAAGTGAGGCATGGGGGCAGCCTATAGATCAGGAAAGTGAGGCATAGGAGGGGCAGCCTATAGGTCAGGGAAGTGAGGCTTAGGGGGGGCAGCCTATAGATCAGGAAAGTGAGGCATAAGGGGGAAAGTTTATAGATCATGGAAGTGAGGCATAGGGGGGGCAGCCCATAGATCAGGGAAGCCTATAGATCAGGGAAGTGAGGCATGGGGGCAGACTATGGATCAGGGAAGTGAGGTGTGGAGGGCAGCCTATAGATCAGAGGGGTAAGGGCATACTATAGATCAGGGTAGTGAGAGATGGGGGATCCACCTACAGATCAGGTAAGTTAGATATGGGAGGATCCACCTACAGATCAGTAACTCCCCATTCACAAAAAAGTAAAACATTTTTATGAACCGGGAACTACTCCGTTTCAGAAGCTGAATACCACTGAGCGACCTGGAGATCTGGAGCTGGAGCCATTTGAGAGCACTTTAACCCCTTAAAGGAAAGAGAGCACCCAGGGGCTTCCTGGCATCATAATATTTTCATGTAGATGAAGTTGTTATGGTGATCAGAATGTTCCTTTAATTTGCTTAAAGGAACACTATAGTTTCAGAAATACAAACATGTATTCCTGACACCATCGTTGTGAAAATGCTATTCACCCTGGCTTTATGTGATAATGACTATGCCCCTTCCCGTTCATGACTGTCAAAAAGGGACCAAGTATGGATGCCATTACAGTTATGCCCCCCCTGGAAAAATTCCTGTGGACGGCCATAAATACAAGTATTGATTCTCGGCTAGGTATACATCAAGAAGTCATAAAACAAATAAACAAGAATAATACTATATTAATACAATGTAACACTAGTAATCAATATAAGAATATAAACACAATCTTTAAGGGAGGGATCTGGAAAGGAAGGGGGGAGGGATATCTACCTATATAGGCTTTATATTTTGCAATTTTAACTCTTACGTCATAAGGGAAAAAGTGGCATTAAAAGGCAGCCAAAAAATAGAGCGTCCAAAAAGTGGTTTCACATTATTAATCTGTCCCTAATAAAATGGCCAACAAGGAAGCTCCTGCCATGAAGGTAGACAATGCTGCTGCACCCCAAAAATAATATGCACCAAATGACGGATCAGTACCGGCCAGCAGTGGCATACACACAATCCATGGGGCCCCGGGGCAAAACTGATCCGTGGGCCCCCCTCCCTATTCCCCAACGACAGACACACACACGCATACATACACAGAGACACACACACATAGACACATACACACCGACACACACACACACACACATACATACAAACAGACAGGCACACATTTATGCATACAGACAGACACACACACACAGACCGATACACACACAGACAGGCACACATACAGGCACACACAGGCACACATAATTTGACATACAGACTGACACACACACACACACACACATACAGGCACACAGACAGACACATACATACAGACACACAGACACATACAGACAGACACACACATACAAATAAAGACACATACATACATACAAACAGACAGACACACATACACACAGGAAGACACATACATACACACACATACAGGCAGGCATACATACATGCATACATACATACATACACACACACACACACACACACACACACACACAAGATGCACAGACATAAATACATACTAACAGACAAGCACACACACAGCCATACAGGCAGACACACACACATACATACACAGACAGGCACACACATACATACACAGACAGGCACACATACACACACACAGACAAACACACATACATACAAAGACATACAAACAGGCACACATACATACAGGCAGACACGCACACATACAAACATACATACAGACAAACAAACAAACACACACACACACACAACATTTAAGTCACCCCCTCTTTCTTATCTTTTAGGTGCAAGAGGGTGACTGGGGTCCAGTGGTGGCTCAGGTGGATGGGAATCAGAGTTCCCACTCTGACTTCCTGGTCTTCCTCCCATGCGGGCTCTCTGTATGCTGGGAGGAGTGACAGGGAGTTTTGGTTTCGATGGTCTTAGAAGCCAAACATCCTGAAGGATCTTTACTTATATGTTTTACATGAACTGGGATGTGAGCATCCAAACTAGTGGAATGAACAACATTAATGGAGCAATAAGACTTACCTACCAAAAAGAGGAACATCAGGAAATTTAGGATTAAAGACACAGGGGCAGTAAAGAGATCGAGATTCCGCCCCACACACCAGCTGAACCACGAATACCAAGCTGAGGGGTAGCACCTCCTCGTTACCAGAGCCCATGAGTCCCAGAGGAAGTTTCTAGTTGCTGGTGATAGTTTCAATAGAAATTATGTGGATCAGCGCTGGGTGATCTAACAAATAAAAATATTTTGGTAAACAGAGGTAGGAACCCTATGGATGTGGATCACTCCCAAACCACATAAAGGAGTATAGATAAAAGGACAAAAATTATGTTGCACCTAAAATTAATAATGTAGAAAGTAAAAGACAGAACAAAATATCATTATTAAAAAGCTATTTATATAATAAAATGTAAAAAAAAGCGATAAGACAATAAAAGTCCATAAATATTGAGCAGAGATAAAATGTCCAAACTTTGAGATACTATGAATAAAATGGAGACCTTTTCAGTGACTTTCTTTTGGGGATCAGGAAGATGCTACTTCGTCAACTCATAAGACCAAAAAGAAAAAAACAAGAGAAAAAAACTCCAATGGTGTAGTATGTTACAAACAAGTTATAAGTAGTATCAAGACATAATCAGTCTACTCACATGTTGTGGAGCTAATACCAGCTCTGGTGTGATGCACATTCAGTGGCGTTGATACCCCACTGGTAGAATTTCAGTGATAATAGTTAAAACAGTTATTCAAGACAAGATGTCCCAAAAAGGAGAAAACTAAATAAGTAGTGCTCTCTGTATAAAACTGATTAAAATAAACAATAATATAAAAGGTCTTGTCCTCACATTTAATTTAGCAGGAACTACTGCTCAATTATTAATCATAGGTGGTATAATCCCCACCTTGGATTCTTTGGTGAGTCATGTGACCAAGTTAAAAAAAATATTTAAAATAAAATGAAATAGAAATAAAAAGTATATGGCACAGAAAAGTATAATAGCCAATACAGTTGGACCATTGTGCATGTCTGATCTGCAACTACATGAAACGTTTGGTTGAAGTTATTGCTGCCAAAGGAGGTTCAATCAGTTATTAAATGCAAGGGTTCACATACTTTTTCCATCTGCACTGTGACTGTTTACATGGTGTGTTCAATAAAACATGGCGACATTTCATTCTTTATGTGTTATTAGTTTAAACAGACTGTGATTGTCTATTGTTGTGACATAGATGATGATCAGATCGCACTTTATGACCAATTTGTGCAGAAATCCATATCATTCCAAAGGGTTCACATACTTTTTCTTGCAACTGTATGCCTTTAATGAAATAATTATAATTTAAAAACAAACCAAACATGTTTTTCTAAGGGCTTCATCAAGTGGTATTAAAACATGTAACCTTGCACATGGAGGTATATATAGGGAGTACATGAAAATAAAATGTAAATTTTTGGCGCCTTAATGAGATTTAAGAGTGTAAAAATAAGTAAGTAAGTAATATAAACCTTATATAACAGGTAACTAATTGCTTTTTTCAAAAAACAAGGATTGGAAGATTGTGTAATATTAGTTAAAAAGCCAATCATGTGACGTGCAAATATGATGCTGTGCCACGTAATCTGCCTAAGTGCCTTGTGGGGTTAGTATGCAGAGTGCAGCTGGAAGCATTGTGTGTCTATGAATCTAATAGGGGTAGGTCGCATGGTGTGTCATCAATTTCGCGCCATGCAACTTGCCTATACGCATTGTGGGAAATGTAGTAGAAATACAGCATGGAATGCCATGCAGAACCAGAAGTCCTTAACAGATGTTTGCCACTTTTATGTCTGATCCCTATGTAAGAAATGATGACCCTCTTACAAGGATATTATTTAGTAATTGTTATTGAATGTGCAACAAATAAGACACAAACACAAGTGTATAATAAAATGTATTGTTAATATTGATTTAGGATACTGTTACAGATTTTAGGATATACACAATACACATTAAAACCATATCCAGTACATAATCAAAAGATACATAGTAAAAGGGCAACACTTAGAAATTTAAATGAAGATCTTCCCCTTGCACCTTCATCTTGCGTAGTCTGGGACAGTCTCTCTCGGTTCACCATGGCACCACCGCTTGCTACACTGTCCTCCCAAAAAGTGACAAAAAGAGAAAGAGAGGAGAGGGGTCCAACCTCCTTGGCTGTTATTATTTTAAAGACTGATTCTTGCTGTCCTTAACTACAAGTCCCAGAATCCATTTCCCCTCCCAAAATTGGTTTTCCAGCCCCCTTTTTCCAGAGAGTTCTGTCTTTACACAAGTCTTTGCCTTTGATCTCTTCCCTCCAGCTATACTATAACATTGTGTAAGATCTGATCAGTTAGGGATGGCTTTTGGGTAGGTTGGGAGCAGGCCTGGACTTCTTTTACAGACATGATATCTTGGGAAAACACAAAGTTCCATGGTTACACCGAGATGTTCATTACTCTGATCTTCTGATAACATACGTGAAAAACTGGTTGGTAGGAGAACTGCTGGAGAGATGTAAGCTTTTGTTTTAGCTGGGTGCTGTAAAATGCAACTGAAAGCTTTCATCATTATCACACCGTTATCAAATAGATGACCCCAGGATGTGAAACCAGTCACATGCACAGAGAGTTACAATATACAGATATAATATAGACAATGTTTTGCAAATTAATTTCTTACATTCCCCACCTAGAGGGCGAATGACTCAAATAGGAAATGAGTGCTCTCAAATAAATACAATATTTGTATTATGTGTGTTTTAAATGATTATGTGTTTTACTTAGACACAAGTGACCTGACAACCACAAATATTTAAAATTTAGGGTACTGCAAGGCATAATTTAGCTGAATCAATGAGGCACTCAGAGTTATCATATTTCAAAATTAATTTGAAATTCTTCAGCCAAATTCTAAACCTTCCATTACCCTCACAGGCTCGACATCAGTGCAACAATGAGATTTCACTCCCATCATGCACAGTTACCTGTGCCACGAGCACTGCTTCCACCACACTGTTCTGTCAGTATATTTATGTCGGCAGACATTTTGTGTTAAGACAGAAATTAAAAGTGTATATTGCCTGTTACAATTAGAACAAATGTGACTCCATTTTGTCTAAGACATACAAAATTTATCTCTGTAACTCTATTCATTCAAGTCTGAGCTAAGGAATGCGTTATGTAAACAAGATAAATGATGTATAAGAGCAGAAGGGGGATGGAATACTAACCCAGACACAAATGTATACATAATTATATATACATATACACACTATCCACTTGACTTACTATTTTATATTAATCAAATTTAATTAGTATCATGTTAATAATATAGACCATTCATGGATAAATATTCATGAAGAAAAATCATTTTATTTAGTAATGTTAGTGGAATATAATTAACCTTAAACACAGCTTAACAAAAGAACTAGACACCAATGACAGATAACACTTAGTAACTAGAAAAGCTTCAATTTCTGGGGAAATTGTGTGAAGTGTTCTTGCCTCCACCAGTAGTCTGCAACTGGAGTGGGCGGAGTAACTATTATTTCTTTATATAGCACATTTAATTGCAACATTGTTGCTCAAAGTGCTTCACAGTTACATTAAAACATCCATTTATAAAAACATTAGCAGGTGTACAAAAGGCCCTGTCTATGACATCACTTGCTGCTCCAGCCTGGCACAGGTCAGAGTATTTTGGCAGTTGCCATTTTCAAACGGTCATATTTTAAAAACTATAAATCCTACAGCGAAGAGCTTTATATTGTGAGAATCACGAGACCCAGACCTACATTTGCATGATGCATAGTATGTCTCTTAAATATTAACAATGAAGGCACAGTCGCAGTTTAGAAATTGCCCTTCAATTTTTAGCTGGCTAGAGTGGAGTTTCAATGAATGTCAAAGGACGGCGTGAGTTGCAAACAAATGGTCATATTGTGAAAACGATCAGGACTATGGCTTAGCTGTGGACATTTTTAGTGGCAGAAGGGATAGCTGAACGTTTTGATATAATATTTGTGTAGGTGGGCTTGAAAATGAGGGAGTGGTGGCAATTTAGAAATCATGTCCTGATTTTTCAGCTTTTGCCAGCTTCCACTCTAGTTTTGAACATTTTGCCATTCATTCCCATGGGACCAATTTTGCCACAAGAACGACGATATTCCCTGAGCCATTCGGCGAAACGGTCCACAAAATAATAGCACACCAATCGGGAACAATCCACACGTTTCAGTATATTACGGTCTATGAAGTGCAAAAACTGTGGGAGGAGTTAGGGTGGTAAATTTGGCTATAATAAGCATAATAAGAACTAGAAAAGCAAAAATTTCTGGGGAAATTGTGTGAAATGTTCTTGCCTCCACCAGTAGTCTACAACTGGAGTGGGTGGAGTAACTGTTATTATTTATTTATATAGCACATTTAATTGCAACGTTGTTGCCCAAAATGCTTCACAGATACATTAAAACATACATTTATAAAAACATTAGCAGGTGTACAAAAGGCCCGTCTATGACATCACAACGCGTCCCGGATTTAGCACATTAATGCTTTTGTTATTTGTATTTTATATTGTGTTAATACATTTTCTACTTTTGTCCATCAATCCTGGTTCCTGGTAGAATTATATACAGAACAGAGAGTGCAGTCCTAAATCTGTACAACGCTGGAAAATTGAGTCATTTCTGTGTGACTCCACTTTTGTGAGTACCCATTTGTGATTTTCCTATTTTATATTCTAAATATTTTCAACAATACTGTGCAATCGGCTGTGCCTCTACTCTTTTCCCTACAGAACAAGATTTATATTGGGAATAGGGGTGTGTCGCCTGTACGGACCCAGAAACAATCCAAACCAGAACTGGGTCTATAGCTCTCCGTTTGTGAGTGTAGACATACTGAAATTAATATATATTATTGTGTTATGTATGATCTATACTATGTCTAATTATCTTTTATAGATATCTATTTGTTTGATCTGTAAGGAAGAATCTTCTTTCAAACATTTTTAAAAAGGTGATTCATATTGGGAAAACTATTAGGACTATGGCTTAGCCGTGTACATATTTAGTGGCAGCAGGGATAGCTGAACGTTTTGATATAAGATTTGTGTAGGTGGGCTTGAAAATGAGAGAGTGGTGGCAGTTTAGAAATCATGTCCTGATTTTTCAGCTTTTGCCAGCTCCCACTCTAGTTTTGAACATTTTGCCATTCATTCCCATGGGACCAATTTTGCCACAAGAATGACGATATTCCGTGAACCATTCGGCAAAACGTTCCACAAAGTAATAGCAATCCAATCGGGAACAATCCGCATGTTTAGGTATATTTCTTTCAATGTAGTGTAAAAACTGTGGGAGGAGTTAGGGTGGTAAATTTGTCTATAATAATAATAATAATAATAATAACTAGAAAAGTTAAAATTTCTGGGGAAATTGTGTGAAGTGTTCTTGCCTCCACCTGTAGTCTACAACTGGAGTGGGCGGAGTAACTGTTATCATTTACATAGCACATTTAATTGCAATGTTGTTGCACAGTTACATTAAACCATACATTTATAAAAACATTAGCAGGTGTTCAAAAGGCCCTGTCTATGACATCACTTGCTGCTGCAGCTTGACACAGGTCAGAGTATTTTGGCGGTTGCCATCTTCAAACGGTCGTATCTTAAAAACTATAACTCCTACAGTGAAGAGCTTTATATTGTGAGAATCACAAGACCCAGACCTACATTTTGATGTATAGTATGTCTCTGAAGTATTAAAATTGAAGGCACAGTCGCAGTTTAGAAATTGCACTTCAAATTTGAGCTTTGCAGAGTGAAGTTTCAATGAAAGTCAATGGACGGCATTAGTTGCAAACAAATGATTATATTGTGAAAACTATCAGGACTATGGCTTAGCCGATGACATGTTTAGTGGCAGGAGGGATAGCTGAACGTTTTGATATAAGATTTGTGTAGGTGGGCCTGAAAATAAGGGAGTGGTGGCAGTTTACAAATCATGTCCTGATTTTTCAGCTTTTGCCAGCTCCCACTCTAGCTTTGCCATTCATTCCTATGGGACAAATTTCACCACAAGAACAACGATATTCCGTGAACCATTCGGCGAAACGTTCCACAAAGTAATAGCAATCCGATCGGGAACAATCTGCACGTTTTGGTAAATTTTTGTCTATGGTATCAGCGCTTAGTTAATATACCCCTATTTTTTGTATATGGGTCAACAACAAAAATATATTAAATAAATTAAATAAAGAGTCCCAGTTTCAATCTTCATGGGGTGTTTTCAAATGTCCGCAGGGATTTGATAGTTGTAACAGTAATTGGTGTAAAAAGACTTTGTCTTTATATGTCTCCAACCTTAAATCAAAAAGATACTGACATAGCGTGATACAGTTACAATACTTTATTTCCCATACGGTAATCCCCCCATAAGAGGAACTCTTACAATTAAAAGTGGTGAAACTTATTTCTAAGGTTCACAATAAAAACGTAGAAATGCAGAATATTGGCTGATGAATATAAAGTTACCGCTCCGTGGATGTTATTTCCAGACCGGTCCTGTGCACTCAGATCGATCCTCACTGAGAAGCCAACTAGCCAATCTTACTGCAATCTCTCCAAATTCAAAAATCCCGCCAGAAACACGATCTACGCGTTTCACTCATTCAAATGAGCTTTCTCAAGATACAGTGCTCTGGGGGATTGTGATTACATATATATCTCTCTAGCAATTAAATAATTAAAAAACAAGAAATTCATCTGGTACATTAATATCTTCCATTTAACTATGTGTTCTCTGATCCTCACTATATTTTCAGACTTATAGCAGTGTATCATTATTTCGTTTTGATTGATACAAATATACACAGTTTCTAAACATCGTGAATGGTTAATCCTAACACACAATCAGAATCAACATATTCCTCTATAATTAGTGGAACAATTAAGTTCCAGTGTTTCATGCATTAAAAATGAAAAATAAAGCATTTTATATTTCATCCTTTTTTTCTCAATTAAGACATAGTAAAAACGCTGGTGTTCTAAACAAAATTCCAAATATAGTAAATAATAAAACACTCCTATAAATATACATAATTGCAGCATGAATTATAAAACTTAAATTAACTTATAAACATCATGAGTAATTAGTTCTATTAGACAAATTAAACTCAAATGCATTCTCTATAGTTTATGTAACAGTTAGGTTCCCATCTTTTATACAGTTTGGAAAAATGATGAACAATTCATATTTCTCTACTTTTTCATCTATTCAAACGTGAGAAATATCAGTCATAAATTAGTCTACCTTAAATGAATAAGTAGTTAAATATATCAGGCTCTTTACATCAGCCGATCCTTTGTATCTAACAGAGCAATTAAGCTCCGATCTTTGGTGCAGTGAAAAAAAGACGATCTATTTTATCTACAGTTCCTATTTCACATTACCTCTTGTTTCCAGATGCTTTTAACAGCCATAGGAGATGAAAAAGTAGAGAAATATGAATTGTTCATCATTTTTCCAAACTGTATAAAAGATGGGAACCTAACTGTTACATAAACTATAGAGAATGCATTTGAGTTTAATTTGTCTAATAGAACTAATTACTCATGATGTTTATAAGTTAATTTAAGTTTTATAATTCATGCTGCAATTATGTATATTTATAGGAGTGTTTTATTATTTACTATATTTGGAATTTTGTTTAGAACACCAGCGTTTTTACTATGTCTTAATTGAGAAAAAAAAGGATGAAATATAAAATGCTTTATTTTTCATTTTTAATGCATGAAACACTGGAACTTAATTGTTCCACTAATTATAGAGGAATATGTTGATTCTGATTGTGTGTTAGGATTAACCATTCACGATGTTTAGAAACTGTGTATATTTGTATCAATCAAAACGAAATAATGATACACTGCTATGAGTCTGAAAATATAGTGAGGATCAGAGAACACATAGTTAAATGGAAGATATTAATGTACCAGATGAATTTCTTGTTTTTTAATTATTTAATTGCTAGAGAGATATATATGTAATCACAATCCCCCAGAGCACTGTATCTTGATAAAGCTCATTTGAATGAGTGAAACGCGTAGATCGTGTTTCTGGCGGGATTTTTGAATTTGGAGAGATTGCAGTAAGATTGGCTAGTTGGCTTCTCAGTGAGGATCGATCTGAGTGCACAGGACCGGTCTGGAAATAACATCCACGGAGCGGTAACTTTATATTCATCAGCCAATATTCTGCATTTCTACGTTTTTATTGTGAACCTTAGAAATAAGTTTCACCACTTTTAATTGTAAGAGTTCCTCTTATGGGGGGATTACCGTATGGGAAATAAAGTATTGTAACTGTATCACGCTATGTCAGTATCTTTTTGATTTAAGGTTGGATACATATAAAGACAAAGTCTTTTTACACCAATTACTGTTACAACTATCAAATCCCTGCGGACATTTGAAAACACCCCATGAAGATTGAAACTGGGACTCTTTATTTAATTTATTTAATATATTTTTGTTGTTGACCCATATACAAAAAATAGGGGTATATTAACTAAGCGCTGATACTGTTTTTATTTCAATTTATGTCACACATGATGTTTTAAAACTTGGGAAGGTTTTTAGTGTATCCGGCAGCTTTGTATTAACTTTTTCTTGTGGATAATCATAATTTGAAGCACCTGCTTAGAAAATCCACTATTTTATTGATATACATATTCTTTTTTTGCGCTCTCTATAAACCTGTTTTTTTCAAATTTTTGTCTATGTAGTGTAAAAACTGTGGGAGGAGTTAGGGTGGCAAATTTTGCTATAATAAGAATAATAATAATAATAATAATAATAATATATATGTGAGATAACATTAAGTGGTCTTGCTATGCAAGAACACTTAATAATAATAATATATGTGAGATAACATTAAGTGGTCTTGCTATGCAAGAACACTTAATAATAATAATAATATATATGTGAGATAACATTAAGTGGTCTTGCTATGCAAGAACACTTAATAATAAATATGTGAGATAACATTAAAGGGACACTATAGTCACCTGAACAACCTTAGCTTAATTAAGCAGTTTTGGTGTATAGAACATGCCCCTGCAGCCTCACTGCTCAATCCTCTGCCATTTAGGAGTTAAATCCCTTTGTTTATGAACCCTAGTCACACCTCCCTGCATGTGACTTGCACAGCCTTCCATAAACTTTTCCTGTAAACAGAGCCCTATTTAGGCTTTCTTTATTGCAAGTTCTGTTTAATTAAGATTTTCTTATCCCCTGCTATGTTAATAGCTTGCTAGACCCTGCAAGAGCCTCCTGTATGTGATTAAAGTTCAATTTAAAGATTGAGATACAATTATTTAAGGTAAATTACATCTGTTTAAAAGTGAAAACTGTTTGTTTTTTTCCATGCAGGCTCTGTCAATCATAGCCAGGGGAGGTGTGGCTAGGGCTGCATAAACAGAAACAAAGTGATTTTAACTCCTAAATGACAGTGAATTGAGCAGTGAAATTGCAGGGGAATGATCTATACACTAATACTGCTTCATTTAGCTAAAGTAATTTAGGTGACTATAGTGTTCCTTTAAGTGGTCTTGCTATGCAAGAACACTTAATAATAATAATAATAATAATAATATATATGTGAGATAACATTAAGTGGTCTTGCTATGCAAGAACACGTAATTAATTTTACTTTCTAAATCTTCCAAAGTCCCATTGTAAATAAAGGGTGAAATTAAGATTAGGAGGTGTCAATTCTAGAATTATGATTAAAATTACAGACACAAAGTCTGAGATAAGACTGGAAAAACCAAATAAAATGCTTTGAAGTGACATGTCCTGCGATTTATAGCAGACATAAAGATAGCTGGAAATGACTTAAAACTCATCATCAATTTCAGTTAACCCATTATTCATAAAGGCAAATGGAACCCATGACAAGAAATTTTGGTGATGTAATTGCGCCATCTACTGTCCAAAATCTAGATGATAGTCTGTAGGGAAGACACCTACAGTTCCCCATTGGTCATATGACTTAGTGATGTGCAGAGAGCTTGGCCCTTTAAAAAGTAAGGACAATGGGAAGACAGGGGATTCAAATATTCAGACATTCAAACATTCAGGGATTCATACTTTAATACTCTTTGAACCACATTTAAACTCTCTTTGAAACAACTCAAGAAGCAACACTCTCCTGGACACCTACATCTTACCATTACCTTCTACATTAACACAACTCCAGAACTCTGAAAACTTTTTCTATTGCCTGCAATCATATTCATACTTGCAATCAAATTCCTGGTACCTATCTACACAATCTACAACCTAACTGGTAATTATGCTGGTTTTATTTAATTAAATTAATAAAAATTTTACTAATAGCAGAAGTATATATCTGGATAAATCTTGATCAGATTTCAATCATTAGAAATCTTAGTTAACTAAGGAATATATGGTTATAAAAATTCCATTCCTGCAGGTGGAACAAAGATAACAATATATTAACGGTTAAATTGCCACGTGTTATTATACCTGTATATTTATCCAGATGTATTGACTTATTCTGAAATAAGATAGTGAATCTTAGTTAGGAAAGTTAAAATTTGGCAAATGTAAAATCTGGTAAAATTATTGTTATTGGATGATTCCAGGAATGGTTATATGATCTGGTATGAACATTACTTTAATTGTAAAGTTATTGCACAATAGGATATATTGCCTATGAGGATTGTAGCTAGTAGTGAAAGGGTAAATTCAGTGTGGTCTGACTGATAGCCAAAGTTTTTATTGCTTTAGGCTGTGCTGTGTGTTCTGAGGAGTTTTGCCTTCTGTCTGTGAAGTTGGTTTCTAAATGAAGTGCCCTATCATGAATCTTTTGACAACTGGTCGCTTTTTAGACGCTGTATTGTGTTTAAACCATTGCCATGTTGTATGCCTATGTTATACTAAATATTCACTGATTATTGTCACGCATGTTACATATTATATTATTTTTATTATTATCACAATACATTATATTTTTATAATGAAATTGTGATTTACTGTGTGAAGTAAAAATTCTCTAGTGAAACTTCCTCTAGGATCTAAGAGAATTAAAATAGTGGGTAATTCTCAGCTTTATATTATCATTTTCGGGGAAACAGTGCCAAGATCTAAATTTTGATATAATAAAAAATATTAAATACATTTTTGATCATTTTTATGAAAATATTATTTTAATATTTATTACCCCATAAATATCCTCACAGTTCCTTTAACCTTGGCCTTGCATACTTTGAGCTTTTAGGCCTCTGACCTCTGCCTACCATAACACCTGGTGTATTTTAACACCAACAGCAGTTCATTTGCTGTTCACTTACATAGTGTATTAAAGAGACAACACAAGAGAGAAACACAGTTTATTATTTGTAGTTGGGATCTGAGAGAAGGTGCAAGTTTAATGAAAGTTTATTAAAAGTTGTATAGCTGGAGTGGATTTGTGTTTGAGGATTTTTAATAATTTGTCGATAAGCCCTTGGCTTCCAAATATTAAATGATACATAGCACAGAAAGTGTGTAGTGTTACAGTATGCAAATCACAAGTGGTTTGATTATCATCCGTGTCTCAGTATTACCGTCTGTATTCACAAGTGGTCATCTAAAACATTGTAAACACAAATGTGAGCAAAATGCAACCAGTATTAATGTGTACTAAGGAATACATACTCATAACAGTATTAAATAATTTACTATAACCTTACTACAACCATAAATATTTAACCCCTTGTGGATAACCAAATAGAGCAAATAGAAAATGCAAAATCATATATTGTCACTCACCCCACCTTGACTCAAGACAATATAAAATATACAAAACTGTCAATTTTGCCTATATTCTATACCCCACCGTGAGAGTATAAATAATAAAAAAAAGCAAACCATTATCATTCTATTGTTCACCCCACCTTGACTCAAAGCAATGTAAAATATACTAAATTATCTATTTTTCCTATATTCCGTTTAGAGTGTTAAATATAATAAAAAGCATAATAAAACAACAAAATCAAAGAAGATGCAGAGGAAATTAAAGTAGATTGAATGATACCATCACCTTAAGACATTGGAATGTATGCTGTTTGGCAGCGTGCAGTCTAAAAAAAATGACAATGGTCTATTGCATTTCAAAGATAAAAATCAAAATCGGCTATTTTTGTTGGTAACCAAATGAAAAAAAGCAAAAACAAAAATTTACTGTTGTAAACCAACAGACAGTTATACTATCACATTGCTCCATTGTGATCAACGTGTAAGCCTCACCTTGGCAACAATTCACCTGATCTTGAAATATAAAAAATTAGTAATCCAGCATCAAAATACAAAAATAAAAATAAATGAAACATAGCTGGCAGTGCACATGTGCTAAACTAATAAAAACTAAAATTATTTGGAATTTGGACCACCTGACTGTAATGAATGAATTTAGAGGCTTATCCTTAATATTAAGAATTAACATAAAAATACATTATAAGGTCCTCTATAAACTGTATTTTTGTGGAAAGAAATACACATGTTAAAATGTTTGGACTTCTCACATGTTTATATTTTTCTTCCTTCTCAATTGGCATCATCTCCACAGTTTTCTAAAAAACAAACTTTAGTAGAAAGTTAATATCACACAATTAGAATAGGTAATTCAAGAGCGGCTGTATTTGTTCTAACTTTTTAATAGATTCTTTGTTAACTATCTCCTCTAATCTACTTAATTGTGCCTTAAAACAATGCAGTTTTTCAAGGAACTCATTTCATTCACATGTTAGAAAAATATTTTCTGCCTTGAGTGGTCTATTCAGTGCTTTAAGCACATGGTAGGGAATCCAAGGTTCTGTGGAGGATTTACCATTATTATCTCTTCTCTGTGATCCCCACCTAGTATTAATTTGATTATTTTTATTTCCCTGAGTCCAGCTATTCCTACTCCTAGTATCAGACTGATTAATTTGCAAAGTGTTACAGTTTCTTACCATGTGCCCAATCTTACCACAACTATAGCACTTAATACCTCCTCTTTGTGGGTTAAACAATTTGTTTTGTTCATGAATATGTATTGCAGACACTCTCTCTGTATCAATTTTGTGCTGATTTTTTTATGATTGCCTCCACTTTGTTTAACATATTTAAAATGCTTGGAAATGGGTTCTGTGGAGACACACACAATCCAACAAGTTCCAGAATAGAAGGCATTGCTTTTTTCAGTAGCGCCCTTTTATATGCAAAATAATCTTGACTTGTTTGTTGTCCACTTGGGAGTGTTAACTTGTAAAGCATGAACAAACTATCACTATATTCCTGTACAGACTTTTCATTTCTTTGAAAACAGTTTGCAAATGAAGCATGGGCATTTGTCTCCTCCATGCCTAAGGATTTTAAGATTTCGTTTGAGAGCAGATCTTTGTTTCTGGGCTCTACAAACACTTCAGGGGCTAAACTTGTCTTTAAGGTGCAGTCAAGACTACTCAAAAGTACTTCAAATTTGTCTGCATTTAATAAATTTGATTTGACTTTATAAAACTGCTTTATGAACACTTCTAATAGGTTATCAAGAAAGCCAATTTTTCCAAACTCTTTGCAAACTAAATCAATCTCAGTCATGGACAAGGGTCTGAACACACATTTTTGATAAATTAAAAGTCTCTGAGAATCCATTTTAGTTTTAACTGAAATTGGTGCCATTTTTGCAGGAATACTGCACTCGCAATTATCATAAACATCTGCAAAAACACCACAATCTATGTTATGTACAACATTTGTATCGGGTTCTGCAGCATTGCATGCAGCTACAACAGCATTTCTATTTTGTAATTGTGATTTCAATTAATTAATTTGAGACATGCAATCTGAATGGTCAGCTTATTTCTTATTTTGAATGGTCAGCTTATTTCCTAATAGCACCCTCTGCATCCTTCAGCCTTTCTACAAGCTACGCAATTTCTCATTAAGTGTTCTTGCATAGCAAGACCACTTAATGTTATCTCACATATATATTATTAAGTGTTCTTGCAAGAACACTTATTGTTATCTCACATATATATTATTCTTATTATAGCCAAATTTGCCACCCTAACTCCTCCCACATCTTTTACACTACATAGACCAAAATTTACCAAAACGTGCAGATTGTTCCCGATCGGATTGCTATTACTTTGTGGAACGTTTCGCCGAATGGTTCACGGAATATCGTCGTTTTTGTGGCGCAATTTGTCCCATAGGAATGAATGGCAAAGCTAGAGTGGGAGCTGCCAAAAGCTGAAAAATCAGGACATGGTTTCTAAACTGCCACCACTCCCTTATTTTCAGGCCCACCTACACAAGCCGTAGTCCTGATAGTTTTCACAATATGACCATTTGTTTGCAACCAACGCCGTCCATTGACATTCATTGAAACTTCACTCTGCAAAGCTCAAATTTGAAGTGCAATTTCTAAACTGCGACTGTGCCTTCAATTTTAATACTTCAGAGACATACTATTCATCAAAATGTAGGTCTGGGTCTTGTGATTCTCACAATATAAAGCTCTTCACCGTAGGAGTTATAGTTTTTAAGATACGACCGTTTGAAGATGGCAACCGGCAAAATACTCTGACCTGTGTCAAGCTGCAGCAGCAAGTGATGTCATAGACAAGGCCTTTTGAACACCTGCTAATGTTTTTATAAATGTATGGTTTAATGTAACTGTGCAACAATGTTGCAATTAAATGTGCTATATAAATGATAACAGTTACTCCGCCCACTCCAGTTGTAGACTACTGGTGGAGGCAAGAACACTTCACACAATTTCCCCTGAAATTGTAGCTTTTCTAGTTTTCTTGATGCATTTGCTGACTACCTACACACAAAGCAGCAGCATTTTGCGCAGACAGTTTAAATGCTCCCACATCATTTTTTAAACTCAAAACTTCTGCCTCTAATTTCTCTTTTTGCTGATCTAAAAATGTATACTTTTCCGCAATTCAACAGACAGCATGCATCAAAGCAATTTTACCACTAGATTTGGACAATTTCTTTTCAATAATTTTCCTGGCCACATAATCCTGAGCATTAAAAAATAACAAATTCTCCATAATACAAATACAAAACTTACATTTATGGTCATAGAGTTCAATATATCTCCTATTACTTTATTAATCCCATAACAAGGTTCATTAGTTGTATATCTTGTGGTTTATATTGCTCAAGGTTTTCAGTAAGATTCCAGTTATCTTTGATTAGCCTGTGTATTGAGGAGGCTCAAGGCTTTCTAATCAAAATCGAAAAATAAAACAGTCAATAATATGCATCAGTTATCCACCATAATATAGAGGCTTCGTATGTCAATAATGGATAATTCCATAAACATGCAAATTCACCACAGTATAGATGGCAAATATACATATATGGTCATAGAGCCCAATAATATATCTATATTGTTCCCACATAGAGGTCCAACATTTTTATCTCTAAAAG
Source organism: Pelobates cultripes (assembly GCA_933207985.1). Lineage (NCBI taxonomy): Eukaryota > Metazoa > Chordata > Amphibia > Anura > Pelobatidae > Pelobates > Pelobates cultripes. The sequence continues at coordinate 74,515,913 of OW240918.1, read as the reverse complement.
TATAACCGATTATATGTCAAAATAATTTCTCAGAAGCATTCAATTTTATCAACAAGGTTTGAGTAAGATTCTAGATATGTATGATTAACATATGGATTAGTAAGAATCAAGCCCTTCTCCATCTCTAGTTGTTTTAACAGTTGGATTTTAAGATGATCTTTAGTCGGAATATCCTTTTTTTTTTTTCAATTTCTGGCAATTAATGTCTTACTTGCTATAAGGCAATGAATTATTAGGATATCTGCCTTTCTAGTGACTTCCTTATCAATTAAATGTAATAGAGCAATTTCAGCTTTTTGGTTGAGTGCTACCCCTCCTATTTTATTAATTAACTCAAAGGCTGCATTCCAAAAAATTCTGATTCTTGGACAGCTCCACCAGAAATGGGTCATTGAGCCCTCTAACTGAAAACATCTCCAATAATTCGGGGGATTTATCTGAGATATCTTTGCTAATCTCCTTGGGATTATATACCATTTGTATGTAAGTTTTATATGGGTCTCTAATATATTCAAACAATGTATATATTTTTTAATGTTTATAAACATTTGACACCAATTTCTATATTGTGTATTTATTGACAGATCTCCCACTTTGATATATCTATAGGAATGGCTGCACCTCCCTTCAATTTTATTAGCTCCATTGCCACTTAATACATTTTCTTCCCTCCATACATTTTATTATTGCTTCTGGATTAGACACCTTAGCAATCTTTTTCAATAAATTCACCATTATTGACAAAGCACAATTCACTGATATTTCTATACACAATATCTGAACAGTATCCAAAAGTCAATATACAATCTGTACACTTATGAAGATGCTTAAAAGTCACACTAAATCCCTCCTACTTTTCTCGTTATTATGTAAGAAATGATGACCCTCTTACAAGGATATTATTTAGTAATTGTTATTGAATGTGCAACAAATAAGACACAAACACAAGTGTATAATAAAATGTATCGTTAATATTGATTTAGGATAATGTTATAGATTTTAGGATATACACCTCTTACCTTGACATTTGCCACTTTTATGTCTGATCCCTAGATCCTGTCTGCCTCTTACACAGGCACCAAAAACAGGAAAGATGTATATTGCACTCTAAAGTAGCAATCTGAAGAGAAAACTATCCCAAAGGGTAAATGAACCATGCAAAAGCACTGGGGCGTGGTCTTACTTTAACCAATAGAGTGGCTGTGGACACCATTTTAGATGAGGAATGTGGAATAGAATCACGATATGGTCATCTTGGTGGAGTAGAAAGGGATTATCTATACATGAGTGTAATTTCCTTTTCCCCAGTTGTTTTGTCCTGCATTCAGTAGTTGGATCTACCAAACACCAACCACCCCCCCTCCCCCAGCTCATTTAACTTCAAAGTAACAACAAGATTAAGTGCTGTCCCTGGGCATCCGCCATTCATATAACCAAACAACACGTGCACTGAAAAATGGTGGTCATCTTATCTCCCGAAAGCAGGCAGCGGTACTTGGTTGTCGAGTTTCTGGAACTCATAGTCAGACACTCGACCTCGCGAACACGAGTAACTTTGTTCTGTAACCGCAGCTGGTTCCCCTATTTACCACTATAATGTCTTAAAGCATAGAACCTAGCAGGGCTAACCATACAGATATCTTAGCCATAATTTTATATAGTCAGTAAGAGATCCTCTATTTAAAATGTATAAATAATTGAGAATACAATGAAAAATAAGGATTGTCTTGGAAGCAATAAAGTTTTGTCTTTTAGATATTTATTTATTATATAAAAATATAAATATAGACATATAAAATCTATTACAATAGTTTATAGTAGAGTTTATAAGATTAAACTATATGCTTGCAATATCAATAATATAATAACATACCCTCTTGGACATGTCAACATCTCTCAGTCATTATAATATGGAGCGACAGTGTCTCTGTCTCCAAATCTCTCCTCTGTGTCCTAACATTTAAAAGGTAGACATATTTATATCTTAGATGTTCATTTTAGGACCTCCCTTAACTTGGCAAAGATACAAGGCCATAACTAAAACGTAAGGGGGTGCACACGTCATGGGAAATTCCCTGACTTAGGAAAGATGGCGTCTTAAAGTCTGAACATCTTATCTATTGTTTATACTAAAATGTAAGGGTGCACACGTCATGGGAAATTCTCTGACTTGGGACAAGATGGCATCCTAAAGTACCTGCCAAAGATGGGGTATATTGACGTTGTGGCAGGCTTATGCAATGTATGATCATATAATGTAACTAAATCCCCATTATTTTTTGCCTAGATTAGATGTTTTTTTTTAAAAAAAACTTTAAAAAAAAACTAATAACATCTGCCAACATTGAAGTTGCTGTTTAGTAGATAGGAGAGTGCGCTGGATCTTGTGTATTGCTTCCTAAAGTCTCATGACATAGCATAGCCTTGAAGATGTTATTGCATTACTTGTTTTGTATTAAGCTAAGACAAATTGGCGTAAACATATCATGCAGTGAAAGTAGGTTAGAGGTTATTGCTTAAAGAAACATGTATGAAAAACAATATGTTCAATTTCTGACACCTTGTCAGTCTGCAATATCTATTAAAGACAAAGTACACAGTTTAAGAAATACAACATTTCATTCTAAAACTTGTAATATTTGCGTTTGCCCATAACACCATCTCCATTAAATTGTGGGCATGGTAGAGCATTTGATCTTTAAATTAGTAAATCAAAGTTATCCAACTGTCTTTACGTTTTTATGCTCCCAGTGGCTTTAATCATTGTTGTAAAGCATCATTAGCGTCATCTTTGTATGTAAAAGATGGTTGGTTAAAAATGAGCAAAGCTTTTGCCTGGGAAAGAATTAAAAATAAAATCAAGTTCCAGAGTAAAATATTCTTGGGTGGATTCTGATAGTAATTTTAGTCCAAATTGTAATTGTATTTGTAATCCAAAGTCTTTAAAGGCCTGTAGAAGTTTACATTCCTTAAATACATTGCTGGAGGTTGTGTTTGTAGAATACTCAGGGATTTGTTGTAGAGTCCAGCTATCCAAGTATTTGGCTATAATTGGTTGCAGATATTCTATCAGCATCATCTGTTATCACTGTGGTTATTGTGTTGGTATTTATCTTTGCTTGTTTTTTTTTCCATGAAACTTTTCTACACAGTTTATGATGTGTATAGATTGGATACCCTCTTATATTCTTTTACAGAATAAATTAATTGATAGCATTTCCAAGACATTGTCTTAAGTGACATGGATACAATTATAGTAAATGTTATGTTGATAGAGCAATCGAAGTGGTATCTCAAGAACACCTGTTTTTGCTGGTATTGGAATCTTGGTAACAGCTCTACATCTCAATGATAGACATATAACGACATCAGGTGCTGTTGTGCTAAAAATGTTAACAGGTAAAATCTGTGGAAAAATCTTTACATTTGTTATACTTTGTACAATAATAATAGATTAAATATTAACATAGTTAATATTTCTATTGTTTTCTTTAAGAGATGAACTCCCTTGTATGTGATATATAAGGATAATTTGAAGCAGTAAAGTATTTACAGACCTTTGTTCACAATAGGCTGTAAAATTACATTCTCTCTAAATGTTAAAATCTATTTAAAATAGTTGATAATTGGAAATGTGACATTATTCATCTTTCTTTGTCCTGTTAGGGAAAAGACAACTTATTCACTAAGTTATAATTAGTAAATATTGTGAAGAAAATAAACTTTTATTCAGTATTTTCTTCTATGTTCGGGCTTTTTGTACAGTATTTCATGCATTTTGACTCTATTGGTTCGGTAGTTTGAAACTGCCGAACACAACCACCCTCCTGGCTCATTAACTTCAAAAGAACCGTCTTTTAAGCGCTCTCTGGGCGGCCACTGTTCGTATAGCCGAATGCCACGTGGAACAGAAAACGGTGGCCATCTTGTTCGCACGAAAGGAGGCACCGGACTTGCTCGTCGAGTGTCTGGAACTAAAATTGGACACTCGACCTCACGAACCACCACTGAAACTACCGAACGCCTGCTTCCTTTAGTTGCTGAAATGCCAGGAGAGCGCCATTCGGTAGTTTTGTGTGAACAGACAAGGGGAGCAATCGCTCCTATGAGCGAGGAGGATCCATTCGGTACTTTGTTCGGTTTTTACCTTTTTCTAAATTGACCGACCACACACGCTGAATTTGTGGAACTGTTTTGGGCAGGAGCCTCGTGTGTGGTCAGTAAAATATGACTTCCATGCTTTTTAAGAACCCCTGAACCGATCTGGGTGAAATTTGGATATGTTGGTCCCCCAGATCGGGGCTATGAGGGGATATGTGTGGAAAGGGGTGTTCTAAGTTTTGGGGGAATTGTGTGCCCTCTGCCTGGAGATAATTGGTTTATTCCTTAACTTATCTCAATATCTCCCAGGCAGAGAGAGGGCAGGAGTTGCTGTAAATCTGTATTTTGATTGGTTGTTGTCTTTGTTTGCAGTGGGAGTTCCTCTTGCAGGAGGATTTCTCATAAAAGCCAGTGTGTTATCAATAAACTTCATTCCTGTTACACCCTTCATGAAGTCTAGGCTCATGTTTGGGGGATATTTCATCTGCTGTGGAGAATTATCTTATAAGCTGCATTCATCTACACTATTCCTCCACTTCCTGCTGCAGCTATAATCACTTATGCTCAGCTCTTGGGAAAGGAATAGAAGACTGCAGCACCATAACCACTGCAGGTCTTAACAAATATAATAACTACAATTATTAGTGGCTTAAAATACCAGAAACACCCAAAAATTGTCTTAAAAACATTTTTACCAAGATCTGACAGCCATTGTGGAAAGTCACGTTCGTTTAACAACGTGAATCTTATTTGTTTAAGTATATTTTCCAGTGGCTATTGGGTGGAGCTTAAGGTGATTTAAATTTTTATTATTTCTTAAAAGTGAGTTAAGAAAGCACTCAGATACAATATTGAAGGTATTTATATTTTAACTCTACCTTTGTATAAGGGGTTTTAACACTTTAAAAAATAATAATAATAATAGATATCAGAATCTGTTGTAAGTATAACTGGTTGAAGTGGGGGTATGTTACAATCAGAATATGAATTAATAATCATAGGTATTATGTATTGATTAAACAATGAATAGATGTGACAGGATCATTACCACAAGGTATATGCACCTTTAATCATCACAAACCAAATAACATTCAAACAGATAAATAAAATATTTGATCACACGTATTTTAATATATATATATATATATATATATATATATATATATATATATATATATATATATATATATATATATATATACCTATAGTGGTATGGATGTTGAATTTATATCTTTGACATCTTTTCACCTGTTTGCAATAGGTGACCTAAGTTATCAATTTCCAAATTCATCATGTATATCACCTGGAAGGGTCCATAATACTCTTTTACCTTCCATTGACTGACTTTAGCTCTGGCAGTCTGAACATATTAATCATTATAAATAGATTTTTCTAAGATTTTTCTTTTTACATTTACAGGTAAGAATTATGGAAAATGTTTTAGATTCAACAAGGTTTGATTTAATGTTGATAATTGGTAAGGCAATTGATTTAAGGACTCAGCCAAATGTACAAGTTGTGATCAAAACAAAATGTAAACAAACCTCAGAATTTGACTATATATCTGTTCAACAATAATGTACCTCTTTCATACTAAGTGCACCCACACTTATTATATATCGTTTTGTTCAGGAGAAACAGAGATTTCATTTCATATCAAACATTTATACATGGAACTCCATTTTATATTAATAAAATTAAAAAAAGCTTAACAAAATAAGAGGATGTGTTATTTTTCAAGTTCTGCTTGGCTTTTTAACTGATGTCAGACTACTGTTCGATTTTACTGCAATAAAACATACATATTTGTATTCAGAAATGTCTTACAAGTAAAGCAGTTACCCCCATGTTCAGGTTTTATGGGGTTTTGGAAAGTTAAAGGGTCAAAATAATTTGTTTTCTACGTAGAAATTTGCCAGATAAGTTGGCTGTGCCTAGGCTGCCTTTGAGACTGTATGACAGCCAAGAAATGAAAATTACACCCATCATAGCATACCATTTGAAAAAGTAGGCATCCCAGGGTATTCAAAATGAGGTATGCTCAGTGTTTTGTAGGAGCCACTTGGGCACAAACCCCAGCCAAAGTTAGTGTTCAGATTTTTGTTTTTTGCATTTTTCACATACAAACTGTACTTTCACTGATAATATTGTTAGTATATAGTTTACTGCCCTGAAACTCTCATAGTTCTGTTCAGTAATGTCCCACGAGCACCATGGTATCCCCCATGTATAGGTTTTATGGAATTTTGGAAAGTTACAGGGTCAAATATACAGCTTGATCATTTATGTTTTTACACATTGAAATTTGGTAAAGTGATTTTCTTGGCCTATCTTGCTTTTGAGATAATATGGCAGCCTGGGTAATAACATTCCCAGCATTATGGCCTACCATTTTCAAAAGTAGGCAACCCAGAGTATTCTAAATGGTGCATTTTAAGATGTTTGGTCTAACCACTTTATCAGAAAGCAGGGCCCATGTAGAGATTTCTACTTTTATTTGTGTCTTTTTACACACATGAATTGTGTTTTCACAGGAAATATCATAATCCTGATATTAGTTAGTGCAATAAAACTTCAGTAGTTTGATTTAACACTGTCTTCTGAATATAACAGTACCCACATGTACCATTTTTCAAGATTTTTATTATATCACAGGAATAGAACAGTACCCCCACATATGTTGATCTGAAGGCAGAGAGACACAGAGAGATCTTTGATCTCACACAGAGATTTACTGTGTAAAAAGTTTGAGAATTAAAAAAATAAATTGTGATTTTAATTAACCCTTTCAGTACCAATCACAGCTAATTAAAAGGGGTGCAGATGAAAGTTCAATTTGGGGAGGATACCCTGCTATTAGGCAGAAGTAATTGAGAAGTGGAGAAGGGGGGGGGGGGTTCCAAAATCTCTACTGAAAAGAGAGAGAATCTCCTAGACATCAGCTAGTTGAAGGTTAATTATAATCAGAGACAAAACAAAAAAAGAAACTCCCCAAGTGATTAAAAAAATCTCTGCTCTTTTCCCACCATAGTCACCATACCCCATAAAAAAGTTAATCTACTTCTGTCCCTAATACCTCGGCACTGCACGAAGCTAGTGCCTACCTGAACCAAAGACCCTAACAAGTGCAAAAGTGCATGATTAAAAATAACAAATCGAGCCCGATGCACGTTTCAGCTTATTATAACGCCGTCGTCAGCGTTTAAGTGAGCTCTCTCATCAAAAGGTTCCATTCATATACCCAAGGGTTCATCAACCCTAATTAGGGTCAACCAGTAAGGGGCGTGTTCCCTATAGTGTCTTATCCAATGTGTCTAGTAGGACATACAAAGAAACTCCCACAGGGTTGTATGTTTAATAGACTTAAATAATGGCACCAATAAGCTATCGTTATGTGGAGCCAATGCCACCATATGTTAATCAGGTAATCAAAAAAAGATTAATTACAGTACCCGTTTTCGTCATAAATCTGAGAAAGGGCCGCCCTCTTGCCAATGCTGACATGCCCATCAGGGAGGTAACGCATCTCAATGTGGTGTATCCTATCCCACGTAGGATACGTGGGCGGGATCCCACAATGACAAACAGTGGGCGTATAGTACAGCTTAGGGGCGAGCTAGTAGTGTCCTTTCTGCTGTCAGATGGGGTATCCCATCCCACGTGAAATATGTGGTCGGGATCTCACACTGACAAACAGTGGGCGTATTGTACAGCTTCGGGATGGATTAATAACGTTTGTTCAGCTGTCAGATGCCTGTGGGCTATTATTCATTGTATGTTATATATGTAAATGAAAATGCCGAAAACTCAGGCTATCAAGAGCCCTATTGATTACTAAGATTCATGAGTATGTAGCGATCACATAGTTTAATAAAATACTTCTTTGCTAAAACAAAAAAAGAAACCTCCCAAGTGATTATAAAAATCTTTGCTCCTTACCCACCATAGCCACCATACCCCATAAACCCTTACCCCAAATGGAACATTCATATGCACCCTATGGTTGATTCCCTTATACCTAGTATATACATATTGTTCCTATTTTAGGACCCATTTTAATTGACAATGGTAGCTTTATGCCTTAAGGATCAATAAAGGTTTTACATAATTTTCTTTTATTTATTTTTTGGGGATCTAGGCTACTAATACAATTTAAGTTGTACTTATTCCTAGACATCCACTTCCAATTGGAATGTATGTCTTGGATATTGTTGTTTTTCTTTTTCTATATCTAGTTGTTACGGCTGCCCCGGTATGCGAGGGGTTACAGCCGTATGAGATGTTCCCTTACCGAATGCGAAGGCAGCCACTGCGTGTTACAAAGCACTGAACAGTAGCCGTACGGATGCAGCAGTTCCCTAGTAACCGAACAGCCAGTATACGAATGCAATATTCCTCCCAAACAGCCGAACAGCCACCATACTAATCAAGTATTCCTCCAAACAGCCGAACACGCTTACTCCATACGAATAATCCCCCCAAAGACGAGACACAGCTCCAAATTGAGGGTCAGCAGGAATCTGTTTAATGAGAGCTACATGCCCAGCTTTTATGCAAGTCCCTCACCTGGTGGACACTCCCCTCGGGGACTGAATGGGGGACTGTGACAAGGATAATACATTAGCCAATCACAGAAGACACAATAAGCCATTCCTCTTTTCTTGCCCAGAACCCCCTGCTCTGCCCGGAAAGATAATTGTGAAGTAATTCAATTATCTCCCCGGACAGAGCCTTAACGCCATTTTGAGTACTAAAAACACAAGTACATGAAAACACATAAAATTCTATAACTGTTACATTTTACACATTTTTATAGGCATTCGATAGGTCCCCAGATAGCTAGGATCTGAGCGCACCAAAGTACCGAATAGCGCTCAGATCCTATGCACACAGTCTAATCGCCGTTCACACAGTCAGTTTTCATACGAATGGGCTCCACGGGATTCCTATCTGGGGTACGGTGTATTCTGTTTAAATCCACCGAATATAGAGTCATTCGTGCCAATCTACCGAACAAGAAGGGAGGTCGGCGGCTTCAGCGGTGTTCGTGCCAAAATGTGTCCGTTTTTAGTTCCATGAGATAGGCGTTGAACACCGCTGTGCGTTCGTGTGTTTTAAAATGGCTGCAACCTCGTGTTCGACATTCGAATGGCGGCCACCCAACTGCTGTATCAATTACGAGGTGTCTACGGTTAATCCTCAACGTTCGATTGGGGCGAAGAGGTTAATCAGCAGCACACTCCTCTACTGGGAGGCCGGCCGTTCTGTAGTTTGTTCGGTTATAAACAGGGGAATGCCATAGAGTCCACAGGAACGAAAAAAACCGAATTAAATAAACGAACAAGCCATACTGTTATTTTAGTCTAAGACAGAGGGATCTGTCACACTAGTAATTAGGGTTATCCCCTGCTTAATTAGTACAACTAGGTGACCTCTTTTTATATGATCATTTTTTGCCAGTAGAGGGTTTTCTGACCTATATCAAGGTTAATATCTTTCTTCAGTTAACAATTTAATTATTTGTTACTCACCAAAGTTCACCACCACTTTGTCAGTCACTTGTTTTATTCATTTTTTCACTGTGAGTTCTATCTTGAGTGATGACAGGTTTCCTCTCCAATAAACCTGATGCTAATACCTGGTGTACTGATGTTGAATCAATATTCAATACAGATTTTACTATGCAAAATACATCTCCCCCCAGCATCCATACCCATTTTAATAGAGTGACTAAATTGTTCAGACAACAGGGAGTATAGTTGAGCGGACACCGAGTAGAGTTTGGCGGGTTCGGCCGAACTTTGAAAAAAAGTCCAGGCTCATGATCGAACTTGACCCCGAACTTGGCCCTGAAGTCAACGGGGACCCGAACTTTTGGCCACAAAAATGCCTCTAAAAAACTCCTGGAAAGGGCTAGAGGGCTGCAAAAGGAAGTAAAATGGGGGTAAGAGTAGGACAAGTGCCCTGCAAACAAATGTGGATAGGAAAATCACATAAGATAACATAAAAATTTTAAATACAGCTGAGCCATAGAATAGCACTAGATGGAATCTTTGATTTTTAGCTTTGGAAGAACATAAATCAAAATCTAAAGCATGGCTGTCAGGAGGATCACCAGTATTATCCATTTGAGATAGGGTTGGAGAGTAGGGTATTCTCTTTCATTGTTCAAACCGAGCTCAACTCCTGATGCATGGAGAAAAGGCCTTCACAAACCTCTGCTATTGTGTAAATAGTTTATACTAAGTGACCCATAGGTTTAGGAGGCGGTAACCATGGCGGTGTAGGTGGAAGCAGTGGTGGAGGAGGAGGAGGTAGCCAACACTGTTTTTTATATATATTTTTATTTTATTTTAATTGTGGTAGCCCCCAAAATATCGGGACATATAAAAAAAAGAAACATTTGCGGCCTGTGGTGCATTTCTTGCAGTCCTAATGCATGGAGAAATGCTCAACTCCTGATGCATGGAGAAAAAGGTCTTCACAAGCCTCTGCTATTGTGTACATAGTTTATACTAAGTCACCCATAGGTTGAGGAGGCAGTGACCGTGGCGGTGTAGGTGGAAGCGACGGTGGAGGAGGAGGAGGTAGCCAACACTGTTTTTTATATATCTATTTATTATTTTAATTGGGGTAGCCCCCAAAATATTGGGACATATAAAAAAAGAAAACTCTGTTCCGAGGAGCGACTGACTCGTGCGTGCTGCAGCTGAAACTCCACTATCACCTGCTGTTGCTCGCATAGTCTCATAAGGCCAACACTGTTTTTTATTAGTTTTTTTTTATTTTTGGGGAGCATATAAAAAATGAAAACAAAGAATAAGTGCACTTGAGTATAACAATGGCTGGGTGAGACCGGTATAAATGTCTATTCTGCACAAGGTACAGACAAGTCTGGTTGGATCCATGCCAGGTTCATTTTAATAAATGTAAGCTTGTTCACGTCGGCTGTGGACAGGTGGCTGCGCTTGTCTGTGATAATGCCCTGTGCCGTGCTAAACACACGTTCAGACAATACACTGGCTGCAGGGCAGGCCAGCACCTCCAAGGCATAAAGGGCAAGCTCAGGCCATGTGCCCAATTTGGAGACCAATAAGTTGAATGGGGCAGACCCATCAGTCAGTACGTGTAGGCGTGTGCACACGTACTGTTCCACCATGTTGCTGAAATGTTGCCTCCTGCTAAGACGTTGCATATCAGAGGGTGGTGCTGGTTGTTGTGGTGTGCTGACAAAGCTTTTCCACATTTCGGCGATGCTAACTCTGCCTTCTGAGGTGCTGGCGGTGCCCTAGCTGCATTGGAGACCTCTTCCTCCTCCTCTGCTTTTGCCTTGTGCTTCCACTGAGCCCCCGGTGTTAGTTGGGAATGCCCTCTGCAGCGCGTCTACCAGCGTGCGCATGTAGTCGCGCATCTTCCGATCACGCTCCAGTGAGGGAATTTAGGACAGCACGTTGTCCTTGTAAAGGGGATCCAGCAGGGTGGCAACCCAGTAATTAGCACAAATTAGAATGTGGGCAACTCGGCAGATGTTGCGCAGGCACTGCAGCATGTAGTCGCTCATATGTGCCAGGCTGTCCAGAGGCATGGACAAGCTGTCCTCTGTGGGAGGTGTATCATCTGTGTCCTCCATATCCCCCCAGCCACGTGATGCCCATGAGCTGTGTTGGGTGCCAGCCTGCTGTGAACACGGTTCCACTTGTGAATGACTGGCCTGAAAACCGTGGAAATTACCCTCTTCCTCCTCCTCTTCCTCCTGTGCCACATCCTCTTCCATTATCGCCTGAAGCGTTTTTTCAAGGAGACATAGAAGCGGGATAGTAAGACTGAGAACGGCGTCATCGGCACTGGCCATGTTGGTGAAGTAGTCAAAACAGTGCAAAATGGCACACAGGTCTAGCATGGAGGCCCATGCCCATTGGTGGTGAAGTGGTGCTGTTCCACAGAGCGACTGACCCAAGCGTGCTGCATCTGAAACTCCACTATCGCCTGCTGCTGCTCGCACAGTCTCTCCAGCATGTGCAAGGTGGAGTTCGCATTTGAGGCGGTGAGCAGGAAGGCCGAAGTTACGCTGCAGCATACACAGACGAGCAGCAGCAGGGTGAGAACGCCGAAAGCACGCACAGATGGCCCACACTTTCTGCAGCAGCTCTGATATATCTGGGTAGTTTTTCAGGAATTTCTGCAACAACAAATTCAGCACATGCGCCAGGCAAGGGATATGCGGCAAACCAGCTAGTGACCAGATCTGCTACGAGATTTCACCCATTATCGCACACCACCAGGCTGGGCTTGAGGCTCAGTGGCAACAACCACTCATCGGTCTGTTGTTCCATGCCAGTTCACAGCTCCTGCGCGGTGTGGGGATTCTTCCCCAAACATATGAGTTTTGAAACAGCCTGCTGTCGTTTCACCGTGGCTGTGCTGAAGTTGGTGGTGAAGGTGTTACGCTGCCTGGATGAGGTGGTGGTAGAGTAGAGGAAGTGGAGTAGGAGGAGGAGGCAACAGGAGGCAAAGAGAAATGCCCTGCAATCCTCAGTGGTGGAAGGACATGCACCAAACTGCTATCTGCCTCAGGCCCAGCGGCCACTACATTTGCCCAGTGTGCAGTTAGGGAGAGATAGCATCCCTGCCCGTGCTTACTGGTCCACGTATCTGTGGTTCTGTGGACCTTGTCCGCCAATTGGTTGTATAGGGAAGGCATGGCTTGCCTGGAAAAGTAGTGGTGGCTGGGAACCACGTACTGTGGGACAGCCACCGCCATCAGGTTTTTAAAACTGTCCATCTCCACCAGACGAAATGACAGCATTTCAAAGGCCATGAATTTTGAAATGCTGGCATTCTGGGCCCGCGATCGCGAGTGGGTAGGGGAGTACTTCCTCTTTCTCTGGGAGATGGACAGCTGAAAGCTTCCATGGGACAGTGTGGAGATGGTTGAGGACGGTGGCGGACGTGGTGGTGTTGCTGCCAAATCCTCTGTTTGCAGGGTGGCAGGTGCCACTGTAACTCCAGAGGTGGAGGAATAGGCAGAGACAGCAGCAGAAGAGGAAGCAGGAGGAGCCTGAGCCCTTTCTTGGTTTTTGAGGTGCTTACTCCACTGCAGATCGTGCTTTGCATGTAGATGCCTGGTCATGCAGGTTGTGCTCAGGTGTAGCACGTTTATGCCTCGCTTCAGGCTCTGAATTCACAGCATGCAAACCATTCGTGTCTTGTCATCAGCACATTGTCTGAAGAACTGCCATGCCAGGGAACTCCTTGGAGCTGGCTTTGGTGTGCTCGGTCCCTGGGTATGGTGGGCAGTAGCAGGCGTACCGTCCAGGGTATGGCCACTCAGCTTTTGCACCCTGCTCCCTCTTATGCTGTGTTGGTGCCTCTGTGCCACCACTGCCTCTTCCTCCAAACTGGACACGTCACTCGCATGACCTTCATTCCATGTGGGGTCTAGGACCTCATCATACTCCACATCATCTTCCACCCACTCCTCAACCATGCCCTCCTTGCCAGTCTGCACAGTGCCAAAAGCCACAGCAGTTGGCATCTGTGTTTCGTCATTATCAGAGACGTGCTGCGGTGGTCCTTGCATGTCCACATCCTGACACATAAGTGGTTGTGCATCAGTGCACTCAATTCCTTCCACTTCTGGTTCAGTGCTAGGTGGATGGCCCATGGAAACCCCGCCAGCAGAGTTATCAAAAAGCATAAGAGACTGCTGCATGACTTGTGGCTCAGACTGCTTGGGTGATTTGCAAGGGGGTGAGGTGAAATACAGATGGCCATGGGCTGCAGGTGCCAACTCTGAGCTTTCAGCAGGGCACCGGGTGGGAGACAATGTGCAGGAACTGGAGGCACTGTCAGCCATCCAATCTACTATCGCCTGTACTTGTTCTGGTCTCACCATTCGTAGAGCAGCATTCGGGCCTACCAAATAACACTGAAGGTTCTGTCGCCTACTCGCACATGAGGAAGGTGTTCACTTGTGTGTGTAGCTGGCACAGATTGACCACGTCCTCTCCTTGCAACAGGGATTCCATCAGCAGCACCACGACCAGGGCCACGTCCCTTATTTGACGCTCTCCTCATTCTTTGCGTTCACCCACCAAACTAACAGATGTTTTATGTCAGGCAACAATGTAACCGCCAACAATCAACATTTTTTTTTTGTTTATTGGACTGCAAGAAATGCACCACAAGCCGCAAATGTACTATTTAGCACCCAAAAAATTAGAATTTTTGAAAGTGTGATGTAACCACAGTATTAGATGCTTCGATTTGACTCTCAGATATGAAGAGCAGGCACCAAAAAGTACTATTTAGCAGTTTAGCACCCAGAAAATAAGAATGTTTGCAACTGCGCTGTAAGCGCACTATTAGACGCTTTGATTTGACTCTCAGATATGAAGAGCAGGCCCCAAAATGTACTATTTAACAATGTGACGAAGTGCCCTTTGCCACTTGTGCCTGGGAGATTTGGCCCATTCAATTCAGTATGTTAGGAGTTATGTATTTTTGTATCCTTTTGTGTTTTACTGGGAACATGTGCTCAATGGAGTCTGCTTCTATCCCTGGATAATTGGATTACTTTCCCCATTGTCTCCAGGCTAGTGGGCTCTGTAAAACCAGTTTGGGCCAGATAGCCATGCTGCCAGCCAGGCCCCAAAATATACTTTGCTAACTTCTGAACCCCTGGTCTGATTCATGCCATTTTTTGATATATTGTTTCCCTGAATGGATTGATTGTGAATATGTAATTTGTATGTGAATGTGATGTATATTTTAGAAATTATGAATGCTGTAAAAACTGTATTATTTCTGGCCAGCAGGTAATTGAGCTTTGTGTATTGTAGAATCTCAATTATCTAGCCTGGCCCAGAGGAGGAGTTTTGTGTTGCATAAATTGTGAGTTCTGTGTGCCAGTAAATCAGTCTTGTTCCAGCATTAAGCCTTGGCTCATTTTTGGGGGATTGGAGAAATACACTCTGGGGATTGCTATAATCACTATACTCCCCAGGGTATGATCACTAAGTTCTGCTAAGAGCTTGTTCCTGTTCCTGCTCTCTGGGGAAAGAGAGGTTCACCCACTGGAAGCTGGATCCTGGCCTTGGGTCCAGGGTGGGTGGAGACAGCAGAGACCCCGGCGCAGTTGCATCACTGGAAGTGGGGTCTGCAGTGCTGATGGTGTCGGTTGGAGTGCTTGGAGTCCTCAGCGAGCACTAGGAGCATCGATTGGTGGAGGTACTCAGTCGGAGTGCCAGAGGTCCATCACAAGCAGATTAGCAGCAAAACAATTATAATGTTTACAACTGTGCTGTAAGCGCACTATTAGAAGCTTCGATTTTTCTCTCAGATATGAAGAGCAGTCCCCAAAATGTACTACTTAGCAGATTAACAGCAAAACAATTAGAATGTTTAAAACTGCGCTGTAAGAGCACTATTAGACGCTTCGATTTGACTCTCGGATATGAAGAGCAGGCCCCAAAATGTACTATTTAGCAGATTAGCAGCAAAACAATTAGAATGTTTACAATTGCGCTGTAACCGCAGTATTTGATGCTTCTATTTGACTCTCAGATATGAAGTGCACGCTCCAAAATGTACTATTTAGCAGATAAGCACCCAGAAAATTTGAATTTTTACAAGTGCGCTGTAAGCACACTTTTAGATGCTTTGATTTGACTCTCAGATATGAAGAGCAGGCCTCAAAATGTACTATTTAGCAGATAAGCACCCAGAAAATTAGAATTTTTCCAACTGCGCTGTAAGCGCACTATTAGATGCTTCGATTTGACTCTCAGATATGAAGAACACGCCAAAAATGTACTATTTAGCAGATAAGTACCCAGAAAATAAGAATTTTTACAAGTGCGCTGTAAGCACACTATTAGACGCTTCTATTTGACTTTCAGATATGAAGTTAAAGGACCACTCTAGGCATCCAGACCACTTCAGTTTAATGAAGTGGTCTGGGTGCCAGGTCCAGCTAGGATTAACCCTTTCTTCTATAAACATAGCAGTTTCAGAGAAACTGCAATGTTTATAAACGGGTTAATCCAGCCTCTAGTGGCTGTCTCATTGACAGCCGCTAGAGGTGTTTGCATGCTTCTCACTGTGAAAATCACAGTGAGAAGACGCCAGCGTCCATAGGAAAGCATTGTAAATTGTAAATGCTTTCCTATGAGACTGGCAGAATGCGCGTGCAGGAGAGGAGGCGGAGAGGAGGAGGAGAGCTCCCCGCCCGGCGCTGGAAAAAAAGGTAAGTTTTAACCCTTTTCTTGCCATCCAGCCCTGCAGGAGGAGGCACCCTCAGGGCACTATAGTGCCAGGAAAACGAGTATGGTTTTCCTGCCACTATAGTGGTCATTTAATGCCCCAAAATGTACTATTTAGCAGATTAGCACCCAGAAAAAAAAGATTTTTTTACAAGTGCTCTGTAAGCGCACTATTAGATGCTTCAATTCGACTCTCAGATATGAAGAGCAGTCCCCAAAAAGTACTATTTAGCAGATTAGCAGCAAATCAATTAGAATGTTTAAAACTGCGCTGTAAGCGCACTATTTGACGCTTCTATTTGACTCTCAGATATGAAGTGCACCCCACTAATGTAGTAGATTGCAGAATTATTTCCTAAGCTGTCCCTCACTGTGGCAGCATCCTCTCCCTACACTCATAAGACCTCATGTGCGTGTGGCGCTGCGCGACTCCAGTTTATATATAGAGGCTGGGTCACATGCTGCACTGGCCAATCACCGCCATGCCATTAGTAGGCATGACTGTGATGGCTTCTAAGGGCACACGAGTCAAACGCTTGTTGATTGGCTGCCCTGCAGCCTTTGAAAATGCACCATTAAATCGCTGAACACCGAACTCAAACCCGAACATATAGTGATATGTCCGTGTTCGGGTCCGGGGTCCAAAAAAGTAATGTTCGGTATGAACCCGAACTTTACAGTCCGGGTTTGCTCAACTCTAGCTGGGAGGTATCTACACTGCAAAAATATCTCACTAAAAATATTATACCAAGGGGCCTGTGAGATGAGCTAGGAGGTATCTACACTGAAAAAATATCTCTCTAAAAATATTATACCAAGGGGCCTGAGAGTCCAAGTTCCCCCAGCTAGACAAATGGAGATGGAGGATTTTTACAAAGAGTGGGAGTAGGCCTCTACAGTTTGCTCTAATACATTTATGACCATAATCTGTAAATATGAAGCAATTAGACTTGAGACGGTCCAACAAGAGCTTGACAAAGAAATAGAGGAATTTCAAAAAATAAAAAATGACACTCTTTTTGAGAATTTGGAAGTAAGACTTAAACCTAATTTAGACAAATTTTCACATCAGGGTAAGGTGAGGAAGGAGGGAGGGCCCCTTTAAGAGGAGAAGCAAAGTTGATTCTGATTATTTTAGTACATCTAAATATAACTCTACTGACACTGATTCAGAACGCTCCTCTACCTCACAAACACCTGCACAAACCAATCCACCAATAAGTATCCTTAAAAAAGGAGTGGATTTTTTAGTTCTGCATCAGGCGGAGCTGTTCCAAGGTCCACGTACCAGGAACAGGGCCCGGGGTCAGAGACGACGAAGATAGTCTCCAAAACATCACTACAATTTGTTAACCTTTCCAGCAAAATACTCATTGATATACAATTGGAAATATTGTCCAAGGGACTCTCCTTTGTTCCTACTCCAACCTTTAATACGTTTCTTTGGACCAAGGATATACACTTATTCGTACGTAAACTGGCCCTGCACAAATACCACACTATACATAAAGAAACCAAAGCTCAGAGCATGGGACTATCACCAAAAGATCTAGACTGTCTTGAAACACTAGTTGAATTATTGGATTTTGGTTATGGATCTTACATAGTGAGATCCCACATACTAATTTAAAATCAAAAAGTAGATTCACTCCACCCTACAAGGATTATAAAAATCTGGAGGTGTTTTTGGATATAGTGTGCAGGGAGATTGATTCCATGACAATTGATGAATCCCAATTAAACATGAAACTTACTGGACAGGAGAGGGCGGCAATTAAACAACTTCAAAAATCCCTGACATAATTATCAAGGCCTCAGATAAAGGGGGTAACGTAATAGTAATGGACAGGGAACACTATATCAGTATGGCGGAATGCCTTTTGCTGGATAAGGCTACATATCGTAATCTCACAGTTGATCCAACCCCTCAATTCATAGACGAATTACAAACTCTATTGACTGAAGCATTAAATTCAGAGCTCATCTCTAGGGACGAGTTTGACTTTATGAACACCAAAGAACCCTTCCTATCCACCTTTTATTGCTTACACAAGATACATAAGTCCCTGACAGAGCCAACAGGTAGGCCGATTGTATCTGGCTGCAGTAATGTTACCCAAAATGTAAGTATTTTTGTGGATAGGACCCTATTACCTTTGGTATAATGACTTCCCTCCTATTTGAGGGATACGAAGCAGCTTCTTAAATTTTTGGCTCAATTGGAGCTCCCCAGCCATGCTATTCTATTCAGCTTAGATGTTGAGACACTCTACAGCTCAATTCCACATAACCTAGGTATTGAACATATCCAGGCTTTTCTTCATCTCAACTCAAAATTGCCAGATATATATTTAGACTTTATCTCTGAGCTGCTTAGATTTGTGTTAAAATGCAACATCTTCTTATTTAATGGTAAACTATACCAACAAGTAACTGGTAATGCAATGGGTACACCTTGCGCACACCTTCTTATGCAAACTTTCATCTAGGCTGGTGGGAAAGGAGTATTATGGTTGATCCTACCCTGAAACCATACATGGACCAAGTCATTTATTGGAAAAGGTATATAGATGACATTGTTGTCGTCCAGCTAGGTACTGTGTGTGAATTTGAGGAGTTTGTTAAGATACTGAACATCAGTCCTTTCAACCTACGCTTCACTAGTGAGGTAGGCGGATTGAAACTTTCCTTCCTTAATATATATATATATATATTTATATCCCTGGGCAATTATGGCAGAATTCTGACTACTCTCTTCAGGAAAAAAAATGGCAACCAATAGCTTACTCAAATGGTCACGTTATCACCCAACTCCCTTGAAAGCTGGGATTCCTACCAGACAATACCTGAGGTTAGAGTAAAACTGTTCCTCCTTGGATGATTTCAAGGACAAAGCAAGATTCTTACAGCATTCCTTTAGGGAAAAGGGATACCCAAATAGGATCCTAAAAGGGCCTATACCAGAGCCTTGTAACTGATCGGCAATTTTGGATTGAAGTGAATACTAAAAAATCAGAAGGTGGCATAATACGGTGCATTGTCACCTTTGATGTAGGCTGGGAAGCTATGCAGAGTATCTTTTAAAAGTTTTGGCCTATCTTAACATCCGATAGACACCTTAGGGAAGTCGTATCCCCCTATTCATCAATTACGGCACGTAGAGGGAGGAACTTGAGAGATCTCCTGGTACCCAGTCACCTTTCCACTACTGTTAATCCAAGCCATATTCAAAATTACTTACCAATGGGGCCACTGCAGTGCATCCACATTTATCAATAGCAATTCTAGATGCTATTCTGATAGCAATAAGACAGAAACTTTTTACTTTTTTAATTGCCGTACGGTTGGAGTAATCTACTTACTCACCTGGTCCAATGGTCTGATGTATATGGTGAGACATTCCGTCCCTTTAAATACAGAATCCGTGAAATGTGAATTGAGTCAGAAGACGTTTAGAAACTCCAATCTACAGGCATTTAGAGCTGCATCATGACCACTCCTCAGCCGGTATACGCTTTAAGGGCTTGGATCATATACCACAACCACCGAGTAAAGGTGGTTGGGATTCCAAACTTCATCAGAGAGAGACCTTTTGGATATATAAATTAAAAACTTTATCGCCGCAAGGGCTAACTGAAAGTTTCTCATATTCGGCCTTCATATAGGGGTTATTTTTTCATAAACACTCACCGTAAATCCCAATTGGTTGATCACTCTGAATGAGTGATATAAAGTTAATAGTAAACTCAAATTGCAACAGTGTGTGGAATGATATTTGTTGCAAAGATGACTCCATATACCTGTAACAATTGTGATAGTCAAATTCACTGTTTAGGAAATAGAGCTAGTTCTTGTCAAGGAGACAGACCAAGCTTTTAGTGCTGTGTAACATCAAATAACATTAAAAGTAAAGAGGTAGGGAAACATGAAGGTTAGTTATTATACCTTCAATGCTAGAGGGTAACTCAGAACAGAGGGAAGGAACCGAGGGGAGGGGGGGGGGGGGATAAGAATAATGTCTCTCCCTATAGTGCCTTCGTGGGCACCCCTTGCCCCTAAGTCCCTAGCCAATATAGCTCCCCCCAACCACCTCACGTCAAAAAAGGATAGCTCCTGGGTAACCTTGTCACCAGTGTGACAAGGAAAATTGCCATGCCGAAGTAAAAAGATTATATTTATCTTGAATGCCTGGTAGCAAAGTCTGAAGATAAAGTGGAACTAGCGAAGCCCCTGACATACGTTTCACAAGATCAGCTCATCAAAGGTCTTTACTTTTAATGTTATTTAATCTTACACAGCACTAAAAGCTTGGTCTGTCTCCTTCACAAGAACAGGAGATCTAGCGCTATTTCCTAAACCGTGAATTTGACTATCACAATTGTTACACTTATATGCAGTCATCTTTGCCACAAATATCATTTCACAAACTGTTGCAATTTGAGTTTACTAGTAACTTTATATCACTCACTCAAGTTATCTACAAATTGTGATTTACAGTGAGTGTTTATGATCAATATATAATTATAGACTCTGATATATTTCTAAGGTCTAAGATGCCAACTACTTTTTATTGTGGAATACACAATTTATTATCTTTTGCAAGTTATGTATCTTAATATAATTTAGATACATAATTTAATAGCTAAAATGCTAACAACATCCTGCAGCAAGGCATTATGCTAATAGCTTGTGTTTACAGCAAGGCATCAAGCCAATAATCTGTTTTTTTGGATTAGACTAAATGTGAAGAACCCATATCTTTATAGATTCCTTTGACCTAATAGTAAAGAGGTTAATAAACCTTTTTGAGTATTAACATCAACTATAGTAACCTCTACGTATTGTCTTTAATCCTCGATACATATCCTGGATATATCTTAATCCAACAACTAAGATGGTTAAAAAAGAAGTCTTTAATTAACCTATGTGATCGCTACATACTCATGATGCTTAGTAATCGATAGGGCTCTTGATACCCTGAGTTTTCGGCATTTTAATTTACATATATAACATACAAGGAATAATAGCCCACAGGCATCTGACAGCAGAACGGATGTTATTAATCGGCCTCGAAGCTGTACAATACACCCACTGTTTGTCAATGTGGGATCCCGCCTACATATCCCAAGTTGGATAGGATACACCACATTCAGATGCGGTACCTCCCTTATGTGCATGTCAGCATTGGTGAAAGGACGGCCCTCTCTCAGATTTATGATGAAAACTGATGAAAATTACGGGTACTGTAATTAATCTTTTCTTGATTACCTGATTAATATATGGTGGCATAGGCTCCACATAACAATAGCTTATTGGAGCCATTATTTAAGTCTATTAAACATACACCCCTATGGAAATTTCTTTGTATGTCTAAATAGACATATTGGATAAGACACTATAAGGAATACTCCCCTAACCAGTTGACCCTATTTAGGTTTAATAAACCCTTGGGTATTTAACTGGAACCTTTTGATGAGAGAGCTCACTTTGCCCCTGACGACGGTGTTATAATACGCTGAAACGCGCTTAGAGCTCGATTTGTGATCATGCACTTTTGCATTTGTTAGATAGCACTTTTCTTTTGAATTGTCTATATTGGGTCTTTGGTTCAGGTAGGCACTAGCTTTGTGCGGTGCCAAGGTATTAGGGACAGAAGTAGATTAACTTTTTATGGGGTATGGTGCAATGGAGGGTAAGGAGCAGAGATTTTTATAATCGCTTATGGAGTTTCTTTTTTTTTTTTTGTCTGATAATAATTAACCTTCAATTAGCTGATGTCTAGGAGGTTCTCTCTCTTTTCAGCAGAGATTCAGGACCCCCCTTCTCCACTTCTTAATTGCTTCTGCCTAATAGCAGGGTATCCTCCCCAAATGGAACGTTCATCTGCACCCTATGGCTGATCCCCTTATACCTAGTATATACATATTGTTCCTATTTTAGGACCCCTTTTAATTGGCAATGGTAGCTTTATGCCTTAAGGATCAATAAAGGTTCTATTTTTTATTTTATTTTTTTTGGGGGGGGGGATCTAGGCTACTAAATCAATTTGATTTGTACTTATTCCTAGACATCCACTTCCAATTGGAGTGTATGTCTTGGATATTGTTCTTTTTCTTTTTCTAGACTTTGAAACAGTCTATTATGCAGAGGGCGGGTAGAGATGGGCAGGTTGGGCAATAATAATTGGAGTCCTTTCAGACTCCTTTCTTGTGGCAAACACGGCACTTTCTTTGGGGAGCTGTTTCACTGGGGTGGGTGGGATTCGGGAAGGGAAGTGTTTGCCACAAAGTCTTTGGAGATCTCCTGATTTCAAAGTGGGATTGGGGGGCTGTGTAAATAACATATGGGATAAAAGGCTTTGTATGAATTCTAGAAAAGGGCAGGGACCTCTTTTTTATAGAGGGCATAGGCATTGAAAATTGAAATCTGGCTCAAGTAGTTTGCAATTTTCTTGTACCAGGTCCTAGTTTTTTGGTTCACCAGATAGGGCTGTATGCATTGGTCAGCCAAGTCTACTCCCCTCATAAACATGTTTGTAGTTTACAATGCACTTTGGCTTTTCCAGATGCTCAGTGCTACCTCTGACAGATACTGGCACTCTACTTTCATCGTGCATTGTAGACAGCATGTATACATTCTTCCTATCTGTGAAGTGAAGGGCAAGCAACTCATCCTGGCGATTCTTCCTCACTGTGTTACAGGCTTTGGTTTAAAAGCAATATAAATTTTTAAATAATTCTATACTAGTATAGTAATTGTCAACTCATAGCCTGTATCCCTTATTTAACAAGGGAAGGATTAGATCCCAAACAAACAATCTTGCCACTTATACCCATAGAATCAGGGCATGGCTATCCTTCCCCTAGTAAATGTGAAACACCCATGTGTAGCCAGTAGAGGATTTGCATAATTTATTAAATTTTACGCTATATCGGGACCGCTTAGATGGTATGTATTGTTTAAATAGCAGTCGACCCTTGAATTTCATTAGGGATTTGTTAATTTAAATATTTTTGTTGGGGACATAATTTTCAGATAATTTGTCTGACAGGAGTTGGATAAAGGGCCGAATTTTATAGAACCTGTCAAACAGTGGGTCAAACAGGGGGACACAGTGAGTTATCATTAAAATGAAGGAATCACAGCAGTTGCAGATTGCAATCCCTCTGCATAACCTCAGGGAAAAGAGGGTTAATCAGCATGCAGTGCTTGCTCCAGTAGGACCTAATACTGGGCTTTTTAATTATACCCATCACTAGGGTTAAAGCCCAAAACCGCTTCATCTCTGCAACATCCGTGGGTCGCCATATATTCCTGCGACTATAATGGGACCCCGGATGTGCAGAGAGATACTGCATGGCAAACAAATTTGTTTGCTGATCCATGAGCTCAAATACGTTGTCCGACATAAAGAGATAAAAACTAATTGGCTCGCAGTTGTACACTGTTACAGTCTTTTAAAAGGTATTTTAACTTCCAAATAATATAAATTTTTAAACACTGAATTTCCGAGGATACTGGTTATATATGTCCTACCAAAATTACATAAGGACATACATAAACCTCCCGGAAGTCTCTGGGATAGGGTCTTTGTTATCATCCTTATCAAAATATGTGGACACCTTTTTACAGTCGCTTGTCAAGACATGCCCTTTTTTTTTTTTAAAAGACTCTGAGTCTTTTACAAGTTTTAAAGAATGTTAAATGGGAGGATGAATTTTTATTTGTTACATGTGATGTAACCAGCCTCTATACCTGCATCCAACATGATAGAGGATTGGAGGCAGTCAGGCATTTTTTGGAGACCTCTAAAATATATCATATGGACCAAATAGACTTAATTTTGGAGTTCATACAGTTCATTTTAACAAATAACTTTTTTTGATTTGAGGGGGAATTTTTATTTGCAGTATAGAGGGACCAGGTTCGCTCCCAGTTATGCTAATTTATTTATGGCCCATTGGGAGGAAACGTATGTTTTTTTTCTCAGCATGACTGGGTAGTGAACCTGGTCCTCTATAGAAGATATATTGATGACATTTTTTTTTTATTTTGAAAGGGAGTGAAGCCTCAGTTTTACAATTTATAACTCATCTTAATACTAACCAGTGGAACATAAAGTTAATCCATGAAGTAAGTGATAAGAAAATCAACTTTTTAGATCTCAATATTTATAAAAAAGGGCAATACTGTTGAAACATGTACTTTTTTTAAAAAAGGTCGACATGAAAAGGAAAGTTGCCATTTTCATCCCTGGTTGGATAATATTCCCAGGGGACAGTTTCTAAGACTTAGAATGAACTGTTCCCAAATGGAAAAATATAAACCTCAGGCTAATTTTCTTTAAAAAAAAAAAAAAGGTTTCTAGAAAAAGGTTATTAGGAAGAAGACTTAAATAGTACAGGGATGATCTACTAAAATATAACCAAAAGAAAGAGGAAAAGGAATCGGTAATTTCATTGATTTTTAATTTTAAAAAAAATCATTCCCAATTAAAACGTGTTCTCAATAGGAACTGGCATTTACTGAAACAAGACAAAGATATTGTACCATATATAGGGAATAAGCCTAGGGTTGTATTTAGAGGAGCACAAAACCTCAAACAAATTTTAACTTCTAGTTGCTGTTTTTTAAATTCTTTAATTTGCATGCTTGAGTGAACATAAGCATCTCTGGTGATTTGACAACGTTTCACAATTATGACATTTAGGTTTTTGCAAATTTTTTAGGTAAAGTATTAAACAGACACTATGTTTACGTCCAACAATTTTTCACCAGGGGTAAATAATGTGATTATACAAAACGTGATGAGTGACTAGTAAAAACTATGCAAGTAGGTTGTTCGGCTATCAGGTATGTCGTTATGAGATTAGCTAGCACAAGGCTATCTGAGCTGTTGCCTAGTCAGTGCTGCACAAGCTAGTTATCAAGATTCGGGGAGGGAGAACAAAGATTAATACATTTGAGATAGGGACATGTAAATAAATGAGTTGTGGATGAGCGGGTTAATACACATGCATTTTGGATTAGTAATGATACTAAAGTACATTTCCCTCCCTAAGCAACTGGCAATGCATATAAAAGACTGCTGACATAGGATAGCTGTTAGTCAAGACAGAGCACCAGAGAATAACAATGCAATTCTTATGTGTTAAACTCAACTGTGGCGAAGAGAGTCCTTATAGCTGCAGTCCCAGGTGCTACTATTTACCGCACTTCGGCATAGACTGTGTGGTCTATTCTTGCAATGTAACTACGTTTAGGCCTGTAGGGGCACAGTCTACCCCTGGGTCGGTCCGCCTCAGTCAGCCGATGCCGGCACGAAGGATTTGGCATGTGGGTTTTGGGACAGTGGCAAGGTGGCTTGATGGGGTTCTATCTCCCAGGTAGGCTCTCTGCCCGGTTCGGATCCCTGTGTGTACCTGCTCTAACTGCCGATTGTTTTCTCTCCTCCATCCGAGGGCATCTCTAGGGGCTTGGGGTGGGTCACCGCCACTTTTTTTATCGTCCGTTTGTAGAGCCATCCCCTGGTGCGGAGCTTGGTCCATAGGCTGGTGCAGAGCCGGTTGTAGAACTCCATCGTGCAGTCAGGTACTTTAACCGGGAGGCTTTTAGTCACGGGTTGTGCTTGTGGTGCCTTCTTGACAGCCTCGTTTTCCCGGCAGTGGTATTGCTTGATCATGACTTGCTTTGGGGGTATTCATCCCCCATGAGGACCGGGATATCCCTCGTAGGTCCATAGGAGGTTTAGCAGAACTCCGTACATTTCTTGCATATAAGCGGGTCCTGTGCTAGGTGATAGGCCGCCTCCACAAGACGTCAGGTTCCGCATCAGTTTGGGCCACGTGGCCGGGTCGTGTGATCGTGTGTCGTGGCGATACTTGTTTGGTACCATTTTAATCCTGGTGGTCCAGTATCTTACTCTTGGCACCGTGGGCTATTGGCTTGGTTAAATTTTTCAGGATTCTCGTTTTTGAGCCCTCAGGTGCTCGAGCTTACATGGAGCACATCCGGCCATCTTGGCTGTCAGGCCCCGCCCCCCCTTTAACTTCTAGTTTTATTGAAAAGACTGATAAGAATTTTATTAATAGTCAGAGTTTATTTAAAGGTTTTAACTATTGTGGAAATTGCATGGGATGTAGGACATCTGAAATAAAAGAAAAGAAAATGTTGTCCTTCCATTCATACACCAATTTAAAGGAGTATAGGATTAATAAATTAATCACATGCAAAACAAGAAATGTTGTATATGTGCTCGAATGCCCCTGTGGCCTACAGTATGTGTATGCTAGGTGTGTGGCCACTAGGGTGCAAGAGCACATATACAACATCAGAAGAGGTTTTAGAAATTATAGTGTTTCGTTACATTTCTTAGAATATCATAATAAAGATCCTAGGGGAATTAAATTTTATGGGATTCAGACTATTACTAGACATTGGGGAGGGGGTGACATTAATTCAACCCTCAGTAAATGTGAAATGGTTTGGATTTTTAATTTAGATACTTTATCCCCCAACGGGTTGAACATGGATTTTGAAATGGAAACAAAGGACACCAAATTGAAACGCCGGCTGGGTATAAAAACCAGGAAACGAAGAGGAAAGACATGAACTTTGAGAAAGACCGGAAGGGTCGAAACGCATCAGTGCTGCTTATTTGGACTATCGATTTTTTTTCTTGTATTTACTTTATATCCCTGTATTATTACTCTTCATTTTATTAAAGTTTTTTAATACCCCCACTCCATATCTGCGTTATTATCCTGCTGATTCCTGGCACCAGCAGTAGTATCCTAAGGAGTGGAGTAGAGAAGAAAATACCAAAGGGATTTTGAAAAGCATGGAAAGTCAGAGCCTACTATATTTATCTCTGCAAAGTGTGAGTGAGAAATTAACACCTATTCTTAAATTTGTACATACACAGTATTATGTTATGTATTGTCTTTTCACTGTTTGTATTAATTTAATATGTATTTTTAGAGTGGTTTTTAAACACTGGGGAAGTCACACTTATTTATATTTCTAGCGCCACTTTGAACACTTTGTGTTACTTGCACTTTGTTGTGTGAAGGTACTTTTGTACTGTTACAGTGATGCCAGGTGTAACAGTGAACGGGGGTATTTCTGGGGCCATCATGTTTGGGGGAACCCAGTCTCTGTCTGGCATTGGTTCATTCTGAGCGTCCTCTTCTGGGTGGTGGTGGGGCAACAACCCTTGTCACTACTACTGCCTGCCAGAATGGCATACGCCTCCTCTGCTGAATAGCAACGTGCCATTCTAGGGGACAATTAACTAATAAAAACTAAGGGGGTCATTATCTATCTACCAGCCTAACACCCACTACCCACCCTCAAAAACCCACAAAAAATAAAATAAATGTACTCACCACAGTTTAGTCAGCTGTGATCAGTACTGAAAGGGTTTATTTTTTTTATTTTATTTTTGTATAAAAATAACCCTAAAAAAATGTCAGTCTGATCAGAGAGCACTGATACTGTACTGTACATCAGATATACTGTACAGTACAGTGATCACAGTAGCAGGGAAGGGGTTAAGGGAGATTTGGGTTGCTGCAACTGACACAAAGGGTCAAATTTTGTTTTTAGGTTTTTTTTAACCCCTAAAAATAATAATAATATAGTACAACAGTAATAAAAGCCCTAATCAGGCTGATCACAGTGTTAATGTTGTGATCAGCACTGAAAGGATTAAAAAAAAAAGCTGCTACACACACAGTCTCTCTGCCTCTCTCTCTCAGATCGAAGTGAGGTAAGGAGAGGGGCAGAGACAAAATTTCAGCCAGTGATTTGAAATCACTGGCTGACACATTGTAACAGTGACAGTGGCTGTCACTGTGATCACATGCTTCAGATCGCGGTCACTGGCCACAGGGGCCCCAGGGGGACTGCCCCCAGACTGCGATCTGCAGGGGGTTCTGCACGGGGGGGAGTCTACAGTGTGAATGGCGGCGGCCACGTGTGTCAGCCAATTCATGAATTGGCTAACACACAGTAACACTGATTGCAGTGACTAGCTGTCACTGCGATCAGATGTTGCAGAAAGCGGTTGCCAGGCAGATCCCCTAACCACGATCTGCAATGGGCGAATGGCGGTCAGCCACGTGGGCAGCAAGAACGGCAAGGACGTTCTATGCCATCCACCGGCGTTTAGAGCAAGCCCCTTAAGGATGGCATAGAACGCCCGCCGTCCTTAAGGGGTTTAAATGTCTGCCTTCTCCTGGTCTTCATCAACTAACACCTCCATCCCAGTTTTAAATATACCTACACTGTAATTTTCTTGTTTTGTGTTTTAGAATGTACAGTTGCAAGAAAAAGATAGATTTCTGCACAAATTGGTCATAAAATGTGATCTGATCATCATCTAAGTCACAACAATAGACAATCACAGTCTGCTAATAACACACAAATAATGAAATGTTGCCATGTTTTTATTGAACACACCATGTAAACATTCACAGTGCAGGTGGAAAAAGTATGTGAACCACTAGACTAATGACATCTCCAAGAGCTAATTGGAGTGAGATTACAGCCAACTGGAGTCCAATCAATGAGATGAGATTGGAGGTGTTGGTTACAGCTGCCCTGCCCTATAAAAAACACACACCAGCTCTGGGTTTGCTTTTCACAAGAAGCATTGCCTGATGTGAATGATGCCTCTCACAAAAGAGCTCTCAGAAGACCTACGATTAAGAATTGTTGACTTGCATAAAGCTTGGAAAGGGTTATAAAAGTATCTCCAAAAGCCTTGCTGTTCATCAGTCCACAGTAAGACAGATTGTCTATAAATGGAGAAAGTTCAGCACTGCTGCTACTCTCCCTAGGAGTGGCCGTCCTGTAAAGATGACTGCAAGAGCACAGCGCAGACTGCTCAATGAAGTGAAGAAGAATCCTAGAGTGTCAGCTAAAGACTTACAAAAGTCACTGGCAAATGCTAACATACCTGTTAGCGAATCTACAATACGTAAAACACTAAACAAGAATGAATTTCATGGGAAGATACGCCAGAGGAAGCCACTGCTGTCCAAACAAAACATTGCTGCACGTTTACAGTTTGCACAAGAGCACCTGGATGTTCCACAGCAGCACTGGCAAAATATTCTGTGGACAGATGAAACCAAAGTTGAGTTGTTTGGAAGAAACACACAACACTATGTGTGGCGAAAAAAAGGCACAGCACACCAACATCAAAACCTTATCCCAACTGTGAAGTATGGTGGTGGGTGCATCATGGTTTGGGGCTGCTTTGCTGCATCCGGGCCTGGACAGATTGCTATCATCAAAGGAAAAATTAATTCCCAAGTTTATCAAGACATTTTGCAGGAGAACTTAAGGCCATCTGTCTACCAGCTTAATCTCAACAGATGATAGGTGTTGCAACAGGACAATGACCCAAAGCATAGAAGTAAATCAACAAAAGAATGCCTTAAACAGAAGAAAATACGCCTTCTGAAGTTGCCCAGTCAGAGTCCAGACCTCAACCCGATTGAGATGCTGTGGCATTACCTCAAGAAAGCGATTCACACCAGACATCCCAAGAATATTGCAGAACTGAAACAGTTCTGTAAAGAGGAATGGTCAAGAATTACTCCTGACTGTTGTGCACGTCTGATCTGCAACTACAGGAAACGTTTGGTTGAAGTTATTGCTGCCAAAGGAGGTTCAACCAGTTATTAAATCCAAGGGTTCACATACTTTTTCCACCTGCACTGTGAATGTTTACATGGTGTGTTCAATAAAAACATGGCAACATTTCATTCTTTGTGTGTTATTAGTTTAAGCAGACTGTGATTGTCTATTGTTGTGACTTAGATGATGATCAGATCACATTTTATGACCAATTGGTGCAGAAATCCATATCATTCCAAAGGATTCACATACTTTTTCTTGCAACTGTATGTACTTAAAACATGTTGTGGGTTTGTTTTTGCTCTCTTTTGCTATTACTTACTCATTTTGTAGTTAAGTGAACCTAATTGTCTTTTTGCATGCATTATTGCCTTCCATCCGATGTACAGGGTTTAAATGCCCTTTTCTTATATTTAATCTCTTGATTTACTTTTCCACTTTGCCAAACTGGTTTAAAGTGGTTCTTTTATATTTATTACCCAATGGTAGGTAATGAAACATACTTTTCTTTTTTTTTCTTCTTCAGACTTTGACAGAAATGCACAAATAATGCAGCTGTGGCAATGGTTTTCAGGTGACTGCCATTGTACTGGTGTCAAGCAAACTGTTTTGCTTTTGACATTTACTTGTGTCGTTGCACCATAAACACACACCACAGTAGTGGTTTATTTTACTTATTTACTTTTTTTTATTTCTTTCTTCATGTTTTACATTATATTATAAGACAAGCTAAGAAAACATGTACTCTATAATGCCCATGTCACACAGGTATAAACTTACATTGAGCATAACATTAAGTAGCTTCATGTGGAAATACCAAAGGTAAGTCTACCTATCCTCATACATCATATTCCTCATACATAATATTCAAACCATATAGTGCAAAAATAATAAATATTAGGTAAGTTAAATAGATCTGTGTTTTAACAATAATAATAATTCATTATTTGAAAAGGGAAGAGATGTGGAGTGACGGAGGGGTTATACTAACCTAATATAAATGCTCAGGCAGTTTCGCAAAGGTTAAGTAAAAGTTTAGGCCAATCTCTCCAGATCTTTTGATATTTAAATGCTTTTCTTCTTATAGACATTTACCTTTCTAATATTTGTTTGAAGATATTCAAATTTATACTCAGTGATTTTTTTCTCTAAAAAGTGCATGTCAGTCAATATATTGTATAGCTGTCCTTATATCATTGAAATTGTCCTTTTATATGTTTTAGTATACCCCATGTGCATGTGCCTTTTTGAGTTTATTTCAAACGACACTATATTGTGATCACTATTCCAACCAATAATTAATTTCCCTTATTCTGCCCCAAGTAGATATCTACCTATAATCCTGCCATATTTTCCTTATCACATTCCACTTGCTTAAGATTTGGCTTTAACTCATTGTTGACATGCAAACATAATGAGTAACCTTTTAAGTTAGCTGACCTTTCTGTGTACAATGGGTTATTTTAGGGAGAGAAAGTGGCTGATTTTCAACATCCCCAGAAACCACTTGCTTTGGCGGTTAAGCTCCTCCCCTCACCTTAGAGCTATTTTATGTAAAACGCAGATTATACATTATTACATATGCACATTTTGAAAGCATTAACAAATAAAATGGTGATGTGGCTAGCCTAATAGAGACAAATCTTAAACTCTATCTAAGTCATAGAATAAAATTTACACTATGAAGGATACATGAAGGAGCTGTGGTGGTTAAATATATCTATTTAGTAAGGAACAGGGAAAGGAACATTACCCAATGAGTAATTTTCTACTACATGCTACATATTTTAATGAGATATTAAAGGGACACTATAGTCACCAGAACAACTACAGCTTAATGAATTTGTTCTGGTGAGTAGAATCATTACCTTCAGGCTTTTAAAGGGACACTATAGTTACCAGAACAAATACAGCTTAATGAATTTGTTCTGGTGTGTAGAATCATTACCTTCAGGCTTTTTGCTGTAAACACTGTCTTTTCAGAGAAAATGCAGTGCTTACATTACAGCCTAGTGATAACCTCACTGGCCACTCCTCAGATGGCTGTTAGAGATCCTTCATGGGTCATGGCTGCCTAAAATGCATCCAAACATTCAGTATTGCCTCCCTCTGTATGCAGACACTGAACTTTCCTCATAGAGATTCATTGATTCAATTCATCTCTATGAGGAGATGCTGATTGGCCATGACTGTGTTTGAATCATGCTGGCTCTGCCTCTTTGTCAGGCTCAGCCTATCCAATGGGGAAGCATTGTGATTGGATCAGGCTACCACTTCTGATTATGTCAGCAAACTGATTTTTTTTTTTTTTTTGAGGCAAACAGCATGCATGGTTACAGCTTCTGGCTTGACTACAGTATGATTTTGCTATATTTATGGAGGCATGAGGGGCTAGATGGTGATTTTAACACTATAGGGTCAGGAATACATGTTTGTGTTCCTGACCCTATAGTGATCCTTTAAAAAAAAAAAAGAAAAGTTGGGGTATTCCAATTTATTTAGCCTGTTATTTTGGGTAATATATATATACTTTTCTAGCATTGTGTAAACTTATTTTATTTTAGCACTACATTACAATGAGTAACAATTATCCCATAAAGCTTCACTGATTCTCTGCAGAAGGACTATGTGGTGGAACGTTTCCTTTTGTTAATTTTCTTTTTCATACGTTTAGGAGTGTTATGTTACCTGAACACATTGTATTCGACTCCCGAACAAGGACAACCCCTGTACCTCATTAGAACATTCACGCCAGCAAATCAAGTGCGAAACTGCAAGGGAAGTAATTAATGAATGTTTCCCCTGGGTGGCTGCAATTTCGTGTAACGAAATACCGAGAATGGCAGCCTTT
Organism: Pelobates cultripes; assembly: GCA_933207985.1. Taxonomy (NCBI): domain Eukaryota; kingdom Metazoa; phylum Chordata; class Amphibia; order Anura; family Pelobatidae; genus Pelobates; species Pelobates cultripes. Next base: position 74,483,051 of record OW240918.1, on the reverse strand, counting down.
TTGTCTCCAAAACGTGGGCAGCGGTACTTGGTCATCGATTGCCTGGAACCCTTTTCGGCCAGGCACTCGCATGAACCCCGGTAAAGATTATACCGCTGCCCATCCACTTCCCAACCAACTATGCGAACAATTTTTGGGAGATGGTAACTACTAACTAGAGGGAGCATTCACTCCCTGAAATCAGGAGAATCCCTTGTATGGTGTTCGCAGAGGAAACCCCAAACTGAGAGTGACTGAGAGGGCATCTATTTCCCTGGAACTATTTTGGGCCATCACCTTGTGGCCGGCTGGTCAAAATTTTACATCATTGGCAATCCGATTCTGCCAAATGGATCTGGGTGATATTTGGCCAATTTGGACACTCAGACCAAAGCTATCTGGGGATATAACTCTTGTGGGGTTCCTGGTTATAATGGGGGTACTTTTGGGGGATTGTATATATTTTCCTGTAACTGAAAGATAATTGAGTTATAGTTTTCTCACTCAATGATTTTTCAGACAGAGGCTCTTGGGAGTAAAAAAACTGTAATTTTGTATTGGAGACCCATGCTAGGGGTTAGTGCATAAAAGCAGTGTTTGGCCAAATAAACACCAGTTAACTCCCATAATTATGTCTTGTCTAGTTACTGTGGGAATGGATTCTATGCTTGAGTATTTAATGATTCCAGTCTGGCTGAGAGGAGGAATTAGCGGAGGTAACCAGTCAGGTTACCAGGGGTCTGCTACAGGCTAAAACTGGAAGCATGTTAGTAGCACATATGGTACATAGGGATAAAAAAAAAAAAAGTTCAGGCACACTGCAGCTACACAATTAAACAGTTTCACCAAGACTTTTTATTCAGTAGATAAAAGCATCTTACATAGAAGATGAGTTTGCTAAAGATTTTTTATTTTGCACACATACATCTGCAAGTATAGTTTATTTTTTTTTATTGTGAATTGTCATATGGTAAATAGACACAAGTTTAAAATTAAGAAATGTTGTATACCTGCCTTAGAAAATGTTGCATTTTCCAAAGATAGGGAATCCATTAAACCATGTTAAAAAAAAAGACCAAAAATATATCATTTAGGATATGATTTTTTTTTATGTTTTCTTCCCACATGAGCTTAATCATATCACAAGCAAATAGATATGTTCCTGAGTTAGAAAGAGTAAAGTTTAACCCCTTAACGTCGTTACGGCATCCCGCATTAAATAGACTTTAAAGCCGTTGCGGCGACATAGAACTCCGTAACGGCTTGCAGCCCCAGGAGGTCCGCGGTACTTTCCTTCACTGCGATCCTCTAAGGGAGAACTGCCTGACAGCCCAGGCAGACCTCCCATGGCAAATCAGGCCCCCAGGGGCCATGTGATCGCTCTCAAAGAGCGATCACATAGCCCCCTATAGCTGGCTGTGGATCTGCGAGCAGGGTGACTGTCTGAAATGTCAGACAGTCCCGCTGCTGGTGGGGAGTGATAAAAAAAAAATATTAAACATGTTTAAAATTAAAATAGAAATGTATATATATATATATATACATATATATATAATATATGTATATCTATTATATATATAATATATATACATATTATATATATGTAACGTCATACAAAATGTATTTTAATATTAATATAAGTATATATATTAGTATTAAAATACACTTAGAATGACGTTACATATATATATATATGTATATATATTACATATATATATATATATATATATATATATATAATAGATATATACATATTATATATTATATATATGTATTATATATATATATAAACATATAATTACAATAATAAATAAAATTATAAAATAAATAAATAGAATATTGAAACAAAATTTAATATAAATTATATATTCATATGTAATTTCATTCTAACTGTATTTGGTTAGTAATATATATATATATATATATATATATATATATATATATATATATATATATATATATATATATATATATATATATGTAACAAAATACACTTAGAATGACATTCTATATCTATCTATATATAAAATACAAATAACCGCAAATATATATATATATATATAGATAAATACATATAATTACATAAAAGATTACATTAGTATACACATAGAATTTAAATACCTATAAATGCATATATATTAAAATTCTACGTGTATATTTAAGTAATCTTTTAACATAATTATGTGATTTGATTAATTAAAATTTGATTGACATGCCTGACAACACAGGGAGAAAGTGCAGAGAATTTATTTCGCAAGCACTATATTTGACCCTGTAACTCTCCAAGACACCATAAAACCTGTACATAGGGGGTACTGTTTTACTCGGGAGACTTCGCTGAACTCAAATATTAGTGTTTCAAACTGGTAAATTGTATTACGATGATATTTTAAGTAAAAGTGACCTTTTTTGCACTGTACTGTTGTACTTGTGAGACATCGCTGATTACAAATATGTGCATTTTTTTTGCAGTAGAATCTATCAGTATGCTAAAATGTCAGACGGAAATACAAATTAAAAAAAAAATAATCTTATTTTCTCTCATTTTTTTTAATTTTATTCATAATAAATTATGTTCCATATATGAATAGTTAATGATAAATTAAAGCCCTGTTTCTCCTGAACAAAATTATATATAATAAGTGTGGGTGCACTTAATGTGACAGCGGTAAATTACGGTTGAACAGACATATTGCGCAAATTCCAGTTTTTGTTTACATTTTGTTTTGATCAGAACGTGCACTATTGACTCCGTCCTGAAGGGGTTAACCATGTTTAAAATAAAAGAAATATATATATATATATATATATATATATATATATATATATATACACACATACATACATACATATATATATATATATAGTGGAAAATATATTCATACTTACCGTAATTTTCTTTTCTTGGCTTTTATTCATGGCATCATATACACATGGGTTAGCTCCACCCCTTAGAGTCGATAGGACAGGAGGCACACCAAGGTTTTAAAAGGAGGCTCCATCCCTAAGGTCCTCAGTCAGTTTACAAGCTCTACAGTACTTAAATAGAGACATTAATGGGTGGGCAGTATATGCTGCCATGAATTACAGCCAGGAAAAGAAAAATACGGTAAGTATGAATGAATTTTCACTTTCCTGGCTAATCATGGCAGCATACAGGGGCGTACCTAGAGCATTTGGCACCCGGGGCGGATCCTGTGCTTGGCACCCCCCCCCTTCCCCCACCCCCCCAAAAAAAAAAACCTGTAAAAAATTTTAAAGGTTCTCTTTTTTTTTTAAAACAATTTGTAAACTTTGCAAAACCGCTGTCAGCCCCTCCTACAAAACCCTTGTCCTGTCCTGCCCCTCCTACAAAACCTCTGTCCTGTCCCTTCTACAAATCCTGTACTGCCTCGTCTACAAAACCCCCACAACCCCCTTCCACAAATCCCCTGCTTATCCCTCCTTATAAAGACTCCTGTCCCAATACAAAACCCCCGCCCCCTTCTACAAAATCCCTGCAGCCCCACACACACATTTACAGGCAGACAGTCACACACTCAGTTACAGACAGTCACACACTCAGTTACAGGCAGACAGTCACATACAGTCACAGGCAGACAGTCACATACAGTCACAGGCAGACAGTCACACATACACATTTCCTCCGTGCGGCCAGTTTATCAGCTGTTTGCTTGTGTGAGCTGTACTGGCCGCACGGCACCCTAACTACCATGGGACACTGTGCAGCCACAGCTCACACAGCCCCCTCCAGCCAGGGCTGGTGCAAGGATTTTTGCCGCCCTAGGCAAAAGTAAAGTTTGCCGCTCCCCCCCATGTGACATCACAATGCCCCACCCATATGATTTGCCATGTTAACTAGCGCCAGTGCTGCAGTGCCGCCGTGTTTACATTAAAAGGCCTGCAGGGACAGGCTATAGACACTAGAACCACTACATTAAGCTGAAGTGGTTCTGGGGACTATAGTGTTTCTTTAATGTGAGGTAAATTAGAGCTTAGTGCCACGAATAATATACTAGATTGCCTACTTACAACCAGATGGGGATGATGATGGGCTCTAGCTGCAGTCTGGCTCCACTGGTGTGGTGCAGAACAGGCTCTCTGGAGGCGGTTTGTAACTGTGGTCACAAAAATCAATGTTCTGGGAGAACGGGAAGCAGCTCCATTTTTTGGGGGTCCTTTACACAGCTCAAGGTCTGGGTCCCAGGGTCCACCTTCATGTTCCACCAATGAGTTTGTTCACAGGGGGTGGAGTGTGTGGGGATGTCCTGATATGTGTGTAAGGAATGCATTGTGTGAAATTGTGTTTGTATGTGTAAGGGCTGCAAGGTGTGTTTCTGTGTATGTATGGGATGCATTGAATGTGTGTAAGGGGTGCATTGAGTGTGTGTAATGAATGCATTGTGTGTTTCTGTGTGTGTAAGGGATGCATTGTGTGTAACGGTTGCATTGCTTGTGTATGTGTGTCTGTGTGTGTAATGCATTGTGTGTTTTTCTGTGTGCAAGGGGTGCATTGTGTGTATGTGATGAATGTCAATCTCTCCTCCCGCTCCAATTTCCTTCTCCTCCTCCCAATTTCTCTTTCCCCCCTCCTAATTTCTCTTTCCCCCCTCCTAATATCTCTTCCCCCCTCCTAATTTCAATTTCTCTTCCCCCTCCTAATATCTCTCCCTCCTCCTAATATCTCTCCCCCCTCCTAATTTCTCTTCCCCCCTCTCTCCTTTCTCACCCCCCCTCTCCTTTCTCTCTCCCTCCCCCCTCCTTTCTCTTTCTCCTCCTTTCTCTTTCACCTCCTTTCTCTTTCACCCTCCTTTCTCCTCTTTCTCACCCCCCTCCTTTCTCACCCTCCCTCTCCTCACCTCCTCTCCCCTTTCTCCTTTTTCACCCCCTCCTCTCTGCCCTTTTTCCTCTTTCACCCCCCTCTCCTCTTTCACACCTCATCCCCTTTCTCACCTCTCTCTCTTCCTCCTCTTTTCACCCCTCTTTCACCCCCCTCTCCTTTCTCACCCCCCTCCCCACTACCTTTGCTGTAGCGTGGCCGAGCCCTGTATAGTCCACGGGTACAGAGAGCAGCTGTCTCCTGTACCCGGACGGACTAACAGGAAGTGAACACTCAGTGTGCACTTCCTGTTAGTCCGGCCGGGTACAGGAGACAGCTGCTCCCTGTACCCGTCGGACCATGCTGCCGGGCTCGGCCACGCTACAGCAAAGGAAGCTGACAGGAGGGAGCACTGAGCGCTGAGCGCTGAACGCTTCCCTCCTGTCAGCCTCTCCTCAGGTTGCACCCAGGCGGTGCGGTCCGCCCTCATGGACGCACCGCCCAGGCAAAGCTGCAGCCGCCTGAGGCTCTTTACAGAGCGCTCGGGCGGCTGCAGCATGGGGGGGGGGGGCGGCGGGGCTGGTCATGGCACCCCCCACCCTGGTGGCACCCGAGGGGACCGCCCCCTCCACCCCCCCTTAGTACGCCACTGCAGCATATACACATGAGAAATACCCAAACTTACAAAGGGAGGGCCAGAAACATAAATAATAGCCAATCAAACAATCAGACCAATTCAACATAGATGGAAGAATGAACTGAGTTAAGTACTTGAGTACCAAATTGTGCATCATAGTGTCATGTTTTTTTCTTTAACAAATGCCAAACAAAAAAATAAGAACCACTCACTTTTTATTTTGAGGCAGTTTCAGCACGGCAAACTGATGTGGCAGCAAAGCAGAGAGATAAACTGACAGTCCTTGAAAATAGAAGTTTAGGTGATGTGTAAAGGGTTAGTCCATAAGCAATGTCCTTTATCCAGTCCGGTTTTGATAACAGTTGCAATAAGTAAGTTAGAGGGGAGTAATCCAGAGGCAGTGTTAAAGTCCAGTCCGGGGTCGTTCAATAGGAGATCAAGCAGTATTGAAGGAAATTCCAAAAGCAAATTCCAAAAGGCCACTCCGAATTAGTTAACCAGGTAATCAAAGATATAGGGGTATGAAGAGGAGATTCAGAAGGGGTCCGGTGATGGAACACGCAGTCTCTCTAGGAGTGATTCAAATGATTAGGAAGGAAGTTGATGCAATCAGTCAGATTAACACATTCATTGTGCCCTGACATATTGGAGATTGAAGTTTAAATAACCAAGGGGTGTGTACTTTCATGCCGTCTTAAAGGGCCAGTAATAAACAAATAAAATTCCTGACACAAGAGGTTCAAATGCTAGCTTACAAAAAGTGTCAGCAGAAACCATTGCCATGGAAACCCACGATGCTGCAACAGCATGAGAGGAGAGTGCCCTGATACCCTCCAGCACAGGTAGAGAACGGACGTGACATCCAAATTGTGCCTCATTACTAGCTTCAATGTCCAATATGTAATGCAGGACAAACTAGTTCAAAGAGGTCCAAATGCCAACTTTACAAAGTTTCAGCAGATACCATTGCCATGGAAGCCCATGAGATACTGCAACAGCACTAGTGGAGAATGCCCTGAAATCCTTTGGTACAGGTAGAGAATGGCATTGAAGGGCTCTCACTTTAGGCAGGATCTCTGGCGCTACATGCAAGACAACCATAACCTGTTGAAGTTCAGTGAATGGGGGTACACAGGATCAAGCCTGGAGTTCACACATTCACCCTGCTGAGGTACCAGCCACCACCAACAGCAACGTCTGTGCTAACATCATGGAAGCTGCTAGAGATTCAAATGATGGTTTAGTCAGAGCCCGTGAGACGAGTGGCACGTCACATATTGGCTTCAACACCCTCAGTGGAGGCTTGAGTTCAATTGTTGCATACATTAAGCAAAGCACCAGGGGCATCAACACTCAATGGGTACCCCTCAGTACAGGTAGAGAATGACATAGATCTTCAGGTGCCAAATGCAAGACGACCACATCTGATGAAAATTAGTGAAAGGGGGTTCAAAGGATCAAACCTGGAGTTCACTCCTTCTCCTTGCTGTGGTACCAGCCACCAGCACTTTCTGTGCTACCACCATGGAAGCTCGTTCTAGAGGTTCGAATAATGGTTTAGTCAGGGCCCGTGAGACCAGTGGTATGTCACATATTGGCTTCGCCACACTCAGTGGAGGCTTGATTTCAATCAATGCCTATATGAAGCAAAGTGCAGCTAAGTGCTACTCTAGAGTGTTATAACACAGAACCTTTCAAGGCCTGAATGAGGAGTAATTCAAACAGACAAAAACCTGTTAAGCTTTGTAAAGTATGTACAGGATTGTAAGAGGATCTCAATGACCGTCTCAGGGATGCCTATACCAATATGAACTCCCGCATCAACACCAGAACTTGAGGATCTTGGTGTGTCAAGGGGCCTTGTAATAGGTCTGGACTAACTGGAATTTCCCTTGGAGGTTCCACAATCATCTCATTCATCATAGGAATTAGAGTCAACACGGTCTTCCACTGTCACCTTTTGCATTACCTTTCTAGGAAAGTCGAAAACAGGAAAATATGTACATCAGACTAAAATTCCAAATTTGAGTCAGTGTATCCTGAACCTGAGCATTCTTGTCCTATCATGTAGAAAATACTTCTGGACCTGGTAGTTCCAAGAAATGGCCATCAGATCTATGTAGGGTATCAGACAAATCTGTGTCAACCCCGAGGATACGTCGGGACATGGTTGCTGTGGCAAAACTAGCCACCAGAGACTATTAATGTATAAGTATGTTTGTATACTTGCTAAGCCATAAAGATCAGTGCAGGATTCTATTTATATTTCAGGCGAATGAAGGCATTCGTATGCTGGTGGTAGGAAAACCCCAGCATTCATACTGTAGTTTCACGAACAGTGGGTTTAAACACTGTTCGTGAAACGAATAACATACCGAATGCACGACCACACACAGGGGGTCGTGTGGCGCCCATTAACCGATTGCAACATTGTTGCAATCGGTAATTAAGTTTGTTTCTAGGTGGCCGTCGTTCGACTACTGACCACGCGGCGGTCGGCCATCTTGATTCTTTTGTTAACCCAGCGGTGTTTTACCGTCGAGCGTCTGGAACTAAAAACGGCTACTCGACGGCGCGAACACCGCTGGATTTCAAGGCCGTTCGGGAACCCCCGGCCGTTCGGTAGTTTGTTCCCCTTATCCTAATCGGTATTTTAAACCTATGTTAGAAATAATGTGTATTTCGTGCGGCGTTCGGTTAGTTAGACTGGGAGCTGAGCGGTATTCTCACGAACTATGCGCTCAGCCTCCAGCTATCTACCTAACGTCCATTCGTGTAAAACAAGTGAATATTAGTAAAGTTATACTTTTTAATATAAAATTTAAATTCTGCTGCACGGAGGGATAATCCCATTAATGGTATATTCCAGTGGGAGTATCCCTCTCGTCCAGCAGTGCATGATGGGAAAAATTTATGTGTTGGTCAGTTCCCCATGTAGTCCCCTACTGTACAACCCCTGAAATGTCAGTAGGGAAACCCCTTGCATGGGGAATCCCATAAATACAGTGACCTGAAAATAAAACCTCAGTTGGCCTCCAAGCTATGTGTCGTCTATTTCCTGAATTTTACCTGCTTTGTGCCTGCTTGATTCGGTCTACCAGTGGAGATACCATGGATAATACTACTTCACCATCACTCCGGAGGCGTACCGACTCCAATTCCAGAACCTGAAAAAACAGGAGAAGGACTCTCACGCTGTATTTGCACATCGCCTACAAAGAGCAGCCACCGGGTGGATTGAGGCAGCGCAAGCAACCACTAAGCAGGATGTCATGCAGCTACTGCTATTGGAACAATTCTACCGGAGATTATCTACCGAGATGCAGAACTGGGTAAGGAACCGTAAACCCTGTAATTTACAAGATGCCGCTAAACTCGCGAATGAGCACCAAGACACTAGGCGAGAACAGCGGCCCCTACCTAAAGTATTTCCCCAGACAAGCACCTATCGGCCTGCCGTGGTGGACCCCCCACGATCAGGGGGAGCATACAATCCGTACCAACCCCGATACAACAACCGAGCACACATCCAATGCCATACCTGCAACCAACTAGGACATGTACAAAGAGATTGTCCCCGAAACCGGGCACGACCCTCAGGGCCCAACCAAGGACCACCACTTGGGCCTAGAGCAGCAGTACACTGTTATCAGACCGGAGCCTTTGCACAGCCATCCACCACCACCCAGATGGAAGAACCGTTAGGCATGCTCCACGAAGTTAACCCAGTGCAAGAGGCGTCAGACAACCGCCAAAGCCATATAGAAGGACTGAGGGGTCCATATGGAAGGACTGAGGGATTCCGGGGCCACCATAACGTTGGTCCGAAACCATCTGGTTCCAAAAGAACAACTCACGGGGAATTGCATAGCGGTATGGGTGGCAGGGGGAGCCATTTACAAAGTTCCCACTGCCAAAATACATTTGAATTGGGGAGCGGGGGCAGGGCAAGTGGAGGTGGGGATGATGCAAGACTTGCCAGCGGATGTTATTTTGGGAAATGACTTGGGGGTGTACACTCCATTTTTATTCCACGACCTACCACGCAGGAGGCTTACCAAGTCGTCACCCGACAACAGGCTCGCACCACGGCACCACCCACCGACTCTGAGGCTCAGGTAAGCAATGACAACCCCAATCACCCTACCCTACCTTGGGATGCCCCTTTAGAATTTGGTAGCGAGGTCGCTCTAGATCCTTCCCTGCAGGTTTATAAAGACCGAATAGACAAGAATCAGGCAGGCCTAGAAGGAGAAAAATACGCTTGGGATAAAGGGCTATTATACCGGTATGCCGAGAAGATAGTGGCCGGATCGGTTCCCATTCCCATAAAACAGTTAATTGTGCCTCGGAAATACAGGCAAGAGTTAATGCGCATAGCACACGACATACCATTGTCAGGGCATTTAGGAATCAGCCGAACCAAACATCGGCTGACTCAAAATTTCTTCTGGCCAGGTATCTCACAAGATATTACACAATATTGCAATACCTGTGATACCTGCCAGAGTGTCTGAAAAAGGGGAGACAGATATAAAGCTAAACTACACTCCCTACCCATAATAGAAGAACCCTTTAGTAGAGTAGCGGTGGACATAATAGGACTGCTGAAAAAACCCTTTCCCTCCGGCAAGAAGTACATCTTGACCGTAGTGGACTACGCCACCAGATACCCCGAAGCAGTGGCCCTAACTAATCTACATGCCGAGACAGTGGTGGAATACGCGTGCACCTATCTGGACGACATAGCAATTTTCAGCTTTTCCTGGACCGACCACCTGAGCCATGTAGGAGCAGTCTTAGACCGTATTAGGGAGGCAGGGCTAACCCTTAAACCCAGTAAGTGCCATACAGGGATGGCCGAGGTCCAATATCTATGACAACGAGTAGGAAGTGGCCACCAGAAAACTGAACCGGCCAAAATAGAGGCGGTAGCCAAAGGCCAACCCCCCGCACCAAAACCCAGGTTTTAGCATTTCTAGGTACCCCAGGGTATTATCGAAAATTTGTGCCTGATTACAGTGCCCTGGCCAAACTCCTCACAGATTTGACATGCAAGAATCTCCCCAAGTTAGTAGTATGGGCCCCAGAGTGTGAAATGGCATTCCAACAACTTAAAACCGCTCTTGTTAACGCACCTATACTCGCTGCTCCTGATCCAACTAAACGCTTTCTCGTCCACACAGACGCTTTTATGTTTGGATTGGGAGCAGTACTGAGCCAAGTCGGAGCGGATGGCGGCGAGCACCCCGTGGCTTACTTAAGCAGAAAACTTTTACCTCGAGAAGTAAGCTACGCCACCATTGAAAAAGAATGCCTTGCCATGGTGTGGGCCCTCAAGAAACTACAACCATATTTATACGGACAACCATTTGTGTTACTCACAGATCACAACCTGTTGGTCTGGCTGAACTGGGTATCAGGGGACAATGCCAGGCTGTTGCGCTGGAGTTTGGCGCTGCAGCCTTTTGACTTTACGATCCAGTACCACCCGGGAAAACTAAATGGCAACGCCGATGGGTTATCCAGACAAACTGAACTTGAAAAGTGGTCTGTGAGTACATCCCCAAGCCGATCCTTACAGCGTAGTTTGAAACATTCTTATTTTTTGGGTGCTAATCTGCTAAATAGTACATTTCAGGAGTGCTCTTCATATCTGAGAGTCAAATAGAAGCGTCAAATAGTGCGCTTTCAGCGCAGTTGTAAAAATTCTAATTGTTTTGCTGCTAAACTGCTAAACAGTACATATTGGGTGTGCTCTTCATATCTGAGAGTCAAATAGAAGCGTCAAGTAGTGCACTTACAGCGCAGTTGTAAAAATTCTAATTGTTTTGCTGCTAAACTGCTAAATAGTACATATTGGGAGTGCTCTTCATACCTGAGTGTCAAATAGAAGCGTCAAATAGTGCGGTTACAGTGCAGTTGTAAAAATTCTAATTGTTTTGCTGCTAAACTGCTAAATAGTACATATTGGGCATGCTCTTTATATCTGAGAGTCAAATAGAAGTGTCAAATAGTGCCCTCACAGCACAGTTGTAAAAATTCTAATTGTTTTGCTGCTAAACTGCTAAATAGTAAATTTGGGGCCGTGCTCTTAATATCTGAGAATCAAATATAACTGGCAAATAGTGCTGTGACATAGCATTTTTAAACATTCAACTTTTTTGGCTGCTGAATAGTACATTTGCGGCCTGCGGTGCACTTCATATGTGAGAGTCAAATAGAACCTTCAAATACCAATATAACAATATTGTTATTCGGGGGCAATACCCTCACAATTCAAACTGAGAGGTCAGTTTATAGGGAAAACTGTTGCCTGGATACAATTCTAAAACAATTTCCATATGTCCTTTGCAGACTTTACTTGCTGGAAAAACACAGGTGCCAACTGCTGTGGCTTTCTGCAGTGTGCAGATCGGCAAGGAGGGCAGGGTTGAGGAGTGGATAGAAGATCATGCGGAGGACGATGAGGTCCTAGACCCCACATGGAATCATGCAAGTGACGTGTGCAGTTTGGAGGAAGAGGCGCTGGTCACATAGAGGCACCAGCACAGCATAAGAGGGAGCAGGGTGCAAAAGCGGAGCGGCCGTCCCCTAGCGCTTGTCGGCATGTATTATCTTTAGAATTCCCACAGTTATCCAAGTAACAGATGGAGCGATAAAAGGAACCATAACAGATTTAATGAGCCATTCGCAGTTTTGCAGTCCAGTGACCGGGACCCAGACACTGTCTGGGCGGCAGTTGGAACGATCGGGACCCAGTATGCCTGATGTTGAAGTTAGGAGTCACAGTGTGGAAAGGATTAGTAGGGTCTGGTGCAGGGTAACCGCACGCCCCTGGTGTTGAGCACCAGCATTTGTGCGGCCACATACCAGGACCCTGATGCAGCTTCAGTAAAGAGAGTACTGGATACCAGAAGCCATCACCATACTGATCCGCAACTTGGAACAGGATGTGACATTCTCACCCTGCTGCTGCTCGCCTGTCTGCGCTGCAACGTAACTTTGGCCTTCCCGCTCACACCTCATATGCGACATGCCCACAAGGTGGAACTCCACCTTGCACATGCTGGAGAGACTGTGCAAGCAGCAGCAGGTGACAGTGGAGTTTCAGCTGCAGCACGCACGAGTCAGTCGCTCTGCACCAGATTTGCCCTCCAATTGATCAGAGTTAAAGGATTTCAAGTGGACTCATTACAATTACATGGCCTCTAAAGAGTTGTATTGTATGGTTGCTTGTGGGCCAGGGTAGTTGTGCTTCCCGGCGCCCTCTGCTCCCTTCTTCCTTCATCTGGGTTCATGGAGGTCGCCTTCTGTCTATTGACAAGGACATAGGCTTGCACCGCCAAAAAGGTCCTGCTGACAATCTCCTCTGAGGGTGGCACTCGGTAATATGCCAGGCGCCGTTATACCTCCTTGTGCACTTCCTCCTCATCTCCTGCTGCTGCTCGCCTGTCGGCACTGCAGCGTAACTTCAGGCCTTCCCGCTCACCGCCTCATGAGACTGTGCAAGCAGCAGCAGGCGATAGTGGAGTTTCAGCTGCAGCACGAACGGGTCAGTCGCTCTGCACCAGACTTGCCCTCCAATTGATCAGAGTTAAAGGATTTCAAGTGGACTCATTACAATTACAAGGCCTCTAAAGTGTCCTGTATTGTTATTTGTTGTCAATACCTTCCCACGTCGGGAGTGGGTCATTTGCGCGCCTGCTGCCTTCCATGCATGTGGTAGCCGTTTCTCAGGCTCCCTCTCAGGAATTGAACCCTGATTCCCCATTACCCATGGTCACCATGGGAGGCGCAGTAAATGGCATCAAAAGTTGAAATGGATGACATACGAATGCGTCGTCGCCTTGTTGTTGGGGAGTCCATTGAAAACATGCTCTAGCATGACGAGCTGGTTGATCTCCTCCGGGAACTTGGCTAGATGGGAGTTGAGCCAGTTCTGGGTGGCCCTTGTGATGCGGTATGCCCACTCCGCATGGGAGTCCTTCTCCCCTTTCCCGGTCTCCCTAAACTTTTGGCGATATTGCTCGGGGGTGACCACATACCGGGCCAGGAGGATTTGGGTAATAAAGGGATAGTCTCTGATCTGCTCTTCTGGTACTGTCCAGTAAATATCCACTGCCTTCCCCACTAGTTTGCTGGCCAGGATGGTGACTCGGTCTCTGGGGTCCACGTCTTGGTGTAGGCATTGGCGCTCAAAGTCTTGTAAAAAGTCATTGATGCATTCTTCTGCTTCCTTGAAGTCTTTGAAGGCATTGTATGGTAGCTTGTTGGCCCGGGTGGTTGTGCTTCCCGGTGCCTTCTGCTCTCTTCTTCCTTCATCTGGGTTCATGGAGGTCGCCCTCTATCTCATCTCCTGCTGCTGCTCAACTGTCTGCGCTGCAGCGTAACTTCGGCCTTCCCGCTCACCGCCTCATGAGACTGTGTGAGCAGCAGCAGGCGATAGTGGAGTTTCAGCTGCAGCACGCACGGGTCAGTCACTATGCGGAACAAAGTTGTCTTTTTTTATATGTCCCAAATTTTGGGGGCTACAGAAAATGCAAGAACCAAATATAGTTTAGTGTCAAATTACACATGCTGATAGTGAATCCAAAATTCATGCATATATCCAATATAATGTGCAAAATTTTTTAAGTGATAACATGCATATAATAAAGTGCAATATAAGTGCTTATAAAACTACATGTGTATAATCAACCATATCATATATATACAAAAACGACTGGCATATTTAGAGACAAAACATACTTCTATACCCCTAAGAAACTCATTAAAAATAAAATTATTTAAAAACAATAGTGACTAGCTGGTAATTCCTATATAAAAGAGTGATATGTAATATTCTCATTAAGCCCCATGGGAGACACCGTGTTTAATTGGTGTATCCAAAAAGCCTCTTTTTGAAGCAACATTTTCCCCCTATTACCCCTTCTACGGGATAGGGGGATATGATCAATACCCACAAATTTTAGGTATGCTAAAGGATGCTTTTTGTCAAAAAAAATGTTGAGCAACCGGCTTGTCTGACTGGCCATCCCTATACGCTAATCTTATACTCGTGCGGTGGCCCCTAATTCTCTCACACAAAGGCGTCTCTGTCTTTCCCACATAGTGGAGGCCACATGGACAAACCAATTTATAGACAACGAATGGGGGTTTTACAAGTAATAGTGTGTGGGTGATTAAATTTCTTTGCTGGAATCACATGTACACAAGTAACGCACCCTAGACATCGTATGCTTCCCCGTATGTTGTGCTTGACCGTTTTAGAATAACTCTCCACAGGATCCATGTGCACGTATTGTGCACATACCCGGAAATTCACTTGGTGCCGGCGGGAAATGAGAATAGAACACCTGGGTGAGTTATTTCACTTAATTTAATGGTATATATTGTCTGTTTGCATACTGTTTATTGTTGTCCTGTTTTTTCTGACCCTGAGAAAGGTCCCGATCGGGGACCGAAACGTTGGTCATTATTTTTAAACTTTTTCAATAAAATTTTCGTTTTAAGTCCTGAGAGCAACCTTTTCTTATTGGATGTTGTACCTATTGGAGCTCTGGTAGTGCGCCTGGCATTGGAACATCACAAGCGTGAGTGCAGGGGACATTGATATTTATATATATATATATATATATATATATATATATATATATAAAAACAGTGTTGGCTATCTCCTCCTCCTCCACCGCTGCTTCCACCTACACCCAGGGCCGACGCTACCTGTTTGGCGGACTTCCTTGGGAAGGGGCGCCGCCAGGAGCACCGGCCCCACTCATGCTGCAGCCGCCCGAGCGCTCTGTAGAGAGCCTCAGGCAGCTGCAGCTTTGCCCGGGCGGTGCGTCCATGGTACAGGAAACAAAAGCTACCTGTACCTGCGGACCAATAGAGGGCTCGGCCACGCTACAACAATGGTAGGGAAGGGGGAGAGGGGGGAAATTGACAGTGGAAAGGGGAATTGACAGGAAAGGGGAATTGGCAGGGAAAGGGGGTTGACAGGAAGGGGAATAAAGTGACAGGGAGGATGGGGGGGATAAATTGAAAGGGGGGGAATACAATGAAATGGAGGGAATAAATTGAAAGGGAGAGGAAAGAAATTCACAGGGTGAGTAATTGATGGGGGAGGGAGGGGGAATGAGGGTGGGGAGGGGAGAAGAGAGTGACAATGGGGGAGAAGAGAGTGACAAGGGAGGGGGAGAAGAGAGGGACAAGCAGGGGAGAAGAGAGTGACAAGGGAGGGGGGAGAAGAGAGGGAAAAGCAGGGGAGAAGAGAGTGACAAGGGAGGGGGAGAAGAGAGGGACAAGGGGGGGGACAAGAGAGTGACAAGGGAGGGAGAAGAGAGTGACAAGGGAGGGAGAGGGGGGAGAAGAGATTGACATCCATCACACACACACACAATGCACCCCTTACACACAAAGACAATGCACCCCTTGCACACAGAAAAACACACAATGCATTACACACACAAACACACACACAAGCAATGCAACCCTTACACACAATGCATCCCTTACACACACAGAAACACACAGTGCATTCCTTACACACACTCAATGCACCCCTTACACACACTCAATGCACGCACCCCTTACAGACGCACACACTGCATCCCGTACATACACTCATTCCTTACACCCCTATCAGGACACCCCCCTACTCCATCCCCTGTGAACAAACTCATTGGTGGAACATGAAGGTGGACCCTGGGACCCAGACCTTGAGCTGTGTAAAGGGCCTTAAAAAAATGGAGCTGCTTCCCATTCTCCCAGAACATTGATTTTTGTGACCACAGTTACAAACAGCCTCCAGAGAGCCTGTTCTACACCAGACCAGTGGAGCCAGACTGCAGCTAGAGCCCATCATCATCCTCATCTGGTTGTAAGTAAGCAATCTAGTATATTATTTGTGGCACTAATCTCTAGTCCCCAGAACTACTTCAGCTTAATGTAGTGGTTCTGGTGTCCATAGCCTGTCCCTGCAGGCCTTTTAATGTAAACACGGCAGCACTGCAGCACTGGCGTTAGTTAACATGGCAGATCATATGGGTGGGGCATTGTGATGTCACATGGAAGGGGGGGGGCGGCAAACTTTACTTTTGCCTAGGGCGGCAAAAATTCTTGCACCGGCCCTGCCTACACCGCCATGGTCACCGCCTCCTCAACCATGGGTCACTTAGTATAAACTATGTACACAAAAGCAGAGGCTTGTGAAGGCCTTTTCTCCATGCATCAGGAGTTGAGCATCAGGAATGCAAGAAATGCACCGCAGGCCACAAATGTTTCTTTTTTTATATATCCCAATATTTTGGGGGCTACCCCAATAAAAAAACAAAAAAACAAAACAGTGTGTTGGCTACCTCCTCCTTCTCCTCCACCGCCGCTTCCACCTACACCGCCACGGTCACCACCTCCTCAACCTATGGGTCACTTAGTATAAACTATGTACACAATAGGAGAGGCTTGTGAAGGCCTTTTCTCCATGCATCGGGAGTTGAGCATTTCACCATGCATCAGGACTGCAAGAAATGCAATGCAGGCCGCAATTGTTTCTTTTTTATATGTCCCAATATTTGGGAGCTACCCCAATAAAATAAAAAATAAAAACACTGTGCAACCAATCTTATAAAAACTGGAATTCGAGCTAATAATTGACCAATGAGGTTCTGTTCACTGGAAACTCAGAGATCTATTCTCTCTTTTCAGCTACCAGGTAAGGTGTAACTCCACTGATAAGGACATAGTCAGTGGCTGGCTCCAATAATCTTTCTCTTGTTAAACTAAGATAGGAAGGATCTGTGAGGAATCCAGAGATGCCATTGGGCCCATCTGACAAGTCTGCTCGTGGTAGCCAGGATTCCTAGTAGTTGTACCTATTTTCTTGCTGTTACCAAGCAGAAATGAAGAAACTGGGAGAGAAAACCTCCACAATCTGTGGAACTGTTCCTGAGATAGGGAAAAGCAGAGCATTGAATTTTCCACTCGGGAATGTCAACCACTGAGCTGGTGTGAAACTGCTTTTCTTGAAATTCATCAAGCAGCCAAACTTTAGGCGTACTGAAAGAACTATATTCCTCTGTGTGCCTGTCTTCTGAGGGTCTGAGGCTACCAGAAGTTGATCCTCCAGATAATGGAACCAGGTGATGTTCTGGACTCAATATCACTATAAGCACATATAAAGATTCTTACTATGTATTTTGAGCTGTTGGATACTAAGCTACTGCTGCTGTAAGCGCGGTGCTTTATCTTTGTGTTTTTAGATCTTTAATCACATATTTCATGTTTGTAGAAACAGCAGCGGAAGCCACAGCTGGCTGGCATCCTGCAATGGTAGGCGTAAAATTTTGGACAGGTCCACCTATGATCGATAAGTTTGTAACTTAGGTGGTGTAGTTCAAGGGTTAGCAATAACTTCCTCCACAGAGTAAAGCCTGGCCTCTTTTCTTAACCCTAAGGCCTCTGGAACTTACTTTGTAAGCCATGGCCGCATGTCATGTAGCTTCACAGTGATAGGTCATGCTGAAGCGGCAACCTTCTGGAGGCAGTCAGTGCATAACTATTTTCCTTCCACTGTTTTCTCCTCATAACCAGAACCTGGTGAAGATTCATACATCTGACAAATAATGTGTAATGGGCAAAGAGCACTTGCCCTTGAGAGTGGAGAAAATGGAGATCCCTAACCAGATGTCACGAATACAAATGTTAAAAGCAGATAAAACAGTGAAAAGCACCTTAGAGCACCTAAGAAAATACAAAACTTAAAGTGCAATATACGTGTGCTCACTAGGTGGTGACCTTGTATCATAAATATTCTCACATTGGAGGGGGGGAAGGTTAACTAAATATTGCGTTCCCAGCAGCAATAGTTAGAGATTGAAAGGAAAAAAATTCAAATAAAGTAGCAATATAAGTGCAAATATGTCCTTTGGAATCAAATAAAGATATAAATAAATATACTACCAGTTAATAACTTTCAAAATTCACAAAATAGTCCAAAAATAGCCAAAAAAATGTGGCAATAGAACCAACTGACAGTCTCTGGATATCAAAGTTATTAAAATGCAGGAAAAATAGATGCCAATATCACAACCAACACAATGTGTTACTGTCAAGGAGACCTGACAGCAGCAACTTAGTGTAAAACAGTAGAAGCAGGAACATAAGATTGTAGTAGAAAAACTCATAGACCACTGTAGCAGGTATATGGTAATATGATATCCTTGATAGCTTTGAAATAATGATAAAAAGTTGAGAGTGCTTTCCAGCTAAAATCTTCACATTTATTGAGAATAAAGGTTCAAATACACTCACAGAAATAAAGTGTATTATAACAGCAATTGAGTCTTGTGGGGTCAGCAGGAACGGGTGATGTTTAAGCAAGCTGTGGAGAAACTTTCTCCAGCAGGTGAGATGATACTGCTGTGCTGGGAGAGATGGAATACTCCCTGAGTGCGTCCCACTTTGTGCACCCGATCTGCATTCCACGATAACTCGGTAGCTGTAGCTGAATCAGTATATGGCTGTTGCCGAAAAGCCTAACGCGTTTTGTGACAGTGCAAAGTCACTTCTTCAGAGGCTAGTGATCTACTAGAGCTGCCGCTCCAGTTAATATAGTGATCGCTGGCAGATAGGATAATTGACAGCTGAATGTAAATCATTAAAAAAAAATGCTAATACATGAAAATGAGCTCCTGCTAATACATTAAATGAGTGGCAAGAATATATATATATATATATACAATCACAGAATGAAATCTGCTAATACATTTGGAGAATATAAAATAAAGAATATAAAATATATGATCATTGTATAAGATCTGCTGATAATGTTCACAATTGTAACACATTGATGAAATAGCAATCGACAGTATAATTCCATAAAGGTCCATCTAAAAATGAATGGAAAAATAAAATCACATCAAAAAAGCATAGATCGAATAAAAAATAGATTCTTACCAAATTACAGCGTGTTGAAGTCTAACAAAACTAGAATATGATAGGATTGACTGATAGAACGTGAATACAAGTGTTGCCTAGCAGTTGTAGACTTGTAATCCATGAAAAACTTCTGAAGGAAAAATCATAATAATAGAAGGGAGAGGGGGAGAGATAATAAAACAACCCGTGGTGGTAAAACAACAGAAAATTCAAGTAAGGATAACCAGGGGAGACAGCAATAGCGCAGAGTGTCAGAACCGACACTTATGAAATAGATAAAATTGGTACAATGAGACATAAAGTAAATAAAAAGGAAATAAAACAATATATACAAAAAACCTCTACAGGCATATAGAAACTGAGCATGATACAAATATGTAATTTGGTAAGAGTCCATAAGTCTGCATTTATTCATTCGGTTGTGGCTGATCTCCACGTGTTCACCACTTTTCCTTTATCCTTCCTATTCTCCAAATGTATTAGCAGGTTTCATTCTGTGATTGTATATATATATATATTCTTGTCACTCATTTAATGTATTATCAGTAGTGATGTCCCGAACTGTTCGCCAAACGGTTCGCCACGAACGGTTCACCACGGACTCATCATTGAGTAAACTTTGACCCTGTACCTCACAGTTAGCAGACACATTCCAGCCAATCAGCAGCAGACCCTCCCTCCCAGACCCTCCCTCCTCCTGGACAGCTCACTAAAAATGCAGCTTCACAATGGATGCTGTCCAGGAGGTAGGAGGGTCTGGGAGGGAGGGTCTGGTGCTGATTGGCTGGAATGTGTCTGCTGACTGTGAGGTACAGGGTCAAAGTTTACTCAATGATGAGTCCGTGGCGAATTATCAGGAGTTCATTTTCATGTATTAGCAGGTTTTTTAATGATTTACATTCAGCTGTCAATTATCCTATCTGCCAGCGATCACTATATTAACTGGAGCGGCAGCTCTAGTAGATCCCTAGCGTCTGAGAGGTGACTTTGGACTGTCACGAAATGCGTTAGGCTTTTCGGCAACAGCGGTATACTGATTCAGCTACAGCTACCGAGTTATCGTGGAAAGCAGATCGGGTGCACAAAGTGGAACGCACGCAAGGAGTATTCCATCTCTCCCAGCACAGCGGTATCATCTCACTGGCCGGAGAACGTTTTTCCACAGCTTGCTTAAACATCACCCGTTCCTGCTGACCCCACAAGACTCAATTGCTGTTATACTACACTTTATTTCTGTGAGTGTATTCTAACCTTTATTCTCAATAAATGTGAAGATTTTAGCTGGAAAGCACTGTCAGCTTTTTATCATTATTTCAAGACCATCAAGGAAATCATATTACCATGTACCTGCTATGGTGGTCTATGAGTAATAGTTTTTCTACTACAATCTTATGTTTCTGCTTCTACTGTTTTATACCACTGTTGGTTATATTGTTTGCACAACTTGACACTAAGTTGCTGCTGTCAGTTCTCATTGACAGTAACACATTGTGTTGGTTGTGATATTGGCATCTATTTTTCCTGCATTATAAGAACTTTGATATCCAGAGACTGTCAGTTGGTTCTATTGCCACATTTTTTGGACTATTTTTGGACTATTTTGTGAATTTTGAAAGTTATTCACTGATAGTATATTTATTTATATCTTTATTTGATTCCAAAGGACATATTTGCACTTATATTGCTATTTTATTAGATTTTTTTTCTTTTAATCTCCAGTTATTGCTGCTGGGAACACAATACTTAGTTAACCAACCCCCTCCTACGTGAGAATATTTATGATACAAGGTCGCCACCTAGTGAGCACACATATATTGCACTTTAAGTTTTATATTTTCTTATGTGCTCTTCACTGTATTATCTGCTTTTAACATTTGTATTAGTGACAACATCTGGTTAGGGATCTCCTAGTACGTGTAGGTTTTCATACCTACTTTTATCTATCAGACAAATAATAACTAAATATTACCTATGGTAAAGTATTAAGTAAAAAAGTGCACTGTTAAATTCTATAAGAAAACAGTGAAACAGATATAAAACTGGCTGACGACAGCACTTATCCATGTCTGGAGACCCTGGAAATACTTACCAAATAAATCTGGAATGTTTACTGTAATTTTACCTTTATTTTAGGTACTTTCTGGCAATTGCCCTAATCCAAGATGGCTGCCACAACTTGTATACCCACAATGCAAGTCCTCTGTAGTAGGCCCATAGAGGCACAAACTGCACACGTGTGGGCCTATTCCGAGTGTGTTTGCTGTTTAGAGACCAGGGAGAGAACTCTGTCTGTAGCATACATGGCCCCTGAGCACCCAGGAAATTGGGAATAAATCACTGGGACTGAGGGGAAGCAAAATAGATAACATAAAAGTGCATGCAGAGAAGTTTAAAAGGCAACCAGGTGCAAAAAGTCAACGTTTAAAGGCACCACAGTCTAAAGGCCTCATGGTATAAAATGTATCACAGTTTTCAAAATGTACTGTATTCCATTTTTCATTGTTTTCAAATTGAAAATTGAAAGCGTATTATGATTCTTTGCTTGTAATGGAAACAGAGAACAAAAGATAGTGCAGATGGTATATATAAAATACAAGATTTATTTAGATTGCACTTACAAATTCAGATTAAAAATAAGCATAATTCCGCATCCAGCGGATCCAGGAAGTATAGTTCACCCATGGAGCTGAGGATGCAGGAACAATGATGAATAATAAAACAATAAAAATGAAAATAAAAGTAAAAGTCTGAGGACAAATAGATCCTAAGTCTCTAGAGAGTATATCCAATGCGTATCAGCTATGTCCACAATCTCGTGGCGTGCGTTACACGGTGGAATGCTCTGTGACTTCTGTTCTGTATTGACGTCATTTCCTTTTTCAAAACAACATTTGTGTGGTTTGTGTTCCACTGTGAAACGCTAAGTCCGTTCACGATATCTAGTCTAGGGGAAGAATAAGAGGAACCAAAAATGTATACATTTATACATATTTAGGACTCTCTATGACAACTAGGGTCAGAAAATAAACGATAATATCATACAGAAATTGGTCTTGAAAGACCTCAAAACATGAGTCAATGATGTAGAATAAAAATAAGGAATGCAATACAAAAATATATGATGTAAAATATTAGTATAAATATTGTAGTGTAAAAAAATAATTTAATATATGGCCATATGAAAGATATAGAGTTATAGTTAGAGTTGAGCGAACTCAAACTGTAAAGTTCGGGTTCGTACCAAACATTACGGTTTTTGGACCCTGGAACCGAACACGGACATATCACTCTATGTTCGGGTTGGAGTTCAGTGTTCGGTGATTTAATGGCGCCTATTGAAAGGCTGCAGGGCAGCCAATCAACAAGCGTTTGACTCGTGTGCCCTTAGAAGCCATCACAGCCATGCCTACCAATGGCATGACTGTGACTGGCCAGTGCAGCATCTGACCCAGCCTCTATATATAAGCTGGAGTCGTGTAGCGCCGCCCGCACATGAGCTCTTATTAGTGTAGGGAGAGGATGCTGCAGCTGTGAGGGACAGATTAGGAAATAATTCTGATGTTGAATCTGCAAACAACATCGATTATTCAAAGTACAGCAATTATTTTTGTGGGTGCTATAATACTACATTTTTGTACCCTGCCCTGAGCCCAGTGCCACAGAGTGCAGTGCACTTGCAACTGCATGTGTGCCAGGCACATTACTTTAATCCTGTTCTGGTAGCTCAGTGGGTAACATCTAGGCATTTTTAAATACAGCAATTTTTTTGGTGCTAAATAGTACATTTGCGTACTGCATTTCTTGCAGTCCTATAAAACCCTTAAATACTACTGTTACATTGTTGGTTTAAAATCAAACTTTTTTGTGCTAAATAGTACATTTGCGGCCTGCTGTGCACTTCAAATCTGAAAGTTAAAAAGAACCGTCAAATACTGTGCTTACAGCGCATTTTTAAACATTCAAATTCTTTACGTGCTAAAAAGTCAATTTGGTGCCTGCACTTCATATCTGAGAGTCAAAGAGAACCATCAAATATTGTGCTTACATTGCAGTTTTAAACATTCAAATTTTTTAGGTGCTAAAAAGTCAATTTGGTGCCTGCGGTTCTAAAATTCTATTTTTTTGGTGCTAAATAGTACATTTGTGGCCTGCGGTGCATTTCTTGCAGTCCAATAAACTAAAAAAAAATTTTACAAAAATTTTGACTATTGGCGTTTACATTCTCGCCTGACATAAAACATCTGTTAGTTTGGTGTGTGACGGCAAAGAATGAGGAGAGCGTTCACCTACTTTATGGTTCACTCTTTTGTTTCTTCTCTTTATTCTTTAGTTCATATCCCGGGGGTTATCCCCCCCTATCTTAGAGCAACCTGACACCTTCTCCCTGATAGGTTTTCTCTATTTCTATATTTCACTGTATGTAATATAAGTTTAATACACTCACAAAAGTAGAGCCACAATTTCACCTTAGGATACTTAAGTAGATCCACACCCCTGCTCAGTGAATCTGTAGGATAGTAACTGTATAAACATCGCTTTGCTGAAGCATTAGATGATTACACCAAGGATAAGTTGCAAAAATGTATTTTTAGAAATAAAACATCAAATTATATAAAGTAACACAAAAAAAAAAAATCAAGTCCATACATGTAATAGCAATAATCAAATCACCAAAACATGTTTACCCAATACTGTCTATATCGGCTGTGGAATGCAACTTGCATTCCATCGATCTTTTTGCATCATTTCCTATGATGAGATTAGGTATTCCAGCATCCCCCTTCCTATATAAATCTCCTGGAACGCACTATGTGTGCTTTACGCTCCCGGAACCTCTAATTGGGACGCAAGTGGGTTCCACAATGTCCACATGGTACTTGAATAAAAAGGATTTGTAAATTAACTTATAAGTTATTTAAAATGGCAACAACATCAGCAGGAGGTACTACCCTTCTTATTCTATATAGTTTGTTAACTTTTGTTTAAACAAAGTATGCTGTTGAGTGATATTGTCTCCTTTATTTTTTTACGTGTCCATTTGCAGGTTTCCATGGCTTCTGTAAAATTACTCCCACCAATGCTGCCAATTGTCACAATCAACTGAACAACCTCAGCATATCACCCAAAACACAAATGCTTGGCTCACTCTCCCAACCCACCTTTGCACTATCCTTCTTCCCAAGTCGGATACACCCAATCCATACTCTACTCTGGAAAATATCCCATACTCAGGACTGTGCAAGGCCCCACATTGTTACAGATCACCCTCAAGAAGCTGAGATCCTCCTCCTTTGTCCAGTATGGCATTCGGCCTTCCCATTTCCATGGCCATGACCATCGACATGCCTTATTTACACATCACTCTGCTGCCTGACTGCATCTTGATATTACTTACCTTCTATCCATTAAATATTGAAGAACAAAAAAAGGAGCAAGGAATGAGTGACGATAATGATTGACATGCAAGCTAACATTATTACTTGCATACATCTTTCATCTATGTGTAATTCCTTGTCAAATTGTGTTCCTGTATTGCTATTGCAACGCTACACTATGTCATTGTATTATTTGCTAACCAAAAATAAGGATTTAAAGGGAATTCAGGGACTTAATGTGATTCTGGCTTTCTGGCACACCATCAAAACGTTATATAAGCACACATCTTAATGACGTATATAGTTATTTTTCCATACTATATATAGTAAACCCAGGCAGGGTCACAAGTAGGATTGAGCTCTCGCCAAATTAGGTATGGTCCCATAGGGCTCTTCGCCTATAAGTTGAGTGGTCCCACAAGGCATACTGTCAGAGGTGCGTGCCCAATCATCCCAATACATAGTTATAACATTGCATCAAGTCATAGTTAGGGCCTCACCCATCACGGCCAATCATTTTACATTCTTTTACGTATCACCGAGAGGCCAACACCACGCCACCCACCTCAGTGGCACAAAGGCCCCACGAGCCAAATCATAGGTAGTGCCTCTCATAGCCACTTGGCAAGTAGTCAGGGCTTCACCTGTCACCAACATAAGCTAGTTAATACAATTTCGCCAGTAGGCACTATCCTAGTAAGCTGGGTCACTACTGTTCTATACAGTACCATACTAACCTTGTCCATCTGCCTCACTTCCGTAGCATGTCTAACGCTTCTACACAAGGAGATGATCTGTCAGTTGTCAGCACCCCACTCAGATCAGGCTCGCAAAGACAATCCATTCCACCAAATCCAGCTTCGAGCTATCGTTCCTGGACTATTCCTAAAATCACCTCAGAACTTAAAAAGAGGAAAATTCCTTTCCCGGCTACATCCAGGAAATCCGAACTGTTTAGTTTATTAAATATTACTGAGGACAACGAAAGGCCTGGCCCTAGTTCAGATTTCAATGTGCAAAATAGCCTTGCCGAGTTGCACGTCATGATGGCCTCCCTTGTTTCTTCAGTAGCAGCTATTAATAATAGGTTGGATAATCTGGAGTCAAATAATTTTCCAACCGTTCCAGAGCTTCCAGTGCCTGTTGCTCAGTCCGCACCTAACCCAGGAGGTAAAGATAACCCTCTACCAGCTAATAGAGCTACCAATGTCATAAATCCTATTCACCTCATTCCTCAGTCTCTGAGACGTGGCATTATAGAGGGGAAGGACATCAACTTGGCTTCACTACTGATAGCATCTCAAGACATTGTCGACAACAGGGCTTATACCTTTGAGCATCTGTCAGTAGTGATGAAGTCTAGAGATCCTAGACTAAATAGGAAACTTAACATCCCCGAATTTGTCCTCGGATTCAGTCTGTAGAGAGACGTGATCTGTACGGCTTTCCCGCTCCGTAGAGAGGAACTTGACTTATACCTTCATAAAGTGGTTGAGTTAGCATATAAGTACGGTGCTATGCCTTTTATGATTATCATAAGTAATTTGCTTCCAGATCTGCAGAATCGCTGTCCCAGTACAATACAATTACTGATTGGGCACAGCTAGACACGGAATTGTTTCTTATGCATTTTGCAGGCCTTAAAATCCCTTCCTGTGCTATATGCTCTTCTGCTGCTCATTCAGTCAATTTCTGTCCTGAAAACGTAGCGACCCCTTCTACCAGTAGCGCCAATACTGATTAACAGTCCAACACGACTCAGAGGGAAGTGAGAGACAAATTAGGCAGGCCAATTGTTTTTCTAGTTAAAGCACAAGTCTGCAATAATTTCAATGCCAAGGGTTGCAGTTGTAGTGCTTGTA
The DNA here is from genome assembly GCA_933207985.1 of Pelobates cultripes. Lineage (NCBI taxonomy): Eukaryota > Metazoa > Chordata > Amphibia > Anura > Pelobatidae > Pelobates > Pelobates cultripes. Next base: position 74,456,441 of record OW240918.1, on the reverse strand, counting down.
GACTTCTTGTAGCCTGTAGACTAGACTTCACTGTGTTTCAGAGCACATACCTAAGTTGCAATGCTACCTGTCTAGTCATCCTTCTTTTCATTTGCTGGAATTTCTCACGGCTAGTTTCACTAATGGGTTTCACACAGGGTTTGTGTCACTCCCCACAGGTATTTTGGAATGCCCCAACCTACAGTCAGCACTCACAGATCCAGACAGCATACAAGAACTCTTACAGAAAGAAATCACTAATGGTTTCATGATAGGTCCTTTCTCAACTCTTCCTTTCACTTCCTGGAGGACAAACCCTCTAGGAATCGTCACAGGGAAATATAACAATAAAAAGAGACTGATTATTAACTTATCTGCACCCCACTCATCCCCTACACCTAGCCTTAATGCACTGATCCCATCAGAAGACTTTTCCCTTCAATACGCCAGAATTGACGATGCCATCCAAGAAATCATTCATTCCGGGAAGGCTGCTTGGTTAAGTAAATCTGACATTACTAACGCCTTTAAACTACTTCCCATCCATCAGTCACTCTGGCATCTGCATGGAGTTAAGTGGCAAGACAGCTACTATTTCACTACCAGACTTACCATTGGATCCAAAAGTAGCCCTAAGTTATTCGATATATTCGCCGAAACTTTAACCTGGCTCCTACTGAACTTTTGCAGATGTCCAGTAGTCATACATTACTTAGACGACTTCCACACCATTGAACCACACCAATACATGCCCAACAGTCCTAATCACATTCTCACTCTGTTCAAAGACTTAGGAGTCCCTGTAGCACAGGACAAAACAGAAGGTCCCAACACGGTGATTACTTTCCTGGGAATTACGCTCAATTCTGTCTCTATGCAGGCCAGCCTGCCTCAAGAGAAAGTAGACCGGATTATTTCTTACATAAACATCTGCACGTCACAAGGCACTTGCACCAGGAAACAGCTACAGTCACTACTTGGTTCACTAAATTTTGCTATGAGAATAATTCCTCAGGGTAGGTCTTTCATTTCCAGAATCCTCTCACAGTTGCACGGTCTCCCCGACGACGACTCCACAACTTCCTTAGACGAGTCAGCTAGAGCTGATCTTCAAATGTGGCAGCTGTTCCTATCATCTTGGAATGGCAGGTCGCTATTTGTCCCACCCATTTATGATGATTCCCCTGCTTCAGGTGCATTAGGGTATGCAGCTATTTTCGGTGATGAGTGGCTATACGACTCTTGGACAATTGAGACCACCTCACTCAAAAATTTCAATACCACCTCAGCTCTATTTGAAATGTATCCTACAGTAGCAGCTGCACACATCTGGGGTAAAGAATGGCATGGGCAGTCAGTCAGATGCTTTTCTGATAACTTAGCTACTTATAATATAGTTAACAAAGGCCGCTCTCAGTCCCTCACGATTATGAACTTAAACATTTTGTTCGTGATTATCATATAATAAATGTTTTTTCTGTTGAAACTGTTGTTGCTTTCACAACTTTTTGCCACATCTCTCTTAATTTAGCCTACAACACTATCAAACTCTACTTAATGTGATACAACACTACATTGTTTCCTAACGTCCTCGAAATGTGCAGTACACAAATATATATAAATATATATATATATATATATGTATTTGTATGCTTTGATGTTTTTTCCTTTTTTTTCCTAACTAGCGTATTTATTATCCACTGTTTATTTACTTGTTCTGGATATTCTCAACCAATCTGCACCTTTCACTCTCAGGCAATTCTTCTACTATTTATGACCAGACACTCACCCCAACCCCCACATCCCCTCCTCCTCCCCTCCCTGTCTCTAACATCAGTTGTTTTAGGTGTTAACTCATCCAGATTGATCAGTATTGATTCAGACCTGATGAAGAGAGGAAACTCTCAATAGCTTGTCTTTTAAGTATTATGTTGGTCCAATAAAAAAAGTATAATTGCATACTGCTATACTCTGGTGCCAGAAATACTATACAGGCATTTCTCACTTCACAAACTCTCTCTTTATGAACTCCCGCCTTTATGAACTTTTTCCTGGATGTGCAGCCATTTTGCTTTACTGACATTTTGTGTCCGTGGTCCATGAATCTGGACCAAGGAGCGTGCTTTAGAGCACAAACAAGAAGAATTTGTTGCCAGGAGTAGACAAGAAAAGAAAAGAGGATCAGGAACGCAGTTCCTGAAGATAAAGGGAAGTCTAAAAAAAAAACGGTTTCGACTGTACTGTAGTCTTTCTGTGCTTTCATGGGCATACATGTAATATTATTGCACTGTGTACTGTTGAGTAGAGATTTGATTTTTCTGTGTGTGTGTGTGTCTGACATTGCTTTCTGTGTGTGTGTGTGTGTGTGTGTGTATTTGCCATCAGTGAGGAGCAGGAGGAGGACTATAGAGCTTAAAGCAAGGGGAGTCAGAAGAGAGTTTGAGAGCTGTAAATAGTAAAGGAGTAAAAGAAAATGCTAAAAATGAGATGCAAGCTTGCAAGTAAGAGGGGAGAAGGAGGAGAGTTTTAGAAAGGTGTAAAAAATAAAAGAAGGGGTCGTGGTTTGGCTACTGATGGAGTACGTCTCATGCTGCACTAGCTCCTAGGCCCCAACGCACTTAAGCACAAAATATAAGCATCTCTCTCGACCCCCATGGGGAAATCGAAACGGGCTGCAACCAAGAGAAACCCACACGGGCCAACAGCCGGGCCCCATGGACGAATTCCTGTCCACCCCACAGAACCTCAGAGGTGCACGAGGTGTGGACAAGATGGTGCCCACCTCCCCGGGCTCCAGCAGTCTGGCGGGCTCCTCAAGGGACTCCCCGCGGGGTGATGCAATGACCCAGATGTCGGCTGACCTAGCGGCAATATCCGCCAACATGCTCACTCGAGGTGATAAAACAGAGCTGGTCGCCGAGCTACACTCTGTTATCCACGAAGAAATAGCGGCGGTACGCAGGGACCTCTCGGTGCTAGAACAAAGAGTGGACGACCTGCAGGAACGCCACGTGCAAACAGCGCAACAGCAGCAGGCCACAGACTTGACAACCACAAGGCAGGGGAACATTCTCCTAGACCATCGACGCCAAGTTGAAGACCTGAATAATAGGGGCCAGCGAAACAACATCCACATCAGGGGCCTCCCAGAGACAGACAACGTGTCCCCATGGGAGCTCCTAAGAGGCCTCTTCGCACACATCCTATTCCCCGCTTCCTCCAGGCCGTGGGCCTACTGCACGTCCACGTACAGAACTGGATTTTGGAGTGCCCACCGGCCCGCCCCAACTGGCCCCATCCAGCTGTGGATAACCTGACAGGGGGGACTGCGGCATGGCCACCCCAACGCCAGGCCAGACCTGGAGGTCTCCCGACAGGGTGCCCACAAGATAACCCTTGGGCGATCTGTCCTCCCAACAGCAGCGAGACTAACATCAGCTGGTATGTACTCTACTCCCCACAGCCCTGGGTGCCTCTGATACCCTGCTCCCCTTATTAGACAGCACAGAGGGACGCCCTAAGGTGACACTGGGCCTGGGAGGGTAACAGGAATAGATTGTAGGCCCCTAAGCAGCCACGCAACAAAGCGCACAGCTCCTCCACAGGTACCCTGAGAACTGGGGAAAAGCATAGGTGGGGTGGCGGGGATGTCCGGGGGATGCAGGAGTTTCTCAATGGGAAGGTCGCTCATTGCTCACATGTGTGATTTCACGGGATGCATACCCAGGAATGGTGGGGGGGGGGTCCCAAAGTGACTGGGGTGAAATACTGTTCCATAATATGTTTTAATGGAGTTCTTCATGGTTAAACGTTCAAAGTCGAATGCTTTTTTGACTAAGGTACACTGTTCATGTATGATATAATTGAGTTCTAAACAGTTGAACGCTAAATGTTGATTGCTTTTTGACTATGGTACACTGTAATTGTAGCAAAGGTACTTCAGACCCCCAGATCCCCACACCCTCCCCCAACAGGCCCAACCTTGACACCCGCAAGGGCAGACCGCCTCACATAAAAATAGCTACACTATGTTAGCTACCCCCCTCCACCAGAGACCACATTCGCTGCCACCCGCGGCAGGTTGGGTGCCACAGGAGGCAGTTGCTGACACACCCTTAGGTTTTAGAGACGTGGCCCTCCACGTACCCCACGCAACAGACCTATACAGTACGAAGAACTAGAGTTCGAAGAAACTATAGGACACGACAGACTCACGAATGGTACCGACCAGTTTAGGTTCGTAAGTTGCTCCGTTTCCCCCCCTCACCCCGACACCCACTGACCCCCTCCCTACACCCCAATTAAAATACCCCCATTCCCCTTTTGCCGACTTACTGCCTCATCCAGCTCCGCGGCAGTAGTCCCCCACTCCCCCTACTTCCCCATTTGGGCAGCCCGACTCCAGAGGACATGACGGGATTTAGCCCAGCCCAGCTCACGTACTGGTCCAACAATGTCAGGGGCCTAATCTACCAGAGAAGCGCTCCCAACTTCTACGACAACTCTGGGTGGACAGGGTGTCCGTAGCGTTCTTAGAGGAGACGCATTTTCGGGGCCTCGAAGCACCGAAACTCAAAACTAAATGCTTCCCCCTGGCTTAGTACGCCAAACCCCCCACTATTCGAGGAGAGCAGGTGTTGCAATACTCTTCACACACACTACCCCCTTTACCCACATCGCATCACTCATAGTCCCAGATGGGAGATATATCTTCGTCAAGGGCACCATAGCAGAACATACATACACTTTCGCAAGTATATACTGCCCAAACCACGGCCTACACACCTTCCTCGCCCGCACCTTAACCAAACTTGAAAAGTTCAGAGAGGGCCTCCTATTGTTGGCCAGAGACCTGAACATGCCACTTGACCCACACCTGGACACTTCCCGAGGCACTAGTACGATACCAGCTCACTGCCTCAGTAAAGCCCTGAGGTCACTGGGTACACTAGGGTTGGTGTACTGCTGGAGGGCAGCTCATCCAGACGAGAAAGACTACACGAACTACTCATACGTAGATAAACATAACAGCCACATAGATTACGTATTCATGTCTCAGGAATAGCTCGCACTACTCCAAGATGCAACCATAGGAATCATGACCCACTCGGACCACGCACCAATCAAACTGCGCACAAGCTCACCCCTTTACAGACTCAAAGACCGACAGTGGAAGCTTAATGAAACACTACTGACAGACCCGGTAACCCGCACATCTGCACTTCAGACACTCACACACTACTTTGAGTCCAACGACACCCCAGACATACCTCCCCTGACAATATGGGAAGCACATAAATGTGTCATACAGGGCCACTTCATTGCTATTAGTACACAACACAAAAAAGACAGGAAATGACACATCACCGAACTCACCTCCAGGATAGCTAACTTAGAATCCTCACACAAACAGATGCTAGACAACAACACGTTTCTACAACTGACAGAGGCTCGGAGGGGACTCAGTGACCACTTATCCCAGGGGCTGTTCCACACCATGAAAAAGTCTGCAAGGTACTTCTTTGAGCATTCCAATAAAAGGGGCAGGCTCCTAGCGAAAATGCTCCAGGAGAAAAGGAGGGCCCAGCACATCCACAAAGTCAACACCCGAGACCAACGGTGCACAAGGCGACCAGAGGTCATACTTGAGGCGTTCAGGGAATACTACAAGGACCTATAAAATCAGACACAGACCAAACAAGGAGCGATCCTACAGTCCCACCAACGCAAAAATTACGGACTTTCACAACACATAACCAAAAGGTTCATGCCAGAACAAACAGAAGACCTAGAACTGCCCCTGACCCTGGAGGAACTATGCGGAGCCCTAAAAAGTATGAAACCACCTGACGGTCTACCTCTCTCGTACCTCCGAACATTCAGAGACACTCTACTGCCCAAACTCCTGGCGGGGCTAAACTTGAAATTCGATGGCGGACGATTTCCAACAGACACCCTGGCAGCTACAGTCACGGTAATACCCAAAGAAGGCAAAGACCCAGCCAACTGTTCCAGCTACCGCCTGATCTCTGCTGAACTCTGACCTCAAGCTGTTTGCCAAGGCACTAGCCCGAAGGATCTCGCCGACCCTTCCGGGCCTTATACACCCTGACCAAGTCGGGTTTATCCCAGGGAGAGAGGCCAGAGATGACACGATACGGACACTTAATATCATCCACACGGCGAAGTCCACAAGACGAGACATAAAGGTGTTTGATTGAGTGGACTGGACGTTCCTCGCTGCAACACTAGGCCACTTGGGCTTTGAAATGGTACCCACCAGGGGTGTCCCTTGTCCCCCCTCCTGTTTGCCCTCTCTCTGGAACCTTTTCTGGAGGCGGTCAGACGGGATGGGGGCATTACAGAGTGCACCTAGGCAATGAGGAGCACAAAGTGGCGGCCTATGTGGATGACATGCTGTTATTCTTGGAGAAGCCACTGATCTCGATCCCCTACCTCTTCAGGGCATTCAGTGAATACCACCAAGTTTCCAACCTGAAATTAAACCTGGACAAACCCAAAGCCATGCCTATGACTGAAAACGGAGACCTCACCAACCGGTTAAGCACACTCTTTGCCTTCTCCTGGTGTCCAACGAAACTAAGGTATCTGGGCACCTGGCTGCCAAGCGACCTCATGCAGCGTTATCAACTGAATTTCCTCCCTCTCCTTGCGAACATCCAAAAGGACCTCCACCACTGGTCCCCACAATACTGGTTCGGCTGGATTAAAGTGATAACAATGAACATACTTCCTAGATTGCTGTACCTCTTTGCAACTCTGCCCACTGCAATCCCACAACCATTCTTCCGCTCCCTAACAAAGGACATTCGCAGATTCATGTGGAATCAGAAACCAACCCGCATACGCAGAAACACACTGGAATGACCGAAAGCAGCAGGAGGAATATGGCTGCTGTCCGTGCAGCAGTACAACCAGGCCACACACCTACATAGGATTGTAGATTGGCACGCACGCCAAAGCACAAAAAGGTGGGTGGCCATGGAGACACAACAGTCGCGGGGTATGATTCCCGCCAAACTCTGGCTTGGCAATTCCACCTACTCGGAACTCCGAACCAATAACCCGATAATTGACGCCTCTCTCAAGGTATGGTGCAACTTGCGATTTGTCTACCAACTCACCACATCACCGAACCCGTTTAACCCGATCACACACAACCCAGATCTGGCTGGGGATCTCCCCCCCGCAGCCTTGAAGAACTTCCAATGGACGGACTGGTGTTACATACGCCAATGGTGCTCCGACAGAAAGCTCAAAACCCTAGCCGATTTGACAACGGACCAACGACCGACCCAACTCAACATATTCCACTACCACCAAGTGAAAGCTTACTACACACACATAGAGGGAAAGGATCACCTACACAGACAACTGACAGAATTTGAAAGCCTGTGCACGAATAAAAAACAAATGGAACTCGTTATATCATATCTCTATACAATGCTTCAGAAACAGAAAAAAAGGAACGAGAGACAGGGACACAACTGACTGACCACGAATGGGATATAATCTTTTTCTTGACTCATAAATGTTCCATTAGCTCCAAATTCCAGGAGACGAGCTATAAATTTCTAACACACTGGTACAGGACCCCTGATGTCCTGAGACACATGCACAATACTTCCACGGGGGAATGCTGGAGATGCGGCTCTGAGATAGGAACCAGCCTACACATCTGGTGGTCTCGCCCCCGCATAGCACCATTCTGGCGCCTGATCAACACTAAGATCAGGGAAATCACAAGCTCAGACTCCAACCCCTACCACTGCTCCTCCACCACACATCCCTACCCATACAACAATACAAAAGATCACTCACCATACACCTGCTCTCCGCAGCACAGAGCCTCATCCCCTTCCACTGGAAAAGCCAGGCAACACCCAGTTACCGACAATGGGTGGACAAAGTGGAGGTAATCCACGATATGGAAATGATGACCGCCTCCCTGCAGGAGCGCTCGGACAAGTGCGCCCTTACATGGTACCCCTGGAGGGCATATACGGCACGGGGAATAGCACAGCCCCACCACCTGAACTCACAGATGCGAAGAAAACAATGACCCAATAATGGGAACAGCAGAAGTCGGCATGCCCCCCCACTCTGGGAGTCGGGCGGCCCAGCCAATACCCCCCACACCCTGCAGAAATAGAGACCGAAAAGATAAGACTAAGACAGAAACCTGACCGTAAGCCACGTTACAGAGCTTAAAACAAATTTATGACACCCTTAGCGAGACACACCTTTGACCCAATAGATGTACTAAACAGAATAGGGACTTAGAAGTCTGCACAATGCTGGTCCACTAGAAAGGCACAAGACAGTTACACGCCAAGCTCCACAACACCAATCCAAAATGGTTCCCAGCCAAACCTAACAACTATCCGCTATATCTGTTTGACCACCCAAAATGTGTCAATAATCCAGCTGCACAATGTACAACAATGCATATTCTGTACTCTGTAACAAACCGTATTCTGACAACATTAACCCCTCCCTCTATTTTTCTGTACCCTACCCAACTTGCAAAAATCCAATAAATAAAGAATGTCAAAAAAAAATAAAAGAAGGAAAAGAAAAGTGATAAAGGAGAGGAGGAAGTTGATAAAGAAAGTAAATAAGTCAGAGAGCTTAAGAGAGGTGCCCTCATTTAACAAGTGCAGCATGTCTCTTCATTGAGGATGATTAATGATAATTTGATGAAGATTTCAATATGGTATGTATTCCTTTAACGTTCCTACAACATATAGGTATTTGCTATGCTTTCATTTTGTATTTGTACTTAATAGTTTAGGTTTTCAATAGTAAAATTTGTTGGTCAGGAACGGAACCCATGTTTATTACATTGCAGTCTATGGGATATTAGTTCTCACTTTATAAGCTCTCACTTTATAATCTAAGCTTCGTAACCAATTTGTTCTTATAAAACTAATAGAGGTACATTGTATACTTATTAAATGAAAGACAAGAACTCCCGTCTCATATCAATATGGGAAACAGAAGGACAATACACAATACATACAAAACACTATTTTAACAGGATGTTGAACCAATTGTGTCCCCATTTGCCAAAGCAAACTAAACAGTACCAAAACCAAAACAGTAAAATAAGCATAAACTATTAGAAAATTAAAACATCAAAAAGAATATCAAAATCAAAAATTGTATTTACAAGTTAGTCACTCTTATACAAATACTGAGTGCGTACTTCTTATTAAGTCTTTTTGGCCAAACCGTATCCAGTGTCCTTATCCAGAATAATTTCCATTGTAACAAAAGCTTTTTGTGATCACATCCTCATCTAAGAGGATGGATATGGTCTATTGCTATTAGTTTTACTGATGGAAGTGGATGTCCTAATGCTGAAAAACAATTAGCAGTTGGGAGATCAGCATTCTGGTCCCAAAATGCGATACATATACTTGATCTGTGGTTACAAAGTTTCTCTCTAAAAAATAGATCAGTTTTCGCAATGTACATTATCCACATGGGCACTGGAGTCTGTATATGACATAATCAGTTGTACATGTTAATTTGTGTCACTTATGGTATACCTTGCTGGTGCGTAGATAAGTGAAAGTCTTTACTGGTGTCATGTGGCTGCATGTAATGCAGCCCAGGTGTCTGTAATAACCTGCATTTTGAAGGGTTTTATTTGGTATATAACAATGTACCAGATCAGTTTTGACCAGCAGATAACGTAAATTGCTACCTCTTTGGTAGCACATCATAGGGACAGTTTGAAACTCCAAGATGAGTTGCTGGCCCTTTGGTGCACAGATTAAAAAAAAAAAAAAAAAGTGTCTACAATACACAATTAAAGTATGGTTCCAGTGCCTGCAAAGAAAGAACTGAACACCTTGATTAATCAAAGTGCATTGTAGAGTATAGCAACTATATGGGGGAAGTAAATTTGACTGATAATTGTATAAAATATATAAAACATATAAAAACCAGCCACTGCCTTACCCATTCAACAATATTGGAATCCAAACTTAAAGATTGCAGTTTATTGATAAGTCTTCTATGTGCAACAGTGTCAAAAGCCTTACAGAAATCTAGATAAGCAATGTCTACTGCACCACCCTGATCTATAATTTTAGTTACCCAATCAAAAAAATCAATAAGATTAGTTTGGCATGATCTCCCTGAAGTAAATCCATGTTGTCTCTGATCTTGAAATTCATGTGTTTTTATATGTTCAACAATCCTATCCTTTAACATGGTTTCCATCACTTTCCCCACTACTGAAGTAATGCTTACTGGCCTATAGTTGCCCGACTCCTCCCTATTACCTTTCTTGTAAATGGGCACAACATTCGCTAACTTCCAATCTTCTGGGACTACTCCTGTTAACAATGATTGGTTAAATAAATCTGTTAATGGTTTTGCTAGTCCACCACTTTTAATAGCTTTGGGTGTATTCCATCAGGTCCCATTGTCTTTACTTTTGACAGTTGAAATAGAACCTCTTCCTCTGTAAACTCACGTGTAATAAATGACTCATTTATCCTTTTTCTGAACTGAGGTCCTTTTCCTTCACTTTCATCTGTAAATACAGAACAAAAATATTCATTGAGGCAGTCAGCTAGACCTTTATCCTCTTCTACATACCTTCCTTCTTTTGTTTTTAATCTAACTAATCCTTGTTTTACTTTTCTTTTCTCATTTATGTATCTAAAAAATGTTTTGTCCCCCTTTTTTACTGACTGTGCTATTTTCTCTTCTGTGTGTGATTTGGAAGCTCTTATAACTTGCTTAGCCTCTTTCTGCCTAATCTTATAGATCATTTTGTCTTCCTCACTCTGGTTTTTTTATAATTCCTAAATGCTAACTTTTTGTTTTTAACTATTTTGGCCACCACAACACCACTAGCCTCAGTGCCTCTCTCCACAAAACCACTAGCCTCAGTGCCTCTCTCCACAGCACCACTAGCCTCAGTGCCTCTCTCCTTAACACCATTAACACCATTACACTCTGAAAGTGCAGAAAATGAATTATGTAGAGCAACAGACTGTGCAAAATGCCTTTTATCCACAACTCTAAGTCTACCAGATCCTACAGTAATCCATCTGCCATTCCTAGTATGTCTCTGCGGCAGTGGCTTTGCAACAGTTCCAGTCTGAGTTTGTTCACCAGATAATTTACAAATCTCAGACTTCAAAAATACAATCTCCTGCCGCAAGATAGAGAACTGTCTACAGATTAGACAGCAACCAAATCTCCAAAAAGTAGAACGTGAAACAAATGCATAGCAGCTTTTACACTGAACTAAGAGATATGGAAGGGCTGCGCCAAATAAGGGTAGATAGTCCAGTAAAGTATTGCTAGGGTGCCAATAGATGGTCTAGGATACTTGATAGAGTTCCTCTGTGGATGCGTCTAGTGTAGACAGTTCCGTATATGTAAATACAAGAGAGGTAGAGGCGACTAATGGTATAGTATGAAAGTTCAGGGTGTGATAGGTAACAAAAAGTAGAGAACGCACATTCAAGAGAGCTATGGCCAGCTCTGGTGTGGATTGCGTACAGCGGTATAATCCCCGCTTATGGGATATGTAGGGAGGGGATCTCAGTCAACACCGTCTGGTAGTCCAGAACTCGGAAAAGAAAGACAGAAAGCGACAATAGTGCTCTCAATTTTGATGTGGTTCAATGTGCAGATAAGAAGAGGTAAAAAACTCACATTTGAGGGAGCTATGGCCAGCTCTGGTGTGGATAGCGTACAGCGGTATAATCCCCGCTTATAGGATATGTAGCTGCGATACGTCCGTCAGCACCTTCTGGTGATCCAAGGCTCCAATATAGAAGAATAAAAAGCAGCAATAGTGCTCTCAATTGTGATAGGTTAAGAGAGCAGTAGAGAAAATAAAATAATACTCACAAAGATAGAGCAGAGGTACTGCTCTATGGATAGGCGCCGGTGGTATGATCCCCACCTAGGATTTCTTGGAGTACTGGAACTTTAAAATTGCCAATGGAAGTAAAAGTAACCAGGAAAGGTTAAAATGCCAGGAATAGGTAAAAAAGGTTGTTTAAAGTGCATAAAGAGTGCAATAAAAAGAGGATTGGTACAATAAAGTAGCCAAAAAACTTTTATTGATCTAAAATACACAGTAAAATACAGAATTAATATTCTGTAGAATATGGTTATTAATTCTGTATTTTACTGTGTATTTTAGATCAATATGCGATTTGCGGGAACCCAGATGAATAATTAGAACACTGTGGTGAGAAACGTTCCAAGTTGTTAGTAGGTGTTAACAAGCTCCAGGGTGGTCTCTGGTTCATGCGGTTGTTCGGTAATTTGAAGTGCCTCTTTGAAAGTTCGAAGTGTGGCCATACCAGTACAAAAGGGTACACACAGTGGTTTTAATCAGGGTTTAACACAGGTGCCATTATCACAGGATAGGAGGTTGGCAAACAGGCCCCTCCAAGAACCAGTGGCGAGGTTACTTTCGCCACAATATGTTTTGAACTACATCTACTATGACCCTTTGCCAACATTATGGCTATAAGAGCATTAAGGGAGACGTAGTCCACACCATCTGGAGTGCCAAAAGTTGCCTTCCCCTGCTCTAAGCACTGAAACAAGTTTAGCTTAACAAAGCAGTCATGCCCCTGCAGAGTCTATGCCATGTAGGAGGCAAATGACTTTCTTTATGAAGCCGTAGCCATGCCTCCCCTAGATGTGACTCACACAGTCTCCATGAAAAAAAGAATCAAATAAATTTTACAGCACAGTGTGCTTACTTTAGAAGCTCTCATCTCCTCTTTATAATTGCACTTTGACCACATAGAGGAGGATGCTGCTGCCTTCAGCAGGCAATTTATCTTATAGTTATCTTAGCAGAGCTAAAGATAAGAACTTCTAAATTGGCATTCTTTCACAAGAAGTGGGGGGTGAGGGAGTGTGAGTCACGGCTAGTGGAGTGTGGCTTAAGCTGCATAACTAATGTAATTTAACCCTAATATTGAGCATAAAGACAGCAGGGACATGATCAATATGCTAAAAATTACCTTATTTAATCTAAAGTTGTTTTAATTGCTTAGAGTATCTCTTTACAATGTATTGGGGGGCGAGTGTTTCACACTCTATATTTGCTACTTTTATCCAGAAAAAATCCTAAATTCTTTCCTCTTTTGACATAGCTGACTGCCAGCAATAAAAGGAAAAGATCCAAGAAGCCTCAACTTTTTAAAAGTATAGAGATCCCACAATATCAGAAACTTACTCTGCTCCAAGAAAAGGCCAAACATGGTGACTCCCCACCACAGATCTTCTACTACATCAGAAGATCTACACTTGGACACTCCTGACCCTTTTTACGCTATTGAGGCGGGTGGGATTACTCTATCCGAGAAGGAGAATGATAATCCCGCAGCCAAGGCTGAAGTGACCAATGGCCCCACCTACTGGCCTCAACCTCTGCTATTCAATGTCACATTGATAGCGTTGTGTCATTTACTCCGAGGCAAGCAACAGGAAATGACTGACCAGGATTAAGACAGAAAAAATATTATTGTGGTCACAAATGCTCTCATAGCTTGTTATATTTATGAATTAGTATGCTTTCTTGTATGTTACTTTTAATTTTATAGTCACTCACTAGAGATATAGGGTCCTCCATTTTCTACCCTTGCCTGATTTTGAACTGCTAATATGCATAACACTACTTCAATGTTTATTTTAATGGGTTCAACAAGCTTTGTTAATATTCCTCCCCCCTCAATACTCCAGGGTTATGGGGTATGCTAGCATTTAGGTCCTCTGCTCTGCAATTTCCAATATGTCTCTGATCCACCACAACCTTTTCAGAAGAATTGTCAATCTCATTATTGTTTTAGATCTTGTAATTTGAATCTCCTTCTTTAGCAAGCTTGATCAAGTTACTACTGTAATTATATTCATAAAACTGAGCTATTTCTCATCATATTGTACCACCTATTGCACCTGTTGATCACTCATGGACTATTCTTCTTATTGTGTACAACTACTTCAACAAAAAGTGATTGGAAAAAAACAAACCTTAAAGGGACACTCCATGCACCCATTGGAGTGGTCTGGGTGCCAACTTCCACTACCCTTAACCCTGCAAGTGTAATTAGTGCAGTTTTTCATAAACTGCACTAATTGCCTAACAGGGTTAAGTCCTCCTCTAGTGGCTGTCTATGCTTCCGGGTTCTTAAAACACTTTTAGTGTTTTAAGAGATGCAGGACATCCTCACGCAATGCATGAGGACCTCCAGCGTTGCCGGAATCCCCATAGAAAAGCATTGAATAATGCTTTCCTATGGGGCGGTGTAATGCGGCCGTTGTAAAAAATTCAAAATGTTGTAATGATACCATTAATGATACTTAATTGTCATCTACTGACCATTAAGTACCATTACACCTTTTGAATTTCTCACAATCTATTTATATCTGTTTTGGGTGTATCACCTAAACTTTGGTTTCACTATACTGCTTCACTCTTGTTTATAATTTTTTTATTTTCTATTACTTATTTTAGATCCTCTCCTATATTTTCTCCTGTCATGCTTCAACAAGTAGCATTTAGATGCCTTTGGACTTTGAGTATGTATGGTTTTCAGGTCAAAACATTACAAAATTTCATCCAGAAATTCCAAACTTCCAGCTCAATTTCAAGAGTAGGTGGCATGACTGTAACAGATCCCCCTGTTTTTCGTTGGATCTGTAATATATGTTGTAACAACCTCTTACCATGTTGCCTGGGAACCTCTACCTTTTGTTTTCCCGCCATCATCCACATTGCCCTGCACCTAATAACAAAGACTGTTTATGGCCCTTTAACTGTGCTGTGCAAAGGATTGGTACATTTGATATGGCACTTCGGATACAACCGAAGTGCCGAAGTAGTCGAAGTGGCTGCCATTAGACAATCGAACACGTGGCGGCAGCCATTTTAATGCAGTCAAAGCGGTGTGTGCCGTCAAATCCCTGGAACGGAAATCGGCCACACATTTGAACGAACACCGCTGACCTGTACCTTCCCCTAGCCTTCGACACTGTGGCTGGAGACTAAGTCTTCGAAGCACGTTCGAATGGGACTTTTTCATCTTTTTTGTGAAAAATAGACTGCCACTTAACTAACGACCACTGCTGAAACTTAACCCCATTTTTACTTCAACACTTCGACAGAAGTCAAAGTGCGTTCGACTATAAGAACGCTGCTTTCAGATGGGACTTTGTTATTTTTCAAGGCAGAAATAGACCGACTGCACAGCCTGAATCTGTGGAACTGTTTGGGGCATGCAAACAGGCGTTCGGTTGGTCCAAAGAAACTTTTCAATATTTCTGGAACCACTGAACGGATTTGTATGAATTTTAAATATGTTTGTCCCCAAGTTGTGTTGTTCATAAAAAGTTTTATTCCTGTATGATGAAAAACCATAAAGTTATAAAAATGCATAAAAAAGTATGTTTTAGCTTGGAGATAATTGAGTAGATACCATAAGAAACTAAATTATCTCCCAAGCAGAGGGGAGGGAATCTGTGGGTTGTAACCATTGTCTGATTGGTTAATGTCTAATTGTCTGTGGGTGTCTCCCTTGCATGGGAGCACCACATAAAAGTAGAGTACCTGCTATTAAACCTCAGGTCTACTTTACCCTCAATCTAGAGTCCTGTCTCTTATTGGGGGTAATCGCTATACAGCTATTCACACTAGCTCTTGTAAGAGCTTCTTCACTTGGATCATGACTGGATGCTGAGAATCCTCCTCACTGATCGGGAAAAGGACACCCTGCAACAGTTAAAACCCCTGTGCTACATGGGGTAACTGCTACAATTACATAACATGCCTTTTGAAGGTGCAAGCTGACTTATGCCAAGTAGTGAGTCAGTTGCAATAGGTGACTTGCTAGATGTACCTAATTTATTTATGAATTGACAACTGCAGCTTTAAAATTTGCTGTGGAGATGCCCAATTGGCCCAGTTACATGCATTTATTAAATAAACAAACAACATAACTAATAAAAATCGAATTAAAACTGTGCATACCACTTACAATATATATATTATATTATATCAATATGCATAAAGCTATTAAATAAACTCACAAAATGCTCTTACATTAAAAGGAACATTTAATGCATACTTGACTTACTTTTAACAGATTAGATCATATAACTAGATATAGCATTATAGCCTCAATTTTACAATTTTGGATAAGCTTTTCAAATTATTTAAGAGTTTTGGATAAACTTTAAACATTATTTATTTTATTTTTTCCCAATATTCTAATAATTTTGATATATTTTTATACACAATATATTTTTGAAAATTTAATATTTTGAAAAGAAAAAAAAAAAAACATTTTAAAAGTGTATCCAAAACTATTAAATCATTTAGCAAACTCATCCAAAAATATTAAATCTATATTATCAGATAGCTCCACAACTGTAGTCAAATAATCATTACTGAATGATGTAATAGTGTGACTTTGTTTCCTAACATAATTGTTATTTAAAAAAAACAAATGTGTGTTTCAGAATACTTTACATAAATCCAAGTGGAGACAATTATTTTTTGGTATTATCTTAGAAACTCAATAAAAGTAAACAGCTTTGATTATACATGGGTGATTACATTTGTGATGTCCCACTGTGCCTTTGCTGCTACACACAGCGCACTGTTTGCACAAAGGTCAAACCCAAGGGCTTGATGTTTACATGCAACTAAATTGCTCTGTGCATAATTGTGATTAGAAAATCCAGTTCAAGGTGTTTACAATTGTTGTAAAATCCCAAAGCAAGTTATCAAGGGAAGCACTTTGTATCATCTCCACAATGGATAGTTGTTACAATTAAGAAAATATAATAATTATATTTATAACAATTTAAGCTTTCACACTTTCAGTTTATAAAAAAAAAAAAAAGCCAGCTATTTTATTTTAATGAAAATATTAAATAAAATACATATTTTGGTAAAGTAAGAGTGTAATATTTGAATAGTAATAGTGACTTGAATAACAGTTATTCTCTAAAGTGAATATTCAAAGTTTATTTAAAGAGAATTAATTACAAATTGAATGTAGCTTAATTGGAAGCATAGCTGACTTAGAGATGTTTTTCTGGTTCACTCATTTTGACCTTAAATATGAAATTCACTTTGAATCTACACTGAATTCTCACTTTAGTAAATAAAGATTACTAGAAGTGACAGCAATTCCATTGATGTATTCATAAATGTTATAACCTAGAAAAACCGGTATGCATAATCTAAACACTAATAACTTATTAAATATTAAATATTGTCTGTGTGTGTGTTTTTTTTTTTTTTTTAGGATAAAATTAACTTGTGGTAAGTAATTTTCTAAAACAATTATTTTTGGTGGGATTATAAAAGTCAATTTTACACTCTTCACAACTCACTATTTAGTTAATAAGTCTTAAATATGTAAATGGACTCTGCATGCACCCGGGCAACTTTGATGTCCATTAAATCTAATGGCAAAACAAATTATTCAATGTATGCATTGTTATAGTGTGATGCTGTTATGAGGCTGGTACTGAAAAAAAGTTGATGTGCAGGAAATAAATAAGCAACAGAACGAGAACAAGGAGAATAGAGTAAAGCAAAATAAATTATTACTACATATAGCTAAAACTGAAAACCAAACAAGTAATGCAAAACTGAGATAGCAAACAACACAATAATTAAACAGAAACACTGGGAAAATGAAAGAGACCTCAAGATACAGCAGGCATTTTTGGAATGTCAGGATACCATATCCAGATTCAGGGCACTCAAAATATGAGATCTAGGTACAGGATACTTATCATACTTGAACCAGGTACAGTGTAATCAGAATTCTACGGCCAGATACAGGACATATATTGAAAGCATATTCAGGATACCAAAACCTGAATAAAGAAAAGACACAGGATATTAGGACAATACATACATATTGAGAGTACAAATGTATACAAATACAATCTTTAAGAACAAGGTAAGACTGAAATAGCGTGGAAAAATATAGATAACAGGATCACTCACAAATAATAGCTTGACGCAGGCACATAGAGGTTTCTTTTAAAGATATGGACCTTCTATCAATTTCTCAATCCACGAACCATGTGAAAAATAGAAGAAGGACAGACATGATGTATATCTTTAAGATTCAAAAAACTTTAATTCAGGTAAACCCTTACACAGTAGTTTCTTCAAGTTGGTATATGGTACAAATGGTGTCCAGACTCAGGGTGCGCAATCCTCTGCAGTCAGCAACCATATAGCAGCTTAACAATCCATATAAAACAACATACAGAGGAAAATATATTACATTAAATAAATACAGTGCGTCCTTCTCCCAGCCCTACGCGTTTCGTCCTACGAACGGACTTCTTCGGTGCCGTCTGGTAAAGGATGCTGTTAGTCCTTCTTTGGATCCCTTTTTAAGGTCATGGTTGTGCCTTTTCGCGGGTTTTTCTCCAGCCGGAGTGAATAATCACTTCCGGGTTCGTTGATTAACAGCTTTTGTCTGCAACTCAATAGGCTAGTTACAGTCCATGACGACTTCCAGTTGCGCCGCGGTCGCACTTTGCTTTCCATGCTGCGTTCTGGAAGTGTCAGTCTCATATAATATATACAAAAATGGAACAGAAAAGGGGAGGGGGGGAATGGGAAAAAGATAAAAAGCAGATTACTGTTCTTGTAGACCACTAAACATAAGATGAAATTGTATAATGAGAATATGTGAATAAAATGATTGCCAATTATTATAAAAAATCTGAGTATATTATATATGAAAATATTAGTATATTATAAGATGTGAATATAAAACTTATATGAAAAATATATACCGAATATGTTTACATAAATACAAAATATAAATAGAGTATATAAATAGTATCCAAAACAAGAAGATTAAAGAATATATATAATTTTGAAAATATATGATTTAATAAGATCAACTTGAGTAAAGATAATATAATGAGAGGAGGGGTATCACATAAAAAGAGCAGAGGGATGTATGGGATGGAAAGACATTAAAAATATGTTAAAATATATATATATATTTATATATATATATTTTATAAAAAATATATTATAAAAAACAAACCATGTCAAAATCCACGTTGAGTCCAAAAGGACTTAAAGTTTTCAATGTGAATATACAATATCCTTCCCTCTGTCTTAATTTTACAACTGGGTCCCTTCCAAACCAGTGCATAGAAAATTCTCAAATTTAAAAGCTGGACATGCATTACAATGAACAGGTACAGAGTGTGTTGTGATTTTCTTTCTGATATTGTTACAATATTCTAGAAATATTGTTTTGAGGGGTCTAGTCGTTCTCCCTACATACTGAATACCACACCCACATGTTAATAAATATACCACAAAATCTGTTTTACAATTAATATGATCTTTTATTTCAAAGCATTTACCCGTTTGCTTGCTTTTAAAATTGGCACCCCTTGCAACCGCCACATTTATAAAACCCTTTTAAAGTAGCTTTTTTCTTCTTAACATCACATATAAAAGTACTTGGAGCTAATATATTTAAAACATTTGTACTTTTCTTAAAAATAATTTTTGGAGCACAGGGTATTATATATTTTAAACTGTACAGTTTCGGTACACTTCGTAACCAGTTTGGGTGATGTCCACTTTTTGAGTCAATAAAAGCATTACAATCAGTTGGCTTGAAATAGGTTTTTGTTTTAATAGTAAATTCTCAGTAAAAATAGATCTAAAAAATTAATACAGCATCCATTTTACATTCATTGTGCAGCTGCATTCTTAGTGAGCTCTCCAGGAGGTGGGAGGGTCTGGGAGGGAGGGTCTGCTGCTGATTGGCTGGAATGTGTCTGCTGACTGTGAGGTACAGGGTCAAAGTTTATTCAATGATGAGTCCACGGCGAACCGTTCGTGGCGAACCGTTCGCGAACCATTCGGCGAACCGTTCGGGACATCACTAATTGTGGCATGTAAAAAAAAGATATGCCTGGAGAAAAGGCCTTCACAAGCCTCTACTATTGTGTACATAGTTTATACTAAGTGACCCATAGGTTGAGGAGGCAGTGACCATGGCGGTGTAGGTGAAAGCGGCGGTGGAGGAGGAGGATGAGGTAGCCAACATTGTGTTTTTTTTTTATTTGGGGTAGCCCCCAAAATATTGGGACATATAAAAAAAAACTCTGTTCCGCAGAGTGACTGACCCGTGCGTGCTGCAACTGAAACTCCACTATCGCCTGCTGCTGCTCACACAGTCTCATGAGGCGGTGAGCGAGAAGGCCAAAGTTACGCTGCAGTGCAGACAGGCGAGCAGCAGCAGGGTGAGAATGCCGAAAGCGCGCACAGACAGCCTGCACTTTCTGCAGCAGCTCTGATATATCTCGGTATACACCGTGGCGGTGTAGGGGAAAGCAGCAGTGGAGGAGGAGGAGGAGATAGCCAACACTGTTTTTTATTTGTTTGTTTTTTTATTTATTTTTTATTGGGGTAGCCCCCAAAATATTGGGACATATAAAAAAAGAAAACAAAGAATAAGTGCACTTGAGTATAACAATGGCTGGTGAGGCCAGTGTAAATGTCTATTCTGCACAAGATACAGACAAGTCTGGTGGGATCCATGCCTGGTTCATTTTAATAAACATGAGCTTGTCCACTTTGGCTGTGGACAGGCGGCTGTGCTTATCTGTAATAACGCCCCCTGCCATGCTAAACACATGTTCAGACAATACACTGGCTGCAGGGCAGGCCAGCACCTCCAAGGCATAAAGGGCAATTTCAGGCCATGTGCCAAATTTGGAGACCCAGAAGTTAAATGGGGCAGACCCATCAGTCAGTACATGTAGGTGTGTGCACACGTACTGGTCCATCATGTTGCTGAAATGCTGCCTCCTGCTAAGACGTTCCATATCAGCTGGTGGTGCTGGTTGTTGTGGCGTGCTGACAAAGCTTTTCCACATTTCAGCCATGCTAACCCTGACTTCTGAGGTGCTGGCGGTGCCCCAGCTGCGTTGACGACCTCTTCCTCCTCCTCTGCCTTTGCCTTGTGCTTCCACTTAGCCCCCGGTGTCAGTTGGGAATGCCCTCAGCAGTGCGTCTACCAGCATGTGCTTGTAGTCACGCATCTTCCGATCACTCTCCAGTGAGGGAATTAAGGACGGCATGTTGTCCTTGTAACAGGGATCCAGCAGGGTGGCCACCCAGTAATCAGCTTAAGTTGGAATGTGGGCAACTCGGCAGTCGTTGTGCAGGCACTGCAGCATTTAGTCGCTCATGTGTGTCAGGCTGCCCAGAGGCAAGGACAAGCTGTCCTCTGTGGGAGGTGTATCGTCTGTGTCCTCCGTATCCCCCCAGCCATGCTCCAGTGATGACCACGAGCTGCGTTGGGTGCCACCCTGCTGTAAACACGGTTCCTCCTCCTCATCCTCATCATCCTCCTCCTCATCCACCAGAACTGTGCCCTGGCTGGACAATTGTGTACCTGGCCTATGCTGGTGCAGGAACCCACCCTCCAAGCCACTTGTGAATGACTGGCTTGATAACCATGGAAATTACCCCTCTTCCTCCTCCTCTTCCTCCTGTGCCACATCCTCTTCCATCAACGCCCGAAGCGTTTTTTCAAGGAGACATAGAAGCGGGATAGTAAGGCTGAGAGGACCCTCAAAATAATTAAAGACGAGTCTGAAAACAGACCCCGATGTGCCGGAAAGATGTTTCAAAATGACCTAACTTCCCCTATAAGGAATTTTTCTGAGACCCCAGGGTTAAAGGAGGTCTCCTGCAATTCACAGACAGACAAGGGGATGGTATTTCCCAACACCTGGGGTGTTCCCATAGTTTGACCGCCGCACGGATGGAAAACACAGAGATTGACAAAATGGGGGTCATCAGGCCTTCATACACGATTCATACACCTCACTCAGTGGTAATTTGCATGGACTTAAGTTTACTTGTGATTGATTTTTAAATTGTTTCTTTTTACCTGGAATAAATAAAAGTTTTAAGAGATTTATTGAGATTAGGTATCCTGGAATAATTTCAATCAGACATCCAGAGATTGCCAGAGACAACTTAATCTTAACCTGCATATCAACACAAGGTGTCCAGCATTAAGGATTTCTTCTCCGATTAAAGCCCTTAGTCTGAGTCAGCTTATAAAAGTGACTCAGAACCATGTGAGTGCAACCAATTATATATGGTTATTATATACAGTGTAAACAATATTACCCTATGTCCTTTTCTCTCTCTTTTTATGTTTCAGCTATTTACCTAATGAAGTATTGGTAATATAGTTTTTTGCATGTACAGTGTGCTCTCACTATTCTATTATTTTTTATGCACTTTGATTTTGTGTGGTTGAGTGATTCACACTTAGTGATAGTAGCACCACTTATTACTGTTTTTCCCATACCTTTTATATTATATCATACACCTCACTCACTTCACCCCAATGACATAATACAGCGCTACAGAAAACTACAGCAATAAGTTATAAGCATACTGAGCGCTACAATCAGGACATAGGGGACCTTTCCAAGTTGGACACCAAACTCATAGAGTTGGGGAAAGAAAAGGGGTCCATCTGGCTAAGGATATCATGTACAGAGAGAGGTTCCTAAGGTTAGGGAAGAAACAGGTACATTCATAAATTTCTCAGTTTCAACTCTCATGGTATAACCACAGACAGCGGTCTACTTTGTTATTAAGTAGGGGAGCAACCTCTACTCAATTAGGGATGCTAGAATACTCCGGACGGTTGGAGGACAGGTCATAGAATTCCTCTATACTCCCAGGCAGAACGACCCAGTAGGGTAACCTAACCCTGTGAGCTTACGATTCATCAGCATACCTGTTCGACCCTAGGGGGTCGAAGTACACCTCTCCCATTACCACCTCCTCTACAGATACCAGAGGACCACAAATATCATAGATGAGACTTACATCTATTTCCAAGAAGCGCTGGGCAATTCGCTCTGGACGTCACTGGTTAACGCAGGGATAATTTGATGCCCACAATAGTTGGGAGACTACCAACCTGACACCATCCTACACCTACCCAATGTATCCTTGGGGTGGTCACTGCAAGATAGATGGTACTTATCTGCTGAGAGATCTCCTCCACACCTAAGGTGGGTTCACTCATTCGGATTGGACAGACACATACCTGCCCATGATAGTCACAACAGGGACCCATCTGTCCTTTTGGTTTCATTGATGGGACCAAACTAATCAATTCACGTGCCTATCGTTAAGGATTGACCCATGGT
The DNA here is from genome assembly GCA_933207985.1 of Pelobates cultripes. NCBI lineage: Eukaryota > Metazoa > Chordata > Amphibia > Anura > Pelobatidae > Pelobates > Pelobates cultripes. Next base: position 74,433,191 of record OW240918.1, on the reverse strand, counting down.
ACCCCAATTAACCCTTATAGTCGGTCATGGCGCACCTTCACCACAAAGGAATCTGTTGCCTCACCTATCTAGACAACAATGTTTTACCTACTACACAAGAACTCCATTCACTTCGGTTCCTGACCAGAGGGATGCAAATCTTTCCCTCTTTTACACAGGCGACCTTCCCATGGACTACACTATCGGGCTATGCAATACCCCAAAACATATTACCTGGGGACATGGCACTCCTAGGACCACTGGATGCTGGTGTCACTGGAAAGGCGACCGAAAAGTCATGATGGCTCCCACATATACCAACATGGAATGGCAGAGCCATCTTTGGAACCGTACAATACTTCATAATCGACAATCAGCATCTAGGGCTTGGAAGCTCACTACACATACTCCTACCGGAGACCCATGGTCTGGGGAAGAGACGACCGCTGTCGGAATCACTGGCTACCGACAGCTAGCCTAGGACAGGTTCGATGGTTGTATTCTCCTACACTTGGACAATATCTCAGCAACCGGCTACATAAACCGCCTGGGCGGAGTCTTGTCTCGGACTCTTTTAATAATATCGGAGGACATTTACCATTTCTAAATTCCACACAAGGTTACCCTCCGACTATAGTTCCCTCAGGAGATTACCTATATCACGGACTGGGTTTCGTGCCAACAACCGACAACGGGACACCTTTGTATACTATGATACTAATGGATCGGCTTCTGAACATCAAGCGAACTAAGGACGCATGTCTCCAACCGGAACCAACACAAGGGGCATATGCTTGCCACCTTCTCTATGTTGATGAGAGTCCTTGGTCACCATCGCATCGCGGAGACCTGGGTGACACGCACCTCGCCACTATGGCAGAATCAAAGGGGCTCCCCGGAACTATTGACTCCATTCTGGACTTCCACTGCCCCTTCCATTGTCTTCCATCTTACGGACAACCCACAAGATACCATCACGTTCCACTTCAGGACCTTTAGTATGTCGCGAAACTTCATACGATCTCAGGTATGGGTTATAGATGTGGTTTCTCTATTCCTGCAGGTTTGGCCTAGGGGTTTGAATCTTCACTCCAACTAATTCTTGGGGAATCTCCTACTACTTTCACATTAGGTCGAGGTGTCTACACCTCTTCGACCTTCACAATCGAGCCAGCCTCTCTTCTTTGTATATCATAATTTTTCATATCAGTTATGGCCACGACCTTAACTGGGTGGGTACGTTGGCTATTGTTTATATGGTTGTGGAGACTGATTTTATCAGTCATTCAGGACATGGATGCATCTCAGGCATCCACGACGCATGTTTCTTCGCCAATGTTCATCGGCTGGATCACGAGAAGAGACTTTCAGGGTATTTTACTTCCTCATACTCTTCACACATCTTGTGTTTTTTTTCCATAGCGTTAAAAATGCTAAATACGAAGCCTCCTGTCATATTATAAAATTGTAGATAATGCTAATGCAGTGTACCCATAATCTTAATTTTATTAAGGACAGGAGACAAGTATTTTCCCACCCTGTTTTCCCTCCCTATTTATGATTCCTTGGATTGTAATTCAATAAAGATTGGAATTCAGGGGGGTGTGTTTATTTCATTATTATGTGGGTTATTTTATATAACATGTTGAAATTACGACTTTTATCTGTTATGATTACTTAATACATGCAATTTGACTATATATATTAATGTCTTTATCATCAACTACCTATTTCGGTTAAATTTCTTTGTCTCATTTAGTAACTTTTCCCGTTTTCATAAAGCACTACGGCATAAGCTCGAGTTTTATTAACAGTAATAATGATTATGTTAATAATAATTACAAACAGTTAATTTCCAAGTCCCTTTCACGTCTTTTGTTTCTTTTCAGTTTGATTCTTGTTCATGGATCAATACATGGGATCGTCTTCACACTCTACGACAATCATCCGTTCAGGATTCGGATCGTTTACAGCTTGATTCTTCATTGTCATCGTTGTTTATTGTATTTGCAGGATATGTTTATGGTTATCTCGCATCAAAGAAAAAGGAAATGATGCGGGGGAAGGGTCTTTTATACCCTGTGGAAATGTTTTTTTCACTAAACTTTATTGTTAAACCTGTGCTGCTGGAGTTTTAGTAAAGAAAGATTATGCAAAATACTCGCCTCCTGTCTTTAATAAAATTAAGATTATATGTACACTGTGTTAGCATAATCTACAATTGTAACTTCATCTTTTTTTTCTTTCTAACATATACCTCTGAAATGTCTAAATTTGTGGGTGATTCTTTCGTAGAACTGCAACACGGTTCTTTTTGATTTTGAGGAGAAAAAAAATAGAGAGACTTTTATCCTGTTTCTTTTTTCTCTTTTTTTCTCACTCTTGGTTTATGATTTCAGATCCTGGTTTTTCTTGCAGCCATCAACCGTTTTAGATTTTAAATTCACTTATTCAAATATTCATCTTATACAGTTTATTTTTTTTTTTTAATTTAAAATAAATTGAATCTAAAAAAAATTATATATAGTTTTATATAGTTTTGCTTTATCTATGTGATTTGTGGGAGTATTATGCATCTATATATTTGCACAAATGTATATTAATATATGTGTATTATATCAAAATATATATATGTTCAGCCCCCACGGTGATCGGCTGCCTGAGAGCAGAGGCAGGCATTGGGATCACTGAGGACTGAGGCAAGCAGGCAGGCTGCTGGGGGCGGCCAGCTCATTTATTGCAGAGGGAGGGAGATGGGTGGCCGGCCCATGGAGAGCTGTGGTAGAAAAGGTGGGATGGAGGGGAGCAGTCGGGTAATGCAGAGCAGAGGGAGGCGGACGGCTGACTTAGTGCCATGGCGAAGGAGCTGTAATCTCCCTGCTCTGCTCCCTTGCGCAGCTTGCAGTGATTCAAGGAGCTGGGTTATGATGTCACTCTGGCCCCCGGCTCACTAAACAGTGCGTGAGAGGGAGCCGAGTAGAGAGATGACAGCAGTGCTACTGGACCCCAGTGAAAGCGTATTCTCTCCAGCTCTCTAAAGGTAAATTTAAATAAAAAAATAATTACTTGTGAGTGTGTGTGTCTGTGAGTGTGTGTCTGTCGGAATGTTGGTCTGAGTGTCTGTCTCTGTGTCTGTCTGTGAGTGAATCCGAGTCGGTCAGTAAGTGTGTGGGTTCCCTCCAATCACATGGGAAAGGGATTTTTTTTTTTATTCACCTTTTTTCCACGCTGTGGCTGGCCCCACCTCCATGGCTGAAATCCTCAGTCTTGACGATCTCAGCCAATCCAATGCTTCCTCATAGCAAAGCATTGGGCGACTATTGCGCATGCACGGCAAAATGCCACTGCGCCAATTTACCTTCTCATAGAGATGCATTGAATCAATGCATCCGTATAAGGAACATTAATGTAAGGGCTGCACAGTGTGAAGCACTGACCCAGGCCGTCTGAGTGACTGTCGCTAGAGGTGTCACCAGGCAGCAACGTAAACACTGCCTTTTGTATTTTATGTCATAAATGTAACCTTGTGTATTTTATTGTATTTTACTGTCTTTTTGCTGCCATGTGTTCATTGGAGTTTTGCCTCTGTCATGGAGATAATTGGATTACTTCTAATTAACTCCAGGATAGTAGACTCTGTGGAACTGGTTTTGGGCAGAAAAGCCATGCTTCCTGTGGTCACAAAGGACTACGATCTATCTTTTGAACCACTGGACCAATTTGTATGATTTTGACGTATGTTTGTATTTGGAGTATGCTGATTCTGAAAATGTAAGAATGTGAATGTGATGCATACTTTTCAAGTTATGAATAATGTGAAAAAAATTTATTTCTCTGCTTGTGCTAAATTACATTACCCATTGTGTAAGGTAATTGAATCACATGCAGAGGGGAGGAATTTGTATGGGAGTGTCTGAGTGTATTGTATGTGTTTATTGGTTGTGTTCCAAAACCCTGTGGGTGGTACTAATGTGTAAGAATAAACCCACAGCTCTGTCTGTTCACTGCTTGACCCTCACCACAGAGCTTTGTCGCGTTCTTGGGGGGATTTACTGTATGCTGTTCCAGTTTGACTGCTAGGAGTGTAAACCTATTCGTATGGTTTTTCCTATTCCGCTGTTTACAGCATTCGTATGGTTTCCTGTTCGGCGGATTGGTGTTCTGCAGTAGCTGTGCCTGTATCTCTGGAAGGGGACGATTACCTAAATGGTTTTAACCCCTTGTGTGCTGAAACGGTCCGTTACATAAATGTAACAGGGATTTTAAATTTTTCAAAGGGTTATTCACTAAATTTCTCATTTTAGAAAGTGAAAATCTAAATTGCGTAATTTAGACCAAAATAGCGGATTTGAAAAATCCAAACTTCGCCATAGTGACAGCTTGAATATTGTAGCCTAATTTTTGGAATTTATTCACGAAAATTATTAGTTTAGTCGATAACCCTGCCCTTCTCTCAGTCTTTCATTCCCTGGTATCAAACTATATCCAACGCAGAGTGCACTCATAGGATTGAGGACTAGTGATGTCCCGAATGGTTCACCGAACGGTTCACCGCGAACGGTTCGCCACGGACTCATCATTGAGTAAACTTTGACCCTGTACCTCACAGTCAGCAGACACATTCCAGCCAATCAGCAGCAGACCCTCCCTCCCAGACCCTCCCACCTCCTGGACTGCTCACTAAGAATGCATCTTAAAAATGGATGCTGTCCAGGAGGTGAGAGGGTCTGCTGCTGATTGGCTGGAATGTGTCTGCTGACTGTGAGGTACAGGGTCAAAGTTTACTCAATGATGAGTCCGTGACGAACCGTTCTCGAACCGTTCGGGACATCACTATTGAGGACTAAACAAATTAAGATTAATTTAAATTAGACACGCAGCAGCTATCAGTCAATGACTATTCAAGTTTTGGGGATGAAACGTTAGGTAAATCATTTTCAATCTTTTGTGGTTCTCCACCTGTATATCTGTCACAGTTGGCACAATTAATGTTAGGGTTGGTGTAAAAAAATTCCAGGGCTGCTTTTTATTCCCAGTCCGGCCTTGGACACCAGTGAGTGAGTGGTGGCACTGGGCAGGCCCTGAAACGCACACTCGTGAAGGAAACTGACTGCTATTATATTACAGTCAAAAAAGATTTTTTATTTTTTTTCAAATACAAGCTATTGTGACACCAGTGAGTGAGTGGTGGCACTGTGCAGGCCCTGAAATGCACACTAGTGAAGGAAACGGACTGCTATTATATTACAGTCCAAAAAGTTGTTTTTTTTTTTTAAATGCAAGCTATTGTGACACCAGTGAGTGAGTGGTGGCACTGGGCAAGTGGGCACAGTATATGCTGTGAGCCTGACACACAGGCTGGCAGACAGGCAACTGCAATTACATTACAAGGAAAAAAAAGCAGACTGATGTTCTAGCCCTAAAAAGGGCTTTTTGGGGTGCTGTCCTTACAGCAGAGATCAGATGAGTCTTTCAGGACTGTAGTGGACACTGAATACACTAGCCTAGCTATCAATTTCCCTATCAAATCAGCAGCAGCTACACTGTCCCTCATCTCACTAAGAATGCAGCTTCACAATGAATGTAAAATGGATGCTGTCCAGGAGGTGAGAGGGTCTGGGAGGGAGGGTCTGCTGCTGATTAGCTGGAATGTGTCTGCTGACTGTGAGGTACAGGGTCAAAGTTTACTCAATGATGACGAATAGGGGGCGGACCGAACAGCGCATATGTTCACCATCCATGGTGAACGCGAACAAGCGATGTTCGCCAGGAACTATTCGCCAGCGAACAGTTCGGGACATCACTATTGATATTTATACAGATGCTCTTAGAATCAGTTACAACCATGTACTTCATCTTTCTCAACATCTTCTTTGTGTTTTCTATACCCATTTACATTGTTGTTTTTCCCCTATATTATATTAAAAACCCTTAAGGATGGCATGCGTGCTATAATGTCCTTGCGGACCCGGCTCTAGACGCCGGCAGGCGGCATAGTATGTCCTAGCATCCTATGTACTTACCCGCTCCCGTGCCGGCGATCGCAGTGGGGGGATTCACCTGGCATCCCAGGGAGTCCTACTGCTGCCGTTCTGCCCCCCCCTGGGCAATGTGATTGCGAGGTCCTTGCAAGGACCTCACGATCACATGCATAGGCATGCGCAGCCTATTGTATAAGGGTGTGCACCCTGAAGCACAAACACACACAAAGCGTATATATATATATATATATATAGCAAGATCCAAATAGATTATGGTGGGGAAAAATTGTGATTGAAAACCCCTTCCACCTGAAGTATGTGCATAGTTAATACAATGCTAAACAAAAATCTGCACACCAGTCAAGCCATAAGACTTGCTTTTCCCACAGAAATCCCAAATCAGCAGTGATGTTACAACCGCAAAGGATTCTGGGTGGGCATATGCAAATTAGTTTAACAAAGAATCACATTTTTGCCTCATTCCATTTTAAACATGGATTCCTTTTAATTTGTGTTTGCAGTATACAACTGCTTGGAACACAATTTAGGATAAGATGCAAAACCAGTGAACCACTCATGGACAGCTGTTTCGTTGTTAATGCAACTCTTCAGCATGAGGTTGGTTACTGGTTTGCTTATGGAGGCTTGGTAGTGCTTGTGAAGCAAGATCCAAATAGATTATGGTGGGGAAAAATTGTGATTGAAAACCCCTTCCACCTGAAGTATGTGGATAGTTAATACAATGCTAAACAAAAATCTGCACACCAGTCAAGCCATAAGACTTGCTTTTCCCACAGAAATCCCAAATCAGCAGTGATGTTACAACCGCAAAGGATTCTGGGTGGGCATATGCAAATTAGTTTAACAAAGAATCACATTTTTGCCTCATTCCATTTTAAACATGGATTCCTTTTAATTTGTGTTTGCAGTATACAACTGCTTGGAACACAATTTAGGATAAGATGCAAAACCAGTGAACCACTCATGGACAGCTGTTTCGTTGTTAATGCAACTCTTCAGCATGAGGTTGGTTACTGGTTTGCTTATGGAGGCTTGGTAGTGCTTGTGAAGCAAGATCCAAATAGATTATGGTGGGGAAAAATTGTGATTGAAAACCCCTTCCACCTGAAGTATGTGGATAGTTAATACAATGCTAAACAAAAATCTGCACACCAGTCAAGCCATAAGACTTGCTTTTCCCACAGAAATCCCAAATCAGCAGTGATGTTACAACCGCAAAGGATTCTGGGTGGGCATATGCAAATTAGTTTAACAAAGAATCACATTTTTGCCTCATATATATATATATATATATATATACACACATAAACATACACACACACACACATATATACTGCTGTGTGTGTGTGTGAGGGTGCTGTGTGTAGGTGCTGTGTGTGTGTAGGTGCTGTGTGTGTGTGAAGGCGCTGTGTGTGTGAAAGCACTGTGTGTGTGCGGGCGCTGTGTGTCTAAGGGCGCTGTGTGTGAGAGCGCTGTGTGTGTGTGGACACTGTGTGTGTGTGCAGGCATTGTGTGTGTGTGTGTAGGTGCTGTGTGTGTGTGCGGGCGCTGTGTGTGTATGGGCGCTGTGTGTGGGTGCTGTGTGTGCAGGCGCTGTGTGTGTGCAGGCGTTGTGTGTGTGTGTGTAGGTGCTGTGTGTGTGTGCAGGCACTGTGTGTGTGTGTGAGGGCGTTGTGTGTGTAAGGGTGCTGTAAGTGTGTGTAAGGGTGCTGTATGTGTGTGGGTGATGTTAGTGTGTGTGTATATAAAGGTACTGTGTGTAAGGGTGCTGTTAGTGTGTGTGTGTGTGAGGGTGCTGTGTGTGTAAGGGTGCTGTTAGTGTGTGCTGTGTATGTGTAAGGGTGCTATGTGTAAGGGTGCTGTTAGTGTGTTTGTGTATGTGAGGGTGCTGTGTGTTAGGGTGACGTATGTGTGTGTGTGCTGTTTGTGTGTATTGTGTGGGGTGGGAGGCCATTTAGTTAATATCCCCCCTCCCTTCTTACCTTTTGTAGGGAGGGGGGACCGTGCTGCTGCCATGCCTGGTGGTACAGTGGTGAGTGAACTCTAGCCCCGCAGGGGGCAAGAGTTCACTTTCACAAGATCCAAGCGTTGCCGCCGCAACGCTCTGACCTCGTGAGAGGAACGCGGCGGAGCTGCTGGCAAGAGCTCCCCGGGACCTCTCCTGCCTCCCTCCTTTGATTTCCCTCACCAACCCATAGGCAGGAGGGAGGCAGGAGATCGGGCCATGGGGATTAGGGTGTGCCCAGGCACACCCGGCACACCCCATGTGCACGCCTATGATCACATGGATGGCATAGCTGCCCATAGAAGTGCCAGCAGGAGGAGTGCCTGTAATTACAGGAAGTCTCCCTTCTGCCTATAAAATATAAAAAAAAAAGTTAAAACACAGTTTAAAATAAAACAATATATACTTGGTTTATATATATACAGTGCCTTGCAAAAGTATTCACCCTCCCTTGACTTTTTACCTATTTTGTTATATTACAGCCTTAAGTTCAGTGTTTTATTAATCTAAATTTTATTTGATGGATCAGAACACAATAGTCTAAGTTGGTGAAGTGAAATGAGAAAAATATATACATAAAACTATATTTTAGAAATAGAAAACAGAAAATTGACATGTGCGTATGTATTCACCCCCTTTGTTATGAAGCCCATAAAAAGCTCTGGTGCAACCAATTACATTCAGAAGTCACATAATTAGTGAAATAATGTCCACCTGTGTGCAATCTAAGTGTCACATGATCTGTCATTACATATACACACCTTTTTTGAAAGGCCCCAGAGGCTGCAACACCTAAGCAAGAGGCACCACTAACCAAACACTGCCATGAAGACCAAGGAACTCTCCAAACAAGTAAAGGACAATGTTGTTGAGAAGTACAAGTCAGGGTTAGGTTATAAAAACGATTTGAGTTTGCGAAAAGGCATGTGGGAGACTCCCAAAATGTATGGAGGAAGGTGCTCTGGTCTGATGAGACTAAAATGTAACTTTTCGGCCATCAAAGAAAATGCTATGTCTGGCGCAAACCCAACACATCACTTCCCCCAAAGAACACTATCCCCACAGTGAAACATGGAGTGGTAGCATCATGCTGTGGGGATGTTTTCCAGCAGCCGGAACTGGGAAACTGGTCAGAGTTGAGGGAAAGATGGATGGTGCTAAATGCAGGGATATTCTTGAGCAAAACCTGTACCACTCTGTGCATGATTTGAAGCTGGAACGGATGTTCACGTTCCAGCAGGACAATGACTCCAAACACACTGCTAAAGCAACACTTGAGTGGTTTAAGGGGAAACATGTAAATGTGTTGGGATGGCCTAGTCAAAGCCCAGACCTTAATCCAATAGAAAATCTGTGGTTAGACTTAAAGATTGCTGTTCACAAGCGCAAACCATCCAGCTTGAAGGAGCTGGAGCAGTTTTGCAAGGAGGAATGGGCAAAAATCCCAGTGGTAAGATGTGGCAAGCTCATAGAGACTGTGGCAAACCTAGCCACTTAAGACTATGCCTGTATTGCATGTGTGGATATCATGGGTTTTGTTTGCTGTAAGAACCAAGTGTAATGTGGTATGTGGCGTTCATGCGAACGAGAGCGTTCAATGCTTGTAATGCTTAAACCCAGCACTGCCTATGCAGTTTCACGAACAGTGAGTTTAAACACTGTTCGTGAAACGAATGAACTACCGAATGGTCGACCACACACAGGAGGTCGTGGTGGCGCCCATTAACCGACTGCAACATTGTTGCAATTGGTAGTTAAAGACTTCCCTAGGTGGCCGTTGTTCGGCTACCGACCACGCGGCGGTCGGCCATCTTGGTTCCTTTGTTAGCCCAGCGGGGTTTTGCCGTCGAGTGCCTGGAACTAAAAACGGCTACTCGACGGCGCAAACACCCCTGGACTTCCAGGCCGTTTGGGAGCCCCGGCCGTTCGGTAGTTTGTTCCCCTGATATTAATCGGTGTTTTAAGTACATGTTAAAAATAATGTGTATTTCGTACGGCGTTCGGTTAGTTAGACTGGGAGCTGAGCGGTATTCTCACGAACTATGCGCTCAGCCTCCAGCTATCTACCGAACGTCCATTTGTGTAAAACAAGTGAATATTATTAAAGTTATGTATATTAATGTAAAATGTAAGTTCTGCTGCACGGAGAGATAATCCCATTAACAGAATATTCCAGTGGGAGTATCCCTCTCGTCCAGCAGTGCATGATGGGAGAAATGTATGTGTTGGTCAGTCCCCCATGTAGTCCCCTACTGTACCACCCCTGGAATGTCAGTAGGGAAACCCCTTGCATGGGGAATCCCATAAATACGGTGACCTGTGAATAAAATCTCAGTTGACTCCCAGCCTATGTGTCGTCTAGTTCTTGGGAAGGAAAGATTATTACAACGCTACCGGGATTATTGTATGCTGTGCTTATTTCCCTGGATTATTTTATGCTGTTCCTGTTACCCAGCGGAGATATTGTGGATTATACTGCTTCTCCGCTACAGAGACTTATCCAAAGTGACTTGAAGCTGTGATTGCCGCAAAAGGTGGCTCTACAAAGTATTGACTCTAGGGGGGCGAATAGTTATGCACATTGAACTTTTCTGTTATTTTGTCCTATTTGTTGTTTGCTTCACAATAAAAAAAAAAGTTGTGGGCATGTTCTGTAAATTAAATGATGCAAATCCTCAAACAATCCAAGTTAATTCCAGGTTGTGAGCCAACAAAATACGAAAAATGCCAAGGTGAGTGAGTACTTTTGCAAGGCACTGTATATATATATGTATATATATATATATATATGTATATATATATATATATATATATACACACATACATATATGCACACATACATATACACTGTCTAAGTGTATTTTAATATTAATAAATATATATATATATATATATATATATATATATATATTAATATCAAAATACACATGGAAATATTTTATATATTATATAAAATAAGTAAATATATTTAAAAAATTATATATATATATATATATATATATATGTGTGTGTGTAATTTCATTCTAACTGTATTTTGATATTAATAGATATAGGGGGGCGGGGCATGACAGCCAAGATGGCCGGACGTGCTTTCTGAGGGCTCTTGCAATAGAGGGCACAAAAACGCCAACCCTGCACGAACTACTGGTGCCAGCAGCAAACGGAGCCCAGAGAACAAAACAGGACCACACGGGGCACACAATGATACTTGACCCGCATCGAAATCACATGAACATACCTGGACCGGCCATGAGGCCTACTTCGGAGCAGAGCCTGCAGCTTTGGGGAGGTGGCCGGTCCCCCGACACAGGACACGCTCGCAAGCAAACATTCGACACAGCCTTTCAACCCCCCCCTCTGGACTGGTGGGGGATATCCCGTTCCTCGCTGGGGGTGACTACCCCCGCACTACAGCCTGACACACAATGGCTCCGGAATGCCCCTGGGACTGAGGCGATGATGGCGCCCAAGCAACCCGGAGAGAGAGCACAAAGAAGCCAAACACATGCCTCACTAACCAAGCTAACTACACAGCACGGCTAAACAAAATTTTCGCAGCATTCTGGCGCAGACTGGCATGGCGCCTACACAATCAAGCCAAAATCAATCGTGAAACTCATCCCTCACCGCAACCATGAGGAGGGCACAAAATGGCCGACACGAAGCGAGCACGGCAAGGCAAACGCTACTGTCCACCCCAACAAGCCCAACAGTGATCCCACTTAACCGCTCGGAGCAACAAATCTCCTTCTGGGCAGGGGAGCATACCGGAATAAAATCCGACCCACCATCCACATACCCAAAGGGGCATCGGGAGAGCAAAGCTCCGGAGGGCCCACGGTCCCCCCACGTATGGGGGAGGGACCCAAGCACACAGGGAAGTGCTCTCTGCTACAACCCGGGCTGGAGGATCCGAGCATGTGCAGCCCCACCATGACCGCCGGTCGGGACGGGACCGACCAAGGAGCCCCCACAATACACCCACAGCAGCCCAGAGATTACTTACCTAAGAGACTGTACTACCCTGCATGCAGTTGACCAGCCAGACACCTTCATCAACTGCAACACCCCCGCACAAGCGGGGCATCGGCTGAACGGGCCACACCATTGTTGCACCAGCCCTCCACCACGAGGCGCAGGCAGATCGGAAGACTGCCATGCGAGCTATACATACTTGCACGCCGGGACTTTCTCCTGCAGACACCGCTGACCAGGTTTTACCTAGTATGCACCGCTCAGATGCATCTGAACTAACGCTACTTTATGTCATTTTATATTTTAAGTTTGCATATATTACATGTCCAGTTAATAGCATTATGTCGCTGACTTAATGCCATGCCTACAAGGAACCATGTTCACACTTTCAGCCAGCTAGGCAGGGTAAAAACGGATCTAATTGCACATGTTAGAATTAAAGCTTGTTGATAGACCGACGCAGGGTGACTCTACCGTAACCCAACTCAGTGGATGGGCGATGCTAGCCAGTACTCGGAATGTTTATGTACCTATAGTATGTTGCTAGCCTATGTTTTTCATGCCTACTAGCCTTAACACCTACAGCATAAAGTGTCTACGCATAGTTATGTAAACTTAAGGATATAACTGTTCAAGCCTGTTTATAGCTTAACTTCACTATTAACGACAATGCTTAAAGGACATATCTACTAATACTGATACTTGCATGTCATATATCACTAGATTGTCTTACTACATTTAAAAATGTAAAAAAAATGTGCTTTCACTTCAATGCTACATATGTAAAAGTCTGTGATATTGCTGTGATTATGTTTTGCTGTGATCATCTTGTCAAATCATGCACAACAAAAATAAAAAATTCAAAAATATATGTAGATATCAAAATGCATGTAGAATGAAATAATATATATATATATATATATATATATATATATATATACACATAAGTATATATGTATATATCACTATATATATATATATATATATATATATATATAGTGGAAAATGTATTCATACTTACCGTAATTTTCTTTTCCTGGCTATTCATGGCAGCATATACACATGGGTTAGCTCCTCCCCTACAGCCAATAGGACAGGAAAACCACCAAGGTTTTAAAAGGAGGCTCCATCCCTAAGGTCCTCAGTCAGTTTACAAGCTCTACAGTACATAAATAGAGACATTAATGGGTGGGAAGTATATGCAGCCATGAATAATAGCCAGGAAAAGAAAATTACGGTAAGTATGAATACATTTTCCACTTTCCTGGCTAATCATGGCAGCATATACACATGGGGAATACCCAAGCTTACAAAGGGAGGGACAGAATAGCCAATCAAATTATCAGAATAATTCAACATAGATAGAAGAATGAACTGAGTTAAGTGCTTGAGTACCAAATTGTGCATCATAGAATGTTTTAACGAACAGTATGAAATGCCAGACAAACGTGTCTAAAGATGTTCAAATGCTAGCTTACAAAAAGTTTCAGCAGAAACCATTGCCATGGCAACCCATGATGCTGCAACAGCATGAGAGGAGAGTGCCCTGATACCCTCCAGCACAGGTAGAGAACGGATGTGACGTCCAAATTGTGCCTCATTAATTGTTTCAATGTCCAATATGTAATGCAGGACAAACTAGTTCAAAGAGGTCCAAATGCCAACTATACAAAGTTTCAGCAGAGACTATTGCCATGGAAGCCCACAAGATGCTGTAACAGCACTAGTGGAGAATGCCCCAAATCCTTTGCTACAGGTAGAGAATGGCATTGAAAGGCTCTCACTTTAGGCAGGATCACTGGTGCTACATGCAAGACAACCATATCCTGTTGAAATTCAGTGAATGGGGGTACACAGGATCAAGCATGGAGTTCACCCATTTCCCTTGCTGGGGTACCAGCCACCAGCACTTTCTGTGCTACCACCATGGAAGCTCCTTCTAGAGGTTCGAATAATGGTTCAGTCAGGGCCCGTGAGACCAGTGGTACGTCACATATTGGCTTCACCACACTCAGTGGAGGCATGATTTCAATCAATGCCTATATGAAGCAAAGTGCAGCTAAGTGCACATATTCACCCTGCTGAGGTACCAGTCACCAGCAACAGCAACGTCTGGGCTAACATCATGGAAGCTCCTGCTGGAAGTTCAGTCAGAGTCTGTGAGACCAGTGGTACGTCACATCTTGGTTTCAACGCCCTCAGCAGAGGCTTGAGTTCAATTGTTGCTTACATGAAGCAAAGCACCACGGGCATCAACGCTCAATCGGTACCCTTCAGTACAGGTAGAGAATGACATAGATAAGCATTCACCATAGGCAGGATCTTCAGGTGGCAAATGCAAGATGACCATATCTGTTGAAAAGTAGTGAAAGGGGGTTCACAGGATCAAGCCTGGAGTTCACCCATTCTCCTTGCTGGGGTACCAGCCACCAGCACTTTCTGTGATACCACCATGGAAGCTGATTCTAGAGGTTTGAATAATGGTTTAGTCAGTGCCCATGTGACCAGTGGTATGTCACATATTGGCTTCACCACACTCAGTGGAGGCATGATTTCAATCAATGCCTATATGAAGCAAAGTGCAGCTAAGTGCTCCTCTAGAGTGTTATAACACAGAACCTTTCAAGGCCTGAACGAGGAGTAATTCCAACAGACAAAAGCATGTCAAGCTTAGTAAAGCCTGTATAGGATTGTAAGAGGATCTCAATGACCTCAGGGATGCCTATACTAATATGGACTCCCGCATCAACACCAGAAATTGAGGATCCTGGTGTGTCATGGAGCCTTGTAATAGGTCTGGACGTACAGGAATTTCCCTTGGAGGTTCCAGAATCATCTTATTCATCATAGGAATTAGAGTCGACACGGTCTTCCACTGTCACCTTTTGCATTGCCTTTTTAAGAAGGTCGAAAAAAGGAAAATATGTACATCAGACTAAAATTCGAAATTTGAGCCAGTGTATCCTGAACCTGAGCATTCTGGTCCTAGCATGTAAAAAATACTTCTGGACCTGTTAGTTCCAAGAAATGGCCATCAGATCTATGTAGGGTATCAGACAATCTGCGTCAACCACGAGGATACGTCAGGACATGGTTGCCAATCCACCTTGTCCACAGTTATTTGGCTCCAGCAAACATCCATGGCATTCTGAGCCACTGGTTGTTCTTCTGTGCCCTGATCATTATGGGCTGGAATTCCATCAATACATATCTGTGAGACCCATCTTGGTAGATATAGGATACAGTTGCATTGATATTTGAGCAAATTTGGACCCACTCGTTTTTCAGCAAGCCTCTGAAGTGAAGAAGAGCCTTGAAAATGACTCTTAATTCCATACAAATGAATGGAAATATTGTGCAACATGGTCCAAATACTGTGCAACCAATCTTATAAAAACTGGAATTCTTTTTTTGAAAATCTTTATTAAAGGTTTTTCGGTATGAGAGAGAACCAAAGCTCATCAACATGTAGACATCATACTTTTTGGCGTTAGATATTCGCCTATATCTTCATGAAGAATTACATGTAAAGCATTTCACATATTTATCCATAGACAATTAAGTTACCACCTGTCACCATGCAACATAATTACATTTTAAGGTGTTAGCATATCTTCCTAGATGGTGGATGTCGTAGGTTTAAAGGTGGAGAGGGATCCAGAGAGAAAGAGAAAGAGGGGTGAGGTGAGGGGGAGTGGGTGGGTTGGGTTACCTGGATTAGGGTGAGAGACGTTCACATAGAGTGAACAAAGATAGCATAGAATGGAGTGGAGTGTGGTGTTCCCCTGAGGTCATCAGAAGCCCTCTTGACGTACAGTGAGCCCATTATCATTTTGTTATGTATGCTATGTAGACGGCCCCTGTGGTTGCTTGGGTGCATGTGTGTTAGGTTCCCGCATTTTGTCTAGCCACCTGGTAGTATCTGTTTATGGGTGTGGATAGGAGTGCAGAAGAAGAATGGGGGGGGTAACAGGCTTGCACCCATCATGTAGAGGGCGTGGTCGGGATATCATGGTATGTGGAAGCGTATATTGGCCGTGCCCCGGAGAGCCTGGCGCCCCCTGGTGTGTCGCCGGTCTCAGCGTCTCTATCCCCGTGTATTTTGTGATGTGAAGACAAACCATGGCTGCCATCGCTCTGCATGTTTACCCCCTCTGTCTTGCAGTGTTGCCTGCAATGCTTCGGCCCCTTGAATATCCTCCACTCTGCGAGTCCACTCCTCTTCGCGGGGTATTTCCGTCTTTTTCCAATATAGCGGAATAAGTGACTTGGCTGCGTTCAAGAGGTATCGAAGGATGGATCTTTTGTAGGAGGATACTGACATCTGCGATATGTGTAAGAGGGCCAGTGCAGCTGACCAGTCCGTCACGTCGCCCAGTATTTCTATTATCCTCTGTTTGATCAGGTTCCAGTACGATGTGATCTCGCTACACTCCCACCAAATATGCATCATCGTCCCCCTTTCCTTCAGGCATCTCCAGCACGTTGGGGTAATGGTTGGGAATATCCTATGTAGAAGGACAGGAGTCCTGTACCAGGAGGCTATCAATTTGTAATTTGTTTCTTGAAATTGGGAGCTAACCGAGCTCTTGTGTTGCCAAATAAGCGTCTTGTCCCATTGTTGGGGCGTGAAAGTCGTGTCTAATCGTTCCTCCCATTGCCTGCGGAACGTTGTGTTTTTCGTTAGATGTCCGGTCAGAAGGTGTTGGTACAGTGTAGAAATAGCATTCCCCAGTACGAGCCTCTTCTCACAGCAGTCCTCCAGCCAAGTGCGTTCCCTGTGGAGTTGTTCCTTATTCCGTATACTATCGTAATAGTGTTTCACTTGTAGGTAACGAAAAACTGCCAGGGGTGTCCGGGGCTTTCCCTCTAGTAATGTGTCTAGGGTCTGCAGTGTTCCGTTCTGTAAGATCGTGTGGATTGGTATATATTCGCGACCTTCCGCAAAGGGCCACGTTGTTGGATGGAATCCACCCCTTATTGCGTTATTATTGGTAATTGAAAGCATCGGACTGGGCGTTGGCGAGATATGAGGTGCCTCCCTCATGGAGTTCCAGCTATATAGCGTTTGTTCCATCGGTCCCTCTTTAGCAACTCTTTGTGTTTTTCTGGTTATCCCTCCCCATATGGTTGGCTGTACAGGGGTTGCAGGGCCCTCTCGTGCCATCGCCACCCATTGTTTTTGTTGAGGCTCCGCGTGCCACTCAATAATTCGCTGCAGGACCGTGGCTTGGTGGTACTTCTTAAAATCAGGTAGCGCTAGGCCACCGCGAGATCTGGGTAGACAGAGTAGGTTGTATCTCGTGCCCTCTCTCCCCGCCATACGTAACGTATGACCGCGGATCTCAAAGCGGAGAAGAAGGTTGCCGGCAGGGCAAGAGGTATTGTTTGGAACAGATATAGCAGTCTCGGTAGGATGTTCATCTTGAGAACTGCTATCCGTCCGTGCCATGAGATGTGTGGGTATGCCCATCTTTCCAAGTCTGTCATTATCTTCTTCAGGAGAGGGGCGAAGTTATGCCGATATAGGTCTTTAGGGTTCGGGGTTATCCAAATCCCAAGGTACTTCATTTTTTGAAAGCACCACCGGAACGGAAACAGTGACTCCAGAGCCAGGAATTCATCATCGGGCATGGATACGTTTAACACTTCACACTTCGACAGGTTGAGTCTGAAGCCGGAGATCGAGCCGAACTTCTCGAACTCCGCCAACAAGCAAGGCATCGCGATCCGAGGGCTGGTTATGTAAAAAAGGAGATCGTCCGCGTATGCGGCGACCTTACGGGTCGTGTCCTGCCACGTAAAGCCCCCGATGTCCGGGTGTTGGCGTATCTTCTGAAGCAGGGGTTCCAGCGATATGGCAAAGAGTAGCGGGGATAGGGGGCATCCTTGCCTTGTGCCATTGGAAATTTCAAAATCTCCGGTGAGTGCTCCATTGACGCGTACCGCGGCCCGCGGTTTGTCATATAAGGCCCGGATCATCGTAAGGAATCTGCGTCCCGCCCCCATCTGGTCGAGGGTAGCGAACATGTAAGGCCATTTCACCCGGTCGAATGCCTTCTCGGCATCCGTGGAAATCAAGAGAAGGGGTTGTCGTGTATTCCTCGCTTGGTGTTGCAGCGCAAAGAGTCGTAGGGTACTGTCCCTTGCTTCTCGTCCGGGTATGAATCCCGTTTGATCCTTGTGTATAAGCGAAGGGAGAATGGATTGGAGTCTGGTAGCTAGCACCTTTGTAAAAAGTTTTGTATCCACGTTTAATAATGAAATCGGGCGGTAGCTGCCACAGAGCATGGGGTCCTTTCCGGGTTTGGGGAGGACAGTTATGGTAGCCGCCAGGGATTCAGCTCCGAAATGGCCTCCGTCCGCGACAGCGTTGAGGGCCTTCGTGAGCCACGGCAGGGTTATCGTTGGGAACGTTTTATAGTAACCCGTGGAAAATCCATCCGGGCCTGGTGCTTTCCCCCTCTTGGCCGCCTTCAAGGCCGCCGCTAGTTCCTCTTCTGTGATCGGGTTTTCTAGTTCGGTCGCCACATCCGGCTGGATTGTTGGTCCTATCGCCTCGCGGAGGTATTCTTGTGTGCGTGCCGCTATCGCTGCTGACTGCGACTGTGTTTCCATCGCATCTAAGTTGTATAAGGATCTGTAGAATGACTGGAATTCCCCCGCAATGTCCGTCGGGAGGCCAGACATCCCGCCCGATGTAAGGTGTAATTTGCGAACCTGGGTGCGGGGTGTCTGGCCTTTTAGTAGGCGGGCAAGGAATCGTCCCCCCTTATTGGCATGGGTGTAAAAGAATGCCTTAGAGCGTTGCAGGGTGCGGTGGTGGCGTTTCACCAGGAGCTCCTTTAGTTGTCGTCTGGATTGCATCAGGTCCCGGTATATCTCCATGAGGTGTGACCTTTTATGCTGAGCTTCCAGATCTGTGATTCGCCTGTAGAGGTTAGCCATCTCGCTCATCGCCGCCTTCTTCTTATGTGAGGCTATGCGTATGAGCGTGCCCCGCAGGACGCTTTTATGGGCCTCCCAGAGCGATATTGGAGAGATGTCTGGGGTCGCGTTATCCTGAAAGTATTGAGTCAATGCCTGGGAGATTTGTTCCCGTGTGCCAGGGTCCAGGAGGAGGGACTCGTTAAGTCTCCACGTCCACACGGAAGGTCGAAAAAGTGGGGACTCGAGCTCCACTACAACTGGGCCGTGATCCGACCACGTGGCCGGTTCTATCTTGGCCGAGATCAGGCTCGATAGCCCAGTTTGTCTAATAAAGAGGTAGTCGATGCGGGAGTATCTATCGTGAAGCGCGGAGTAGTATGTAAAGTCTTTCACTGATGGGTTGAGTGTTCTCCAGCAATCCGCTAGATCCATGTCGCCCAGGGCTCTTCGGATAGCTCGTATATGTAGTTGAGTGACGCTACTGTGTCCCGTAGAGGAGTCCAAAAGAGGATCCAGCGGGACATTAAAGTCGCCTCCTAGGATTAGGATGCCCTCGGAGAAGTCCTTTAGTTTTGCCAGGGTGCTTTTCAAGAACATGGCTTGTCGTTTGTTGGGGACATAAATGTTGGCGAAGGTGTATATCTTACCCGCTATTGCCCCCTTTAAAAAGAGGTACCTGCCCTGAGTGTCCCTAATGCTGTCCAGTTCCTGGAGCTCCAGTCCGGCGTATATCAGTATTGCAACCCCCGCCTTCCTTGCCGTAGGGTGGTTGCAGAAGTGGTTTGTTGGGTACGATTTATTCTGGAGCTTGGGTGCCGCCCCGGGACGAAAGTGCGTCTCCTGTAGCATTGCCACCGATATATGTCTTTTCTTAAGTTCTCGCAGGAGGTGGGACCTCCGTTCCGGGATGTTCAATCCCCTGCAATTAAGGGTGAGGACAGATATAGGAGCCGGTCGATAGGCCATGGTTTCTCAGGTGCGTGTGGTAAGCGATGTATACCCAAATTTCTACTCACCCCTGTCTGACTCTCGTCACCCCGCGTGGGCGCAGGCCCCCGTGGCAGGCCAATTGGAACGGGGAGGGATGGAGACCGTCTTAGGCGGTAGTCAGGCGGATAGAGGGTAGGGTAGGGGTGGTGGGGAGCGAGAAGGGGAAGGATGACCAAAGGGGGTAGAAGAGAGCAGGGATAGGGGTAAGTTGGCAGAGAGAGAGAAGAGAAAGAGAAGAAAGGTGAATGTCCCGTCCGATGAACGTTTTTTCTGGGGTAAGGGGTACCCCTCGTGTGCCACCCCAACGAGTGGGGTGACTCGTGCTACGGCGGGCAGCCCAGGGGGCACGTCCAGGTAACCAGACCTATGGACGGTGACCCACTGTGGCCCGTCGTGTGTCTTGAGCACGAGTGTGGGTTGAGGTGTGCGAGTCAGTACTCGACCAAGTGGTATCCAATGGATGTGAGGAAGGCAGAGCCGTCCACATAGTACCCCGTGTTTGCTGGATACATATTTCTCATGAAGCGATTTAATGCATAGATGAACAGTTAAGAATAACAGAACAACAGCGCGTGTGGCAACTAAACAGCGTAATAACAAGCATACGACAATCAACAGATTCCATCCCGCCCGTCAGTCCCGAGACTCCCAAGGATCGTCCCCCCCCTCCCTCCCGCCATCGTTTTCACAGCTCCCCTTATAGAGGTAATGCTCACAGTGTCCGTCCTGAGGTCGGGAGGTCAATGTTGGTCATGTGAGGTGGTCCCCCGTCCGCCCCACGCCCCCTCCCCAGTCGTGTATGTACAGGTAGGGGGCCCGTGTCTGTCCAGTTTCATATTGTATTGTCCCCCCTCCCTCCCCTGTAGCCCGCCCAACTCCAATGCGTGTAGTATGAGGTGGGAATAGGCAGCATGCATCTTAGCACCAAAGGAGGGTCCCCCCCCCGCGTGACCCCCCCGCGGGCGCTATGTGGCGTGCCCAACCCAATTATCACCCGGGGGAACAGATTTATGCAGAGCAGTCCAAAGTCTCATTGCTAGGCCTTAGTACAAGGCACCTATAGCTGGATCATAATGGTGGGTTTCAGGTTGTGATGTCTTCACGCTATATGAAGCACAGATGAAGTGTCCAGGAGCGTTTGAGATTTGCGCCTTTGTCCTCACTGCCCATCCAGTTTCCCCACTCCCCATTGTACCCCCCACCCAAACCAGAGGAGGAGAGAAAATAAAAATAAAATTTTTTATAAAAATAAAATTGTTTTTATACATAAGGGTATCCCCATCTACCCCCCCTCCCGGCCAAGTGAATCCTCACATGTGCCATGTCCCGAGTTGGGGAGGGATGGGAGCCGAGTGCCGGGTGCGTGCGTGAAGGTTGTGGCATGCGGGCATAAATTTCGAATGGGGCCATGGGGAAGTGTCCCTTTATCAATCCACTCATTGCTGCTCTGCGTGCAAACTTTCCAGAGTTACCCCGGTTGTGGGTTAGCGGCTCTTTCAGGAGTCAGTTACGGGTGGGAACATGCGAGCCACGCAAGCAGGAGGAACGGGGAGGGGGGGAGGGGGGCTGCTGCCCTGTTCGCATGGCAACGGACTGAGAATCTGGGGTCGCCTTGACGGGATAATGGGGGAGTCGGGGTACGGTCAGGGAGCCCCCCTCTCTGGGAGTGTTACTCACTCAGCCTGGCCTCCCGGGTCCATGCGCCGCCTGGGAAGTTGCCGAGGAGGGGATCCTTCCCTGCGCCTCCGTGGAGCTCTCTGTGGTCGCGGTACTTGTCCTACGGGTCCAAGGACCCAGTTTGTGACCGGGATGGGTGGTATCCCCAAAGTCTCCAGGAAACGTGGTATCTCCGCCGGCCATCTTGCAGATATCCAGCCGTCTTGGTGGCGGGCCATCAGTGCGAACGGGAAGCCCCATTTGTAGTTGACGTGGCGGTCACGTAGGGCAGTTGTGACCGGCCTCAGGGCTCTCCTGGCGGTAAGTGTGAGGGGGGAGAGGTCGTTATAGAGGGATACCTGGGCGTTTCGGTACGTCCATTCCGGGCGTTCACGGGCCCTCTTCATGATAGAGTCTTTGACGGGGAAGGAGTGGAGGCAGCAGATGAGGTCCCTCGGCCCGTCTTCAGGTAAACGGGGTCGGGTGGCTCTGTGCGCCCGTTCAAATTCAAACTGATGGGGTGCCTCTTCCTGCAGCAACATGTTGAAGAGGCCTGTCAGAACCTCCTCCGCGTCTTCCTCCCCCTCTGCCTCTGGGACCCCGCGGACCCGGATGTTGCACCTGCGGCCTCTATTGTCGAGGTCCTCCAGATGTCTTCTCATGTCGAGGAGCATTTCTCCTTGCCGTGAGACCGCCACATCAGTAGCTGAGATCCTGTTGGATTGGGCCTCCGTGGAGTGTTCTAGGGCTTCTATGCGGCTTCCTTGAGCGGTAACGTCCGCTCTGATGCCCGCCATCTCCGCCCTCAGGGCGTCCTGTATCGTGGTGGTGAGGGTGAGCAGGTCAGTTTTAGTGGCCATAGATGCTGCAATGGATCGGAGTTCTTCGCTTATCCGGTCCAGGGCAGAGTGTTCTGTGCCCATGGACGAGGCAGGAGATGATGGTGCCGACCTCGGGCCTACCGCCTCCCCTCCAGACCCAGGAGTCGGCTGCAGAAAGGAGTCCATGGGACCCTGAGATTGGGTTTGTTGGGAGCCCCTCGGTGTCTGTGGGGGCTCCGTGCGCCTGTTGCGACCCATCCGTTGCCTGTGGCTATATTTAATCGCCGTTTTAGGGGTGTTGTGGAGTGGAGCTCACAGATTAAGCTGCCATCTTGGTCCAGGTCCTGGCCACGCCCCCTCCACACAGGAAAACTTGTGCTGAGCAGCAACCTAATCCACAGAAGGGTTAATGCTGAGCAG
>OW240918.1:74399662-74410313 GCA_933207985.1 Pelobates cultripes | reverse complement strand
GTCTGGCTGGTCAACTGCGTGCAGGGTAGTACAGTCTCTTAGGTAAGTAATCTCTGGGCTGCTGTGGGTGTATTGTGGGGGCTCCTTGGTCGGTCCCGTCCCGACCGGCTGTCATGGTGGGGCTGCACATGCTCGGATCCTCCAGCCCGGGTTGTAGCAGAGAGCACTTCCCTGTGTGCTTGGGTCCCTCCCCCATACGTGGGGGGACCGTGGGCCCTCCGGAGCTTCGCTCTCCCGATGCCCCTTTGGGTATGTGGATGGTGGGTCGGATTTTATTCCGGTATGCTCCCCTGCCCAGAAGGAGATTTGTTGCTCCGAGCGGTTAAGTGGGCTTGTTGGGGTGGACAGTAGCGTTTGCCTTGCCGTGCTCGCTTCGTGTCGGCCATTTTGTGCCCTCCTCATGGTTGCGGTGAGGGATGAGTTTCACGATTGATTTTGGCTTGATTGTGTAGGCGCCATGCCAGTCTGCGCCAGAATGCTGCGAAAATTTTGTTTAGCCGTGCTGTGTAGTTAGCTTGGTTAGTGAGGCATGTGTTTGGCTTCTTTGTGCTCTCTCCGGGTTGCTTGGGCGCCATCATCGCCTCAGTCCCAGGGGCATTCCGGAGCCATTGTGTGTCAGGCTGTAGTGCGGGGGTAGTCACCCCCAGCGAGGAACGGGATATCCCCCACCAGTCCAGAGGGGGGGGGTTGAAAGGCTGTGTCGAATGTTTGCTTGCGAGCGTGTCCTGTGTCGGGGGATCGGCCACCTCCCCAAAGCTGCAGGCTCTGCTCCGAAGTAGGCCTCATGGCCGGTCCAGGTATGTTCATGTGATTTCGATGCGGGTCAAGTATCATTGTGTGCCCCGTGTGGTCCTGTTTTGTTCTCTGGGCTCCGTTTGCTGCTGGCACCAGTAGTTCGTGCAGGGTTGGCGTTTTTGTGCCCTCTATTGCAGGAGCCCTCAGAAAGCACGTCCGGCCATCTTGGCTGTCATGCCCCGCCCCCCTATATCTATTAATATCAAAATACAGTTAGAATGAAATTACACACACACACACACACACACACATATATATATATATATATAATTTTTTTAATATATTTACTTATTTTATATAATATATAAAATATTTCCATGTGTATTTTGATATTAATATATATATATATATATTAATATTAAAATACACTTAGACAGTGTATATGTATGTGTGCATATATGTATGTGTGTATATATATATATATACATATATATATGCATATATATATACAGTGCCTTGCAAAAGTACTCACTCACCTTGGCATTTTTCGTATTTTGTTGGCTCACAACCTGGAATTAACTTGGATTGTTTGAGGATTTGCATCATTTAATTTACAGAAAATGCCCACAACTTTTTTTTTATTGTGAAGCAAACAACAAATAGGACAAAATAACAGAAAAGTTCAATGTGCATAACTATTCGCCCCCTAGAGTCAATACTTTGTAGAGCCACCTTTTGCGGCATTCACAGCTTCAAGTCACTTTGGATAAGTCTCTGTAGCGGAGAAGCAGTATAATCCACAATATCTCCGCTGGGTAACAGGAACAGCATAAAATAATCCAGGGAAATAAGCACAGCATACAATAATCCCGGTAGCGTTGTAATAATCTTTCCTTCCCAAGAACTAGACGACACATAGGCTGGGAGTCAACTGAGATTTTATTCACAGGTCACCGTATTTATGGGATTCCCCATGCAAGGGGTTTCCCTACTGACATTCCAGGGGTGGTACAGTAGGGGACTACATGGGGGACTGACCAACACATACATTTCTCCCATCATGCACTGCTGGACGAGAGGGATACTCCCACTGGAATATTCTGTTAATGGGATTATCTCTCCGTGCAGCAGAACTTACATTTTACATTAATATACATAACTTTAATAATATTCACTTGTTTTACACAGATGGACGTTCGGTAGATAGCTGGAGGCTGAGCGCATAGTTCGTGAGAATTCCGCTCAGCTCCCAGTCTAACTAACCGAACGCCGTATGAAATACACATTATTTTTAACATGTACTTAAAACACAGATTAATGACAGGGGAACAAACTACCGAACGACCGGGGCTCCCAAACGGCCTGGAAGTCCAGCGGTGTTCGTGCCGTCGAGTAGCCGTTTTTAGTTCCAGGCACTCGACGACAAAACCCCGCTGGGCTAACAAAGGAACCAAGATAGCCGACCTCCGCGTGGTCGGTAGCCGAACAACGGCCACCTAGGGAAGTCTTTAACTACCAATTGCAACAATGTTGCAGTCGGTTAATGGGCGCCACCACGACCTCCTGTGTGTGGTCGACCATTCGGTAGTTCATTCGTTTCACGAACAGTGTTTAAACTCACTGTTTGTGAAACTGCGTAGGCAGTGCTGGGTTTAAGCATTACAAGCATTGAACGCTCTCGTTCACATGAACGCCACATACCACATTACACTTGGTTCTTACAGCAAACAAAACCCATGATATCCACACATGCAATACAGGCATAGTCTTAAGTGGATAGGTTTGCCACAGTCTCTATGAGCTTGCCACATCTTACCACTGGGATTTTTGCCCATTCCTCCTTGCAAAACTGCTCCAGCTCCTTCAAGCTGGATGGTTTGCGCTTGTGAACAGCAATCTTTAAGTCTAACCACAGATTTTTTATTTGATTAAGGTCTGGGCTTTGACTAGGCCATCCCAACACATTTACATGTTTCCCCTTAAACCACTCAAGTGTTGCTTTAGCAGTGTGTTTGGAGTCATTGTCCTGCTGGAACGTGAACATCCGTTCCAGCTTCAAATCATGCACACAGTGGTACAGGTTTTGCTCAAGAATATCCCTGCATTTAGCACCATCCATCTTTCCCTCAACTCTGACCAGTTTCCCAGTTCCGGCTGCTGAAAAACATCCCCACAGCATGATGCTACCACTCCATGTTTCACTGTGGGGATAGTGTTCTTTGGGGGAAGTGATGTGTTGGGTTTGCGCCAGACATAGCATTTTCTTTGATGGCCGAAAAGTTAAATTTTAGTCTCATCAGACCAGAGCACCTTCCTCCATACATTTTGGAAGTCTCCCACATGCCTTTTCGCAAACTCAAAACGTTTTTATAACCTAACCCTGACTTGTACTTTTCAACAACATTGTCCTTTACTTGTTTGGAGAGTTCCTTGGTCTTCATGGCAGTGTTTGGTTAGTGGTGCCTCTTGCTTAGGTGTTGCAGCCTCTGGGGCCTTTCAAAAAAGGTGTGTATATGTAATGACAGATCATGTGACGCTTAGATTGCACACAGGTGGACATTATTTCACTAATTATGTGACTTCTGAATGTAATTGGTTGCACCAGAGCTTTTTATGGGCTTCATAACAAAGGGGGTGAATACATACGCACATGTCAATTTTCTGTTTTCTATTTCTAAAATATAGTTTTATGTATATATTTTTCTCATTTCACTTCACCAACTTAGACTATTGTGTTCTGATCCATCAAATAAAATTCAGATTAATAAAACACTGAACTTAAGGCTGTAATATAACAAAATAGGTAAAAAGTCAAGGGAGGGTGAATACTTTTGCAAGGCACTGTATATATATAAACCAAGTATATATTGTTTTATTTTAAACTGTGTTTTAACTTTTTTTTTTTTATATTTTATGGGCAGAAGGGAGACTTCCTGTAATTACAGGCACTCCTCCTGCTGGCACTTCTATGGGCAGCTATGTCATCCATGTGATCATAGGCGTGCACATGGGGTGTGCCGGGTGTACCTGGGCACACCCTAATCCCCATGGCCCACACTACGTGCTTCCCTCCATGGGCCGGTGAGGGAGATCAAAGATCTCCTGCCTCCCTCCTGCCTATGGGTTGGTGAGGGAAATCAAAGGAGGGAGGCAGTAGAGGTCCCGGGGAGCTCTTGCCAGCAGCTCCGCCGCATTCCTCTCACAAGGTCAGAGCGTTGCCGCGGCAACGCTCAGATCTTGTGAAAGTGAACTCTTGCCCCCTGCGGGACTAGAGTTCACTCACCACTGTACCACCAGGCATGGCAGCAGCACGGTCCCCCCTCCCTACAAAAGGTAAGAAGGGAGGGGGGATATTAACTAAATGGCCTCCCATCCCACACAATACACACAAACAGCACCCTTACACATACGTCACCCTAACACACAGCACCCTCACATACACAAACACACTAACAGCACCCTTACACATAGCACCCTTACACATACACAGCACACACTAACAGCACCCTTACACACACAGCACCCTCACACACACACACACACACTAACAGCACCCTTACACACAGTACCTTTATATACACACACACTAACATCACCCACACACATACAGCACCCTTACACACACTTACAGCACCCTTACACACACAACGCCCTCACGCACACACACACAGTGCCTGCACACACACACAGCACCTACACACACACACACACACAACGCCTGCACACACACAGCGCCCACACACAGCGCCCATACACACACAGCGCCCGCACACACACACAGCACCTACACACACACACACAATGCCTGCACACACACACAGCGTCCACACACACACAGCGCTCTCACACACAGCGCCCTTAGACACACAGCGCCCGCACACACACAGTGCTTTCACACACACAGCGCCTTCACACACACACAGCACCTACACACACACAGCACCTACACACAGCACCCTCACACACACACAGCAGTATATATGTGTGTGTGTGTATGTTTATGTGTGTATATATATATATATATATATATATATATATATATATATATATATACGCTTCGTGTGTGTTTGTGCTTCAGGGTGCACACCCTTATACAATAGGCTGCGCACGCCTATGCATGTGATCGTGAGGTCCTTGCAAGGACCTCGCAATCACATTGCCCAGGGGGGGCGGAACGGCAGCAGTGGGACTCCCTGGGATGCCAGGTGAATCCCCCCACTGCGATCGTCGGCACGGGAGCGGGTAAGTACATAGGATGCTAGGACGTACTATGCCGCCTGCCGGCGTCTAGAGCCGGGTCCGCAAGGACATTATAGCACGCATGCCATCCTTAAGGGTTTTTAATATAATATAGGGGAAAAACAACAATGTAAATGGGTATAGAAAACACAAAGAAGATGTTGAGAAAGATGAAGTACATGGTTGTAACTGATTCTACGAGCATCTGTATAAATATCAATAGTGATGTCCCGAACTGTTCGCTGGCGAATAATTCCTGGCGAACATCGCTTGTTCGCGTTCACCATGGATGGTGAACATATGCGCTGTTCGGTCCGCCCCCTATTCGTCATCATTGAGTAAACTTTGACCCTGTACCTCACAGTCAGCAGACACATTCCAGCTAATCAGCAGCAGACCCTCCCTCCCAGACCCTCTCACCCCCTGGACAGCATCCATTTTACATTCATTGTGAAGCTGCATTCTTAGTGAGATGAGGGACAGTGTAGCTGCTGCTGATTTGATAGGGAAATTGATAGCTAGGCTAGTGTATTCAGTGTCCACTACAGTCCATCTGATCTCTGCTGTAAGGACAGCACCCCAAAAAGCCCTTTTTAGGGCTAGAACATCAGTCTGCTTTTTTTTCCTTGTAATGTAATTGCAGTTGCCTGTCTGCCAGCCTGTGTGTCAGGCTCACAGCATATACTGTGCCCACTTGCCCAGTGCCACCACTCACTCACTGGTGTCCCAATAGCTTGCATTTAAAAAAAAACAAAACTTTTTTGACTGTAATATAATAGCAGTCAGTTTCCTTCACTAGTGTGCATTTCAGGGCCTGCCCAGTGCCACCACTCACTCACTGGTGTCACAATAGCTTGCATTTAAAAAAAACAAACTTTTTTGACTGTAATATAATAGCAGTCAGTTTCCTTCACGAGTGTGCGTTTCAGGGCCTGCCCAGTGCCACCACTCACTCACTGGTGTCCCAATAGCTTGCATTTAAAAAAAACAAAACTTTTTTGACTGTAATATAATAGCAGTCAGTTTCCTTCACAAGTGTGCGTTTCAGGGCCTGCCCAGTGCCACCACTCACTCACTGGTGTCACAATAGCTTGCATTTAAAAAAAACTAAAACTTTTTTGACTGTAATATAATAGCAGTCAGTTTCCTTCACGAGTGTGCGTTTCAGGGCCTGCCCAGTGCCACCACTCACTCACTGGTGTCACAATAGCTTGCATTTGAAAAAAAAAAAATATATTTTTTGACTGTAATATAATAGTAGTCAGTTTCCTTCACGAGTGTGCGTTTCAGGGCCTGCCCAGTGCCACCACTCACTCACTGGTGTCCAGGGCCGGACTGGGAATAAAAAGCAGCCCTGGAATTTTTTTACACCAACCCTAACATCAATTGTGCCAACTGTGACAGATATACAGGTGGAGAACCACAAAAGATTGAAAATTATTTACCTAACGTTTCATCCCCAAAACTTGAATAGTCATTGACTGATAGCTGCTGCGTGTCTAATTTAAATGAATCTTAATTTGTTTAGTCCTCAATAGTGATGTCCCGAACGGTTCGAGA
Source organism: Pelobates cultripes (assembly GCA_933207985.1). Classification (NCBI taxonomy): domain Eukaryota; kingdom Metazoa; phylum Chordata; class Amphibia; order Anura; family Pelobatidae; genus Pelobates; species Pelobates cultripes. The sequence goes on along the minus strand of OW240918.1, from coordinate 74,403,779 downwards.
ACGGTTCGCCACGGACTCATCATTGAGTAAACTTTGACCCTGTACCTCACAGTCAGCAGACACATTCCAGCCAATCAGCAGCAGACCCTCTCACCTCCTGGACAGCATCCATTTTTAAGATGCATTCTTAGTGAGCTGTCCAGGAGGTGGGAGGGTCTGGGAGGGAGGGTCTGCTGCTGATTGGCTGGAATGTGTCTGCTGACTGTGAGGAACAGGCTCAAAGTTTACTCAATGATGAGTCCGTGGCGAACCGTTCGCGGTGAACCGTTCGGTGAACCATTCGGGACATCACTAGTCCTCAATCCTATGAGTGCACTCTGCGTTGGATATAGTTTGATACCAGGGAATGAAAGACTGAGAGAAGGGCAGGGTTATCGACTAAACTAATAATTTTCGTGAATAAATTCCAAAAATTAGGCTACAATATTCAAGCTGTCACTACGGCGAAGTTTGGATTTTTCAAATCCGCTATTTTGGTCTAAATTACGCAATTTAGATTTTCTCTTTCTAAAATGAGAAATTTAGTGAATAACCCTTTGAAAAATGTAAAATCCCTGTTACATTTATGTAACGGACCGTTTCAGCACACAAGGGGTTAAAACCATTTAGGCGATCGTCCCCTTCCAGAGATACAGTACGGGCACAGCTACTGCAGAACACCAATCCGCCGAACAGGAAACCATACGAATGCTGTAAACAGCGGAATAGGAAAAACCATACGAATAGGTTTACACTCCTAGCAGTCAAACTGGAACAGCATACAGTAAATCCCCCCAAGTACGCGACAAAGCTCTGTGGTGAGGGTCAAGCAGTGAACAGACAGAGCTGTGGGTTTATTCTTACACATTAGTACCACCCACAGGGTTTTGGAACACAACCAATAAACACATACAATACACTCAGACACTCCCACACAAATTCCTCCCCTCTGCATGTGATTCAATTACCTTACACAATGGGTAATGTAATTTAGCACAAGCAGAGAAATAAAAATTTTTCACATTATTCATAACTTGAAAAGTATGCATCACATTCACATTCTTACATTTTCAGAATCAGCATACTCCAAATACAAACATACGTCAAAATCATACAAATTGGTCCAGTGATTCAAAAGATAGATCGTAGTCCTTTGTGACCACAGGAAGCATGGCTTTTCTGCCCAAAACCAGTTCCACAGAGTCTACTATCCTGGAGATAATTAGAAGTAATCCAATTATCTCCATGACAGAGGCAAAACTCCATTGAACACATGGCAGCAAAAAGACAGTAAAATACAATAAAATACACAAGTTACATTTATGACATAAAATACAGACATGCCACATATGCCCAGATAGCTTAGGTCTGAGCGCACATTATTACTGAATGGCGCTCAGAGCACACACATACAGTTCAATTGCCATGGAGCCAAAGTCTTTCCCATAGTCTTTCATTATACGAATGGGCTCCATGACATAGCTATCTGGGGTATCACTGCTCAAACAGGGCAAGCACCAAATGACCTGGCTTTCTTGTCTTTGCAGGGGAAAATCAAGCCTTTTAACATGGGGCCATAATCCAAAGGCAACAGGCAAGCAACCAGGCTTCTCCAATGCAATGTGGCGAGATTGCTCTCGTCACACTTTATATACGTGTGTAATCTCCAAATGTGTATTATGTAAGCATATGTCTATTAACATATGTGTATCATACTGTTTGTGTGTGTATGTATATATATATATATATATATACACACACACACACAGTTTTACAAATTAGTTTGGAATCTAGCAGCCAGCTAGAAAAGTTAGGAGCCAGAGAAATCAACGTCAAAAATACAATTCTTAAAGGGACACTATAATCACCAGAACCACTACAGCTTAATGTAGTTGCTCTGAAGTCTATATCCTGACCCTGAACGCTTTTAAATGTAAACACTGACTTTTCAGACAAAAGGCAGTGTTTACGTTGCTGCCTGGTGACACCTCTAGCGACAGTCACTCAGACGGCCTGGGTCAGTGCTTCACACTGTGCAGCCCTTACATTAATGTTCCCTATACGGATGCATTGATTCAATGCATCTCTATGAGAAGGTAAATTGGCGCAGTGGCATTTTGCCGTGCATGCGCAATAGTCGCCCAATGCTTTGCTATGAGGAAGCATTGGATTGGCTGAGATCGTCAAGACTGAGGATTTCAGCCATGGAGGTGGGGCCAGCCACAGCGTGGAAAAAAGGTGAATAAAAAAAAAAAAATCCCTTTCCCATGTGATTGGAGGGAACCCACACACTTACTGACCGACTCAGATTCACTCACAGACAGACACAGAGACAGACACTCAGACCAACATTCCGACAGACACACACTCACAGACACACACACTCACAAGTAATTATTTTTTTATTTAAATTTACCTTTAGAGAGCTGGAGAGAATACGCTTTCACTGGGGTCCAGTAGCACTGCTGTCATCTCTCTACTCGGCTCCCTCTCACGCACTGTTTAGTGAGCCGGGGGCCAGAGTGACATCATAACCCAGCTCCTTGAATCACTGCAAGCTGCGCAAGGGAGCAGAGCAGGGAGATTACAGCTCCTTCGCCATGGCACTAAGTCAGCCGTCCGCCTCCCTCTGCTCTGCATTACCCGACTGCTCCCCTCCATCCCACCTTTTCTACCACAGCTCTCCATGGGCCGGCCACCCATCTCCCTCCCTCTGCAATAAATGAGCTGGCCGCCCCCAGCAGCCTGCCTGCTTGCCTCAGTCCTCAGTGATCCCAATGCCTGCCTCTGCTCTCAGGCAGCCGATCACTGTGGGGGCTGAACATATATATATTTTGATATAATACACATATATTAATATACATTTGTACAAATATATAGATGCATAATACTCCCACAAATCACATAGATAAAGCAAAACTATATAGAACTATATATAATTTTTTTTAGATTCAATCTATTTTAAATAAAAAAAAAAAAAAACATGGACAGACACATGGATTTTTAATTAATAAATACTCACTGGCACACACAGGCGTGTAGTTACTGATGCCCATACATACTGACATATACTCATCAACAGACACTGGCACACAAACTAATGCTGCATCCCACACAAACACTTGCACACAATCACTAATGCATACACACTCCCTGACATACACACACATTGATCCACACTGACACATTGATCCATATTGACACACACACACACACACACACACTCTGATACATTGATCCATACTGACACACACACAGACATTGATCCATACTGACACACACACAGACATTGATCCATACTGACACACACACACATTGATCCATACTGACACACACACACAAACACATTGATCTGTACTGACACACACACAGACATTGATCCATACTGACACATTGATCCATACTGACACACACTACAAAAATACACACCAAACACACTCACAACTACACCCTCAAATATAAACACTCTAAGAATCAGTACAATTAACATGAAAGGCCTGGGTGCCTCTGCTCACTGAGCATACCTTGCTCCTTCCCAGCAGCTTCCCTCCAGCTCTCTCACAGGTCTCCCTGTCTGGCAGCACTCTACACACAGGAAGCAAGACTTCAGAAGACCCATGTGGGCTGCCCTGCTCTGCCTGATTACCAGGTCACATGCTTCCTGGGTGTGCAGGCTGTCAGGCAGGGACAGAGACTTCCATCCTCCCTGCACTCACTCCAGGCTCCTCCTGCCGGCTGTCTCACTCGCGAGCAGCTTTGAAAGTTCTATGGCCTGCCAGGGCACAGTGTCACACCAGTGCAACTCATATCTGGTGTAACAGTTGTGTACATTTAAAAAAAAAAAATACAATTCTGACTGTAATAGATTGAATAGCAGTTAGTTGTCTGCAAGCGTGTGTGTCAGGCTCACAGCGTATACTGTGCCCACTTGCCCAGTGCCACCACTCCGCCCTGAACGCACAGGTGGATCAGTGTCTGACTCCGCAACAACTGGAGATCGGCAAAGTGGTTTGTGACAACGGAAGAAATTTGTTGGCGGCATTGCATTTGGGCAAGTTGACACATGCGCCTAGGTCAAAAAAGTCTAGATTACCTCACCTTTATTAAGATGAATGAGGGATGGATCCCAAAGGGACTG
>OW240918.1:74310211-74391821 GCA_933207985.1 Pelobates cultripes | reverse complement strand
TGGAAAATTTATTCATACTTACCGTAATTTTCTTTTCCTGGCTATTATTCATGTCAGCATATACTTCCCTCCCATTAATGTCTCTATTTATGTACTGTAGAGCTTGTAAACTGACTGAGGACCTTAGGGATGGAGCCTCCTTTTAAAACCTTGGTGGTTTTCCTGTCCTATTGGCTGTAGGGGAGGAGCTAACCCATGTGTATATGCTGCCATGAATAATAGCCAGGAAAAGAAAATTACGGTAAGTATGAATACATTTTCCACTTTCCTGGCTAATCATGGCAGCATATACACATGGGGAATACCCAAGCTTACAAAGGGAGGGACAGAATAGCCAATCAAATTATCAGAATAATTCAACATAGATAGAAGAATGAACTGAGTTAAGTGCTTGAGTACCAAATTGTGCATCATAGAATGTTTTAACGAACAGTATGAAATGCCAGACAAACGTGTCTAAAGATGTTCAAATGCTAGCTTACAAAAAGTTTCAGCAGAAACCATTGCCATGGCAACCCATGATGCTGCAACAGCATGAGAGGAGAGTGCCCTGATACCCTCCAGCACAGGTAGAGAACGGACGTGACGTCCAAATTGTGCCTCATTAATTGTTTCAATGTCCAATATGTAATGCAGGACAAACTAGTTCAAAGAGGTCCAAATGCCAACTATACAAAGTTTCAGCAGAGACCATTGCCATGGAAGCCCACAAGATGCTGTAACAGCACTAGTGGAGAATGCCCCAAATCCTTTGCTACAGGTAGAGAATGGCATTGAAAGGCTCTCACTTTAGGCAGGATCACTGGTGCTACATGCAAGACAACCATATCCTGTTGAAATTCAGTGAATGGGGGTACACAGTATCAAGCATGGAGTTCACCCATTTCCCTTGCTGGGGTACCAGCCACCAGCACTTTCTGTGCTACCACCATGGAAGCTCCTTCTAGAGGTTCGAATAATGGTTCAGTCAGGGCCCGTGAGACCAGTGGTACGTCACATATTGGCTTCACCACACTCAGTGGAGGCATGATTTCAATCAATGCCTATATGAAGCAAAGTGCAGCTAAGTGCACATATTCACCCTGCTGAGGTACCAGTCACCAGCAACAGCAACGTCTGGGCTAACATCATGGAAGCTCCTGCTGGAAGTTCAGTCAGAGTCTGTGAGACCAGTGCTACGTCACATCTTGGTTTCAACACCCTCAGCAGAGGCTTGAGTTCAATTGTTGCTTACATGAAGCAAAGCACCAGGGGCATCAACGCTCAATCGGTACCCTTCAGTACAGGTAGAGAATGACATAGATAAGCATTCACCATAGGCAGGATCTTCAGGTGGCAAATGCAAGATGACCATATCTGTTCAAGCCTGGAGTTCACCCAATCTCCTTGCTGGGGTACCAGCCACCAGCACTTTCTGTGATACCACCATGGAAGCTGATTCTAGAGGTTTGAATAATGGTTTAGTCAGTGCCCATGTGACCAGTGGTATGTCACATATTGGCTTCACCACACTCAGTGGAGGCATGATTTCAATCAATGCCTATATGAAGCAAAGTGCAGCTAAGTGCTCCTCTAGAGTGTTATAACACAGAACCTTTCAAGGCCTGAACGAGGAGTAATTCCAACAGACAAAAGCATGTCAAGCTTAGTAAAGCCTGTATAGGATTGTAAGAGGATCTCAATGACCTCAGGGATGCCTATACTAATATGGACTCCCGCATCAACACCAGAAATTGAGGATCGTGGTGTGTCATGGAGCCTTGTAATAGGTCTGGACGTACAGGAATTTCCCTTGGAGGTTCCAGAATCATCTTATTCATCATAGGAATTAGAGTCGACACGGTCTTCCACTGTCACCTTTTGCATTGCCTTTTTAAGAAGGTCGAAAACAGGAAAATATGTACATCAGACTAAAATTCGAAATTTGAGCCAGTGTATCCTGAACCTGAGCATTCTGGTCCTATCATGTAAAAAATACTTCTGGACCTGTTAGTTCCAAGAAATGGCCATCAGATCTATGTAGGGTATCAGACAATCTGCGTCAACCACGAGGATACGTCAGGACATGGTTGCCAATCCACCTTGTCCACAGTTATTTGGCTCCAGCAAACATCCATGGCATTCTGAGCCACTAGTTGTTCTTCTGTGCCCTGATCATTATGGGCTGGAATTCCATCAATACATATCTGTGAGACCCATCTTGGTAGATATAGGATACAGTTGCATTGATATTTGAGCAAATTTGGACCCACTCGTTTTTCAGCAAGCCTCTGAAGTGAAGAAGAGCCTTGAAAATGACTCTTAATTCCATACAAATGAATGGAAATATTGTGCAACATGGTCCAAACACTGTGCAACCAAACTTATAAAAACTGGAATTCGAGCTAATAATTGACCAATGAGGTTCTGTTCACTGGAAACTCAGAGATCTAATCCCTCTTTCAGCTGCCAGGGTAAGGTGCAACTCCACTGATGGGGACATAGTAAGTGGATGGCTCCAATAATCTTTCTCTTGTTAGACTAAGATAGGAAGGATCTGTAAGGAATCCAGAGATGCCATTGGGCCCATCTGACAAGTCTGCTGGTGGAAGCCAGGATTCCTAGTAGTTGCATCTATTTTCTTGATGTTACCAAGCAGAAATGAAGAAACTGGGAGAGAAAACCTTTACAATCTGTGGAACTGTTCCCGAGATAGGGAAAAGCAGAGCCTAGAATTTTCCACTCGGGAATGTCAACCACTGAGCTGGTCTGAAACTGCTTTTCTTGATATTCATCAAGCAGCCAAACTTTAGGCGTTATGAAAGAACTGGTAAAATATTTGAAAGGTTATTAAGGGATAATATTCAAGAATTCCTTGAGAAGAACATGGTTATCAGCAAAAATCAGCATGGTTTTATGAAGCACAGGTCATGTCAAGCTAACTTGATTGCGTTCTACGAAGAAGTAAGTAGAAGTATAGATCAGGGTGTTGCCGTGGATGTGATCTATTTGGATTTTACCAAGGCATTTGATACAGTTCCACACAATAGATTAGTGTTCAAACTCAAGGAAATCGGTCTAGATGAAAATGCTTGTTCTTGGGTAGAACATTGGCTTCAAAACAGAGTACAAAGAGTTGTCATTAATGGTGAATTTTCAAGCTGGACAGAGGTGGCAAGTGGTGTCCCTCAGGGGTCTATTCTGGGACCCCTTCTATTTAACATGTTTATAAATGATCTTGAAGACCGCATTGAAAGTCATGTTTCAGTGTTTGCAGATGACACCAAACTTTGTAAAACAATACAATGTGAGCAAGATATTACTTTGCTGCAGAGGGATTTAGATAGACTGAGGGACTGGGCACTCAAATGGCAGATGAAATTTAATGTTGAAAAATGCAAAGTTATGCACTTCAGCGTAAAGAATACACAAGCAACGTATACCCTTAATGGAAGCGAATTAGGGATAACAACACATGAAAAGGACTTGGGAATTGTTATAGACAACAAACTATGCAACAATGTGCAATGTCAATCGGCAGTGGCCAAGGCCAGTAAGGTATTGTCATGCATGAAAAAGGGCATTCATTCTCGGGACAAGAATATAATTTTGCCTCTTTATAAGTCACTGGTAAGACCCCATATTGAATATGCTGTGCAATTTTGGGCACCTGTTCTAAAGAAGGATATTATGGCACTAGAAAAAGTGCAGAGGCGGGCTACAAAATTAATAAAAGGAATGGAACATATCGGCTATGAAGAAAGGTTAACAAATTAAAACCTATTTAGTTTAGAAAAACGTCGCCTGAGAGGGGATATGATAACATTATATAAATATATTCGGGGCCAATACAAACCATTGTGTGGAAATCTATTCACAAACCGGACTTTACATAGGACACAAGGTCATGCGTTTAGACTGGAAGAAAGAAGATTTCGTCTAAGGCAAAGGAAAGGTTTTTTTACTGTAAGAACAATCAGGATGTGGAATTCGCTGCCTGAAGAAGTGGATTTATCAGAGTCTATACAGATGTTCAAACGGCTACTAGATGCATACTTGCAAGAACAGAATATTCAAGGATATAATCTTTCAATGTAGGGTAATAACTGCTTGATCCAAGGATAAATCTGACTGCCATTCTGGGGTCAAGAAGGAATTTTTTTTCTAGCTTGTTGCAAAATTGTGCTTCAAACTGGGTTTTTTTGCCTTCTTTTGGATCAACAGCAAAAAACAAATGTGAGGTAGGCTGAACTTGATGGACGCAAGTCTCTTTTCAGCTATGTAACTATGTAACTATATATACCTATGTGTGCCTGCCTTCTGAGGGTCTAAGGCTATCAGAAGTAGATCCTCCAGATAATGGAACCAGGTGGAGTTGTGGACTCTCAATAACACTATAAGCACATAGAAAGATTTGTGGGGCCGCATTGAGGCCATATGGTAGGGCACTAACATGGAAGTTCTCTTCTGAGCTAATGCCGAAGATCTCTGCAGATTGGACTGAAAGTAAGCATCCTTGAGATATATAGAAGTAAGGAAATTATCCTTCCAGATTGCTTGTGATATGGACTCTAACATTCAGCCTCTTGTTGGCCCCTCTTAAGTCCAGTGTAGGCTTTCATGTGCTTTTCCTCTTAGCACCAGAAGAGAGGCGAAACATGTCCCTGGAACTGCTCTTGTTCTGGGACCTAAAAAAAAAAATCACCTCTTCGTCCAGAAGGCTTCTTCCTTCAGTGCTTTACCTTTTGATTCATTGGTCTTAATACTCCTGTTGGTATGGAGACTCTGTCTGAAGCCTACATGGCCCCTAAAGACCCAGGGAACCGGGAATAAATCACTGGGACCGAGGGGGAAGCAAAATAGATAACAAAAGTGCCTGCAAGGAAGTTTAAAAGGAAACCAGGTGCAAAAAGTCAAAGTTGAAAGGCACCACAGTCTAAAGGCCTCAAGGTATAAAAGGTAACACAGTTTTCAAATCTAACAGTTTCCAAAATGTAACACAGTTTTTAAAATATATCAGTCTTCAAATGCACTGCAGTTTTCCAAATGTACTGCGGTTTCCAATGACTTGCGGTATTATATGCAACAGTATTAAATGCAAATTTAAATGAAACAGTTTTAAATGCAACACAGCTTAAATGCTTCCTATTAAAAGTGCAACCACATAATGTACCACAATCTTAAAAATAAGGTACAGCTGTATAATGCACTAGTTTAAAGATATCAAAGCTTAAATGCATCACAGCATAAAAGCACAACTGCATAATGTACTACAGTAAAACAGGCAAATAAAGTAATGAAGATAAAAAAACATACATGTCCGTAAGTAAAGGGAGCAAATTACTCACGTCCTAAGGGCTGTAGGACAGGAAAAAGACGGAGGACCTTAGGGATGGAGCCTCCTTTTAAAACCTTGGTGGTTTTCCTGTCCTATTGGCTGTAGGGGAGGAGCTAACCCATGTGTATATGCTGCCATGATTAGCCAGGAAATATATATACACACACACCACACACACCTATATATAAATAAAAATACTTTTCAAAACTTATATATATATATACATACAATTTTCAAAACTTATATATACACATACATATACACACACACACACACACACACACACACATATAAATATATATATATATATATATATATATATATATATATACACAAACATATATATATATATATATATATATATATATATATATAATAATTGTACGTATATATTTATGTAATAATTTTACATAATTAGGTCATTTTATTAATTACAATTTGCGGGACCTGCCTGAGAACCAAGGCCGAAAGTCCAGGGAATTAAATTTCCTAGCACTATATTTAACCCTGTAACTTTCCAAGACACCATAAAACCTGTACATGGAGGTTATTGTTTTACTCGGAAGACTTCACTGAACACAAATATTAGTGTTTTAAAACAGTAAAATGTATTACAACGATGATATCGTCAGTGAAAGTGACATTTTTTTTTCATTTTTCACACATAAATGGCACTTACACTGACGACATAATTGTAGTTATACATTTTACTGTTTTGAAACACTAATATTTGTGTTCAGCAAAGTCTCCCGAGTATAACAGTACCCCTCATGTAGAGGTTTTATGGTGTTTTCAAAAGTTACAGAGACAAATATAAGGCTTGCATTTCAGACAGGATAAAATAGTGGTGGGTTGGTGCTGTGATGTACCAAATAAAGAAGTTGAAGATCGGGAATATCTAGTCAGATATAAAGAGAAAAATGATACAGAAGGAAGTGAGAAAATATCCTTCATCTTCAATTATAATAAAAATCATCAACAACTAAGGCGTATTTTAAATAAGAATTGTCATATCCTCCAACAAGACCAAGAGATTAAACCATTTTTAGAGGATAAACCAAAAATAGTCTTTAGAGGAGCAAAAAACTTAAAACAAATACTTACCTCGAGCTACATAGATGTCCCTAATACTAATAATTTTTTGGAGTCATACAGGAAGACCAATAAAGGGTTCTTTTATTGTGGTACCTGTATGGGCTGTAAAAATTGGAAGCACACAAATAAAAAAGTGGAAAGTTTCAGATCCCGAGTGGGAGAAGACACATATGAAATAAAGCCACTCATAACCTGTCACTCCAAAAATTTAGTTTATTTGCTCACGTGTCCTTGTGGATTACAATATGTGGGAAAGACATCTAGATGTCTAAAAACAAGGATATGTGAGCACATTTATAATATTAGGAGAGGCTTTTTAAACCACCATGTTTCACTTTTTTTTTTTTTTTTTTAAATCATGGAGGAGACCCCACTGGACTCCAGTTTTTCGGCATCCAAATGATGCAGAATCATTGGAGAGGGGGTAGTCTGGAGTCTACATTGAGCCGCTGTGAGATGAAATGGATATTTAACTTGGACACTCTTTCTCCCAGCGGTCTCAATGTCGACTTTGAGATGTCTGCACTTATTTAAGTAATTATGAGGATGTCTCTACTTTTGACTCCCCTTGTATATATTTTAGAAATCTTGATATATATTATTAACATATTTAAGGGTAATAACCCTTCCCTTTTTATATTTGTATTTATTTATGTTTTATCATTATAATTGTATCTTTTTGGTTCCTTTTCCCTCCAAAATGATGAATCAATTTTCTATATAATCCCCTCTATACATAATTCTTTTTACATATGTGTTATGCAAAACTATCTCTCCTTGTATTGTAGATGCACACATATTTCTTAAAATTATAGTGCAATATATTCTGATTTATTTTTACTAATTCTTTTATTTTTCCTTCTTTTAAGATACTATATAAAGCATGGAATCAAGTGGTATATGTATATACACAAGTTTATTTGTCAGTTATCTATTATTGTTGTGTTTATATATGATTGATCTATGATGTGAAACATAGAAACATAGAATGTGACGGCAGATAAGAACCATTCGGCCCATCCAGTCTGCCCAATTTTCTAAATACTTTCATTAGTCCCTAGCCTTACCTTATAGTTAGGATAGCCTTATGTCTATCCCACACATGCTTAAACTCCTTTACTGTGTTAACCTCTACCACTTCAGCTGAAAGGCTATTCCATGCACCCACTACCCTCTCAGTAAAGTAATACTTCCTGATATTATTTTTAAACCTTTGTCCGTCTAATTTAAGACTATGTCCTCTTGTTGTGGTACCGTATTTTCCGGCGTATAAGACGACTGGGCATATAAGACGACCCCCAACTCTTCCAGTTAAAATATAGAGTTTGGGATATACTCGCCGTATAAGACTACCCCTCTTCCAATGCACACCAAATAAAAATTAGCCATGATGTACAGTGAGCAGACAGAGCTACACAGCAAGACATTAAATAATGATAATCTGAAATAGCATTTAAAGCCCAGGTATGTGCCAGGTTGTTTGGGCATATAATCAATGCCTGCTGGTCTAGCACACAGGAGGCTAATTGCTATATATTCTTTTTACTCCCCCTCCATTATTTTTACTCCCCCCCAATCCTCCCTACATTCTTCTCACCTCCCCTTCCCTGTGCAGAGTGGGTGGCCGAGCTCCTCTTCATCCTGTCAGTCTGGCCGGGTACCGCGCGGTACAGTAGATTCAGTTACCTGTTCCCGGCCAGACTGAAAGGAAGTGACAGGACGAAGAGGAGCTCGGCCACCCACTCTACACAGGGAAGGGGAGGTGAGAAGAGAGGCAGTGCGGCAGCCGTCTGAGCGCTCTCTATAGAGCGCTCAGGCGGCTGCAGCATTAGAAGGGTCGGTGATGGGGGCGCAGGGCGCCCCCAGCAGCCATATAGACCCTATACCCAGCGTATAAGACGACCCCCGACTTTGGAGAAGATTTTCCAGGGTTAAAAAGTCATCTTATACACCAGAAAATACATTAGTTTTTCTTCTTTTAAATATAGTCTCCTCCTTTACTGTGTTGATTCCCTTTATGTATTTAAATGTTTCTATCATATCCCCCCGTCTCGTCTTTCCTCCAAGCTATACATGTTAAGATCCTTTAACCTTTCCTGGTAAGTCTTATCCCGCAATCCATGAACCCGTTTAGTAGCCCTTCTCTGAACCCTCTCTAAGGTATCAATATCCTTCTGAAGATACGGTCTCCAGTACTGTGTACAATACTCCAAGTAAGGTCTCACCAGTGTTCTGTACAATAGCATGAGCACTTCCCTCTTTCTACTGCTAATACCTCTCCTCCCTATACAACCAAACATTTCCTACTGCTCTATTACATTGTCTTCCTACCTTTAAGTCATCAGAAATAATCACCCCTAAATCCCTTTCCTCAGATGTTGAGGTTAGGACTCTATTAAATATTCTGTACTCTGCCCTTGGGTTTTTACGTCCAAGATGCATTATCTTGCACTTATCCACATTAAATGTCAGTTGCCACAATTCTGACCATTTTTCTAGTTTACCTAAATCATTTGCCATTTGACTTATCCCTCCTGGAACATCAGCCCTGTTACATATCTTAGTATCATCAGCAAAAAGACATACCTTACCATCAAGACCTTCTGCAATATCACTAATAAAAATATTAAAGAGAATGGGTCCAAGTACAGATCCCTGAGGTACCCCACTGGTGACAAGTCCAAGCTTCCAATATATTCCATTAACTACAACCCTCTGTTGCCTGTCATTCAGCCACTGCCTTACCCATTCAACAATATTGGAATCCAAACTTAAAGATTGCAGTTTATTGATACGCTTTCTATCTGCAACAGTGTCAAAAGCCTTACTGAAATCTAGGTAAGCAATGTCTACTGCACCACCCTGATCTATAATTTTAGTTACCCAATCAAAAAAATCAATAAGAAGTAAACCCATGTTGTCTCTGATCTTGAAATCCATGTATTTTTAGATACATGTTCAACAATCCTATCCTTTAACATGGTTTCCATCACTTTCCCCACTACTGAAGTAAGGCTTACTCGCCTATAGTTGCCCGACTCCTTCCTATTATCTTTTTTGTAAATGGGCACAACATTTGCTAACTTCCAATCTTCTGGGACTACTCCTGTTAACAATGATTGGTTAAATAAATCTGTTAATGGTTTTGCCCTACTTTAAAATGGCAAACTTCACTATCTGGACAAAGCTGCCATAAATTGCAAATCCGGCGACACACAGAAGTACCGCAATGACATATAGATGTCATGAACCAGGAAGTGATCGCGAAACGGCGCAAAATTCATCTGCAGACAAAACCATATATAAGCACCAAGAGAGAAGATCCACCATGCACTTTGAGAAAGACCCCAGGGTTGAAATGCGTTAATGCTAGTGCAGTGTTTCCCAACCCAGTCCTCAAGGCACACCTACCAGTCCAGGATTTAGGGATTACCCAGTTGTGTCTAAGGTGTTTTTACAAAGAAGAAAAAAAACACCTTAGACACAACTGGGTAATCCCTAAATCCTGGACTGATAGGTGTGCATTGAGGACTGGGTTGGGAAACACTGTGCTAGTGGACTCTTTTATATGTATGCAGTTGGCTTATACTGTATGCCTTCTTTGATTTTATGCTATTCTATCCAAAGTTTATTTTATCAACATTCTGGATTCTGCGTTTTTCCTGTTGGCATTTAAAGGAGACATCACATGGGAATTCTACAGCCTGAATTAGCTGATTATTCAACTGCTATCTGAGCCAGAGCCTGCTTATTGTGGCTCTGGAAAGTATGAGTGACCCAATACCTCTATAATAGATCTTGAATATATATGTAACAGTATTATGCTATGATTTGTTTTATGTTATGTGTTTCAGATCAAGAGGTTCCTCACTTATAAGTATATCATTTAGAATTGTCTTATTATTGTGCACCCTCCATTATCTTTTATCCTCAAAATTCTACCCATATTTAGGCAGCACAGGTCCCATTCATACTGTAAAACACTTTTGATAAAGCCTGTTCAAGTAGAAATGTGTTAAGTGTACAGTTATACCATTCTATATAATTATTTTATCTTTGATTTTATTTAATTTTTTTTATATAAAAGTACTGTTTTATTGGACCTGATCTTCTGCTGCTGAATCCTGAGTTATATATCATTGGTGGGGATACTGTCACCTAAGCCAAATGGATTGAGCAAACCTCATTTTGCACTAAAGCATGTGAGTATGTTTTTAATACTTTGAATGTACTTCAAACTCTGGTTTTATGGTATGCACTATTGTGTTTCTTTTTTTATTTCTCTTTTATACAGTTTGCTCAAAAGTTTGCATACCCTTGGAGAATTAGTAATATATATACCCGTTTTAAAGAAAACATGAGTGATCAGGCAAAACACATTTCTTTTATTTCTCATGAGATTTATATTCAACTGTAGGTTATAACAGAATGGAAAAATCATAAAACAAAACATGGCAACAAAAAAAATGAAATGACCCCTGTTCAAAAGTCTGCATACCCTTAGTTTTTAATACTGTGTATTGTCCCATTTAGAACCAATGACAGTGTGTGCGGTCTTTTGTAATATTTGTCTTTCAGGGCCCTAATTCTTGAAGGTGGTATAGCTGCCCATTTGTCTTGGCAAAATGTCTCCAAGCCATGCAAAGTCTTTGGTCATCTTACATGAACCACACATTTGAGATTGCCACAGAGTGTCTCAATGATGTCAGGAGACTGTGATGGCCTCTCCAGAACCTTCACCTTTTTCTGCTGTAACCACTGGAGGGTCAACATGGAGAGTCCAAGAGTGTCCCATACTCATCCTTTGTGCAGAAGAATGCAAATTGTCTGATAGTATGTTCTGATAACATGCTGCTTTCATCTTGCCATCAATTTTCCAAGATTCCCCATGCCTTTAGAGCACACACACCACCAAAACATCAGTGAGCCACCACTCATAGTGGGGTTTGGTATTCCTTTCACTATAGGCCTTGTTGACCACTCTCCAAACAGAGCACCTATGGTTGTGACCATAAAGCTCTATTTTGGTGTCATCACTTCAAATTACAGTGTGCCAGAAACTGTGAGGCTTGTCAAGTTGTTTATTAACAAAGCGCAGGTGGGCACACCAGTTAAAATAGTCGTCACCATTAGACAACGAAAATTAATGAAAGTCAAGGTGCTCACTCCAAGAGCCCCATTTCCAAGAGGCTCTACATGTAATCATATAATACTAGAAGGAGGAGCACAACCAAGTAAAATGCAAAAAAGCTTTATTACACAAAAAACACATGTATAACAGGTATCAACATAGCTATCAAAGAATTGGAAATGCTAAAACATCTCTATCCAATATGCAAACAATAATTGCAGATAAAGTCAAAGAAGGGGAAAAAACAGTATTGATCAAAAGATTATCCAATTAAAGTGGTATAACCACTTATTCAGAATAGCAGTATTTAGATACCTGTATATACTGATAAACAAAAAGATACATACCAAGAACAACAGGAAATATGAGAGGAGGGTACAGACATCAAATACAAAACACAGTGCCCAACATTTCGGCGAATCCGCCTTTATCAAGGGAGCATGTCAAGCTTGTCAAGTTGTTGTCAGGCATATTGTAAGCGGGATTTTTTTTGGTATTGGTGCAGTAAAGGCTTCTTTCTGGAAACTCAACCATGCAGCTCATTTTTGTTTAAATATCATAGTGTTGTGCTCCTTGAAACAACCACATCATATTTTTCCAGATCAGCCTGCATTTCTCCTGAGGTTACCTGTGGGTTTTTCTTTGTATCCTGAACAATTCTTCTGGCAGTTGTGGCTGAAATCTTTCTTGGTCTACCTGACCTTGGCTTAGTATCATGAGATTCCTGAATTTTCCACTTCTTAATAAGTAATTAAACAGTACTGACTTGCATTTTCAAGGCTTTGGATATCTTTTTATATACATTTCCATCTTTATACAGTTCCATTACCTGGTTATGCAGGTCTTTTGACAGTTATTTTCTGCTCCCCATGGCTCAGTATCTAGCCTGCTCAGTGCATCCACGTGAGAGCTAATAAACTCATTGACTATTTAAGCACAGACACTAATTGCAATTTTAAAAAGCCACAGGTGTGGGAAATTAACCTTTAATTGCCATTATTACCTGTGTGTGTTTCCTTGTGTGTCTGTAACAAGGCCATACATTCAAGGGTATGTAAACTTTTGATCAGGGACATTTTGGTGATTTCTGTTATCATTATGAGTTAAAAAGGAGCCAAACAACTATGTGATAAGAAATGGCTTTATTAAACTACTATCCTTCAATAAAATGCATTTTTTGCACGATGAGTCATATTTTAAAAATCAATGCCAAACTTTCCAAATTTCTGCCAGGGTATGCAAACTTTGAGCACAACTGTATGTATCTTGTTAGTTGAGTGTCCCTTAAAAAGTTTATATACGAAAATGAGAATTCAAAGTCAAAATCAAAATAGCCAAAGGGACCACAGAACTGACTTGGGTTTTTTGGGTTTTTTTTGGTCTAAATTTTGATATTCACTTTTAATTCTCTTTGAATTCCCTTTAGTTCTCACTTTAGTAAATAGCCATGCTAATGTATTGGCATCCAGAACTATGTTTGTGATTATTAGGAATAATCACAAACATGCCAGCATGCTATATTTAACATTTGATATGAAAAATGTTTCACATTGAGCTTTTTGTTATATCTGCACGCCAAAGAAAAACTCAATTCATACAGTATCTTATTTTATGAACAAATGTGTCAATGTTATGTCATTTTACACCCCAGCTGTAGGATTAATTTATGGCATCCTAACTGGAAATCCAGGATATGTATTGTACCAGTCAACACATACCATTGATGTTGAATTTGACATGTAGCCTGTCAAAAAGCATGACAGCTTTTTATCCCTGTACTGAATACATAAATATTTTCTTCACTTGGCTGGAATAACACTTTAATCCACATATCTTATTCCTCGATACTACAGGTATATTATCAGCAAAACCCACATGAAAATTATTAACTGGATTCTTCTGATATATTTTTTTTTTATCAAATGTTAACTGTTTTTATTGCTAACAGAAATTTTAGCAGCTGAACCCAATAAGCTGCTGCTTGAAAAAAAAATCTTCTGATAAATGTGCTTCAGTAGCATATTAGACTTTTTGTGACAAACCCTGTTAAACACATAAATGAATTAAAAATAACAGCCTATGAGGGTCAATTTCCTTATATATCCACATATATTTTTGAGACTGAAGAAAAAAAAAGTTAAAATTTACACATAAAGGTAAAAAAGTACTAATAAAAGGTCAATAAATAAAATACAGATTAATTTAAGTGTCCAGCACTGTTACAATAAATACATAAATATGCTATAAAGTACCGTATATACTCGAGTATAAGCCGACCCGAATATAAGCCGAGGCCCCTAATTTTACCCCAAAAAACTGGGAAAACTTATTGACTCGAGTATAAGACTAGGGTGCAGCTACTGGTAAATTTCTAAATAAAATTAGATCCTAAAAAAATTATATTAATTGAATATTTATTTACAGTGTGTGTATATGATGAATGCAGTGTGTGTGTATGAGTGCGCAGTGTGTGTATAAATGCAGTGTGTATATGAGTGCGCAGTGTGTGTGTATGAATGCAGTGTGTGTGTTAGGGATCGAACGATATTGATTTTTTAGAGCCGATACCGATACCGATATTCTGTAAACTTTCAGGCCGATAGCCGATATAATTTGCCGATATTTTGTACATTTACCATTTTGGAAAATAAAAACTATTTCTAAAGGTAAATGCACAAAATATACATGCCACGTGTAGTGGATGCAGTGTGACAGGGGAGCTGTGTGTAGTGTGAGTGCAGTGTGTGTTTGTGTAGTGTGTGTGTTGTGGATGCAGTGTGTGTTTGTGTAGTGTGTGTGTGAGGATGCAATGTGTGTTTGTGTAGTGGATGCAGTGTGTATTTGTCTAGTGTGTGTAGTGGATGCAGTGTGTATTTGTCTAGTGTGTGTAGTGGATGCAGTGTGTATTAGTGTAGTGTGTATATAATGAAAGCAGAGTGTTTGTGTAGTGTGTGGGTAGTGTGCGTAAAGTGAATGCTGTATATACTAAATGCAAAGTGTGTGTGTATATAATGAATGCAGAGTGTGTGTATAGTGAGTTTATATAATGCAGAGTGTGTGTTTGTATAGTGTGTGTATATAAAGCAGTGTGTTTGTGTAGTGTGCATTATATACACACACTATGCAAACACACTGCATTATACACACACACACACTGCATTATATAAACACACTACACAAACACACACACTGCATTATATACACACACTACACAAACACACACTGCATTATATACACACACTACACAAACACACACACACACACACTGCATTATATACACAGTGTGTTTGTATAGTGTGTGTATATAATGCAGTGTATTTGTGTGCATTGTATGCACACACACTATACAAACACACACTGCATTATATACACAGTGTGTTTGTGTAGTGTATGTATATATAATGGTGTGTGAGGGGGCATTTTTTATTAAATTATTATTTTTTTTATATTTAATTATTATTATTATTATTTTTCTATTTAATTATTATTTATTTCTTTATATTTAATTTTTTTTTTTTTTTGTTGTTGTCCCCCCTCCCTGCTTGTTACCTGGTCAGGGAGGGGGGATATGACAGTCCCTGGTGGTCCAGTGGTATTGGCTGAGCTGGGTGGGGGGGCGGAGAGCAAGCGCTTACTCACCTCCCAGCAGCTCCTCCGGCTCCCCAGTGTAACTCTCGCGGCCAGCGTGTCGCGCAACGCTCTGATGGCCGCGGATCTCGCGAGAGTTACACTGGGGAGCCGGAGGAGCTGCCGGGAGGTGAGTAAGCGCTTGTTCTCCGCCCCCCCACCCCCAGGACCGCCGGGCTTGTAATGAGCCCAGCGGTCCTAGGAGGTATTATCGGCAATATCGGTATCTGAATTGGCCGATACCGATATTGCCGAAAATACCGAATATCGGCCGATTATATCGGTAAAACCGATAATCGGTCGATCCCTAGTGTGTGTATGAATGCAGTGTGTGTGTATGAGTGCAGTGTATGTGTGTATGAATGCAGTGTGTGTGTGTATGAATGCAGTGTGTGTGTATGAATGCAGTGTGTGTGTATGAATGCAGTGTGTGTGTGTGTGTGTATGAATGCAGTGTATGTGTGTATGAATGCAGTGTGTGTGTATGAGTGCAGTGTGTGTGTATGAGTGCAGTGTATGTGTGTATGAATGCAGTGTATGTGTGTATGAATGCAGTGTGTGTGGTGCAGTGTGTGTGTATGAATGCAGTGTGTGGGTGTGTGATGCAGTGTGTGTGTATGAATGCAGTGTGTGTGTATGAATGCAGTGTGTGTGATGCAGTGTGTGTGTATGAGTGCAGTGTGTGTGATGCAGTGTGTGTGTGTGTGTGATGCAGTGTGTGTTTGTGTTGCAGAGCCTTGGTGGGGGGTGGGCATTTTTATAAAAAAAAAATTATTATTATTTACATTTTTTTTTGTTATATTATTATTTTTTTAATAATTTTTTTATTATTATTTATGTATTATTTTATTTAGTTTTTAGTTCATTTTTTAGTTATATTATATTGTTTATTATTATTTTTATTATTATTTTTTATTATTTATTATTAATTTATTTATTTTGTTGTCCCCCCTCCCTGCTTGATACATGGCAGGGAGGGGGGCTCTTATTCCCTGGTGGTCCAGTGGCATTGGCAGTTCAGTGGGGGGAGGAGAGGGGCTGGCAGAGCTGTTACTTACCTTCCTGCAGCTCCTGTCAGCTCCCTCCTCTCCGCGTCGGTCCGTGCAGTAGCTCTCAGCTCACACTGTAAGTCTCGCGAGAGCCGCACTATGACCCCGCGGCTCTCGCGAGACTTACACTGGGAGCTGACCGAGGTGCTGACCGGACCGGCGCGGAGGAGGAGAGAGCTGACAGGAGCTGCAGGAGAGGTAAGTGCTCGCTGCCAGCCCCCAGTCTGTATTATGGCAATGTAAATTGCCATAATACAGACTGACTCGAGTATAAGCCGAGTTGGGGTTTTTCAGCACAAAAAATGTGCTGAAAAACTCGGCTTATACTCGAGTATATACGGTAGACTTGTGCACAGTGTGATTGTTCGGTTCTTCTTAGCAAAATTTCTAAAATTTTAAATTATTTGGAACATCTTTACTCAGCACTGTGACAGTTCAGTGAAAATATGGTTGTGGAAACTAATGCAGCAAAACTAAATACATTGGAAACACAAGGTTTACTAATGTGATGGCACTTCCTAGCCACACACCACATTAACCCCTTAAGGACCGCGGACATACTAGGTACGTCCGACAAAAAATGGTCCTTAAGGACCGCGGCCGTACCTAGTACGTCCGTGGCAAACATGAGCACTGGAAGTGTTCGTGATCGCTTTCAGATGCTCTAAGGGTATTGCAGCAATGCCTCGATGTCGAGGCATCCTGCAATACCTCTCCTGACAGCCGGGCAGCTGAGTGATCGATCCCCAGGAGTGATCACTTCCAGGTTGCCCCACATGGCGCCAGGAAGTGTAGCAGAGCATTGGAAGCCATTGGGCAGGCTTCCAGTGCTCTGCCTGTGTGCTGAGTGCCTCGAGGGGTCGAGGCACTCAGTGAAATAAATAAATCAATAAAATGTATATAAAATCTAAAATAAAATAAATATAATAATAAATATAAAATAAAATAAATAAAATATCAATGTAACTTTTGTTAATTTTGAAAAAAAAATGGTTTGGAAATAGCAAAGTGCTACTTGTACTTATTGCCCTATAACTTGCAAGAAAAACAAAAGAACATGTTAACATTGGGTATTTCAAAACTCAGGACAAAATTTGGAAACTATTTAGCATGGGTGTTTTTTGGCAGTTGTAGATGCGTAACAGATTTTGGGAGTCAAAGTTAGAAAAAGTAAGTTTTCATCATATTTTATATTTTTTTGTAGTAAATTATATGAAATGATGAAAATAATGTTATCTTTAGAAAGACCATTAATTGGCAAGAAAAACTGTATATAATGTGTGTGGGTACAGTAAATGAGTAAGGGGAAAATTACAGCTAAATACAAACACCACAGAAATGTAAAAACAGCCCTGGTCCTTAATGGTAAGAAAATTGAAAAAAACGTCTGGTCATTAAGGGGTTAAAATAAAACATTGGGTGGAGGGAACACCTGACACAGGTCCTCTCAAATCAAATAATGGAGGGTTGAGCCTGTCCACCCTCTGCCACCAACACTTGCCTGTAGGTGGGGAATGTTAAAAAAAAAAAAGGCCTATGGTCAGTGTGTGGAGGCTAGTAATTAAAACACGAGGGGACCTTATGCCCCCCCACCCCCATCCCTACCCATGTCGGATAGGTAAGGGCTATTTGATGAATAACCTGTGAAGGCTCTGTGACAAACTCCCCTCTCCAAGTAAGTTTGCCATAAGCTCCTGGATGAGCCTGCTTGCCAGCCTCCTGCCCACAGACTATGGGCCCTGCAGGGAAACCTGTAGAAGACTACCAAACTTGACCGACTGTTGGCACTCGGTCTCTGGAACTGTTTTGGGCATAGGACCATATGCACTGTCGGTCAAAACTATGAATTCCAGGAAATTCCTGAACCCCTGAACCGATCTGGGTGATTTTTGAATATGTTGTTCACCCAAATCGGGGCTATCAGGAGATGTTTATGGGGTTTTATGTATTTTTAGGGTACTTTTGGGTTTCATAAAATTGTGTGTTTTAAGACACTTACCGCCAGGTAGATGAAGCCGCCGTTTAGTAAATAATCCCCTTCTTCAGAAATGTAGTTTATATCCAGCCGACCGCCAAACTCCCGAACGAAGTCCACGAATATGGCAACTCCCGATCAGCAAAACAGTCGAACGCCTTCCACAGCTAAAAATAACGAAAGCGCTGTCCCAGTAGTAATTCCCCCACAAACGAGACCAAGCTCCGTCTTGAGGGTCAAATAAGGATCTGTTTAATGGGGGCTACCTGCCCGGTATTTATGCAGGTCTCCACAAGGTGGACACTCCCCGAGGGGACCTTGTGGAAGACTGTAAAATATATTATACAGTAGCCAATCGCAGTGGCTTCAATATAAGCCCTTCCCATCTTACCCATAAATCCGTCTTCTCTACCCCGGAGATAATTAGGAAGAAACCTAATTATCTCCCAGGGTAGAGACAATCGCCATTTTAAAATCCAGTAACAAAAATACATTAAAATACATAACTGGGAAAATACCGAATGGATATAGTTCGTATAACGTATCCCCAGACAGCCTGGATCTGAGTGCATATTTTCACCGAATAGCGCTCAGATCCGATGTATCTAGTCGAATCGCCATGGAGTCAAAGTCTTTCACCAGTCCTTCGGTATACGAATGACTCCATGGGACGGCTATCTGGGTAAAAGTCCATACGAATGCATAAAAACTCCCGAACGACCGGCGTTCGCATGCCTCGTCGAAATAGAAGGTGGGCATCAGCTTCCAGCGGTGTTCGGTAGATTAAAGTGTCCGTTTTTAGTTCCATACAATTTGTACCGAACACCGCTACGCTTTCGCGTGTCCCAAAATGGCCGCTGCCTCGTGGTCGACATGCGAACGACGACCACCCGTACGAATGGAATGGAGAGGTGTCTGCGGTTAACCACAACGTTCTAATTGGGGCCAAGAGGTTAACCAGCAGCACACTCCTCTCCTGGGTGGTCGTTCGTTCGGTAGTTTCAATCGGTAGTTTGTAATTACACGAACGGGGGTATACGAACAGGAAATTCAGCGAAACAAAGGGAAACAGACGAACCAGCAATACAGATGAATCTGTCACAGTGTGTTTTTCTGTTCTTGGAGATAATTGGGTTAGATTAGTACAGTTCCTGATTCAATTATCTCCCAAGCACTGAGGAAGCATTCTATTGTTTGTGTATGAGAGTTTCTCACTGTATGACTCTGTTTTTATTGGTTTATTCACTTTGTGTCCCTGTGCCCAACAAGGTCCACCTGGGTGTCACCCTTGTTGGGAAACTTGCATAAAAGACCAGTGTGCCTCCATTAAAATCCCATTCCAGCTTACACTCCAAAACGGTGTGTCGTCCTGTTATTGGAGGGAAAGAAGATTTACTCCTGTGTCTGCTGTTTCAGCTTGCAGGGGATTCAATGGGGAAAGTCCTTGTAAGGACTAGAGCTAATTCCCCATTCAGCTCCAGGAAGGAGCGGTTCCATGGCCCCAGTCAAGCCACGGCAACTGTGAGCTGAAGTGCTGCGGTTTGTCCCCTTTTCCAGCTAGGAAGCGGTCCTTGACGGAGGTACCCAACCAAGAGTACAGGGAGCTCTGTTACAGGCTCTATTATTGATATAGGGTCTAGTGTTGCCCCCACACATGGGCGGTGGGTGGGGCTCTAATATTGATAAATTGGAAAACCTGATGTCTTGCCTGAAGGTCTTTCCCGTGCTATGCAGTCTCACTCAGAGCGCTCAGATTGGTTGGATTGTGAGCCAACAAATTAGAACACTGCCTGACATTGCATAGTGTGAGGTTGCATAGTGTGGGAAAGAGGTTTACCCACCTTGTAAACTCCATGTGTGCTGAGCTTTCCAGGGGTGATGATATGATTCTATATGATTTCTGCATTATGATTTCTGTTCATTTGTTTCTCAATGATGTATTTTTTTATTTTGATAGTCGCTCCTGGCATTATAGACTTTTGTTTGCCCTTTTGTGGGACTAAACAAGATTTAAGAAGAAATAATAGATATGCTGATGAAAGGTATTTATATTTTTTTACAGGTGTTGGATTAATTGGGTACCCTCTACTATAATTATGGAGAGAGTGGCAGGCAGATAATATGACTAGGGATGACTATGGCTTTGGCAACCCTTAGCTTATTTCAAAACAGTGGCTGCTCACTGTTTTGTTGACATGTCCCCAGTCAAAGCATGGTGATTTTGGGCACTGGGAGGTATAAAGCCTGAGAGACATAATGAGGAGGAACATTGCTAATGAAAGCAAATGCTGTTTTAAACTATTGGCCCACTGGCTGTAGTAATCCTGAAATGACCGAAACAATTTTGCCATTTTGGTTGCTTTGGACAACACAATTCTTCCAAAATTGAAACTTCAATTCTTTTATTCAGTAAATGTTGTAATTTTGGTGCATCACCAGTTAGAAAAACTTAGCAACCATGGTGTAATTTGCTATTCACTAAATTACATCTTATTGTTACAGGGCTGAAAAAAAGTTTCCATTATATTTCTAGTTGGGACTGCACATATCCTATGAGATAATGTATTCAAATAATTTACAGTGCTCCAGGCTCAGTGGATGGCAAACTCATTTAATACTTCCAAATGCAGAGAGAGTCCAGTCACACAGATTCTATCATGCTGCAGACTATTGGAATATGCAGAACATGTTCCTTTCCCAATAAAAAGTCTGCAGTAAGATGGAATCTGTGTGCCTGGACTCTCTCTGAGGTAGGCTGAAAAGTGTCATGAATGTTATGCCTATAGATAATTAAAATACACTTGAATGAGCAAGTGCATAAATCAATACTTGCATATTGGTTGTGATTGGTTGGCTTATTTGGATCATTTTTAATTTGATTATTTATTATGTAAGAAAATATAATATTAGATGGAATCCCTTTCACTTACTCATAGCAGCCTGCCGCAACTCCTATTGGACTAGTTTAAGACCCCCATATTTTATAAAGCTACCACTTCCATTAATCCCTGTCTATTTCTTGTCCACACTCCTTGAACAATCTGTCTAACTTTATATCAGATTAATTTTTTTTAAATTTTTTATTATTTACCACAACCTTTTGTTTTGGGGTTCCAGTCCCAAGAGGAGTTCTGGTTCCTCTCCTTCTGGAAACTGTGAATTCTAGAGATTCTCTTTTGTGATTGGGGATCATTGCCATGACCTAATGGTAGCAACTACCTGAACACAGTATGCATGGTAGGCTGCTTACAGATGTTGGGTCTGTGTTGGCCAGTTTTGCAGACTGCAGAGAACTCTTGGCAGCTGGGCAGTGTCGAGAGTCAGTAGATGCTGTTGCAGGTGTAGTAGACAAAGAAAAAAAAAAAAAAGTGCTCTGAATCCAAGAGGAAAGGTTTATGCCGAAAGGTACATAAACAAACAGGGGAAAACAAAAGCCAAAAAAATACTCCTTACATGTTTTAGACCACCCGTTCCTTAGACAAAGGATGTAGGTGTAATAGACTGCAAGAAAGAGGTTTCAGCTTTGCTTGCATCAGCACTCAAGCACAAAACCAGAAAAGATGATTCAAAACGCATTATACAGTATCCTCCGATGGATGGGTACTGGATTTAAAAGTCTGAGGTGTAAGTGGATTCCACATCACCTGCTTAGCATCCTGCTTAACCCCTTAAGGACACATGACATGTGTGACATGTCATGATTTCTTTTTATTCCAGAAGTTTGGTCCTTAATGGGTTAAAGGGATACTATAGTCAGCAAAACAACTATAGCTTAATATAGCAGTTTGTGTGTATCACTGCTCAATCCTCTAATTTTATAGCATGACAGGAGGCTTCATATTTGCTTAAGTCTCTCTTTCCTAGAACTCCACAGCAGCACATTAACATAGAGATAAAAACACCAAAGAAAAAAAAATCAGGAATCTATAAAAGGCTTCTCCCAACTAACTATTTCCTCTTTCTTTGCTGCTCCGCAGTCAGTACAGGTCAGAGTACCACTGCCTCCTGTTATATATGGGTGGTTGTGGATATTTTACTGTATTTATATGTTTACTGTATTTATTTGTTTAGATGGTATTTTTGCATCTACCTTCTTAGTGCTGTAGTGATTGATTTATTTAGCTAATCTGTATTTTCTACACCTACTTGCTTAGTGCTGTAGTGATTGATTGATTTATTTACTCTGTTTTTTCTGCATCTACCTTCTTATGGCTGCAGGGATTTATTTGTTTAGAATGCCCTCCGACCGCTTTCCGTTGCCGACTGCCGGGACCCCGGAGTAAGACTCCGGTGGTTCCACGTGTTGGATCCCGCTAGCCAGCTCCGTCCACCGAACGAGATCCTCTGCTTCCACCCCCCACCCGACCCACGCTTCTGCTCGCGGTATAACTGCTCCCGCAGTGTGGGTGAGGGGGGGTTACTT
Organism: Pelobates cultripes; assembly: GCA_933207985.1. Classification (NCBI taxonomy): domain Eukaryota; kingdom Metazoa; phylum Chordata; class Amphibia; order Anura; family Pelobatidae; genus Pelobates; species Pelobates cultripes. The sequence goes on along the minus strand of OW240918.1, from coordinate 74,369,204 downwards.
TCCCATGCAGTGCAGTGGCCCCAAGCATCCACTTCCCCGCAACCGCATGGTCGGGTGAGGGCGGAGCCAGCCATTTTCAAGACTTACCGCATTAGTTCCGTCGATGGCAGGCACACGTGCTGTAGCTTTGACTGGGACTCAGCTATGACTTGGGTGCATTGCACCCTTAGGCTGTCCTGGCTTTGTGCCCCATGTGGCTGGCAGCTTATGCTACTGGGGACCATAGTGGATGGTATAGATCACAGGCTTGCTATATAGAGCTGTGCACAACCCCTCAAGGGTTACAGGCACAGCTGGCAGTGTTACCACTTATACTCATCCCCCCCTTTTTGTTTGTTCAGATGATTGCTTGCAGCACTCTGTTTTATCATATTGACCAATGGAGCACCTCTTGTTAGTTAACTCAATTGGTGAGTTCCCTGACTACAGGTGTACTCAATATGCAAGTTCATTATTTACAGAGTGTCAGGCACTATTTAACTGAAGTGCAATATCTACAGTTACACAATGGAATGCTATGTACAGTCACACAGAAGAATGCTATGTACAGTTACACAGTAGAAGGCTTTGTACAGTTACACAGTGTGACGGTAGTCACCATCACTGGGGTTGGAAGACAGACACTATGGGTGGGCTCCCAAATTCCTTTTGTGTTTTGTCACATTGTGCCTATTATTTGTGCAGGGTATGTTGATCTGTGCATCTCCCCCTCCCCCTTTTTCCTGTCCTATTGTTTCGCCAGCAGGGCGTTGTCCCAGGGACACTGCCAGACCAGTTTAATCTAGCTGCTCTGTTCCTCCTCACTCTCCCATCAGCCCTTGCTATTGTCTGACCCCACCCTTCCTTGTACTATAGGAATCTATGTAACCTATTGTATGTAAATGAGGCTGTTGGGGGCTTAAACTATGTGTGCTGTATTCATCAAAGAGTTGCTGTTTAACCTTTACCATGTGTCGTCTGGTGTTTGGTCCAGGGTGGAAAAGGCCCTAAGTGATCCCAGTCAAGCCTCATCGTCTCAGGGTCCCTGATAGCTACAAGGAAGCACCTTGGCGGAGGTACTCAGTCGGAGTACTGGAGCTCTGTTACACACAGTGATATACTATGTACAGTTACACAGAAGAATGTTATGTACAGTTGCACAGAAGAATGTTATTTACAGTTACACAGAAGAATGCTATGTACAGTTACACAGTAGAAGGCTATGTACAGTTACACAGAAGAGTGTAATGTACAGTTACACGGAAGAGTGTTATGTACAGTTACACGGAAGAATGTTATGTACAGTTACACAGAAGAGCATTAGGTACGGTTACACAGAAGAACGTATTGTATGTTTACACAGAAGAACGTATTGTACGGATGCACAGAAGAGTGTTATGTACAGTTACACAGAAGAAGGTTACGTACAGTTACACAGAAGAAGGTTACGTACAGTGTTATGTACATCTTATCTGAAGAGTGAAAGGTACATTTTATCAGGAGAATGGATCTCTGAAGGTCCTGACTTGTCTGTGCCCCAGGACTTGGCCGGCTTTGTCTGTGCCTTTCTGATTGGCCTGCTTTGCCTGTGCCCCATTGATTGACCTGCTTTGCCTGTGTCCCATTGATTGGCCTGCTTTGTCTGTGCCCCATTGATCTGGCCTGTGCTGTCTGTGTCAGAATGCCTGCATGCCAAGCCTACTGCCACATACTCACACTTGTGCATTGCATGAACTGCCCAACTTGCCTTGGTCACTATATGGGGTGCTGCGCCTATCTCCCTGCCAGTGACACTTGTCCTCTATACTCCTTGAGGTCGCTTTGCCTGGGACCGTTGCACAGGAGAACCCTTATCCGGGTTAACAGCGCAGACAATGACTACTATGGCAGTGACCACCTCTGTGGAATTAGGCTTCAGCCAGGGTCCTCCCTTAAGCTTATCAGGAGTGTAACACTAGAGGGCCCACCTTTAAAACGGCAGGGGACTTGAATGAGTCAGACTCTCCTAGAGGAGATCAAGCAAGGGCACATAAGCGCTAATGGAAGGGTGAAGGCCCTGAACCAGTGACTTGAATGAGTCAGACTCTCCTTGAGGAGAGCAGGCAAGTGCGCATGAGCTAATACACAAAACAAGACAAATGAAGGTTGCGCCAAAGCTGGCTGTAGTCCAGCTAATATGAATAAAGTCCAAAATAGTAAAAAGCAAAGTCCAAAGTAATATAAAACAAACTCTTTAGTGGAGCCTGATGGGTTATCAACGGACTATGAAGAGGGATATTCTCTGTATGGATCAAATGGAGGCAGCTTTCCAGGATCTGTATGTGAAAAGAGAAAGGGATAATAGTGCAAATACGTCAAGTAAAAAGGAAGACGAAGTCTATGATAGTCCTACTCACGTGTAGTTGAGCTAAACTAGCTCTAGTGTTGATGGCGTACAGTGGTACAATCCCCGCTTATGGGATATGTAGAGGAGTGTTGGTCTTTTTTGTCCATATGTGGAGAAAAAGGACAGATGAAAGGGCAGTACGTCTAGTAAAAGATGGTAAAACAACAATAGAGACTAATATAGTCCTACTCACGTGCGGTAGAGCTTGAACCAGCTCTAGTGTGAATGGCGTACAGCGGTATAATCCCTGCTTGTAGGATACGTGTAGAGTGGCAAGTCTTGTGTAGATATATATATCACATAAAAGAAAAAGGAGACAACTAATAGGGCTCACTGTATAAAATAGTATATAATGAGTATATAAAATAAAATGGGTACTCACATATGATTGAGCAGACGCTCAATAACTTGGGCGTAAGTGGTATAATCCCCACCTAGGATGTATGGGAGTAGTACTCAGCAGGAAGGATAAAAACAGGATACCAAGCAAAAAATAAATAAAATGATGAATAAAAAAGTAAAATGGCACAATCAAGGTATATTAAAAGTAGCCAAAATACCTTTATTAAGAATACAGAATAAAATATTAAAATATCCACAAAGCGTTTCACCTATAATGGCTTTCTCAAGTGGAGACAAAAAACATGCTTGGTAGGGTAGGGTTTATATAGGGGGACTAATTTTGAACAGTAAAAGGGTTTGGCGCCCAAATTACGTCATGAAATGAAGTGCATTTTCAAAATACATAAATAATTATACAAGTGTATAGATCAGAGGTCAGGGCAGCTTCCCCTAAAGTTTGAGATAAAAACGAAGGTTATAAATAGATTAAAAATTATGTTTAAGGTGGTCACATGATCGGAATCCATTTTGGGAATCAGGCCGATCACGTGACGTGCCGCTGGGGGTATTGGGAACTGTAGTAGTGGCTGGTATTGCCGAGCTTAGGGGAGGGAGTGTAGTTCCGTATATCCATTTTGCTATCTATCCTAGCTGTTCATATAAGGGTTAACGTGAACCAAGAATACATTTGGAATTGTATCTTCGATTCTGGGAAGAATTTATCTAATATCATTAACGAGAATGACCATACTGATTTCGAAATGTTCTTGTTAATTGTCCAAAATTTTGGTATTTGTAAATATCTTGTTTTGATCAAATATACATGCGTTATATAACGTAGAATTATATAAGAAACAGCTGCTCATAACTTGTGAAAAACAATCTGTCATTGCCACACCCATATGCTCATTTTTCCCCTCCTATCCTGCTATGAAAACGGGGTATTAATATAACTGACGGATGAATAAAATTGGAATTGGTTATTGAACACGTCTCTGCTATTCATTTCCAGTTTCCAGAGCTCTGAATGAGTTGGCAAATATCCATCATCCACAAAGGGCCCGGGCTGATTTTATCCCCAACAAATTGGTGTCAGAACTTGGGTGCAATTGGACGCAATGGAGATGACAGGTAAGAGGATCTTTAAAGTCCTTCTTTACCTGCTTCTCCTATTCCCCCACACATTGCATTTGTAATGGGGTTTTTCATTATTTAAAGTTTTAAAGGGGATTTTCACTGCACGTCTTTGATAGACATGGTATTTTTTTAAGTTTTAGCTAGATGTATAGGATAGGTTTTTTCCAAGATTAAGATTCATCTAGTATGCCTCATTGATTATAGCAAAATGATGAAATGGTATTTTTAATAGAGATCAGATAATTTATTTTGAGGCAATTCTAAACTACTGTATTATATTTGTATTGGTATATTGAAAGCATTTTTCAGACCCAGAAGAGAATAAATAATATAATTATAAAAGGAACCATACTATGGGAAGAGGTCACCCTATTAAATCGCTAAGGGGTTAAACTCATTTTTGATAAGCATATACAATTTAGTTTTTGTGGTTAGACTTTTGATACTCAATTTGAACTCAGTTGAAGTATTACAACCATATCCTTTCAGGTATAGGAAGCAGCTGCAATATGATTTTAATATTTGCAATATATTAGTGTTCTGACAATGGAAAAGTACCTAACCGCATGTCTGCATTACACCTATGACCCAGACTGTCAGTATTGCAAACCCTATATGAAGACTCTACTTTCACTGTTTATGTATACACCCCTAGACAACCGTGCTATACAAACACAATAAATCTTCAAAAGCTTATTAAGATTATATCTGTGTGGTACACAATGAGGTGTACACAAAGAGGGGGTGTGAGTTAGGTAATCTCGACCTGCATATGGAATATGCTTCCTCCTTGACTTTTGGTCAAACTGTTGGTCTGTGAGTGGCCCTCTTTGACCCCAACTGAATTTCTTGGGAAGATTCATGAGAATGATACAGCAGGTTGTTTTGATATAAAGAAAGAGGGGAATGTATTTTGTATTGGATTGTGATCTTAAGCAGGCGAGACAAGGACATTTGGGAGGTGATAGGAGATTGAATCAGAAAAGCTTTAGAGGCAGAGGTAGAGGATTTGATCAAAGGGTCTAACTTTTGTAGAGGTGGTAACTTCAGCACTGTTTTAATTGTGGATAGCAGGGATTCACCCCATGGTGCTCGTGATGAACCTGGTTCTCCCGGTCAAGTTGGCCCCACTGGTATTGCTGGTGCCCCTGGCTTCCCTGGTGCCTGTGGTGCTCCTGGACTTCAAGGCCCCAGAGGTTCCCCTGGACCTAAGGGTAACAATGGTGAACCTGGTGCTCAAGGAGACAAAGGAGAACTCGGTGCTAAGGGAGAACCTGGCCCAGCTGGCGTTCAAGGACCCACCCTGGCAGGTTCCTCAATACCAACCACAGCTTTCAACCTTCACCCAACAACCTCAGCCTAATACACAGATGGTTCATGTTTTTAATACTTTATATATAGTTTTGAGTGATAAAACAGTATTAATGCTGGCTCTTAGAGGATGTACAAGCTGAAGTTGGGACCTAGACATTGTTTGCATAGGCTGTGCAATGTGAAATAACTAAAATAAAATAGGATAATAATAAGTATGCTTAGTCAATTTGTAACGTGGTATCATAGAGGCATCTGCAATAAAATAAGTGGGTTTCCAAGACCTGACAAGTGAGGGCAACTTGCTATAACATATGTTTACAGTTTGCTGCCCCTTCCTTGTCAGAGGCCACTTGCAACCTTAACACAGCAAGACAACTCTTCCGAAATCTGTATTAAACAAAGCACTTTAGAACAATAGTAATTCACTTTGTTTCTCCTATTTCATCCCTAGTTGTTCTGAAAAAAAAAAAAAAAAAGATTGTTTAAGTGGGATAACTGTATGGAGGTTCCACCATGTATTAATATAGAACTGATGGCTTTTTGGACATCGGGATCTATAAAAGGTTTAGGTTTCCAAAGATGTTATCAGGGTCCACAAAACTGACAGACTTCAGCATTTCAATTTTATTAAAGTAATTCATTGAGATTATCAAATCAAGGTTTAAGTTTAAGAACAGCATTTTATTGGGAATTATACCAATATGTATATGTTAGAGTTTTAGTACTCAACGAGCATTTATATAGAATGAGTGCTTCTCTCATCCATACAAAGGCATTCTAAAGGGAAATTATGTATTACAATTTTATAAAGGACAAATTCAATGAATTATAAGCAAGACTGAGAGAAGTACATGTTACACTAGTTAAGAGTTTAACTTGAGTCTCCTATTTGAGTTTAGCCTAGCTAAAAGTGTATGCTATATACAGAGACCACACCGGAGATTAAGTTAATGATTGACAGAATGTCAATAAAGATGTATACAATGTAGTCTAATGTGTTCCCATACAATCCCCACAAAGCAAATCAAAACCAGAACCAACATCTCAATGAATGATGAGAGAGATGAACGCAATGAATAGATATTAAATGTGGCTGACTTGGCCCCAAATTATAACACAGCTGAAGACATTACGTCTTCCTGGGCGTCGGCTCAATGACGTGCTAAGGTGAATCACACGCCCGCTACCCACGTGGGCTGGCGTGCTTGCATGCTTCCCCCTCTCCCTTCCCCTATCCCCCCTCCTTCCCTATCTTGATTGGACACCGAACTGATGTGTCCAGGGAGGGAGGATTGAAGGACGGTGATTGGCGGCTGGGACTTTAGAGGCGGGCTGGTCTCCCCCTTTTTAACACGGCCAGGTAGGCAGACACTCTTTAGCTCTTGATAAAGGCTTTCCTATACGCCGAAACGCGCGTCGAGCGTTACAGAATGCCGATGCATTCTTTTTGATTTTGTGTTTTCTTGTTTTTGTTTTTTTGATTTTCTTTTTCATCCATGCTAGGGTTCGTTTGGGCAGCTTGGGGGCTCAGTGATAGGGATAACCTTGAGGCTGCCTCGAAGCAGCAGGTAGTGTACTTGGTCACCCTGTGTCTATGGGAGACAGTCAGTAAGTTCAGGGCTATTTAGGTTGTGGACAGGACAGTGTCTGGAGGTTTTTTGGCAAGAAGTGACATCTACATATATGCTTTTCTATACCTTGGCATATGTATGCGTGTATATATTTCCCGAATTAACCATCTGGACTAACGGTCCACTTTACATACACCTATGTGTTAGCCTGCACTAGCAACTACTCTGCTCCCTCCAGGGGCACCATCACTACAAAGGCTTACTCTATATCTCTACCTATATTACCCCTCTGCCCCTATACTAGATCTCTGGCAGGATTGATTGGTTAAGACTAACATTATATTTGTATTTTCTCAGCGACCACTCTTGGTCTCCAGCATTTTGCAATTGTGTTTGTTTTAGTTAGTATTTGTGAGTTTATATCTCACTAACTCATACTCTTTGTAAGGGGTATTCCCCTCCTGGCCATTTTTAGAGCCAGTTAGATTTTATTACTATTTGTGTATCTTCTGTTTTATTAAAGGTACAAATACCCATGTTTTTTCCCCCTTTTTTCTTTTTCTTTTCCCTCCCAATGCAAGTACATTTACTCTAGGGGTATAGATTATTGAATGAACAGTTTTCCTCCTTCATACCTGTATGTATGGTGGCCTTCTAGCTCATTCTCCTCCTTTTTTCTATATTTACTTTCGGGGTTAAACCCACTATACCCCTTGTAACCTTGTGTCAGAGTCTAGGGAGTTGGTTTTTTCCAACACCCCTTTTCCTCTGTTTCTTCCCTTTATCTAAACTGAGATGCTTACTTATGAGGACATAAACTAACTTGGAAAGTCCTGAAGGTTCAGTGCTGTCTAATGCCGCTATTTCTGTATTACCCTTTCAACAATTGGGGTGTTGCACAGAATATTGTGGTGAACATCCAGCAAACAGAAGAATTAAGAACTATGTGGAAGCTGACATTGTCTTGTTGTCAGCCAAATTGCTACCCTTAGCTATGTTATGGTGTCTAAGATTATGGAACAAAGTTTATGGTGTCTAAGATTCTTTATACTCCTTGAAAGACTAATAATATTTTTCTGGACTATGCTGGACTATTGAACTATTTTGTTATTTTTATTTTTGTAGAGTTAGCCGGAGAGAGAGGAAGTGTTGGCTTACTCAGGCATGGATGTACTATGTGTGTCATTGATGTATGTTGAGTGTACCAAGGATGGATTCCCATGTATTAAGTGTGGATATGACTGGACCATCGAAATAGAGATGTGATTAGGAGACATAGGACGCAAGGTCATGATTGGGATTATTGTTAGAATTGCAAACTGATTAGAAATGATCTCATGATTTAATATGTAAGTGGGCCTTTTCAAACTAATCAAGAAGTGTTTCCCAATCGCGATACCTGAGCTATTTACTTCCAAGTGCGGGTTTTATAAGTCACTAATGCTGTCAACGTGAGGGGGATGACATGTCTACACAGTCATGGCTCTAACTCAGGGTTTTCCAGATGTGCTTTTTTCCTCAAATATGAGTTTTTGCCACTGGGTTTTTTGACCTGGCCCGAGTTCACTGGGTGGACTGGCACAGAGCAAATGGGGGAAATCGAGGTGAAGAAATAATGAAAGTCCCGCAGACGTGATTAGAACGTCTGACTATACCTCCTTTCGTTTCTCTGCCGCAGGCCTCCCATGGATATTTTCCGTAAGGTAGATCATGATGTGATCTAAGAGGGGAATTGTAGATACGAATATCCATTTTGCTATCTATCCTAGCTGTTCATATAAGGGTTAATGTGAACCAAGAATAAATTTGGAATTGTATCTTCGATTCTGGGAAGAATTTATCTAATATCATTTACGAGAATGACCATACTGATTTCGAAATGTTCTTGTTAATTATCCAAGATTTTGGTATTTAAAAATATCTTGTTTTGATCAAATATACATGCGTTATATAACTTAGAATTATAAAAAGAAACAGCTGTTCATAACTTGTGAAAAACAATCTGTCATTGCCACGCCCATATGCTATGCCCCTCCCATCCTGCTATGAAAATGGGGTATTAATATAACTGACGGATGAATAAAATTTGAATTGGTTATTGAACAAGTCTCTGCTATTAATTTCCAATCTCCAGAGCTCTGAATGAGTTGGCAAATATCCATCATCCACAAAGGGCCCGGGCTGACTTTATCCCCAACAGGGAGTGTGCAGTGATAGGTGGAGGGGGCGTGGTATGCGGGCGTAGGCATATATTTATGCCGTCGGCTAGGAAGTGAATGCAGCTGATCATGCTGTGAAGGAGGGAGGATGCTGTGTGGGCCTGGGTAATGCCCGAGAATATTAAACTCTGCTTAGAAGAGTGATGATACTGTCTTGAAAGGCAGAAGGGGCACAGATTATACAATATGCAAATAAATTTAACAAACAAAAGAGACTTAAAGGGAAGACAGGGGAAGATACATATAAATAATGCAATGTAGGTGCATATATATTATATAACTTTAGGATAAAGGAAAATAAATTAACATGATTATATTTACAAAATGCTTTAAGCACACTATTAATTGATATTTGAGAAAGGCTAATTTGATGAATAAACGTAATAGCTTAAGGATACAATTCTAAAGAATAAAACAATAAATATGCATAAAAGTAAATACACAAAAGACAGCTAATGTTGGATATACGTATATATAAATATGAAGAGGCTAATTGGTGCATAGAATACAGTAACATAAAATAGATTTTAAAAAAGTTAAATAATACTTTTTCGTTTGTTGTTTGAGAGCAAATAAGAATATATAAAGAAGATTTTTTTTTTTTTAAATAAATTGTAAAAAAAAAAAAAATTATAAAAAATTGTAAAGTCAAAGTCAACGTTTAACCCTTCTGGGTTAAGGGTTTTTAAAAGAAAGACCCAGTACATTTCTTTTTGGCCTAAAATCTTTTTAGTATCTCCACCTCTCCATGGGAGTTTACATCTTTGTATCCCTATACATTTTAAAAATTTCAGATTTTTTTCATGTATTAAAAAGTGTTTTGACACGGAATGGTTTGGGTAGCCTTTTGTTATGTTTCGGCAATGTTCCGCTAGCCTTGTTTTTAGACATGCGAGGTCATACCCACATATTGTAGGCCGCATGGACATTCTAATAAATAAATAACATTTTTAGTATTGCAGCTCACAATATCTTTTATGGGATAGGATTTTTTTGTTATGTGGGATGTGAAATGGGTAGTTTTTCTCTTTATGCTGTGATCTGTTGTTTTGCACACTATGCAAGTATTACATTTATAAAAAAAACCTTTGGAGTTAGATAAAAAAGTGGAATTTTTATTTGTGTGGTCTTTGGTATAATTTATAGTGAGGAAGGTTCTAAAATTTGGAGCACCTCTAAAAACTATACTGTGCTTATCAGGGATACAATCTTTTAGGATATCGTCTTGTTTTAAAATATGCCAGTACTTGTTGATGTATTTTTTGATAGTAGTGCTTCTATTATTAAAATTAAAAATGACAGGCATAAAAGCAGAGTCTTTCGTCTTTTTTGATTTATATTCTAAAAGTTATTTTCTATCTTTTTTGGTGACCGTTTCTAAAGTTTTATTGAGGTTAGTTTGTGGGTAATTTTTGTCAGAAATTTTTTCTTTCGGTGATTGGGCCTGTTCTATAAAATCCTTTGTGTCTGAACAGTTTCTTCGGAGGCAAAGAAATTGACTTTTAGGGACACCATCCAACTAGGGTTTAAAATGGCAACTTGTTTGGTCAATTACCGTGTTGGTGCAAACTTGTTTAAAAAATGTTTTTGTGTGGATATTGCCTTCTTTAACAAAAATTTCTAAATCTAAAAAATTAATGCTATTTTTGCTATGTTCTGAGGTTAAGATTATGCCATATGAGTTGTTGTTAAGATGACTTAAAAATTGTGTTAGGGAATTTTCTGTACCTTTCCAGATAAAAAAGAGGTCATCTATGTATCTAAAATATGATACCAGATTTGCCTGCCAGGTATGTTCACCCCAAATGGCTGTAGATTCCCATTGTGCCATGAAGAGGTTTGCATAGCTGGAGGCAAATCTGGTCCCCATTGCAGTTCCTTGTTTTTGAATATAAAATGAATCTAAAAACCAAAAATAATTGTTGTTTAAAATTAGCTTGATACCTTGTATAATAAAATTGATTTGATTGTCGAGGATAGATTTAGCTTCTTTTAAAATTGAAAAAACTGCTTCACAACCTTTTTGGTGAGGGATAATAGTGTATAATGATTGTACATCACAGGTTACTAAAATATAGTCAGAATCCCAAATAAAATTATTTAAAAAACGTAGTCATGGAATCTTTTAGATAGGATTTCATTACTTTTACTGATGGCTGTAATAAAATGTCAATATATTCGGATAAGTTGGACAGTATAGAACCTATCCCCAAGACAATTGGCCTACCTGAGGGGTTATCTTGATTTTTGTGTATCTTTGGTAAGAAATATATGACAGGGATTTTTGGAAAGGATATATTCAGATAGTCATGTTCCTTTTTGTTAAGAATGTTGTGTTCTAGACCACCTTCTTGCAAGAATCTTGTGAGTTTATTTTTGATAAGGGTAGTTGGGTCTGAGGGTAATTTGTCATATCCGTTAGGGTCATTTATTTGTCTTAAGGCTTCTTCAATGTACATGGTTTTTGAAAGGATGACCATGCCTCCTCCTTTGTCAGCTGGTTTTATGATGATGGAATCATCTTGTTTTAGTTCTTTTAGTGCTGTCTGTTCTTGGGAGGATAAATTATGGTGTTTGTATTTCTGTTTTTTTTATTTTATTTAAGTCTTTTAGTACTAGTTTATCAAACACTTCTATTGGGCCCGATTTAAAGCTAGATGGATAAAAATTAAAATTTTTCTTTAAGTTAGTTCTTATGATTGAAGGGTGGGTAGGGTTAGTGCAAAGATTGTCAGTGGGAATATCTATGTCTGTTTGTATTGTATTTGATTCGGTGGACTTGGTTGCAAAAAATCTCTTTAGGGTGGCCTTCCTGACAAATTTGTTGATGTCTAAAAAGGCTTGGAATTGGTTAAAAGGGTTGGTTGGTGCATATTTGAGACCCTTACTTAAAACTGAAATCTGTGTGGAGGTTAGAACTTTTTGTGATAAATTAAAAATGCCATGATCTTTTTCTGTTAAATGGGTTGATGTCTGTCTAGTCTTTCTCTTTTGTTGTTGTATTCTTCTTCCACTTCTCCCTCCTCTAAACTTAGGCTTCTTTTTTTCACTTTTGTTGGGTATGGAGTTTGGACAGGCTGATTGGTGTGTGGTCTGATCTCTAAAAAATGGTCCTCATTTTTAAACTCAGAATCAATGGATAGTAATTTGTATCTGTTTTGGTGACTGAAGTTAATAGGTGATTTTATATAGTGGGTACGTTCATAGCTTTTGTGGGAGTATCTTTTTCTTTGTGGTCTTGGGGTAGTGTCATATGTGTTTCTACCTTGTGTAGATGATTAGTAGGTCATAGTGTTGGTCCTTCTTTGGGTAGGGTTATTATGGTAGTTTTGTGGTGAGGTGTTTTGTTTTGAGAAGTGGTGTGGTGGTCTGTAGTATCTATGTGGGGATTGGTAGTATCTTTTTTCTATCTCATAATGTTAGGGGGGGTGATTGGCCCCAATCATTGGAGTAATGATTTTTAGCATGTTTATGTGAATTCAATCTATTTTGGGTGTACTGGTGGGCATGAAAGGGTTTTCTATCCAAATGGTTTGGGTATTGTTGTGTATTTGATCTGCCCTAATTGTGATAGTTATGGCTGTGGTTGTGGTAGGTGGAAGTTTCTGAGACATATTTTTTGTTTATGAGGTATGTTTTAACTTGGTCAGTGGCGTAGTCTTGTTTATCTTGAATATACTTTTTAATTTTTATATGTTTCTTGTCTATGCGCATAAGCGCTACTGGAAGGGTGAATGCCCTGAACCAGGCTCCCGGAAAGATAAGACTCCGAGGAGCGGCTAGCCCCTCTGCAAGCGGCCAGACGGCCCTGTCTATATGGCGCAGGGGAGGCGATGACCACCGGACGAGGCAGTGACCACCTTCTTAAAAAGGAAGACGACTTGAAGGAGTCGAGTGGAGAGCAGGCAAGGGCGCATAAGCACTATGGGTAGGGTGAAGGCCCGGAACCAGACGCCCGGAAAGATTAGACTCCGGAGAAGTGTCTATCCCTGATACCTTGACGGCAAGATGACACTGCCTATGTGGTGCAGGGGTGAAGGTCCCCGTAACACCCCCACCATGGCCACCCTAGCTGAATGGCGGGCGGACCGTTTCCCCCCTAGTGGCACCATGATATGTAGAATCACCTTAAACGAACCCCTGTTCAACCCTCAATCCATTGCTCACCTGGTTTCTTTGGAATGGTCTCTGCCCGATCACCTAGCAACATCGGTGCGTTTCTGGGCCCGTAGACCGCTGGCTTGAGAAGCCCGCAGGATAATTTGAGTGGTATTCCCAGCCTGGCTCCCGAACTAAATAGCCGCTAACCCAGACTTAGACCCCGATGGGGCACTGCGGTTTTGCTGGTTAAGCACCTGTCTAGTATTCAGGAGATCCTGAGTGCGGCCCACTGTAGTGCCTATACTATTAAGTCCGCACTGGCAAGCCGATTGTTTTCCGCTACACGAGTGAGTTGTGCTAGCGGAACATACGAAGAAGTATAATATGTGTCCTTTTTTACATGGAAATACTTGATGAAGGCTTATCTCAACTCCAACCCGTACCTTCTATAGGGGATTGGACCCTTGACCCGGAATTTCACACTTGACTCCACTTTCAGATGACATCCCAGACTGCGCCCCGAGTCTGTGGTGGCAGACGACCCTATCCTAAAAGCAATTTAGTCTGCTGGAGGTGTTTGGGATAAAGGAATCTGAGCCCTTCGGAGTCCCAGCATGAGTCTACGATTGAATGTATATTCATTGGTTACTTTGAATTAGACGCGGCCCTCAAGAAACTTCTAGGGACCGCGGGGCCCAGTTCTGGTAAGGTGGCCTCTATTTTCTCCCTGGTGAGATAGGTATCTTGTGCATCAGTCATTTGGGCGACAATACAACCTGGTTGGAAGGAATTGAGGACATTCAGGAATTCCAGAACTATTTGAAGAGATCTTTCTCGTTTTTCACTCGTTGGGATCCGGACGCAACTCTTCATCGATATAGGACATCTTGCTGTACGGTCTACCTGGACGGGCTTGCTGGACCCCCTGTGAGGTACCTCCCAGACTGAAAGGTCAGATGCTCCCTACGTTTTCCCTTGTTCGAGTCCCTGGATTTCGTTTTCAACCAGGGAAATATCGACCTCCTCTACATCTCAAGGAGTAGAGTCCTGGAGGGCGGATTGGACACAAGGGGGTGCCTCCTACGCTCTCCTCTGCCCGAGTTCTTGTGCGTATGGAATAGTTTCTCTGGGAGGACCTGGCGTCAAGACTTTAGTCCACGGAGGAGGACCCATCAGGCCCCGACCAGTTCGGCTGGATGACGGACCCGTTTGCTCAGTGATGGACACTTCCCTCCAGGAGTGTGAGACACGGAGACCCGGACGAGTCTCCTCCGTTTGTTTGGTCTCAGGACCTTTCTACAGGTGCCTCGGTCTGCTGGTACTTTGGAATTATGATCTCCGCTTCGGCAGAGTCAAATCTAGTTCCTGGATTCCCTGGACCCTTGCTCATTTGATCTCAGGGATTGTGAGACTTTGGTCTGCATGGCGACCCGGACGTAGTTGGGTCTGGTACGGATCTCCTAATTTTGCTACCGCTTTTACAGGGTTCGGGTATTGGTTGGTCACTTTATTACCGAGGACTGCCATATTAATTAGATTAGGTAGCGCGTACGACTGTCGGCAAGCCTCGCTCTGCTTAGAATTCCCTTTACGATTCCTGAGGACAGGTATTCATATCCCCAGGGGGTACATGCGTTTTTGTCATGCTCCTATGGTGGGTTCTGTCAGGTTCTGACCATTCACTGATTCTGGAGTTATTTCCGTTATTATACCTTGTTCTTCTTTTAGATGGGTTCGGCGGTTCGGACCTTAGTTGTCTATCAGCCTTAGTCAGATCCAAGGGTCATATTCTTACTTTGGTAGCGCTCCCACCTTTAGGCGGTGTTCGGCGTCACCGTTTGTTTAAATGGTTTTTCCCTTTTTCTCGCCCTTCATGTACCGCTTGGTTGTGGTTGACATTGGTGGGGCGTATAGGTTTTTTCGGTTCACTTCAGTCCGTAACACAGCGTACCGACATGGCGGGCGTTTTTCTCCAAGACATCGTACGCTTTCCTGTCTGTTACGAGGAGCTATCTTCGTAGAGTTTAGGTTGGTACAGCGGATCGTGTTTCTTTGGTCTTTGCTGTCCGAGCGTTAAAACAGCAAATATGAAGCCTCCTGTCATGCTATAAAATTGTAGATTATACTAGCTTTAGTGTAACTATAATCTTGATTTTATTAATGACAGGAGGCGAATATTTCCCTCCCAGTTTCTCACTCCCCTTTTTGTTTGTTGGTTTGACTGACTTGTTGTTTATTCACCTGGTCTCCTGGGCTAGGTTGGTTATCTGGGGGAGTTGGGGTTTATCTGGGATATGGTACCGTCAGTATTTTATGATGGGGATTCAGGTTTTTTCACTATCTGGGATATTATACTGTCAGTCTTTACGATGGGGATTCATGTTTTCTCAGTACATAGTCACAGGGTAGGAGGCTGGCAAACAGGCCCCTCCAAACACTTAGACAATGTATCAATTAAACCCAACAAGCTCCAGCTGCGGCTGTTTGGTAAACGAACCATATAGTCTGATTGCATGAACAGAGCCTGTTTAAAGTAGTTTAGCCAGGTCTATTGCAGGGGTTACAGGGTAGGAGGCTGGCAAACAGGCCCCTCCAAAAACTCGTGGCAAACTCACAGGAAAAGGAGTTTGTCACAGGAAGTGTAAACATTAGATGATGCTTTACAGGAAGTGTTTAGAATGGCTGTGTAAGTCAATGTTCTATAAACAAAGTGATTTAACTCCTAAATGACAGAATTGAGCAGTGATATTGTAGGGGCATGATCTATACCTCAAAACTCCTTCATAAAACCAAAGTTGTTTTAGTGATTATAGTGTCCATTTAATTTAAGATTTAAAAAACATTTTTTTCAAGAATACAGCTGGATTATCAATCCAGGAAAGAGCCAACTGATTTCTTCTCAAAATATATATGTTTTTAGGATTACATAAATAAGCATAAACCTCCCTTTAAAGTGGGAAAGGGACAAAAATAAAGGAAGCTGATAAAATGTAACAAAGTATGTATCTAGTCAACAAAAAAATCAATTACATCCATGAGACTCTATGAAGAAAATAGACTTTTAATTAGGAGCTTTGTAAGGCCATTCGTTATTTTTATGTTTAATTTACCGACAACCCTGCTGGCTCATAATCTACTAAGGGAACTGTTGATTGAGCGCTCTCTCTGGGTGGCCGCCGTTCATATAGCTGAACGCCACGTGGAGGAGAAAACGGCGGCCATCTTGTTTGCATGAAAGGAGGCAGTGGGACTTGGTCGTCGAGTGTCCGGAACTAAAATTGGACACTCGACTTCCCGAACACCGCTAAAAACATACAAACGCCTGCTTCCTTTTCATGAACAGCTAAGAGAGCGCCGTTCGGTAGTTTAGTTCCCACGAACAAGGGGAACAATCACTCCTATGAGCCAGGGGGCTCCATTTGTGCTTTCATTCATTTATTTGACTTTATTGAAATAGACCGACCGCACATACTGAATTCATGGAACTGTTTTTTGGGCAGGAGCCTCGTGTGCGGTCGGTAAAATGAGACTTCCATACAGTTCGAAAACCCCTGAACCGATCTGGGTAATTTTTGAATATGTTGGTCACCCAGATCAGGGCTGTCAGGGGATATGTTATTTATGGGGTGTGTTCCACCTTTTGGGGAAAATATGTTTTTTCTGACTGGAGATAATTGGGTTATCCCTTAGCTTATCTAATTATCTCACAGGCAGAGAGGAGGGGATTGTATGTTTGCAGTGGGAGTGTTTCACTTTGTCAATGCAATACTATTGGTTGTAAATTTTGTGTGCTGGTGTCCAACAAGGTCCAGGTGGGAGGTCCCCTTGCCTGGGGACTTGCAGAAAAAAAAAGTGTGGCATCAATAAACCTTCATTCCTGTTGTACCCTTCATGAAGTCTAGGCTCATGTTTGGGTAACTATCTACTGGCTGGGCAGTACCGTCTTGGAAGCTGCTTTCATCTGGAACTATTCACAACTACACCCGAACTGCAGCTATAATCACTAAGGCTCAGCAGTTCGGGAAGAATAGGCGAACAAGGTACCATAACTACCAGCGTTCGTAACAGACTGCAAGTCAGGTGGTGTACAGAGGGATTAAAAGCAATAATTGTGTTTCATGAGTTTGTGAATCACAGCTTATTTACGAATCCCAGAACTTTATAAGTAGCTATTTCAGACATCCATTTGCTATTTGCATTTGTACCCATGACAGCATATTTTGCTTTAGGTGTTTGTCTGCGTTATTGTGTTTTCGTGGGTTTGTAAATCATAGCTTCTATATAAACCCTGGAACCTTACTCTGACTATTCCTATAAGAGCTGACTTTTATGATCACCTGTTTTTATTCAGTTGTTATCTACCCCAAATCACCCGAGTACCAAACTTTATATTTCCCTTTTGCACCACATATGTTTAAATCACAATTGGGTAGCAGCTTGTGAATAGTTGCCCCAACAATCATTATGGGCAGACTACAACAGCTTTTCATGGGGAACTTATGTCATCCCTTTGCTATACACTGTATTGATTCTTTACAAGCCATTCTTTTAGTCAAGGTTAGAGCTCCTTTCATTTTTATCATTGTTCTCCCTTTAGGTTTCCATGTTTTCCAAGGATTCCTGTTTAGTGTATTCACAAGATTATTTATGAGGGTAGTTGTTGCCCCTCGGCCCCTGATTACAACAACTCTATTTTTTCCCTTTTGTATTGGTAAAGTCTATTATACCTGCAATTACCCAACGCGCTGTATAGAAAAGACCATACAAAAGCTGGTACCTTATAGATGGCGCTATCTGACTAGTAATAAGTAATCACCAGAAAGATTAAAGTCTCTATTGAAAGGCTCATACAAAAGCTGGTACTATATTATCTTTGCTAGATGGAGCCATCTCCCTCAGAATGGCAATTGTTAAAGCCAAATGAGAACAATAGTTCCAAAATAAATTAATGTTTGATATAATTAGATAAAATTCAATAAATAAATAATTTGACTTATGGATGGCTAACTATATATAAAAGATTATATCTATGCAGATTATATAATATATTGGGCTCAGTACAGTTTATTCTAGTTTGGTCTGTTTTGCTCATGTTTTATCTGATTTTCATACAACTTAATTTCTCTGTTTGTGTTAGCCCTATTCCTTGAGGAGTTTTTTCTGCACCTAGGTATATTGTACTCTTCGCCTCTATTTAGAAAACAGAAAATTGTTGCCATACTAACCATAATTTTCTTTTCCTGGCTATTCCATGTCAGCATCTCCTATGGGATTTCCCAAGTTTACAAACAGGAAAGGGAAGGGGGGAATAAATCACAAATGCACCAATTCAATGCAAATCACATTTTAATTTAAACATTAATGGCAGGATCAAGGACTTTCCTCCCGAAAGCCTGTAACGTCTCAATGGTAATGCCTCATGAAAGTGTTGGAGAAAGACCAGGCAGCCGCCCTGCAAATTTCTTCTGTTGAACTATCGGCCAAAGAAGCCCAAGATGCCGAGACAGCCCTTGTAGAGTGAGCCTTGATTCCCTCTGGTACCTTTTTTTCCGGCTACCTTGTATGCCTCTTAAACTACAGAAGTAATCCATCTGCGAATTGTAGAAATACAGGCAGCCAATCCTTTATGGTAACCAAATAGCACCACAAAATGCATGGTTGTTTTTTCTAAATTCCTTGGTTCGGTGAAGATATACTTGTAGCAATCTGGCCACATCCAAAGTGTGCCAAAGGGATTTTTCTTCAGATGAAGGATTCTTATAGAAAGAAGGTAATATAATTTCTTGATTCAGATGGAATTTTGAAAGGACTTTAGGAGTAAATTCTGGAACCAATGTCAGAACTGCCTTACCTTCCAAGATTTGAGAAATGGATGTTCAGATGAAAGTGTTTGGAGTTTAGAAGCCCTTCTAGCAGATGTGATAGCAATAAGAAATACATTTTTCAAAGTCAAGTCCCATAGGGATCATGAATCCACAGCTTCATATGGTGCACCAGTTAAACTGTGTAGCACTGCTAGTAGATCCCATGATGGAATGAAAATTTTAATTGGTGGTCTGATTCTCATGGCCCCTTAGGGAAATTGCTTGATTGTAGGATCTAGAGACCATTGGACATTAGATATGGCTGAGAAAGCAGATAATTGAACCTTCACGTAGCTGAAAAATGTGACAAGATCGTTGTGGAGAACTGGACCCTGTGACAAGAGATTCCTCTGGATTGGTAGTTCATATGGATCTTCTATTATCATGCTCAGAAGTAGTGGGAACCAAGGTCTCCTTGGCCAATGAGAAAGAATCGCTATTATCTCTACTCTCACCTTACAGATTTTCTTGAGCGTTCTCAGAATTAGCGGAAGAGGAGGGAAGACATAGCCCAGCTGAAATTCCCATTTTTGTGTTAGCGCATATTGACCTTTTGCTTTTGGGTTGAATCTCCTTGAAAAATACAAAGTCAATTGCTTGTTTCTGAAGGTCGCCATTAGATATATATCTCATACACTGCATAAATCACATATTTTTTGAAAAACATCAGAACTCTGTTTACATTCGCCTGGATCTACAGAATATCATCTTAGTTAATCTGCAACAGTGTTCATTTGTCCTGGTAGGTGAATTGCAGACAACCCTTCCAGATTCTGCTGTGCCCAGAATATTATTGGTTTGGATTATTGTATCAATCTCTTGTTCTTCATCCCTCCTTGATGATTGATGTAGGCCATGACAGTGGTGTTGTCCACTCTTACCTTTACCCATTTGTTCTTGAATGTCAGTAAAGCCTTGTAAACTGCCCTCATTTCCAAGATGTTTGAGTGGAGATTCAAGAATCTCATAGCCCATATTCCTTGGGCTAGCTGATTTTTGTATTGCGCTCATGCCCGGACATGGCTCCCAGGATCTCCCCTGCCGGTCTATGCAGGGCCGGCACTATCCAAGCGCCGGCCCCGCTGTTTTCCATTGAAAACAGCCCACTTGGACAGACATGCAGATGGGGAGGGAGAGGACGCAGCGGAGCTCTATCTTGCAGCTCCACCGGGTTCCTCTCACGAGATCCGGAGCGTTGCCATGGCAATGACCGGATCTCACGAGAGTGAACTCTAGCCCGCAGGCTAGAGTTCACTCACCACTGGACCACCAGGGATGGTGTGCGAGTGCCGGACCCCCCTCCCACTCTCTCTCCCAGGTACCAGCATGCTGGTCCCCCCTCCCAGGCTAAAGGTAAGAAGGGAGGGGGGATATTCTAACTGCTTAATTTAATTTTTTACCCCCCCCAAACACACACAAACCCTTCCAACATACATCCACAGCACTCTCACACACAGCACTCTCACACACAGAACACACAGCACTCTCATACACATCATACACAGCACTCTCACACACAGCACTTTCACACAAATCATACACAGCACTCTCACACACAGCACTTTCACACAAATCATACACAGCACTCTCACACACATCATATACAGCACTCTCACAAACAGCACTCTCACACACATCATACACAGCACTCTCACACACATCACACACAGCACCATCACACACAGCACCATCACACACAGCACACACAGCACTCTCACACCCATCACACACATCACTCTCACACCCATCACACACAGCACTCTCACACCCATCACACACGCCCATCACACACAGCACTCTCAAACACAGCACCCTCACACCCATCACACACAGCACCCTCACACCCTCACACACAGCACTCTCACACACCGCACTCTCACATCCAGCACTCTTACACACCCAACACACACACAACACTCTCACACCCATCACACACAGCACCCTTACACACCCATCACCCCCAGCACACACAGCACCCTTACACACATCATAAACAGCACCCTCACACACATCACAAACAGCCCCCACACATCACACACAGCACCACTCAAACACAGCATCCATCACACACACACATAATGTACCCTTCACATACACACTAGATCCCTCACAGACACCCACTGCACCCCTCACACATACACACTGCACCAAACACACACACACAATACTTCCGAACATAATTATATATATATACACACACACACTACAGCACCCCTCACACACATACTGCACTCCTAAACACATTACGTTCCAGACACAGACTAGATCCCTTACCCAACTCTGGATCATATACACACACTAGATCCCTTTATACACTCTGAATCCTTATATAGACACACTCACTAAATCTCCTACACATTCTGGGTCCTTCAAACACACACTAGACTCCTGTACACACACACACACACACACACACTACATTCCTCTGGATCCCTTATAAACACACTAGATTAATTGTAAACAAACACATACTACACCCCTAAACACACACTCTCTACCATCCCTACAAACACTACATCACCTATACACACACACACACTATATGTATGCACACACTTACTACATCCCCTTTACACACATTCTCTACAGCCCATGGCCACACATGCATTACATTACACCAAAAACACAACATGACTGAAACCGACCTTATTACACAATACCACACCACAATCAGCTCACACACGCAATCCCACAAGCAAGCTCCAAACACATGCACAATACTCTTTCCTGGCCCTTTTGTCTCCTGGTATCCATTTATAGAGACACCAGAGACAAGTTGCAAGGAAACACAGTGCAAGCATGTGTAACGGCTACCCAGCTGGTGAGGGGTATCTGCCATTGGAGACGTCCTTTTCTATGCAAGCTGCTGTGAAGTAATGGAGTTCTTATTCCCATCCACGATATCCAAGGGTACAAGCAGGTATCACTGTAAAATGAGGCAGAGTAACTGTACAATAAATCCCCCCTCCAAGAACGAGATGAGGCTATGTTTTGAAGGGTCAAGTAGAACTGATGTTTATTGACAGGGATCTCCTTTTATGCAATGGTGCCCTAAAAAGGGTTACACCCACATAATTATTACAACAACCAATCATACACATGGTACAACGCCCACGTCTCCTCCCCTCAGATAAACATGTAACACAATTAAAACATACACAATTTTACCCAAGTTCTGGATGTACCCCAAAAACAGGGGGTACACCTTTAAATCCAGTACCGCTCATTCAGGGTAACAACATATCCAAATTCCAGCTCATTCGGTTGAGGGGTTCGGGAGTTATGGGTCTTTGAAGATTTGACCGACCGCACAGACTTTCTAGCCAAAAATAGTTACACAAGTTTTGGCCTTGCGGTCGGTCTTCATTCGTGCATAAAAACCCCACGAAACCCTTGCCATCCACCTACATCCCGGTGTTCGCTGGAATCCCCATGTAAGCTTTAGGCTAACTACCGAACGGCCTGTCGTTCGGTAGTTCCGGCACGAATCTATGGTGTCACGGAGGTCTCAGCGGTGTTCGCCTGTTTGCGTATCCGTTTTTAGTTCCATGCGATCACTGGCAAACACCGCTGTTCATGCGAAAGATGGCCGCGAACATGTGTAAAATCGCGAAATGGCGGCCATCTATTTTGAGCACAAAGGATTCGTGCTAAAACATGCGAACGGCTGTAAAGAGCTGGGAGGTAAAGTATCACTTAATTGTTCCCCTGGGTGGTCAGGTGTTCAGTAGTTTGGCTTCATTCTCAGCAATGATAATTCACATGAAACAGGCAATTCGGTATTTTGTAAATCCATCTGTGTTATTGTAAATGTGTCCAGGCAGAAAGCATAGTCCTGTTACACTGCTCCCCTTTTGTGGAACACTCCGGCAGACCCGGATTGATCCTTTTCCGGTCAACTTGGGGCTGTCCGGCCTGCTGTTAGGGTAAAAGTTCTGTTTGCCTGGACAGTCCGTCTGCGTTCCCATTGAACCTCCCAGGACGGTATTGGATGGAGAAATTGTACGGTAATACCACAGACCTTCCATAACTGTTGGGTTAGGTCTGTGGTAAACTGGGTCCCTCGGTCAGATAGGATTTCCTGAGGAAATCCCACTCTGGTGAATATCCCGACTAGAGAAATGGCGACAGTGTCCGCCTGGATATTCGTCAGAGCGACGGCTTCTGGGTAGCGTGTGGCATAGTCCACTACTGTAAGAATATATTTCTTACCCGAGGGGCTGGGGTTAGGTAGGGGTCCCACTAGGTCGACTGCCACCCGGCTAAACGGTTCCTCGATCACAGGCATGGGTGACAGTCGAGCTTTAGGGTGATCTCCTCTTTTCCCTACTCGTTGGCATATGTCGCAGGTGCTGCAGTAACGCCACACGTCCCTCGAGATCCCAGGCCAGAAAAAGGTCTGTGTGATCCTGTAGGTGGTGCAGTTACCCCCTATCCCAACGGGATGTCATGTCCGATTCGGAGAAGTTCCAACAGGTACTTTCTGGGTGCCACTAGTTGGCGCTTCTGCGAAGGGACACAGCCTCTTCTCCTACCTTCGGTCAATCTGTATAACCTGTCACCATCCCATATAAAACGCTCCCGCTCATCCCCTCCTCTGTCTGCTAGCTCTCGGTACTTTTGGATGGTGGGGTCCTCTCTAGTTTCCCTCCCAAACTCCTCTGGGGTGTCCCAAGCTATGGGCCTCTCTGCTGTATTATCGCTAAGTGTCGGTTTGTGGCTTACCTGGGTCTCCCGGCCTGTTGGAGGATCATTTTCGATATGGGTCTGTGAGCGGGTGGTCACGGGACAAGCAGCAGCAGGTGTAGGTAGATAGGCTGAAGCTAGAGGGCCAATGTCGTTGCCCAACACGACTTCAGCAGGTAAATTGTCCATGATGCCTACTGTGGTCTTTCCCGACTCCCCAATCTAAGTGTACCCGGGCGGTGGGTAAACGGAAAACAGCCCCCCCTGCGACACGGACAGCAACTGTACGAGTAGACAAATGTTCTGGCTTTACAAGGTGTTTTTGAACCAAAGTGATGGTAGCGCCATCCCTTAGGCCTTGTGCTACCTGTCCATTCACCCGCACCTCCTGGCGGTGATGCTGACGGTTGTCTGGGGAGGCGGCTTGTATTGGGTTTGCCTCATACAGGATTCCCAGACACTCCTCAGGGCTCCCTTCGGTTTCCAGGCAGTGAGCAGCAGAGGGGCGTGATGGTTGGACCTCTGTGTTAGGCGTTGTGCGCCTCCAGTTATTATTGGCCGATCCCAAAGGGCAATAGCGAGCAATATGTCCCGTGTTGCCGCAGTGATGGCACGTCACCTTAGAAGAATCCCGGGGGTAGTTGGTAGAACCCTGTGGACGTGGAGGTCATGGGGGTACTGGGGCCCGAAACTCTGTGCGTGCAGCGTAGGTTGGGGTGCATGGCTCTCCTTTAGCTGTTGGTCGTGTGGTACCCTGGCTCACTTTCCTCATCTCTGCGTACTCATCCGCTAGCCGCGCTGCCTCGTTTAAGTTAGCAGGGCGGCGATCTCTTACCCAGTCCTGTATATCCGCAGCCAAATCTTGAAAGAAATGTTCCATTAGGAACAACTGCAACACTTCCTCTCCGGTGTTGGCCTTGCACCCTCGTACCCAATGTGTTGCCACCCTTTGTATCCTGTTTGCCCATTCCATGTGGGAGTCTCCATCCTTCTTTTTGGACTCCGGGAAGCGGCGGCGATACGTTTCGGGGGTGACAGCATACCTGATGAGCAGTGCGTCTTTCACCCGTTGATACTGTGATATATCCTCTGCAGTAAGTGCCCGAAAAGCCTTGTTTGCTTTTCCTGATAGTTTCCCAGCCAGGATAGTGACCCATTGATCCAGTGGTATCTGGTGTAGTGAGCACTGCCTTTCAAAATCAGCCAAATATCCATCAATTTCTTCCTCATTTTCCACAAAAGCTTTAAACCCAGTGAACGGTATTTTGTTTCCTGTAGCAGCGGGTGGGGGAGTATGAACTACAGGTGTAATGGGCTGTTTAGTTCGTGTCCCCTCTTATTTTGAATCTCCGCTCTCGCTTCCTGGAACAGCTGTTCGATGAGTTCCACGGAAGTTACTGGATACAGGAGTAACCTCCGCTGCGCAATGCTAGTAATGTCATCCTCTGCTCTGATAGGAGTGGGTTGGTCAGCAACCTCCATGGATCTATCCATCTCGTCCAGCTCCAGTAGGTCAGCTATCAGCTCTCTCTCCGTGGTCGGTTGCTGGCACTCCTTCCCCTGGTTTCCAACAGATCCTTTAGTGTGGGCCTCTTCAGTCTAGCGTACTGTGACTTCATTCAGCACTTGCTTTGGGGATGAAAAGGACCATCCCACCGCTGCCACCAATGTAACGGCTACCCAGCTGGTGAGGGGTATCTGCCGTTGGAGACGTCCTTTTCTAGGCAAGCTGCTGTGAAGTAATGGAGTTCTTATTCCCATCCACGATATCCAAGGGTACAAGCAGGTATCACTGTAAAATGAGGGAGAGTAACTGTACAATAAATCCCCCCTCCAAGAACGCGATGAGGCTAAGTTTTGAAGGGTCAAGTAGAACTGATGTTTATTGACAGGGATCTCCTTTTATGCAATGGTGCCCTAAAAAGGGTTACACCCACATAATTATTACGACAACCAATCATACACATGGTACAACACCCACGTCTCCTCCCCTCAGATAAACATGTAACACAATTAAAACATACACAATTTTACCCAAGTTCTGGATGTACCCCAAAAACAGGGGGTACACCTTTAAATCCAGTACCACTCATTCAGGGTAACAACATATCCAAATTTCAGCTCATTCGGTTGAGGGGTTCGGGAGTTATGGGTCTTTGAAGATTTAACCGATCGCACAGACTTTCTAGCCAAAAATAGTTCCACAAGTTTTGGCCTTGCGGTCAGTCTTCATTCGTGCATAAAAACTCCACGAAACCCTTGCCATCCACCTACATCCCGGTGTTCGCTGGAATCCCCATGTAAGCTTTAGGCTAACTACCGAACGGCTGGTCGTTCGGTAGTTCCGGCACGAATCTATGGTGTCACGGAGGTCTCAGCGGTGTTCGCCTGTTTGCGTATCCGTTTTTAGTTCCATGCGATCACTGGCAAACACCGCTGTTCATGCGAAAGATGGCCGCGAACATGTGTAAAGTCGCGAAATGGCGCCCATCTATTCTGAGCACAAAGGATTCGTGCTAAAACATGCGAACGGCTGAAAAGAGCTGGGAGGTAAAGTATCACTTAATTGTTCCCCTGGGTGGTCCGGTGTTCAGTAGTTTGGCTTCATTCTCAGCAATTGTAATTCACATGAAACAGGAAATTCAGTATTTTGTAAATCCATCTGTGTTATTGTAAATTTGTCCAGGCAGAAAGCATAGTTCTGTTACAGCATGTTATTAACTTTGCTTGTACTGTGCAGAACAAACACAGGGCTTTTTTCTCATGCTAGAGTTCTGTAACGAACCGTTTTGCACACAAGGGGTAAAAACCGTTTAGGCAATCGTCCCCCTTTCCAGAGATGCAGGCACAGCCTGTGTAGAACACCAAACTCACGAACCGCCAATAAGGGAATGCTCCAAACTCCAGAACGGCATTCAATATAGCACTCCAAACACACCAACTGGAACCATACGAATCGCTGCTAGCAGACGAATAGGAAAAGCATCCAAGCGGCTTACACTCCTAGCAATCAGTCTCTATCAGCGTTCAGTAAATCCCCCCAAAGACGAGACAAGGCTCCGTGTTGAGGGTCAAGCAGTGGTCTGTTTAATGAGGGCTACCTGCCCAGTATTTATGCAGGTCTCCCACCTGGTGGACACTACCCTAGGGGACCAAATGGGAGACTGTGACAAAAGACAGACAAGTAGACAAACAGGACACACAGTCACATTATATTCCCACAATGCATCCTGGCTTCCTCCCCTCTGCCTTGGAGATAATTGAGAAGTAATTCAATTATCTCCCAAGACAAAGGCAAATCACCATTATGCACGTGGGGATACTAACACACAAATTACTATTAAAATACACTATGTGAGACACATAACATTAAAAGCATACATTTAACATATCCCCAGATAGCTCAGGTCTGAGCGCACATTATTAAGCGAATGACGCTCAGACCACACGAATACAGTTTAATCGCCACGGAGCTAAAGTCTTTACACAGTCAGTTTCATGGGAATGAGCTCCATGGGATTCCTATCTGGGGTATAACACATTCAAGCAAAACTACCGAACGGCTTCCTTTGTCACCCCCTTACTCCTCCTCCAGGGCTAGAGGAGGTGCTGCTGGTGTAGCCACCCCCCCCACTCCATTGTCCTCGCCCATCCACTCACCTAGCTCAGAGGCCAGCCCACTTGCCCTCAGTCCTCCCCTTCTGGTACCTACCCCCACTAGTTCCCTATATCCGGAACTGACGTCACTTCTGGTTCCTGGTCAGGATCCTCCCAGCCCTGCCTGAAATATTCTGTTAACAGAATTGCCAATCAGTAAAGTTAACTCACCCCCTTCCACCTATCTTACTACTCCTAGACCGGAATCTGTTATTAAGCAACCTTACTGAAGTCCCATACTAACCCGACAACTGACTGGCACCTTTCCATCCCGACATTTACAAATATTTGTTTATGTCCCCTTCACCACGACCGACTTGTTCAATTGGAAGACCCATAACTCCTCTTACACCGATAAACCTCAAGCCATGACTGACTTGGTCACCTCTATTATACAGACCCACAATCCCACCTGGGCTGATTGTCAGCAGCTATTATTAACCTTGTTTAATTGTGAGGAAAGGACTAGTATTAATCAAGCGGCCATTAAAGCACTTGAGGAAACAGCCCCTACTCAAAACCAGGCTAATACAGTCGCATGGGCCACTGCCCATTTTCCCAATTCCGATCCAAATTGGAACATTAATGGCGCTGACATGCCCCATTTGAAGGCCTATCAGCAAGCCATTATTACTGGCATGAAGGCAGGTGGGAAAAAGGCGATTAATATGTCCAGGACGGCTGAAGTGTCACTTAGTGCCTTTTATGAGAGATTGTTGGAGTCATACAGATTATACACTCCTTTCAATCCAGAGGCTCCTGAGAACTCTAAAAAGACGACATTCCTCGGATAAACTACCGATAGCTCAATGATATAGTATAGTATTGACTGACTGCTCTGAGAGGACAGACAGAATAACCAACTCACCAATGCTATTGGTGTATATAAGAGGGAGGGATAGAGGGAGTGGGGAAAAAAACAAAAAAATCTATATAATAAACTAATATACAATAATGGAAAGAGATATTAAAATAGTTGGTAGCATTTGGTAGCATTGATCGAAGACATTCTAATTTAATGTATACCACTTTAATTTAATCTTTACTATCGGTTTATTCCACAGTATAGTATCATATAGTTTGACTATATCAAGCCACCGTACTCACGCACACACCCATCAACTAATGACGGACCAATCAGGTTGTAGGGCGGGCTATTTAATGCCACCCGTAGCAGGGAGTAGTTTCCCCTGATGAGACTTTGAATTAGGCGAAACGCGCGTCGGGCTTCTTATTAGATTTACATCAATGACATAGACCGATATACCTGTTAATATCTTTGGACACATTAGACTGGCTGGCTGTGGTGTGAGGTTGATATCGTGCACCCCACACGACCTCTCAAACAGTTAACAGGTCTGCGGCTTAGACCGCATATCCGACCTTAACTGTTTAACTCCTCCAGAGTTCATTAAGATCGGCATTTTGGCGGCTTTTTAGGCATCTATATCTAACTATAACATATCGATCAGGGTATTCTGGTAACAGACCAGGACTTATATTGCCCAGCCAATTTATACTCATTGTTGGGCTTCATATTAGATTTATACTAATGGCATGTGACCAAGATACCTGTTAGTATTTTTGACTATGGTGTGAGGCTGACACAGTATACCCCACACAACCTCCCAAACAGGTTATAGGTCTGCGGCTTAGACCGCATATCCGATCTTAACTATTTAACTCCTCCAGAGTTCATTAGTAAGATCGGCACTTTGGCGGCTTTTTAGCCATTTATATCTAATCATAATACATTGATCAGGATAATTTGGTAAGCCATTTTTTGATCAGACCAGTACTTAAGCTGCCCAGCTAATTTATACTTTCTGTCTCTCTATATCTTTGAACATATTTCTTATATTGTCTGGAGTTATAACTTTTTATATACACTCTCTCTTTTCTATAACTGGTACCCATGAAGGCACCATTCCTTCTTTACATTTCCTAACTTACTATCATTTATTTTTTATTAGATTATTTTTATAGGACGTAATTTATTATCTTCCTTTGATGGAATCTAGTCACTCCTATAAAGGAGGGAATTAGCTAGTGCCTACACTTTTGCAGATGCTAAACCTATGTAACATTGTATTAATTTCATTCTGGACGTCTACCTATAATTAATGTGACCTCTGACACCAGAAATGGTGTGATTTGCCACATTCTTTCTTTTGAATCAACCAATTTACTGGGGATGTGAATTTGTAGCCAGTTTTTGACACATCTCAAATTCTATCAAGTACCATTATTGCAGTACAATTTCTGTGGAGATTATATTTCACACCACAGAATTTCATTATCTCAAAATCGATGTACACACTGGCTGCACTCTGTTTCTCTTTTATCTTATTGTTATAATACCTTTATATTAGCTGGGTTGCACTCGTAGATTCTGGTAAATGCTACCAACTATTTTAATATCTCTTTCCATTATTGTATATTAGTTTATTATATAGTTTTTTTTTTTTTTTCCCACTCCCTCTATCCCTCCCTCTTATATACACCAATAGCATTGGCGAGTTGGTTATTCTGTCTGTCCTCTCGGAGCAGTCAGTCAATACTATACTATATCATTGAGCTATGGGTAGTTTATCCGAGGAATGTCGTCTTTTTAATGTATATTAAATTAAGTATTTTTCTAGATTTTCTATTTTAGGGACAGACTTTCTCCGTCTTTTTCCATTCTATAACTCAAGGGTTACCCCCTTTTCTGTCCTATCTATCTATGAAAACCTCATGGGCCACATTTCTTTGTTGTCTCCTGAGAACTCTCGTATGATAAACTCAGCATTTGTCAGCCAGGCCCAAAGTGATATTAAGCGAAAGTTACAGAAGTTAGAGGGGTTTGCAGGAATGTCCATATCACAGCTAATGGAGGTTGCAAATAAGGTGTATATGAATAGGGAAACTGAGACAAAGTGTGAGGAGGAACGTAAGATGAGGAGGAAAGTAGATATGCTAGAGGTAGCTATCACAGGTGTAGTGAGACAGGGAGGGGGGATGAACAGAGGAGTTGAGACAAGGATGAGCAAGGGACAACTAAGTAGAAATCAAAGTGCTTATTGTAGAGAGGAAGGACATTAGAAGGGTGAATGTCCACAGAGGGGATATATTACAAGATGAGAGAAGGGGGCGAGGTGGTTATGGTGGTAGCTTTAGAGGATGAGGAAGAGGAATTTTTGGAGGAAATAATGGAAATAGCAGAGGGAGTGTTCAGGAAGGCAGATATTACCCACCTACTCGGAGACCCAGGGATAGGGAAGATAGAGATTTTGTGGATCTGGCTGACACCGTCATGGAAGACTATTGATACCAACCGGGCTCCATCCCCCTTGGCCAAGCGGAGCCTATGGTTGACGTAACAATAGGGGGAAAGAGAAGTCCTTTCATGATTGATACAGGTGCTGAACATTCAGTGGTGACTAAGTTGGTAGCTCCTCCTTCTGGAAAGACTGTAACTGTGATAGGAGTTACTGGGAAAAGCGCTGCTAGACCGATTCTCAGGAGTCGTACTTGCATTCTAGGAGGCCATTTTGTTAAGCACCAGTTCCTATATATGCCGGAGTGTCCAGTTCAACTTCTAGGACGCGATCTATTATCAAAGCTTCAAACTCAGATAACGTTTCTACCTAATGGATCAACGTCTCTGAAGTTTAATAAATCACCAGGCATGATAGTGGTATTGGTGCCAAAAGAAGAAGAATGGCGTTTCTATTCTGTAATAATAAATGCAAACCCTAAGAGTGATGGAACTTTATTTGATATTCCAGGAGTATGGACAGAGAATAATCCTCCAGGACTTGCCCGTAACATCCCACCGATACATATTGAGTTAAAGCTTGGGGTATATCCTGTTAGCCTTTGTATGTTGTTCTTTTATCTACCCCAACAGCTGTAAAGGTGGCAGAGGTGACTCCTTGGATCCATCACCAGCGGCAGATTCCTGGCAAGCTATTCCAGATCCTGAGAATCCTTGCAAGATCTGGTTGAAGCGCATAACTCAGTTGAATTGAATGTGTTGTGAGAAAAAGTACGAGGGAATATCGGGACATTCTAGTTAAAAGTCTACAGAGATCATCAAGTAGGTGTTTTGACAGCCATAATAAAGCCTGACCACCTGCCTACTTGTTATAGTCAGAGTGTCTCAAAGGGACCTCTGTGAAGGTAAGTGAGGATCAGAAGGACAACAATCCTTGCAGCCCTCACAAGCAGGAAGCTGAGGTGCCGTTGCACGGACGAAGAATAAGATGAGGACCACAAGAATGATGTGCTTAATTATGTGTTTTAGTATTTTTATAATTTTTCAGGAGGGTAAAGGTGAGGATATTCCAAGCTGTGTTAGTTGTATTAAGACTACGAAAACAGGTAACCAGATATCCCAGATCCTAATCTGACACTTACAATATGAATGTAAAGGATCTGTGTCTAGGTGTAGGTACTTAGATACTGATTATAGTGTGTGTCAACCGGTGAGCCCAAGTGTTTTGATCCCCAATTCCAATCCTGTACAATTTGGTTGGTAATTCGGAACAGTAACTCCCAGGGGACCTTAATAAATAGGACTGTGATGAGCACCATGCATTCTATGGGTATTCTATTATTTGATGCATGTAAGGCGATTTCGGGTAGCAGAAAACCTTGGAATGTATGTGGAAATCTTAAATGGGAACAGACTTATGGGTTCAATGATAAGTATTTATGCCCTAGCAAAAGATCTACTGATCCTGATTGCCCAAATAGAGACTTTAACTTCTGCCCATATTGGTCATGTGTAGGTTGGGTGACCTGGGGAAAGACAGTAGATCAAGATATGATTATCCAAAGGTGGCCCACTGCACCGCATTGTAAAACTATGGAGTGCAACCCCGTGCATATGACCATTTCTAATCCACAGCACTTCATTGACAAGTTTGGGAATCTTTTTGGGTTTCAGATACATGGTACAGGAGCAGATCCAGGAGCCATAATATATGTAGGTCTTGAAACCGAGACAACAGCTGCTCAAACTCATCAGGTTTTTCATTCCTTTATATAGGCATGTTGTATAAGATGTAATTATTTGCAGTTGGGGTAAATGTTGCATATACATAGGACTTGAATGTGATATTTAATACATTATATTTACTATTTATATGGTGTATAGGTTTGATATGTAGCTACCCCTACCTTCCATCTTATCTCACATATATGGTCACTGGTGTTCACCTATACATATTCTTCACCTGCATGGATGGTTTGTCTGGGTGTTATCTATATACATACTTGTATACATTACTATATTACTAAATACACAGATTGTGTATACATTATATTTATATTTTTATTTTCATTTCTATTTTCATTTTTAATATTTTCTTTTTTTATTATTCTTTATTATTTATTATTTTTTTATTATAATTATTTTTTTGTTTGATTCCTATTTTATGATCATTATTTTATTTTATTTTACTTGATTAATCCACTTGATCGTTGAATTAAAATTTTTTTTTAAATTTTTTTTTTTTCTTTTTTTTTAAATTATATGTATATGCTGATTTTCTTCTTCTTCTCAATTAGATACATAGTTTGATTTCCTCCATCTAGACACTTATGTGTCCGTTCTTGTAAAAATCCCGTTCTCGGGATGCTGTCTTTTCACTTTCTTTCACTCTCGGCACCGCGTCGTCTGGTCGCCTAGTTACCACGTTTCTCTTCCGTGATACGTCACCACGTGATGACGTCATCGCGGTGTACAGCACTTCCGGGTTTCCGGTTTCGCGGACTAATGGGTCCATAATCAGTTTCCTCACACGTTTGGTAAGTTATTTGATTAATTGATATATGTATATATTGTCACTGTTTTATGTGTGCTGTGATCTTGAAAAAGACCCATAGGGGTCGAAACGTCGATTTGTTCACGGATATAATGAAGATTTTTTCACCTTAAATAATTTGACTGTCGTTCTTGTCTAAGACCTGTGAGTGCACCCCTGTCTGCAAACATATATTTATAACGCGGGTTGCACCTTGGCAATTTTGCTGGTTTTTCATTTTTTAGTAAGGAGAGTGTCAAGCAGTTGTGGATTTTTTGCTATATATATATATATATATACATACATACATATATATATACACACACACATACATACATACATACATACATATATACATACACACAGTGGGACCTCGGTTTACGAATTTAATGCGTTCTCCGGGATGTTACTTAAAGGACCACTATAGTGCCAGGAAAACATACTCGTTTTCCTGGCACTATAGTGCCCTGAGGGTGCCCCCACCCTCAGGGTCCCCCTCCCGCCCGGCTCTGGAAGGGGAAAGGGGTTAAAACTTACCTTTTTCCAGCGCTGGGAGCTCTCCTCCTCCTCTCCTCTCCTCCCCGTCGGCTGCGCGCACGCGCTGCAAGAGCTGCGCGCGCATTCAGCCGGTAGGAAAGCATTTACAATGCTTTCCTATGGACGCTGGCGTGCTCTCACTGTGAAAATCACAGTGAGAAGCACGCAAGCGCCTCTAGCGGCTGTCAATGAGACAGCCACTAGAGGATTAGGGGGAAGGCTTAACCCATTCATAAACATAGCAGTTTCTCTGAAACTGCTATGTTTATTAAAAAATGGGTTAACCCTAGCTGGACCTGGCACCCAGACCACTTCATTAAGCTGAAGTGGTCTGGGTGCCTAGAGTGGTCCTTTAACGCTAAAAATTTGTAAACCGAAACTCGGTTTCCCATAGGAATACATTGAAAACCAATTAATCCATTCTGGAGGTCAGAAAAAAGTCAAAATGAGCTGGCATGGAAACCAACCCACAATGCAGAACACACAATAAAAGGCATGCAAATGATGAAGCTCAGCTCCCTACCTTTCCACAGCTTGAGAAATGCACCAAAAAGTCCCAAAACAACTGCAAACAATTTCCAGAATGGCTCCAAAACTCGATGCAAAAGCCGCTCCAACATCTCCACACTCAATGCCATGTGCTACCCACAGGCTCCAGCATGTAGGGGGCGGTGCTATAAACCACACAGGTGCAATGCATCCTGGGGAAACTTGCTTTGTATTGCGAAACAAATTTGTAAACTGAGGCATTATCTTCCATGGATTTTCATTTGTAAACTGAAAATTATGTTAACCAAAAGGCGTTTGTAAACCGAGGTCCCACTGTATGTGTGATATATATATATATATATATATATATACACACACACACACACATACTTTGAGAGAAAATGTGGAATGGTTGTTGAGGGAAGATATATTAGGCCTGCTTTACTAAACAGCAGCCTGAGGTTTCTTAATTAACCCCTTAAGGACGCATTATGGAAATATTACGTCATGACTTGCAAGATACATTGCTGGTACTCAGCAAATCATTTTAAGAGTCCCTTGGGCAGAGCATTTGGAGAGCAGGGTGGGCTAGTGCTCCAATAGCACTAGTTGTAACAGCCAGACCAGGACTTGTATATACCTTAGAAATTCCAGAGATGTGAACTAATTGATACTCACCTGTAGCTGTTCAATTAGCAGGCAGGCTTTTAAAAGAAGGGATCAGGCTGCTGCAGAGTGAGGGAGAAAGAGCCAGAGGAATGGTGTGTCTTGCAGCTATATTTTGTTATTGTAAATTGGTAAATGGGAAAGCCACCCAATTCCAGATAGTGATTACTGTGTTTAGTAAGTGCTCAAACAAGAGTAAGGGATTTTGTTATTTTATTTTGAAACACCTGTATATTTTTCATAAAATAAATCAGAAAAACTGAGCTGGATGTGTCCTGGACTTTGATTACCCTAGAAGGCTGTGGTTACCATAAGATCTGTGACAAAATCCTACCTGTAAAAGAGGTGGTTTGTAACAATACGTACATACATACACACATATTATATA
This sequence comes from Pelobates cultripes, assembly GCA_933207985.1. Lineage (NCBI taxonomy): Eukaryota > Metazoa > Chordata > Amphibia > Anura > Pelobatidae > Pelobates > Pelobates cultripes. The sequence continues at coordinate 74,334,076 of OW240918.1, read as the reverse complement.
TATATATATATATATATATATATACACACACACACATACACATGTGGTGCAGTGTGTGTGATTATGAGGGGTACACAGTGTGTGAGATTGTGAGGGGTACAATGTGTGTGATTGCAAGGGGTACAGTGTGTGTGGGGTACATGGTGTGTGACTTTGAGGGGTGGGTTGTAGTGAGGGAAGCTTTGCAGGCTAGATGAGGGGTCTGAGAGGGGAGTAGCTTTTTAATTTCATTATACTTATTTTATTTATTTTTTAAAGTGTTTTACCCCTCCCCTTGTCTCCTCCCTCCCTGTTTCTTACCTGCATCCAGGGAGGAGGGGTGGTCAGCATATTCTCTGTTGGTCTGGTGGCACTGTAGGGGCAGTGACATGTGGTAAGGGGGGTGGAGGGGCAGTGACAAGAGGTAGAGGTAAGTGGAGGGGCAGTGACAGGGGTTAGAGGAGCAGTGGGTAGATGGGCAGTGACAGGGGGAAGGGAGAGGTGGGGCAGTGACATGGGTGGAGGGGCAGTGACAGGGCAGTGATGGGGTAGAGGGGTGGAGGGGCAGTGACATTGGGTAAGGGGGTGGAGAGGCTGTGACGGGGTAGAGAGGCAGTGACAAGGGGTAGGGGGTGGAGGGGCAGTGACAGGGGTAAGTGGGGTGGAGGGGCAGTGACATGGGGTAAGGGGTGTGAAGGGGCAGTGACAGGGGAAGCGGGGTAGTGACAGGGGTTAGGAGGGGTGGAGGGGCAGTGACATGGGTTAGGGGGTGGACGGGCAGGGACAGGGGGTAGGGGGTGGACGGGCAGTGACAGGGAGTAGTGACAGGGGGTAGGGGTGTGGAGGCCCAGTGAAAGGGGTTAGAGGGGCAGTGACAGGGGTTGGAGGGTAGAGTGGCAATGACAGTGGTTAGGGTGGTGGAGACTGCCGGGCCTGCTCCTGTGTCGGTGTTATTCTGCCCTAAGCAAAGGCAGTGCAGCACAGAGGCTTGATTAGGGTGAACCCAGGCACACCCGGCACATCCCATGCGAACGCCTATGGATGCACTATACCACAGAACACATTCAGACGTCTTGTGGAGTCCCTGTGTCATTGTATCAGAGCTGTTTTGGCAGCACAAGGTGGACCTACACAATATTAGATAGATGTTTTTTTGTAGACTACTACTACTTTTTCTACTCTGTTACTTACTTTTTCTCACTTGATCTGTGTACCAAATGGTAGGTAAATGCTCCCATCACTGTACTGCAAAATATATTTCATATTACATAGTTACATAGCTGAAAAGAGATAGCGGGGGTAGAGGGGCAGTGACATTGGGTAAGTGGAATTAGCTGAAAAGAGACTTGCGAAATAGTTTTATCACCCATTTGGTTCACCTGATGCACTTTCTGAATACTTTTTTGTTAATTAAATTCTGAAGAGCCACACATTCTTATGGGAGAAATTCAAGCATCCCAAAATTATTGTTCATACCATGCACATGTCACAATAGTGTATGCTAACTTGCATAATTATGAACATATTTTGAGGCAAAATATAAACAAGTATAATTTCTCCTTCTACTCTTTCCCTCTGTAAACCATTTTATAATAAACCCAAAAAAGTTTTTACAAATGTAGTGAGTAGACCAAGCAATAACCCCTGGACAGCATAAGCCGAAGAATAAGAGGTATCGAAAAAATAAGAAACTTTGACCAATGGATAAAAGCAAACTGGTAGTCATGTTAGATGAAGCTCAATAGAGAATGCTAAATCCCCAAGATAATGAGTGTTGGGTTTTTTATTCTCGACCGGGGAGATATTTATTTTTGCTGCAGCATATGTTCCTCACTCAGACTCTATTATTACACCCTCAAACTCGGGAAGCAGAGATTCAGACAAACACGCATGTGCGCTAAATAACAACTTCAGTTTACTATGTGTAATCATACTGTTTTTATAGACTTGAAAAAGAATATAAGATCAAGCGTTTAACCTTGGAAAGGTAAACACAGACACAAAAGACAATATTTGACATATGATCAAAATTGTTAGATACAAAAAGTGCTGTTAGAAAGAATGTAGGTTAGCCTTGAGGTTTAATTGTGTCTATTGAAACAAGGTATAGGCAAGTGTTCCATCAGGATAGAAAAATAACTCCTTCCACATGTTTACATGTTAACCCCTATACTGTTATTCTTTATATTAATATTTATTAGAAATAGGTCAAATGCCTTCAGAAGAGTACAAAACAGGACTATTCTTGGTCCTTCTGAAACCTTTAAAGACCCTCAGAAATAGACTAGTGAAAACAAGATCGGAATGTGCTGTTGTTTTTAATTAAGTATCGGCCTTGAGAAAAAGCCAAGTAGTGCAAAATATTAGTTCATCAGAAGAATAGCTCTTACTTGGCCTTATAGTGTCATATATTACCCTTTTAAATGAGAAAAAACAGACTGATTAGTGTTATAAGAAACAGTTCCAGTGTTATGCACAATGTGGCCAAAAGGAAGCACTGTTAAGTTGGATTCCGTTGATATGAATATAAAGTGATGGTGCAGTTGTTAGGTTCTTGGTTAATGAGTGCCTTTGATCGTCAGTCAGTGGGTAGTTACATAAGTAGCTAGAAAATGGGCCTCTGTCAGGAACACTGCAACAGAATTGCAGTAGATAAAAGTCAATACATATACACATACACTGATAAGCCACATAATTAAACTCACCTGCCTATATCATGCAGGTCACCCTTGTGCTGTCAAAACAAGATCGAGACGTGGACTCCACAAGATCTCGGAATATGTCCTGTGGTATTTGGCACCAAACCTTTAGCTGCAAATTGTAAGGTAGAGCCTCCATGGATTGGATTTGTTGTTCCAGCACATCCCATAGATGCTTAATTTTATTGAGATTTCAGGAATTTGGAGGCCAAATCAACACTTTTTTTAGTGTGGAAGGGTGCATTATCCTGCTGAAATAGTCCACTGGCATCAGGAAACATCATCGCCATGAAGGAGTGTACATGGTATGCAACAATCTCTACGTAGGTGGCAGTGGCGGAACTACTGCATAACTGGCTACACCAGTTCCCACAAATTCAGTGGGCGTATCAGGTTGCCATGTGCAATATTTGATTATGGGCAAAGTCAAATGCCACAGCCCTTTTAGAGCAATACCAGGGTACTCTTTATATAGAAAAGACAGAGAAGGGAAGAAAGGGGGAGGGGTGGCCCTGTATGGGAAAGATAGAATAAAATCTTAACTAATAAAAGTTAGTAAGACAAACAGAGTCCATTTGGGTTATGTTAGAATTTGGAAATCACACAGTAGCTCATGTAGGTGCAATTTAAAGACCCCCTGGATAAATGGAAGAGTTTGAAATTCTACTAGTTAAGGAAATAGCTAAAATGACAATGAAGAGTGAAATTATCATCAAGGGTGACTCAATTCTTCCGGATGTGAACTGGCTGATTATGCCAGGAGCACACATGTTCTAAACACCCTGCTGGGATTATCTCTAAAACAAGTCGTTGAGGAGCCAACTCATAAGGAGGCCATACTAGATTTAGTTTTAACAAATGGACATTTAGTATCAGATATTACTGTAGGTGAAAGTTTAGGACCTAGTGATCACCAGTCAGTGTGGTTTCATATAAGAAAAGTGGCCGAGTCACACCACACAAAAACAAGCAGACTTTTCTAAAATTAGAATATGCGAATATAGAATATAGAATATTAGTGTGACGGACCGCCTGGCACCCCGACGGGGTACTTCCGTCAATCGCTGCTTCCTAGTACTTGCGAGCACCATAAGCACCACACTGGAACACCATAACCTCCGTAAAACCCCACAACCCGCTGCAGCTTGGTTGGGATCTTGCTGTCCTCCATCCACCCTGGACCCAAGACCAGGATCCAGCTTCCAGTGTGTCCATCCCCTGATAGCCATGCTCTGGGTGACCAACATATCCAAAAATCACCCAGATCAGTTCAGGGGTTCAGGAATTTCCTGGAAGTCATAATTTGACCAACCGCACGCATGGTCCCATGCCCAAAACAGTTCCAGAGAATCGCGGCTAAGTGCCGCTGGGGACCAACTGGGAGCCGCAAAGTCTTCATGCTGAAAATAGTTCCACGGCTAAGTCCCCCTGAAGTCTATTCGTGGTTTTGGTCCATGCGAAAGCCACTAGGGAGCTTGCATTCAGTTCTATGCGCATGAATGGAAAGTGCCGAACAAGTGGAACCAGGGGGAATTACAGTCGCTGAAGATGAGTAACACAAAGGTACGGCAGGGCTGTGCCACATACTATTAGTGAATAATGCATATATACATAAATTTAAAATAGTCTTTGTAAGGGTACTTTGGGTCAAGTGAGTTCTTTTGAGCTTAGGAGGGTGCAGATCTTCACATCTCAGATGGCCATAGTATGCATAAAGGGGCGACAAAAAGTGAAGAGGCTGATAGTGCGTTAAATCTCGAGTATAGATATAGCAATAAATAGCAGGGTTACACTTATATGTGGTGGAGCTTAGGCCAGCTCTGGTGTGTATAGCCTACAGCGGTATGATCCCCACTGATGGATATAATGCGGGTGTTTTGGGACTTGAGGCATGTCAAGACCCAAAATGACAAAAAAGGCAGCAATAGTGCTCTCAATAAGATATAAGTAAGCATTCACAGTAGTCATAGGGTAACACTCACATTTGTTAGAGCATAAGCCAGCTCTAGTGTGTATAGCATACAGTGGTATAATCTCCACTTGAAGGATATGGTATGAGTGTTCTTCACCCCTTAAGGACACATGACATGTGTGGCATGTCATGATTCCCTTTTATTCCAGAAGTTTGGTCCATAAGGGGTTAAAGATGGAGGTGTCGGGAACCCAAATGACAAAAAGTAAAAGGCAGCAATAGTGTTCTCAATAAGATATATATGGTCAATAGGATAAGATGAAAATATACTCACAGAGATAGAGCAGGCTAACTGCTTATGATGACAGCATTACTGGATTGATCCCCACCTATGATTCTTTGGAGTACAGGATAAAAGTAATTGTTGCCAGGTAGACTAAAAATAAGTTATTAAAATAATTAAAATAATAAAAATTGTTTTTTATTATTATTATTATTATGATGATATTTATAGAGTGCCGTCAAATTCTGCAGCGCTTTACAATGGGTGGACGAACAGACATGCAGTTGTAACCAGACAAGTTGGACACACAGGAACAGAGGGGTTGAGGGCCCTGCTCAATGAGCTTACATGCTAGAGGGAGTGGGGTAAAATGACACAAAAAGGTAAGGATAGTATTAGACTAATGACAGTTGCAGAAGAGGAATCAGTCAGGAGCTATTAAGAGTTTAAGTGATATGCTTTTATGAAGAAGTGGGTTTTTAACGATTTTTTTAAGGAATGGAGACTGGGTGAGCATCTAATGGAGGAGGGAAGCGAGTTCCACAGGAACGGTGCAGCCCTCGAGAAATCTTGAAGGCGAGCATCAGAGGTGGGAGTACGGACAGAAGATAGACGTAAGTCTTCAGATGATCGTAAGGGCCTAGACGGGACATACTTGTGTATAAGGGAGGATAGATAGGTGGGAGCAGCATTATGTAGTGATTTAAAAGCAAGAACCAGAATTTTTAATTGAGCTCTATATTTTATAGGAAGCCAGTGTAGGGATTGACATAAGGGTGGGAGGTGCGGGCGGACAGGAAGATGAGCCTTGCCGCCGCATTCATTATGGACTGTAACGGCGCTAGTTGGGAGTATGTAAGACCACTGAGAAGCGGATTACAGTAGTCAAGGCGAGAAAGGACAGTGGAATGGACCAACACCTTAGTCGCATCTGGTGTTAAGTAGGGGCGGATGCGCGCAATGTTTTTGAGATGGAAATGACAGGATTTGGTGATAGATTGAACATGAGGCTTGAAGAAGAGGTCGGAGTCAAAGAGAACACCTAGGCAGCAAGCCTGCGTGGTGGAGCTGATGGTAGCTCCGTTGACTTGGAGGGAGACACACACAGGAGTAACAACACTTGAGGGAGGAAAGACCAGAATTTCAGTTTTGGTCAAGTTTAGTTTAAGGAAGTGGGCAGCCATCCAGTTAGAAACAGCAGAGAGGCAGTCAGAGACACTAGTCAAGAGGGATGGGGAGAGATCAGGAGAGGACAGGTAGATTTGCGTGTCATCTGCATAGAAATGCTATTGGAAGCCAAAGGAGCTAATGAGTTTACCAAGGGAGGCAGTATAGATGGAGAACAGTAGGGGACCAAGGACTGAACCTTGGGGGACACCAACAGGGAGGAGAAAAAAGGAAATTGAGACAAGGATCAGTTAGATTAAAAAACAAAAGAAGGAAATTATGTAGAAGAGGATAAAGGTCTAGCTGACTGCCTCAATGAATATTTTTGTTCAGTATTTACAGCTAAAAAAGAAGGAGAGTGGCTTCAGTTAAAAAAAGGCACAAATTTGTCATTTGTTACATGTGACTTTACAGAGGAAGAGCTTTTATTTTAACTGTCAAAAGTAACAACAAATAAGTCGATGGAGCCTGATGTGATACACTCAAAGTTATTAAAATAACTTAGTGGTGTACTAGCAGAACCATTTATGGATTTATTTAACCAATCATTGTTAACAGGAGTAGTCCCAGAAGACTGGGAATTAGCAAATGTGGTACCCATTCACAAGAAAGGTGATAGGGAGGAGTCGGGCAACTATAGGCCAGTAAGTCTTACTTCAGTAGTGGGGAAAGTGATGGAAAATGTTAAAGGATATGATTGTTGAACAGCTAAAATCATATGGGTTTCAAGATCAGAGACAACATGGGTTTATTCAGAGAGATCATGCCAAACTAATCTTATTGATTTTTTTCTGAGTGGATAACTAAAATGATAGATCAAGGTGGTGCAGTAGACATTGCTTACCTAGATTTCAGTAAGGCTTTTGACACTGTTTCACATAGAAGGCTCATCAATAAACTGCAATCTTTAAGTTTGGATTCCAAAATTGTTGAATGAGTTAGGCAGTAGCTGAATGACAGGCAACAAAGGGTTGTATTCCATGGAGTATATTCAAATCAAGGTATAGTTACCAGTGGGGTACCTTAGAGATCTGTACTTGGACTAATTCTCTTTAATATTTCTTTAGTGATATTGCAGAAGGTCTTACTAAAAGATGATACTAACATTTGCAACAGGGTTGATGTTCCAGGAAGGATAAACCAAATGGCAAATGATTTAGGTAAATTAGAAAAATGGTCAGAGCTGTGGCAACTGACATTTAATGTTGGTAAGTGCAAGATAATTAATCTTGGGCGTAAAAACCCAAGGGCAGAGTATGGAATGTTTGATAGAGTCCTAACCTCAACATCTGAAGAAAAAGATTTAGGGAAAATTATTTCAGATGACTTAAAGCTAGGCAGACAATGTAATAGAGCAGCAGGAAATGCTAGCAGAATCCTTGGTTATATAGGGAGAGGTATTAGCAGTAGAAAGAGAGAAGTGCTAATGCCATTGTACAGAACACTGGTGAGACCTCACTTGGAGTATTTTACTCAGTACTGGAGACCGTATCTTCAGAAGGATATTGATAAATTAGAGAGAGTTCAGAGTAGGGCTACTAAACTGGTTAATAGATTGCAGGATAAATCTTACAAGGAAAGGATCTTAACATGTATAGCTTGGAGGAAAGACGGGACAGAGGGGATATGATAGAAACATTTAAATACATAATGGTAATCAACACTGTAAAGGCTATATTTAAAAGAAGAAAAACTATCACAATAAGAGGACAGTCTTAAATTAGAGGGGAAAAGGTTTAAAAATAATTTCAGGAAGCATTACTTTACAGAGAGGGTAATGGACGCATGGAATAGCCTTCCAACTGAAGTGGTAGATGTTAAACACAGTGAGAGAGTTTAAAGGACCACTATAGTGCCAGGAAAACATACTCATTTTCCTGGCACTATAGTGCCCTGAGGGTGCCCCCACCCTCAGGGTCCCCCTCCCGCCGGGCTGGATGGCGAGGAAAGGGGTTAAACTTATCTTTTTTTTCCAGCGCCGGGTGGGGAGCTTTCCTCTTCCTTTCCGCCTCCGATCCTCCTCTTCGGCTGAATGTGCATGCGCGGCAGGAGCTGCGTGTGCATTCAGCCAGTCTCATAGGAAAGCATTTACAATGCTTTCCTATGGACGCTGGCGTCTTCTCACTGTGATTTTCACAGTGAGAAGCACGCAAACGTCTCTAGCGGCTGTCAATCAGACAGCCACTAGAGGCTTTAGAGGCTGGATTAACCCATTTATAAACATAGCAGTTTCTCTGAAACTGCTATGTTTATAAAAAAAAAGGGTTATTCCTAGAGGGACCTGGCACCCAGACCACTTCATTACGCTGAAGTGGTATGGGTGCCTAGAGTGGTCCTTTAAGCATGCTTGGGATAGATATAAGGTTATCCTAGACTTAAGATAAGGCCAGGGACTAATTAAAATATTTTCGAAAATTGGGCAGACTAGATGGGCAGAATATTTCTTATCTGACGTCAAATTCTATGTTTCTATGAATGATAATAGAACAAAAGATTGTATTGTTGGATGAAATGTCGCTTATGCAATACGGTTGTTCATTAACACATTTTGCAGTATCAGTCAGAGCACACTGATTGGTTGGATTGTAAGAAAATCAATTAGATTGCTCTGACTAACCTTGCATATTTTTAACCACCCACCTGGGACAATAGGCCTCAGTGTTTTTATGATAGTGAAAAGAATACACAATGTGCTAGAACAAGGTTTAGGTGATACTACCCCTTTTAAACACCATAGTGTATATTGCAGCGCTAGAAAGTCAAAAGCTTACCCATACAGCATGGAACATTTTCATATATTTGCCGGAAAAAAAGGTAAGAAGAAATATACATAAAAGTACAATAACATTTGCAATTGATATAAATAAAATAAAACATAAAAGATGGAATGCTCACAATTCTAGAGGGGTAGTATCACCTAAACCTTGTTCTAGCACATTGTGTGTTCTTTTCACTATCGGATTTCTGGGTAAATAGGAGAACCCAAAGAGTGCTAAAGCTGCTATTAGATACATATATACCTGTTTTGGATAATCTTACTAAGCGCCTGAGTATTACAATAAAAAACTTTTTATTCTCAACGTTTTTATACCCACACCCACTGCCAGTGGCTGGAGTTAGGGGGTGCACTATATCCCTTCCACTGTACATTTTATTTTTTAATAGCCTCCACCTGTTGGCCAAGGGTGGGGGGCATTGCTTTGCTTTTTTGTAGCTAGCTCCTGATAATCAGACAAATACTGAATGAACTAAGTGCATGGATGATTTGTATGCTACTTTCATTTATTTTCTTCTTTTTTTTTCCCCTCGATATTTTCTTTATTTATTTTTTATTTTTATATATCATAGGAAAACATTTGCATTGAGGGAAGCAGCCCTTCTTATTTTCAACTTTAAAACAGTATACAGACCAATGCATCAGATATCCCAAAGTACTTTACTTACAAAACAATACAATAAATTACAATACATTACAATACAATAGCATTGCAATAACATCTTTGGGTTTTATTTTTTTTAAAGTGGAACTTCTGTTCTAATTTCAAAAAACTATGTCAATAGTATATTATATCCTTTACTGAGGCTTATGTTCAGGGCTTAATATTTAAACTTGTGACGAGACCAATCTCGCCACATTGCTTTGGAGGAGCCTGGTTGCCCACCTGCTGCCTTTGGATTATGGACCGGCAGCTAAATGGTTAATTTTACTGTAGCGGAACGGCAATAATAAATCCACGAATTCCGCTGGTTTCAGGAACGAATCCACAGTCAAGCGCTGAATCAACAAGGCAATATCCCCAACCTCCCAATAACCGGACGAGACACAGTTCTGGGAGTCAACTGAAATCCTTTTAATCGGCTGGACAATTTATACAAGTCCCCATGCAAAGGGTTTCCTGAGTCCCTCCCCAGGGGCACTCCCAGAGGGGACTACATGGGGGACTTACATTACAGCATATTTCTCCCATCAGGCACCGCTGCACGAGAGGGATCATCTTCCCAGAATGCACCGTTAAGTGGATTATCCCCTCGTGCAGCAGAACCGACAATTCACACAAAAATCCATAACTTATTGAATATATGGTGGATTTACACGAATGGACATTCGGTAGATAGCTGGGGTCTGAGCGCATCATTCGTGAGATTACCGCTCAGATCCCAGCTAAAATAACCAAACGCCGCACGAAAGACAGATTTCTGATAAAACATAAAAAGAGCCGATTGCTTGCAGGGAACAAAATACCGAATGTCCCGAAACTCCCGAACGTCCTGGAGGCTCAGCGGTGTTCGTGCCATCGAGTAGCCATTTTTAGTACCATGCGTTCGACGACCTAGCACCGCTGAGGGAACAAAGGATCCAAGATGGCCAACCGCCGCATGGTCGGTAGTCGAACGACGGCCACCCAGGAGAGCCTCTAATCACCGATTGCAACATTGTTGCAATCAGTTAACTAGCGCCACACGCCTCTAAGTGTGTGGGCTATTAGGGGGTATTGCGTTCGGTTCACGAACGGCCCTCCAAAGTGCCGTTCGTGAAACGAAAGAAAATCCCCATACAAAACCGCCATTTGCATTCGGTTAAAGGCAATGCAGAACATACATAAAGCATACACATACAGAATGAAGCACATATCTCTCTAGACATACAGGCAACCCTAAAAGGCACAGTCTCTTTGTATTGTCCAAGTGGCTAGGTTTGCCACAATGCTCCCCCAGAACCAAGCCGGCATACACAGTCTGATCCCAACAGATCGGCTTGGGGATGTCCGGAGGAGGGCTCACAGATCACTTCTCAAGGTCTGTTTGTCTGGACAACCCGTCGGCGTTACCGTTTTGTTTCCCTGGGCGGTAATGGATCGTAAAGTCAAAGGGCTGTAGCGCCAAACTACAGCGCAGCAGCCTGGCATTGTCCCCAGCCACACGGTTTAGCCATACCAACGGGTTGTGATCTGTGAGCAAAGAAAAGGGTTGCCCATAGAGATATGGCTGTAACTTTTTCAGGGCCCACACCACGGCCAGGCATTCTTTTTCTATGGCGGCGTAGCTCACTTCTCGAGGTAACAGTTTTCAACTCAAATATGCTACGGGGTGTTCTCCGCCATCGGCTCCGACCTGGCTTAATACTGCTCCCAATCCAAACATGGAGGCGTCTGTGTGGACAAGAAAACGTTTAGTTGGATCGGGAGCAGCCAGTACAGGGGCATTAGTTAGAGCCGTCTTCAGTTGATGAAATGCCTGTTCACACTCTGGGGCCCAGATGACCTGCCGGGGCAGGTTTTTCTTCGTCAAGTCAGTCAGGGGTTTGGCCAGGGCACTGTAATTGGGCACAAATTTTCTATAATACCCTGCGGTACCTAAGAAAGCAAGGACTTGGGTTTTGGTCCTAGGGGTAGGCCACTGGGCTACAGCTTCAATCTTGGCGGGCTCAGGCTTCTGTTGCCCGCTACCAACCCGGTGTCCTAAGTACTGGACCTCTGCCATCCCTATGTGGCATTTGCTATGTTTCAAGGTAAGCCCTGCCTCCCGGATCCGATCTATTACAGCCCCTATATGCTGTAGGTGATCCGACCAGGTCTGACTGTAGATGGCAATATCGTCCAGGTATGCACACGCATAATCCTGGAACCCGTCCAGTAGCCGATCCACCATCCGCTGGAAAGTCGCGGGGGCGTTTTTCATCCCGAATGGCATGACTCTAAACTGGTATAAGCCAAACGGGTGACAAACGCCGACTTGGGGATGGCGTCCTCGGCTAGTGGAATTTGCCAGTATCCCTTACACAGATCTATTGTAGTGAGATACTGACCCCTGGCCATCCTATCTAGCAGTTCGTCTATCCGAGGCATCGGGTAGGCGTCCGACACGGTTTTGTCGTTCAACCTCCGGTAGTCCACGCAGAACCGAGTGGTACCATCTTTCTTGGGAACCAGTACTACCGGCGATGCCCAGGGGCTATCGGAGTGTTCGATAACCCCCAACTGCAACATCTCCTCAATCTCTTTCCTCATGTGTTCCCGCACGGATTCAGGAATCCGATATGGGGTCTGTCGCATGGGAAGCTGTCCCGGGGTTTCTACTCGGTGAGTGGCTAGTGGCGTGTACCCAGGTAAGTTAGAAAAGGTGGCACTCTTTGTCGCTATCAATTCTTGTATCTGGGTACGGTCTTGAGGACTTAGCCGCTCCCCCAGCTGAACCCCTTGGGAGGGCTCCTTCTGCTCCTCCTGCTCTAATAGATCTGGAAGGGGCAAGTTCTCTTGATCTTCTGAGGCGGGCGTGCAGATAGCTGCCACGTCCTCAGTTCGCTCGTGGTAGGGTTTGAGCATGTTCACATGGAGCATGCGTCTCTTCCCTGCTCCAGAGCATGGGCCGATCACATAGGTGGTGTTGCATCTCTGCTCTACCACCTGGTATGGGCCCTGCCAGACGGCCTGCAGTTTATCGGTGCGAACAGGTTTGAGGATTAACACCTTCTGTCCCACTTGAAAACTACGATCTCTGGCCCCTCGGTCATACCACCGACGCTGTCGTTGCTGGGCGGCCTGGAGGTTCGTGCGTACTGCCTGGGTCAATTCCTCCAGGCGATCCCGGAACGCCAGTACGTATGGTACAATAGGGGTCCCATCTGCGCTACCCTCCCCCTCCCAATGCTCCCTAATGAGATCTAATGGTCCCCGGACCCTTCTCCCAAATAACAGTTCAAATGGGGAGAAACCGGTAGACTCTTGGGGTACCTCTCTGTAAGCAAATAACAGATGGGGAAGGAATCATTCCCAGTCCTTATGGGTCTCTCCGAATGTATGGAGCATCTATTTTAGGGTACCGTTGAACCTCTCACATAATCCGTTGGACTGAGGGTGGTAGGCTGAGTTAATGATTGGCTTAATGCCACATATTCTCCATAACTGCTGAGTAACCTCAGCCGTGAATTGTGTCCCCCTATCGGAGACCATTTCCTGTGGGAACCCTACTCGGGAGAATATTTTCATCAGGGCTTCGGCCACGGTCTCAGCGTGGATATTAGTTAAGGCAATCGCCTCGGGGTACCGGGTGGCGTAGTCTACCACGGTCAGTATATATCGCTTCCCGGAGGGGCTGGGCTTTGGTAGGGGCCCCACTATATCTACAGCTACCCGGCTGAACGGTTCTTCAATTATAGGTAGGGGACACAGTTTCGCCTTGTGGCGATCCCCTCTCTTGCCTACCCTCTGACACACATCACAGGAGGTACAATAATGTCTCACATCTTTAGAAATCCCTGGCCAAAAGAAAGCATGTGTTAAGCGATATCGGGTCTGGGTCATCCCTAAATGGCCGGACAGAGGGATGTCATGGGCTATTCTCAGTAACTCATGCCTATACTTCTGGGGTACTACCAGCTGCTTAGTTTGGAGCGTCACAGAGTTTCCTATTGCCCTTTCAGCCACCCGGTACAGTAACTTATTTTCCCAAATGTACCGTTCCCCCTCCCGCCCCACCTGGTCCGTGTCTACCCTATCTCGGTACACCTGCAGTGTGGGGTCTGTCTGAACCTCGGCTTCAAAAGTGGTTGGGGTGTCCCAGGTCATATTTGTCAAGGGGGGGTCATGGTTACTTACCTGAGCCTCAGAGTGTGTTGGTGGTGCCGTGGTGCGAGCCTGTTGCCGTGTGGTTACTGGGTGCGCCTCCTGTGAAGGGGCCTGAGGTAGGAAAGCGGAAGTCATCTGGCCCAAGTCATTCCCCAAAACCACATCTGCTGGTAACTTCTTCATGATTGCCACTTCTACAACCCCCTCCCCAGCACCCCAGTTCAAATGTACCTTGGCAGTGGGTAACCGGTACATGGCTCCCCCTGCTACCCGGACAGCCACTGATCCGCCAGTGTGGGCCGCATCTGGAACCAAATGTGGAGCAACCAGGGTCAAAGTGGCTCCCGAGTCCCTCAGCCCCTGTACTTCTTTCCCCCCCACAAACACAACTTGACGGTGATGCTGCCTGTTGTCCGTGGCCTGTACCGACATCACTTCGTATAAAACTCCCAAGGGTTCCTCGGTCTGCAGACTGACCAGCTTGGAGTTGTCAGGTTCCGTGTGGTAGTAATGAGCAGCTGCCCTTGGAGTGGAGTTTTGTCGTACCTGGTTCCATGCCTGTCTACTCCGATTCTGGGTACACTCCCAGGACATATGCCCCCACTGGCGGCAGGTATGGCATTGTATGTTGGCCCTGCCATTGTAGTGGGATGGCGGTGGGGGGTTCCCCGGGGCTGGCCGGAAGTGAGCAGAGTTGGTTGGTGTGGAGAGGGTCGGGTGGTGTTGTACAGCTGGTCTCAGGGGACCCCTGTTGGGAAGCCCATGGTGCCTCCTGGCATCAAAGTGCTGATCCGCCAACCGGGCGGCTTCGGTTAGGGTGAGGGGTTTTCTGTCCCTTACCCATTCTTGTGCCTCTGGTGACAGTCCGTTAAAGAATTGCTCCAGCAGGATGAGTTGGCGCAGTCCCTCCATGGTGGTGGCTTGGCTCGCCTGAATCCACCCTTGTGAAGCTTGGTCGAGCTTATGTGCCCACTCAGCGTGGGAATCTTTTTCCGGCTTCCTCAATCCCCGAAATTTACGCCGATATGCCTCCGGGGTTATGGCATACCTCTCCAGAATTGCCCTTTTGACTTTAAAATAGTCCTTGCTGTCCTCTCTGGGCACAGCGCGATACGCCTCGGCTGCTCGTCCTGCCAACTTGCCTGCTAGTAGGGGTACCCACATGGCCTGCTCCAGATTGTGTAGGTCGCATAACCGCTCAAAATCCTGCAGGTATCCGTCAATCTCATCCTTCTCCTCGCAGAACGCTTTAAATGCCTGGTAGGGTATTTTCTGCTTCACTGGAGCGCCGAATGAGTTGGCGACGGATTCTGCCCTGGATGGTGGCCCCTGGTGCTGCTGTGCCATAATGTAATCCTGTACGTCTGCCATCAGCACGGTCAAGATGTCCAGGGGTACTGGCTGGGGTACAAATTCCAACCGGGTTCTCAGTTCCCTCTGATATGGTGTTTCCTCCCTGGCAGGTGGGGGTGGACTGCTGTGTGCTTGGTCGCCCTCCATCAGCTCTGCAATCAGCACTGCTTTGGATTTGTTGCTAGCGCTTTTCCCTCTAGCCTCCAGCAGCTCCTTTAGCGTCTGTCTCTTTAACGCCGTGTAATCAGTCCCCATTCACTGATCGCTTTCGTCTGTTTGTTGCATATGAATTGCCTTTCCCTTTTTCCGTTCGGTTGTTCCTTTCATTCGAATGCGCTGTATTCGGCTGTAGAGTTGGATCCCACTGCTGCCACCAATTGTAGCGGAACGGCAATAATAAATCCACGAATTCCGCTGGTTCAGGAACGAATCCACAGTCAAGCGCTGAAACAACAAGGCAATATCCCCAACCTCCCAATAACCGGACGAGACACAGTTCTGGGAGTCAACTGAAATCCTTTTAATCGGCTGGACAATTTATACAAGTCCCCATGCAAGGGGTTTCCTGAGTCCCTCCCCAGGGGCACTCCCAGAGGGGACTACATGGGGGACTTACATTACAGCATATTTCTCCCATCAGGCACCGCTGCACGAGAGGGATCATCTTCCCAGAATGCACCGTTAAGTGGATTATCCCCTCGTGCAGCAGAACCGACAATTCACACAAAAATCCATAACTTATTGAATATATGGTGGATTTACACGAATGGACGTTCGGTAGATAGCTGGGGTCTGAGCGCATCATTCGTGAGATTACCGCTCAGATCCCAGCTAAAATAACCAAACGCCGCACGAAAGACAGATTTCTGATAAAACATATAAAAAGAGCCGATTGCTTGCAGGGAACAAAATACCGAATGTCCCGAAACTCCCGAACGTCCTGGAGGCTCAGCGGTGTTCGTGCCGTCGAGTAGCCGTTTTTAGTACCATGCGTTTGACGACCTAGCACCGCTGAGGGAACAAAGGATCCAAGATGGCCGACTGCCGCATGGTCGGTAGTCGAACGACAGCCACCCAGGAGAGCCTCTAATCACCGATTGCAACATTGTTGCAATCAGTTAACTAGCGCCACACGCCTCTAAGTGTGTGGGCTATTAGGGGGTATTGCGTTCGGTTCACGAACGGCCCTCCAAAGTGCCGTTCGTGAAACGAAAGAAAATCCCCATACAAAACCGCCATTTGCATTCGGTTAAAGGCAATGCAGAACATACATAAAGCATACACATACAGAATGAAGCACATATCTCTCTAGACATACAGGCAACCCTTAAAGGCACAGTCTCTTTGTATTGTCCAAGTGGCTAGGTTTGCCACATTTACTTTGCAGAAGGATTTATGTCTGTAATTGGTACATGTCTGTCTTTTGTTACAGTCTTCCATCTGGTCCCCTAGGGGAGTGTCCACCAGGTGGGAGACCTGCATAAATACTGGGCAGGTAGCCCTCATTAAACAGACCACTGCTTGACCCTCAACACGGAGCCTTGTCTCGTCTTTGGGGGGATTTACTGTATGCTGCTAAGGACTGATTGCTAGGAGTGTAAGCCGCTTGGATGCTTTTCCTATTCGTCTGGTAGCAGCAATTCGTATGGTTCCTGTTCGTGTATTTGGAGTGCTATATTGGATGCCGTTCGGGAGTTTGAAGCATTCACTTATTGTATGCAGTTCGAGTGTTTGGAGCATTCCCTTGTATGCAGTTCGAGTGTTTGGAGCATTCCCTTGTATGCAGTTTGGGTGTTTGGAGCATTCCCTTGTATGCAGTTCGGGTGTTTGGTGCATTCACTTGTATTCAATTCGTGAGTTTTGGTGATTCTACAGTAGCTGTGCCTGTCTCTGAAAGGGGATTATCGTCTAAGCGGTTTTTTTCCCTTTTGTGCAAAACGGTCCGTTACAATTGGTGGCAGCGATGGGATCGTTGCCACAGACTACAGGACAGCTACAGGCGACACCATTCTGTGGATTTTTACAATTTGAGGGCAACGCATGTCCCAGTACAGCGACCCTGACAGCACCGAGATGGAACCAGCAGTGGAGTATGATGAGGGTGCCCTGGATGACCGAGATGCGCTGCGCAAAGGCATCTGGTACCAGGCACTGGGTATTGTGGAGTACCAGCGGGGCGAGAGATTCCCCAAGGAAGACCAGCGGTTGCAGAAGCGAGTAGCCCTGCGGATGCCCTTCCTGGGAGAGCAGCCCCTGGAGGAATGGGTGAGGAAATTGGAACACCTAGTATGGCAGGAGATGTGGCTGGAAGATGCCTACCAGGCGCTCTGGTGGTATGGGGCACAGTACCTGCCCTGGACAGCCGAGCATGACAAGCCAGAGGGAGAGGAGTTTGATGGTCCTGGCTTGTTATGGGAGACTTTTGCAGAGCCTGAGTTTGGGAGCGCTACACAAGCCCAGTTCAGTGATCTCTTTGAGTGGAGGGAGAGCAGGTATGACTGGGACGACACTCACGAAATTGAGCAAGACCTGGTCCACCTGGTGAACCGAGAGATGGAGCTGGAGCAGGGCTACCAAGATCTGTTCCACTCTAGTGAGAAGGCTCAGCAGGGAAGCGGAGACCCAGATCCAGACCCATTCAGCTGGGAAGATATTGTGGAGTGTTACTGGGAAGAACCCCAGGTGGCCGGTGGAGATGGGACCGAGGTCTCTCCACTGGTCCTGCAGGGAATTGGGAGCCCAGTCTCCATTCCCCAGCGGCCGTGTGATTTATTGGGAATTGGGAGCCCAGTCTCCACTCCCCAGCGGCAGTATGATATGCCGGGAATTGGGAGCCCAGTCTCCATTCCCCAGCGGCACTGTAAAGTGCAGGGAGAGGAGAGCAGCGTCCTCCCTCCCCAGCGACAGGCTGAGTTACAGGGGGCAGAGGTAGTTGTTCCTGCCCCCCAGCAGCCGAGTGATATGCCGGGAAGGCAGTGTGAAGTCCAGGGAGGGGAGAGCAGTGTCCTCCCTCCCCAGCGGCAGCATGATTTTTTGGGAATTGGGAGCCCAGTCTCCATTCCCCAGCGGCAGTGTTATTTGTTGGGAATTGGGAGCCCAGTCTCCAGTCACCAGCGGCAGAGTATCCAGCAGGGAATAGAGAGCCCAGTCTCCTTTCTCCAGCAGCAGGACTCTGTATTGGGAGGAGAGACAGTCGGTCTCCCACCACGGAGGCTGGAAGTATGTATGGGAGAGGAACTTGCTACCCCCTCTCCCCAGCGGCAGATTATCAATGTGCAGGGAATAGAGAGCTCAGTCTCCTTTCCTCAGCGGCAGAGTGTTCTATCGGGAGAGGAGCCTGTTACCCCCTCTCCCCAGCCACAGCTTAGTGTACAAGGGGGAGACTGTAAGCCCCACACCTGTGCAGATGGGACTGTGGTCTCTGCACTTACCACACAAGGGGTAGGGACGGTCGGTCCTATCCCCCCACGACAGGGCTGTTTAACCAAAGGGGAGACAGTCGGTCTCTGCCTTCAGCAGCAGAGCTGTGTATCCAAAGGGGAGACAGTCGGTCTCCCCCTCCGGCAGCAGTGCCGTGCACCTAAAGGGGAGACAGTCAGTTTCCAGCAACCAGGCTCCAACCAGACTACTCCGTTGGTAGTACTGGCACCAGGACAGAGTACCGCTGGTCTCTGCCCACTCAGCAACCCACCAAGGCAGCCTACCAGTTCCCCACACAGCCGTGGTGAGGCACCTGGACATGGACAAGCTTCTCCCCTACCCAGGTGTAGTAACCATTTATTGTGGGTGGGCTGTACTGTTTTTTCTGTTTTGTGGGTGGGCTGCTGGACAGGAGGTCAGATACCCTGTTAGTCTGTTTGGTAAAGGGGAGAGATGTGACGAGACCAATCTCGCCACATTGCATTGGAGAAGCCTGGTTGCCCACCTGCTGCCTTTGGATTATGGACCGGCAGCTAAAGGGTTAATTTTACTGTGCAGAAGGATTTATTTCTCCCTTTCTGCACAGCCGTTCGGTAGATTCCATCTACCGAACAAACAGTTTATTTTCAGCCTCCCCAGAGCCGTGGGAAGCCGGCCGGTGACCTTAATTGGCCACCCAGAAGCTGGAGTGCGCCCTCCATTTACCTCCCTGAAGCCGCGGTTAACCGCGGCTTAACGAGCGTGTGCCGGCAATTGACCACCCAGTAGCTGCGGTTAACCGCAGCTTAATTGATTGTTACTGGGTGGTCGCGGTTACACTTAGCCGCCACACGATGGCGGTGTTCTGGAGCTCCCCGGGCAGCCAGCGCTTTTCTGCCCGGCTTTCCTGCACCAAACCCGGACACTTTTACGTGCAGGCACCGCTGAACCTCCAACCCCTGGTTCTAATTCGTACAGATTTAACGAATGCATGTAAATTCGGTATTTTATGTTGGAGGGAATGTTTTAACCCAGATAGCCATGCCATGGAGCCTGTTCGTGGAATTAAAGACTTTGGCTCCATGGCAATTAAACTGTATTCGTGTGGTCTGAGTGCCATTCACCTAATAATGTGCACTCAGACCTGAGCTATCTGGGGATATGTTACATGTATATATTTACTGTACCATTTGTCCCATTATGTATTTTAAAGTGATAGTCTTTCTTTGTGTC
This sequence comes from Pelobates cultripes, assembly GCA_933207985.1. Classification (NCBI taxonomy): domain Eukaryota; kingdom Metazoa; phylum Chordata; class Amphibia; order Anura; family Pelobatidae; genus Pelobates; species Pelobates cultripes. The sequence goes on along the minus strand of OW240918.1, from coordinate 74,314,486 downwards.
CCCACATGTGTAATGGAGTTTTGCCTTTGTCCTGGGAGATAATTGAATTACTTCTCCAGGGCAGAGGGGAGGAAGCCAGGATGCATTGTGGGGATGTTTTACTTCTGTATGTCTGTAATTGGTACATGTCTGTCTTTTGTTACAGTCTTCCATCTGGTCCCCTAGGGGAGTGTCCACCAGGTGGGAGACCTGCATAAATACTGGGCAGGTAGCCCTCATTAAACAGACCACTGCTTGACCCCAACACGGAGCCTTGTCTCGTCTTTGGGGGGATTTACTGAATGCTGATAGAGACTGATTGCTAGGAGTGTAAGCCGCTTGGATGCTTTTCCTATTCGTCTGGTAGCAGCAATTCGTATGGTTCCTGTCCGTGTATTTGGAGTGCTATATTGGATGCCGTTCGGGAGTTTGAAGCATTCACTTATTGTATGCAGTTCGAGTGTTTGGAGCATTCCCTTGTATGCAGTTCGAGTGTTTGGAGCATTCCCTTGTATGCAGTTCGGGTGTTTGGAGCATTCCCTTGTATGTAGTTCGGGTGTTTGGTGCATTCACTTGTATTCAATTCGTGAGTTTTGGTGATTCTACAGTAGCTGTGCCTGTCTCTGAAAGGGGATTATCGTCTAAGCGTTTTTTTTCCCTTTTGTGCAAAACGGTCCGTTACAAAACTCTCCTCTCTCTCTATCCAATATCTACAATTAACCACGTTATTTTTTGTCATATGCATTAGAGCTTCCATCCTTAGTTGATAAAGAATTTGTATTTTTAATTGTTCAAAAACAAAGTTTTTCAAACACTTCCATTTTCGTGCAATTGTTAGCTTGGCTGCCGCCACAAAATGTAAATATATAAATCTCTCCTTAACTTGAAGTGTTTGGAGATTGAGTTGTAGCAAAGTGTTATGTGGGCCTCTGGATATTCTTTTCCCTATGATGCGCTCTAATCTGCTAAGGGCCAGATGCCAAAACCCTTTAACTATCTCACACTCCCACCAAATATGCAAAAATGTTCATTCCGCCCTATTACATCTCCAGCATAACGGAGAACTAGAGTTATACATCTTTGCCATCTTTGATGGGACCATATACCAAAAATTCAACACTTTGAATACTACTTCTAAAATATTTAAACAATGAATAATTTTACTTGTTTGTGGTATCACTTGATCCCATTCTGTTTTCAAAATTTTAATATTTAACAACTTCTCCCACTTTTGAACGTTTATATTTATGGTAGGAGCTTCCACTGTTAACAATACATTCTTAGCTTTTGATGCAATTTGTCCTACATTTTCATTATGTAATAATACACTTATTTCTATACTCTCTGTAGGGAGGTAAAGAAGGAATTGTTTAACAAAACTTTTAATCCTCATATAGTTAAACCACTCTTTCTGAGATAAATTAAATTCTTGAATTAACACCTCAAAAGACTTATTTTTTTTAATTTATCATTAGTTGATTAATGTACTTTATACCTTTTCTTATCCATTCCGCCAAATCCAGCTCCCTCATCCTTGACATAACTGAAAGTTAAAAATTTATTAAGATTTTATTACCTAAACCACTACTATATTTCACCTTGTTCCATTTAAACATTATCGATTCCAAACATAGACTTGAGGCACTCACTTTTTTAACTCGCTCATCTCCTTTACTCATCCACACCAACTGATTCAGATTTTCTGTTTCAGTCATGTCAGTTTCAAACGAGTACCATCCCTCTTTTTTAGAATTGAATAATTGAGTTTTATACAGGTGGAAAAACATATTAGAAAGGTATGTGTAATTCACATTTGGAAATTTTTTACCACTATTTTTTTGCATCAGTTGTTTTTATTGATTCTCTGTCTTTTTCCTTTCCATATAAAATTCACAATATCTCTTTGTATCATATCCAACCATGCCCATGGCATTTTTAAAGGAATCTTACGGAAAAGGTAGGACCACTTGGGAAGAAGGTCAGCATTAATCAAATTAATTCTTCCCCACCATGACAGTTCAACATGTCTCCATTTCTTTAAAGAATCATAAATTGATCAAAAAGTATTTAAAAAATTTGTTTGCATAATTTCAGTTGGATTATCAGTGATTATTATGCCTAGGTATGGTAAGTGGTTTTTAGACCAATTAAATTTATACCGTTCCTCTAAATAGGATCTGCTAATTCTTGGGATGTTAATAGCCAGAGTAGTTGATTTGTGTACATTGCTTTTATAATTTGAAATTAAACTATATTCCTCCACTACTTTCATAAGTGCTTCTAATGACTCGACAGGGTCAGTTAGCGTCAAAATCAAATCATCTGCATACACATTTAACTTCTATTCTTTACTTTTAAAACAAAGTAACAAACAAAATCCTTTTATTAATGGGTCTGACGAGACCAATCTCACCACATTGCATTGGAGGAGCCTGGTTGCCTGTCTGCTGCCTTTGGATTATGGACCGGCAGTTAATTTTACTGTGCAGAAAGGTTTATTCATGCCTTTATGCACCGAACAAACAGCCATCTATTAGCCTCCCCAGAGTCTTGGCAGCCGGTGATATCTATCCAGTTCAGAGTCATTTAGACCTTCTAAGCTCCCAAAACATTCCATTAAGAATTCTTTCAGCGTTTTATCAAAAATAGTTTCAGGGATATTACGAATATTTGATCTTGAATGATCTTCTATGGCTATTATCTTGCCTTCTAATTGAACCACTTTTGTATGTAAATCTGAGACAGTTGATTGAAGATGCTTATATTTTAGTTCCATCTGTACATAATGTGACTCTATTGAACACAGATTTTCTTGCATATTTTGAAATTCTTGTTTTAATTCCACAGAGCTGTTCTGAATATCTTCTTTTATACTGTTTAAAAATCTATCCAAATAGTCTGTCAGTATCTCTTCAGTTAAGGGATTGCAATCATGAACTTCTTGAGGGGGATTATGTTTTGTGGGGGTTAAGATGTCCCCTGTTTCTGGATATGCTTGAGATTTGTTTTGAGCAGGAAAAAAAAAAAAAAAAACAGATAATCTTTTCTCTGGTATAGTTTCTTTTTTTTTCTCTTTTCCTCTTATCTTCCTGCATTTTTTTAGTTGCCATTATTCTTTACTTTACAGGTTTTACAAGTTTTAGCTTTCTACTTGATTCTATTGTTTATTTATATATCTTGCAATGCTGTAATTTTTAGAAACAGTTTTTTTTTCTTTTTAACTTCTCTGCTTTTCTTTCTCCTTTCCTCTTACCTCTTACATGGGCGTTCTTTATTCTCAAGGAGCTAAAAACTTTGCCGGCTTCCCCTGTTTTTCTGTCTCAGGGATAATACTAGGCCTGGTATATTGTACCTGCTAGGACTTTCTGCTCAAAACCAGCGTCCTGCCGGGTAAACCACTTAACAGGATTTCTGTGCTGAATGTCCCTTCTGTAATCTTTTTCAGTGTGACTCCTTTATGTTAAACCATCCGTTAACACACATTCAAAAGTTCCGACCAGTTTTCAAAATACCAAGACTGATAAATTAACTTGTCTTTCATTGCTGTATCTAATCCCTTTAGATCACTTATGTTGTCAATTCACCTTTAATCCCCCTCACTCCTATTAGATCTTTATAGTGACTCTCACTCTATTATGAGTATTGGATCTGCAGCTGGTTACCATGACATATCGTGCTGCCTCGGCACTGATCTCTCTACCCGCAGTGTGAATTCGTCGAAGTTATTTTGTCAATGTCCTCCTCGTGTGCTGTGGTATCCACTACCATCCTCTCTGCCTCATCGTGCCTCCTCCTACGTCGAAGTGCTTACATCATACATCCCTGTCTAATCCCCTAGATATTTGTATTCTATGCTCATTTCATTTAATTGCTCAGTCACTTCATATTGCAATACATTCAATTGTATTTCCTATAAATGAGCAAACTGCATGACATTCAGACAAATCTGATATTATCCTAAATTAAGGAGATCCACTAAAGGTACAGTGTAAAGAGAAAAAGAAAAGGCCTAGAACTAATCTGTACCCTAACTGGAAGAGGGATTGGTAAAGTGGGTTGTATTACATTTCTAGCATACACATTTAAATTGAACATCAACATATATCTCACACAAAATAATTATTTTAATAAAATGGAATTGAAATGGAGGTGTTGTGAAAGTTATATAATTTGTCACAAATTGTTACAAAGCTGGATAGGGTTGTCTTCTACACTATCTAATTTTTCTTATATACAAATCTCAGGATGTAGTGACATCTACTGGCAAAATGCAATGCTGCAGGGACAAAACAATCA
>OW240918.1:74243029-74310111 GCA_933207985.1 Pelobates cultripes | reverse complement strand
TTAGTGTATTTACTCAGACTGTAGTTCAGGCAATATGTGTAGTATATGTTTTATGCGTCCATAGTTTAATAATATAGAATCAAATGGACATTAATACTAAGTGCACCAAAAGGCAACACAGGTATCATGGAAGGGAATAGATAAATATATATATCACAGGCCAAATATCTAATGGGTAGAGGACCGAGGGTTAAAAAAATATATAATGACTAATAAAGAATTACAGGGAGTGCAGAATTATTAGGCAAATTAGTATTTTGACCACATCATCCTCTTTATGCATGTTGTCTTACTCCAAGCTGTATAGGCTCGAAGCCTACTACCAATTAAGCATATTAGGTGATGTGCATCTCTGTAATGAGAAGGGGTGTGGTCTAATGACATCAACACCCTATATCAGGTGTGCATAATTATTAGGCAACTTCCTTTCCTTTGGCAAAATGGGTCAAAGAAGGACTTGACAGGCTCAGAAAAGTCAAAAATAGTGAGATATCTTGCGGAGGGATGCAGCACTCTTAAAATTGCAAAGCTTCTGAAGCGTGATCATCGAACAATCAAGTGTTTCATTCAAAATAGTCAACAGGGTCGCAAGAAGCGTGTGGAAAAAGCAAGGCGCAAAATAACTGCCCATGAACTGAGAAAAGTCAAGCGTGCAGCTGCCACGATGCCACTTGCCACCAGTTTGGCCATATTTCAGAGCTGCAACATCACTGGAGTGCCCAAAAGCACAAGGTGTGCAATACTCAGAGACATAGCCAAGGTAAGAAAGGCTGAAAGACGACCACCACTAAACAAGACACACAAGCTGAAACGTCAAGACTGGGCCAAGAAATATCTCAAGACTGATTTTTCTAAGGTTTTATGGACTGATGAAATGAGAGTGAGTCTTGATGGGCCAGATGGGCCAGATGGATGGGCCCGTGGATTGGTAAAGGGCAGAGAGCTCCAGTCCGACTCAGACGCCAGCAAGGTGGAAGTGGAGTACTGGTTTGGGCTGGTATCATCAAAGATGAGCTTGTGGGGCCTTTTTGGGTTGAGGATGGAGTCAAGCTCAACTCCCAGTCCTACTGCCAGTTCCTGGAAGACACCTTCTTCAAGCAGTGGTACGGGAAGAAGTCTGCATCCTTCAAGAAAAACATGATTTTCATGCAGGACAATGCTCCATCACACGCGTCCAAGTACTCCACAGCGTGGCTGGCAAGAAAGGGTATAAAAGAAGGAAATCTAATGACATAGCCTCCTTGTTCACCTGATCTGAACCCCATTGAGAACCTGTGGTCCATCATCAAATGTGAGATTTACAAGGAGGGAAAACAGTACACCTCTCTGAACAGTGTCTGGGAGGCTGTGGTTGCTGCTGCACGCAATGTTGATGGTGAACATATCAAAACACTGACAGAATCCATGGATGGCAGGCTTTTGAGTGTCCTTGCAAAGAAAGGTGGCTATATTGGTCACTGATTTGTTTTTGTTTTGTTTTTGAATGTCAGAAATGTATATTTGTGAATGTTGAGATGTGGCCGGCACCAAACTGGAGATTGCGGCGTGGCCGTGGAGGAAAGGCCGCAGTCATGCCAGGATATACTGGAGGACCAGAGGAAAGCCCGGGAGCCTGCAGAACCAGCAAGAGGGTAGGGATAAAGGCCCAGCAAAGCCCAAAAGCTCCTTGAGCCCTGGGAGAAGAGAAATAAGGAGGGGAGAAGGCCAAGCACCCAGAATAAGGTAAAAGTAAACTAATGATAAAGAAAGACCCTCAGATGCCCATAGCATAGAAGTACAGCAAAATAAATAGATAAAAACCTATTAAAATACAATTACAAAACAGTCCCAATAAAGGCAATAGAAATATAAATTAATAGAGAAGAGAAATACTCTTCCCTTTAAGCAGTATGTCCTGGAAATCATGTATAGAAGCTGTAGCAGCATGTCTCCATTCAGCAGCACAGTGCAGTAAAAATATAGTAGGGGGCTCATCCCTTGAGTGCAAGCCACATTCCTGACAGAGAGCACTAATCCATGTTCTTATAGTTAATACAAGGTTATGGATGAAATCCCTACAAACAGCTTATATAAATGGCCTAATTCAACATTACCATGCAGAACCCAGTAAGACCCAAAAGCCCCTCAAACTCCAGAGTAGTGAGAGCAAGGAGGGGAGAGGGGAGGATCCAAAAAAAAAAAGTAGAAAAACAATAAATAACATTAAAAAAAACAGCTGCACATAGTACAGAAGCACAGCAAGAACAAACAGCAAAGTATATAAAAATAATACAAAAACAACCTCTAAAGAGGCAATATAAACATAAAGTAATGGAGAAGAGTAATACGCGTACCTGTCTGCTTGATGGAGCAGCAAAAAAAAAAGAGGAAATGATGAGGTCACTATGCCTTATGTACATCCTACTCTCTTGTGACTGATTTTTTTCCTACCTCAGTATTCAGGTTTAATTGCCATGTTTGCACTTTGAGGAAAAAAAAAGTTGGCTTGTATTGTGGTTTGGGTACTCGGGCTCAAAAAGGTTCGCCATCACTGGACTAGGATAATTTAAGTAGGAAAAAAGTAAGAGTTGGATACCCCAGACTCATACATGTAATAGTTACCAAAATGTATAATTACATGATAAAGGTTAAAAGTGGTAGAGGTTAACACAGTGAGGGAGTTTAAGCATGTGTGGGATAGGCATACGGCTGCCCCAAACTTAAGATAAGACCATGGACTAATGAACATATTGTCACGGTCCACGCCGTGACATCCAGTCTGCCAGACGTGGTCGCTCTGGAAGCACCCGATAGGGGATTTGAACTGTGTGGTTCTTCTGGACCATATCCTGCTGTTCTTCCTCTGAGCCATTTCAGGACTTTGGATAACTCCCTGTTTATTCTTGTATTGCCTGCAGCACGAGGGAGCTGGACTTCACCAAAGGCTCTGATCTGTCAGTAACTCTCCAGCTGAATCTGATACCTAATTAACAGGATATAAAAGCCTGCCTCACCCTGGGAGGGGTGTCAGTTCATTGACTCTGGTTCTCTTGTTTGGTTCCTGTTACTCTGTACCTGCGTTCCAGTGATTCTTGTCTAATTCCGGCTTCTGACCTTGGCTTTCCTCCTGGACTACTCTGACCTCTGGCTTCCCTGATTTTGGCTTCCCTTGACCACGCTTCTGCTTATCCCTGCTGTACTGAGTCTTGGAGCACTTTTCCTGGAAAGCCCCCGTGCACAGACTCACAGGCCAGGTGGCGTCTTACCTGGTCACCCTGGTCTGTGTCTACTTTGCAAGGGTGAGCGTATAACTCTGTGAGCTGGACTCCCTATCAGGTAAGAACCGTTACAGATGAACTGACCCATGGAGTCCGCAGAGTTATACAAGTTACTCACCTCCCTGGCCGAGCAAGTCTCCAACCTGTCCCAGAATGTTACAGATTTACAGAGACATTCATTGGCATTTAAAGGAGCAACGCTTCCAGTCCCGGAACATGTATGCCCAGAACCGTATGTCTTTATGCCTGACAGGTTCGACGGTTCCCGTTCTACTTTTCCGATGTTCAAGACGGATTGTGAGCTACTATTTGCCCTGAAATCAAGAACCTACGCCACCGACTTTATCAAAGTACGCTCCGCTATTAACCTATGTATCGGGCGGATTAAGGCGTGGGCACACCAGAAGCTACAGGAGAGAAGTACTGTCTTGGACTCCTGGGAGTTGTTTATGTCCGCAATGGATTCTCAGTGTTTTACAGCAAGAAAAGCAACTTCCAAGCCTATTTCTGGTCCTCGCAGAACCCGGTTGCCTAGAGAAGAGGAATTATTTTATGGATACAAAAATCCCATTTTGTTGCAGCATGAACCCACTTTCAGGGACCCGCCTTGTAACCCTGTTTACACTCGAGCTAGCAGTGAAACTCCAGTCGACATGGAGGAACCCATGGAGATTGGCTTCACCAGAACTAGATTGCCCCCAAAGGAAAAAGACCGCAGGAGAGCCCATGGTCTATGTCTATACTGTGGGAAAAGAGGGCATTTCATATCGCTCTGCCCGACTCGTCCACTTAGGACAAGACCCCTTCTGTCTGGTGCCATTTGGACTTACCCTGTCATCCCAGTAAGACAGCCTGGACACTGCCAGCCCTGTCCCCGTCCTGTGACACAAAAGGGTACCCAAACTGCTACAGTTAATGTTACCAGTACCTCTGTGGAAACTTCACCTCTTGCTCTAGAAATATTTGGACCTCTTCCTGATGACACTTCTGTACAAGCAAGCACCATCACCACTTCCTGCCTTGCCAAAACAGTTCTGCCTCCTGACTGCACCTATGCCTCAAATGGCACAGTTGTGTGTAAACAAGATCTAGAAGTATTCGAAAAAGCTTTGAAAGCTGCAAATGCCTCCCCTATAGCACCCGAAACTGGTACCATAAAATCCCAGGTCGTAAAAGGATACCTTAATTATAAAGACTATCTTAGTGATACTGAGACCGAAGATGAGGAATACCATTTCCAAGAAGAGCATGTTCACGCCCGGAGGGCGTTCTTGACGGGGGGGTACTGTCACGGTCCACGCCGTGACATCCAGTCTGCCAGACGTGGTCGCTCTGGAAGCACCCGATAGGGGATTTGAACTGTGTGGTTCTTCTGGACCATATCCTGCTGTTCTTCCTCTGAGCCATTTCAGGACTTTGGATAACTCCCTGTTTATTCTTGTATTGCCTGCAGCACCAGGGGGCTGGACTTCACCAAAGGCTCTGATCTGTCAGTAACTCTCCAGCTGAATCTGATACCTAATTAACAGGATATAAAAGCCTGCCTCACCCTGGGAGGGGTGTCAGTTCATTGACTCTGGTTCCCTTGTTTGGTTCCTGTTACTCCGTACCTGCGTTCCAGTGATTCTTGTCTAATTCCGGCTTCTGACCTTGGCTTTCCTCCTGGACTACTCTGACCTCTGGCTTCCCTGATTTTGGCTTCCCTTGACCACGCTTCTGCTTATCCCTGCTGTACTGAGTCTTGGAGCACTTTTCCTGGAAAGCCCCCGTGCACAGACTCACAGGCCAGGTGGCGTCTTACCTGGTCACCCTGGTCTGTGTCTACTTTGCAAGGGTGAGCGTATAACTCTGCGAGCTGGACTCCCTATCAGGTAAGAACCGTTACACATATTTAGAAAATTGAGAAGACTAGCTGGGCCAAACGGTTCTTATCTGCAGTCACATTCTATGATTCTATGTTAAATGTAATCTGTTTTTTCCCAGCAGAACAAAAAGGAACTTTTAATGGAGGATAAGATCAGCATGGTAGCCATTTACAATTCTACACTAGTTACTTGGAGCATCTGTCCCCTAGGATCATTCAAGTTACTCCTACATGGAGAAGAATTATTAGGACATATGCAATTATGAAAGGAAGATTTAGTCCCTCAGAGCCTTTATCATCACAAGCATTACCAGAAATGCCATCATCAATAGTCATGCTCATTAGCAGCACTAGCATCTTTAGAATCTCCTGGCATGCTGCCATCATATGGCCATGGAGATTACCAGGCTATTCTTGAAACAATCCCACTATAGAAGAACTGCAGCTAATTTATCTTTACCCCCCACATCTAAAATTAGAACCAAAGGTAAGTTGATGACATGTCCCATATGTTGGGGGTACTAAATATATTTGTGGCAGAGACTATGCTACTCCAGCTGCAAATCAGGATTTGCAGCTGGAGTGCCCTAGTGCCACTAGAGGCTTCCCACAGTAATATATTAAATTACTATACTCTGGTGATACCTTGATTCACTGCAATAAAAGTTATGGATAAAATGTCAAAGGAATTGTAAATCTTACACCAAAATAACAAAGCTAGAAAAATATGTATTTTTACATTTCAGAAATTAAACCCAAAATTTCAATTTCTTATCAACTCCCCTCAAATCACAGTTTGGTGAATAAACACCAGTATTATCTACCCACTAAAATTGATGCTAGTGATGATATACAAACCTATATTTTTCTGTTTAAAGGCTTGTTCAATTAATTTATAGATTTGAGGAAAAATACTCAGGCTGTGTGTATACTCATATTTAATATATAGGTCATAGTACTCCAATGATTGCTAAAGGATATAATTTAAGATCACATTCTTTTTCTATATAAATGAATAATGACATTTGTGAAATTAGGGTCAGAGTTATGAGCCGATCATTAATCAAGCTTTCAGAAAGTAGGTATAATTAAAACTTTCATTGGGGGAGGGTTTCATTTTGTGACACCAGTAACACTCCCAAGGCATGTGTTTATACATATATATGCATGGAATATCAGAATCACAGAGAATGTTTTATAAAAATATATATAAACCACATTCAAAAGAATATAACCATTTGGTGCTTTATAAATTTGTCAATGTTTCTTTTTATTAGTACATTTTTATCAGGTCTTATGAAATGTGAACAATTTACTAAGACGAACAGATGTGAATTCACTTCTTCCCAAAGTTTCAAACCTTAGCATGAATGTTTGAAACTATGTTTCTTTTTCACTCCTATTCACTTTTGGTGGTCTCGGTACATGTGTTTTTTCTCATGTTATGTATGATGACAAAATGGAGCCAATAACAACAACGTAGAAATAAGCCTATCAGTTTGTTGGATGATTATTTGACTGGCATAGGGTGATAGGAGCTGCAGTCAACTCACCAGTACAGTCCGGTGCCAACGACCGAATAGGTTCCACTTTGCTGTCTGTTGTCCACTGATTCAGCATCAATTCTGCCTTACACATTTCGTAAAGTGATGTGCCACTTCTTCAGAGGTAAACAGCAACCACATGCTGTTTGTGTTTCGCAAGGTTCTGTCCTTGGTCCCCTACTGTTCTTGATCTATACTGTCTCTCTTGATAAACTCATCGGTTTCTTTGGCTTCCTATATTGCTTCCATGCATATATCCTCACATAATCTCTTACCGTCCCTCTTGATTTGTGTATGTGACTGCCTTTCTGCTATTTTTAACTGGCTTGCTGCTCACTTCCATAAACCTTAAAGCCTGTCTCCCTCCCAGGCAATGGCATTAACATAATCTCTACCTCACTGGCTCACTGCCTAGATGTTGTCTTTGACACCAACCTCTCCTTCACCCCTCATGTCCCTTCAATCGCCAAATACTGCTACTTCCATCTCAAAAACATACAGCTCATCCGCCCCTATCTAACACCAGATACAGCTAAGGTGCTGGTTCATGCCACTATCCTTTCTCACCTTGACTGATGCAATCCGCTTCTCAGTGCTCTTATGAATAACCAGTTTGCCTTGTTACAGCCTATAATGAATATAGCAGCAAAGTTCATCTTCCTGTCCGCTGGCACTGCCATGCCTCACTCAAGGGTTTGTGTTAGTATTTTGTGTATTTGTGACAAATGCTCCTTGCCCTGGATGTTTGCCCCAAATTATGGAGGAGTGTAGAAATTGGCCTCCTGCCCACTGACTATGGGCCATATACAAAGACTCTGTTCGGGAGGTAAATCTCCCCAACTGCCATTTGTAGCATGCCCTGGGTGCCCCTCGTTCATCATTTTCCCTTCATGGGAATGGAACCGAAAGCTGGCTCTCTGGCGGTCATTCACGTGAACCAAACCCACGAATAGTCTCAGCGGTACTTAGCCGCGACAGCTATGGAACTAATTTTGGAATGAGGACTTTGTGGGTTCTGGTTGCCTCATCGGGTTTTAGCCGCAAATGTTATGGAACTGTTTTCGGCATGAGGTGACCGTGCAGTTCCTGGACAACTTGGTTTGTGGTTTTGAACCACTTTGCAATCCACCAGGAGACTACTTTGTGGAGGGAAGATGCCTGAGACTAAGGGGAACAAATGTTACCTAGGAGCCAGCCGGAGCACTCCGTATTGTGGCTGCAGGAGCTCCAGGAAGGTGACCAGCAAAAGCACCAAACGCCCTGGAACTGTTTTGGGCATAGGACCATGTGTGCGGCCAGTCAGAACTTCCACACGGTGGCATTTCCCCTACACTGCATGGATCTGACCACTATTTGGAGAACTTGGGCGCTCACATCAGGGCTATTTAACGATATATCATTTCTGATGGTTCCTATTTGTTTTGTATGTATTTTTTATGTATTATGTTTTTATGCCGAGTCAATCTGACACAGGAATTTGTGGACATTTTGTTTGGAGTTTTCTGGGCATGTTTTACTGCATCCTTGTTTTGTATATAAGTGGGCCATTTGGCCATGATTAAACACATTAGTTTCTACCCTTCATCAAGTCTAGGCTGATGTTTGGGGAATTGGGAGCTATAATCACTGCTTCACTGGGGATTTGTGAGAACTACATCGGATATACTCAGCCGGAGTATAAGGGATCCGTTCCAGTATTATAGGGTAAGATTATTGTGTTGAGGTAGTGTAAGGGTTAAAGTTTAGCAGTTGTGTTTAGGATAAGGTAGGGGAGGAGAAGTGTTAAGATAGTGGAGGGTTTAAAGGTATGTGTTTCTTCTTAGATCAAGACAAATGAGATTTACAGTCCTGGGCAACTTTTTCAGAAAACCAAAAATATAAAAGTGCTTGAGAAAAAGTGTGATAAATATACACAGTTAAGCTGCACTGCCAAAAGAGTGACACAAAGTGACACACAATAAAGAAAAAAATATACAAAATAACCAAATAACGTAGCGTGCTATAAACTGCAATAGATCTTCAAATTATAATCTGAAATTAACAACATAAATATACATACTACAGACTATGTGATGACCCAACATAAAGTATAATAGGGTATCTGGGAGAGAACTCACATGTACCAGAGCCCTAACACCCCTGGCTCTGGGTTTGAAATGCTCCACTTGAGAGGGATACTTCCCACAGTTTTATGTCAGGATAAATGTCTCCAGTCAGTCAGATGTGTATCAATTTTCTATGCAGTATAGGAAGAATAGAGAGGCAGAACCCCCCAACTGAATATCTTAAACAATTTATTAACATAGTTAATATAACATTAAAAACTCTTACTTCGGTTGTGGGTATGCCAGCAAATAACCCACAACTCAGCAAGTGTATGTAAAACAAAATGCCACCAGTGTGCAGTCACTTCTGGGTATCACCAGTTCCCAATCACGTGACACTCATGGGTCCGCCTCTCAATGACGTCTTCTGTGACATGTTTTGTCTGCCTTCATGAGCTTCTTCCGACAACGTTTTAATGTCCAGTCCCTCATTTTAAATAAATGGTGCCTCTCATCCTCCTATCAGTTGGGAGGCGCCTTTTCTTGCCAAACCATGTATTCTGTCCATCCTCTCTTAGGAGTTTCATTGGCACTAACGTTCATTTCACTATATTATCATTCCTATTAATCCTCCTATACAATCACATATACTAAGATATGTAACAGGGTTGATGTTCCAGGAGGGATAAGCCAAATGGCAAATGATTTAGGTAAACTAGAAAAATGGTCAGAATTGTGGCAACTGACATTTAATGTGGATAAGTGCAAGATAATGCATCTTGGACGTAAAAACCCAAGGGCAGAGTACAGAATATTTGATAGAGTCCTAACCTCAACATCTGAGGAAAGGGATTTAGGGGTGATTATTTCTGATGACTTAAAGGTAGGCAGACAATGTAATAGAGCAGCAGGAAATGCTAGCAGAATGCTTGGTTGTATAGGGAGAGGTATTAGCAGTAGAAAGAGGGAAGTGCTCATGCCATTGTACAGAACACTGGTGAGACCTCACTTGGAGTATTGTACACAGTACTGGAGACCGTATCTTCAGAAGGATATTGATACCTTAGAGAGGGTTCAGAGAAGGGCTACTAAACTGGTTCATGGATTGCGGGATAAAACTTACCAGGAAAGGTTAAAGGATCTTAACATGTATAGCTTGGAGGAAAGACGAGACAGGGGGGATATGATAGAAACATTTAAATATATAAAGGGAATCAACACAGTAAAGGAGGAGACTATATTTAAAAGAAGAAAAACTACCACAACAAGAGGACATAGTCTTAAATTAGAGGGACAAAGGTTTAAAAATAATATCAGGAAGTATTACTTTACTGAGAGGGTAGTTGATGTATGGAATAGCCTTCCAGCTGAAGTGGTAGAGGTTAACACTGTAAAGGAGTTTAAGCATGCGTGGGATAGGCATAAGGCTATCCTAACTATAAGATAAGGCCAGGGACTAATGAAAGTATTTAGAAAATTGGGCAGACTAGATGGGCCGAATGGTTCTTATCTGCCGTCACATTCTATGTTTCTATATCAGCTGAATTTCTATAGGCACACATATACAGTGTCTCCATTTGCATATAGTGTCAACTTTATGGCGATTTATCTACTAAATAAAAACTTTTAAAACACAAATCTATTCCTGTTTCAATGCTTATTTTAAGATGTTCTGGCCCACAAATAACATGAGATTAATATATCGCTCTAGAGACTAATATGAGATCTACAACCGCTCCAATCAGCATAATTTTTTTTTTTTTTAAATGCAGACTAAGAAAAAAGGGAAAAATTTATTTTAAAAAGACATTAGTAGAATATACACTAATTATAAGAAGTAGCTGATCTCAGAATCCCCATTGAGGCCCATAGGGAATAGTGATTTCACTTTGAAGCTCCACCTAATTTCCTGTTGTGACATTTTTAAAAAAAATTCAAATCCTCACCACTCTAAATTCTATACACTTTTCCTATCCCAAGAAACTCCAGTTTGGTAGGATCTCCCTTCTATCTTTGTGGGAAGCCCATTCTGATGTTTCGGACAGGCACCAATACAGGTATGATTTTGTCTCGTGGCTTTTCCCAAATACTGCATTGTGCAAGGACAAGTTAGTACATACAGTTGCAAGAAAAAGTATGTGAACCCTTTGGAATGATATGGATTTCTGCACAAATTGGTCATAAAATGTGATCTGACATCTAAGTCACAACAATAGACAATCACAGTCTGCTTAAACTAATAACACACAGAGAATGAAATGTTGCCATGTTTTTATTGAACACACCATGTAAACACAGTGCTTTGTATGAGATGGTTTTTAATACTTGGTAACCCTCTGTAAATAATTCTAGGTTTACAGAGAACTATATGTTTTAAAAGAGGATCTCCAGATAGAATGAACCCATATTTATTGATTATCTTCTTCAGATTCTTGTAATTTCCATGAAGCCACTAAAAGTGGGCGTAAACACCCTACCTTAGAGATCTGTGGTGGTCTCGTCGGGGGTGGGGGGGAACTGCCTGACAACCCAGGCAGTCCCCTTGCATCCAGTCCAGTGCTCCCAGTTCATATGATCGTGATGATGTCGCAATCACATGTCTGGAATGACGTCTGAAGCATTGCCAGTAGGGTTGTCAGGCAGTCTTCCAGCAGTTAAAAAAAGTTGGAAAAAATAATAATAATAAAATGTATTATACTATTTAATATATATATTACATACACCAGTCAAGCGTTAAGGCTTTGCTTTTCCTACATAAATCTCAAATTTGCAGTGATGTTACTACCTCGAGGGATTCTGGGTGGGGATATCAAAATGAGTGAAGGGAGGGAGTAAAATATCAAAATATACGTAAAATGAAAAATAAATAAATATATATATTATAATATTAGTTTCACCTAATTATTTAATTTAAATAAATTTCAATTTAACGGACCTGCCTGACACCATAAAACCTGTACATGGGGGGTTCTGTTATGTTCGTGAGACTTAGAGCAATAAAACATAAAACAATGATATCATCAGTGAAATTGCAGTTTTTGTGTGAAAAATACAAGATAAAAATTTGAACACTAACTTTGGCCAGAGTTTGTGACTAAGTGGCTACTAGAAAAGACTGGAATACACCATTTTTTCTTGCAAACTAATCTGGCAAACTGAAATGGAAAAGCCCTATATTTGGGAGTACTGTTAAAAACTGCACCATAAAACCTGGGGAGTACATGGGGAGTACTGTTGTACTTGGAGACTTCAATGAACACAAATAAAAGCGTTTTAAAACAGTAAAATGTAACATGAGGATGATATAATCAGCAAAAGTGCAGTTTTTTGTGTGAACAATGCATAAAACAAATCTGAACAACTTGGCCAGGGTTTGTAACTAAGTGGCTTATAAAAAAGACTAGACATACCTTATTTGATTACCCCTATTTTTCTACTTTTTAACCCCTCAAGGATGGTGGGCGTGCTGTGCCGTCCTTGGGGACCTGGCTCTAAACGACTGGGGGCGGCATAGCACGTCCCCTTCGTCCTATGTACTTACCCGGTTGTCGGCAATCCCACGCCGGCAATTGCGGGGGGGGGGGGGCTCATCTGGCATCCTAGGCCCTCCTGCTGCCATGTGATCGCGAGGTCCTTGCGAGGATCTCACGATCACATGGACGGCATAGCTGTCCACAGCAATGCCAGCAGTGGGAGTGCCTGTAATTACAGGTACTCCCCTGCGGCCTGTAAAAAAAATAAAAAAATAGTTAAAACAGTTTAAAATAAAATGATATATACTTAGATCATTTTTATATTTATTATATATATGATCTAAGTATAAATATATATATATCATAAACATACATACACTGACCAAGTGTAGTTTTATATATATATATATATATATATATATATATCTCAAAATACACGTAGAATGATATTGATTAAATATATATATATATAATTAATTAGGTGTCCTGATGAGAGCTTGAGGGAATCAAGCTGAAACGTTGACTGTTTTTTATTAGAAGGTAAATAAAAGTTATATTTTATATAATGTATTTTGATATTTATATATATATATATATATATATATATATATAGATTTTAAAAAACACGAAGAACTAAATAATATATATATCTATATACATAAGTATATAAGTATATATCACTATATATATATATATATATATATATATATATATATATATACCTATATATAAATAAAAATAATTTTAAAAAATTATATATATATATATATATATATATATATATATATATATATATATATATATATATATATATATATATATATATATATATATATATAATAATTCTATGTATATATTTATGTAATAATTTGACATAATTAGGTCATTTTATTAATTACAATTTGCGGGACCTGCCTGACAACCCAGGCCGAAAGTCCAGGGAATTTAATTTGTTAGCACTATATTTAACCCTGTAACTTTCCAAGACACCATAAAACCCTTACATGGGGGGTACTGTTTTACTTGGAAGATTTCGCTGAACACAAATATTAGTGTTTCAAAACAGTAAAATGTATTACAACGATGATAACTTCAGTGAAAGTGACAGTTTTTTAATTTTTAACACACAAATGGCACTTGCATTGAAAATATAATTGTTGTGATGCGTTTTACTGTTTTGAAACACTAATATTTGTGTTTAGCAAAGTCTCCAGAGTTTAACAGTACCCCTCATGTATAGGTTTTATGGTGTTTTCAAAAGTTGCAGAGTCAAATATAAGGCTTGCATTTCAGTTTTTTCACATTGAAATTCATCAGATTGGTTACATTGCCTTTGAGACGGTATGGTAGCCCAGGAATGAGAATTACCCCCATGATGGCATACCATTTGCAATAGTACACAGCCCAAGGCATTGCAAATGGGGTATGTCCAATCTTTTTTTAGTAGCCTTCCCATGGGTTTTTACCAGATAAAGTTCAGCCTCTCTTTATTTGAAAAACTCAATAATCAGCCTGTAAAAGTAGGACTAACTGAGTTGGTTACATTTTAGTATATGTATCACATCAATGGAATATCACAGGGCTTTTTTAAAAATGAACTATTATGATGTGGGGTCAGAATATCCTTAAAAAATCCCCTTACAGGCATCAAAAACCCCCTCAGAGATTGTGGCAGAAGAGAAGTCTGGGTAAGTTACTTAAAATGTATCTTACCCTAATGTCTGATAAAGAGAAAAACTTGTCTTGCCTTCCTTTTTAGAGCAGTAAGGTTTCAGGGGCTTCCCAGAAGCTTGTGTGCGGTCATTTTCGCTGGTATCATGTTACTTCCGGGTTCAGCAGGCAGAGCATGCGTAGAAACGTCGGCGTCTAGTTCCGTTTGCACATGCGCGGCCGCCGGGTTTCTTAAAGAGAAAGCACGCCAAAATTTTAAAAAAACGGGAATCATATAAAAAAATCCCTCTGGTACTGTTTGCAGTGTCCTGACTGAAGATTGAAACAGTTTTTGTTGTTGAAAGGCTGCCCTAGACTGAAAAAAAATATCTATATAGTAAATAATAAGTATTTATTCTTGTTACCTTGCATTTGAAGTAAATTTAAAAGGATACTAAGTCATTTTTTTTTTTTTAAATTAGATGGCTTCTCACTCTGCCTCAAGATCTGTATCTAGAAAACATAGGTGAGCCTCAAATACGTTTAACCTATAAAAGGGGGTAAAAGAGTGCCACTAAGGGCCCATAATATATTATTGTTAAAATGGCCTTTTTCAGTCCAGGCAATCCATGAGAGGATTCACCAAGAAAACACAAAGAAAAATCTAATAGATGTGTTGGCTGCAATCAAATTGCACCCAGTGGAAGAAATCTTTGTAGAGAATGTCTGACAGAAGCCGCTGAGGTAATGGATAGAAGACAATCACCTCAAACGGATTTAAAGAAATGGATTACAGAAGCGATTGCAAAAGGATTTAAGTCCTCAGCAAGCAAGATGTCATCATCCAAACACCTTAGAAGAGAAGAAATTTCCCCTGAATCTAGTGATAGTGTAGAAATGGAAGATATGTCAGATGAAGAGGAAGGTGAAGTTAACTATGCTTCCAGAACACTGGATTTTAAGACGGTTGATAAACTGATCATCATTATAAGGGGGACTCCCAGAAGAAAAATCTGAATTGAAGGAATCTGTAAGGTATTTCAAAGATTTAAAATCTAATAGACCTGCCATACCGGTACACACTACCATCAAAGATATAATTATGGAAGAATGGCAGAAACCAGAAAGAAAAGCTACTCTGAAGAATAAAGCATTCAGATTATAACCGTTTCAAAGGAAGATTGCAAAACCTCAAACTCTGTCCCAAGATTGACGCTACAGGTATACATATGGCAAAAAGACCACTCTTCCTATTGACTCCATGACTTATCTGAGAGAGCCTATGTAAAAAAGGCTAGATGCCAGTCTTATAAAATTATACCTGGTGTTAGGATCTACGCTACATCCAGCAGTAGCCTTAACCACATTGTCAAGAGCCTTTAATGTATGGCAAGGTAACCTGGAGGAAGATATTGCCAAAAGAGTTCGGAGAGATCATCTTTTGGAAGGACTGAAAGAACTGAAGCTGGCAACTGAGTTTTGCTCTGAAGCATCTCGGGATGTTACCAGAATGGTGACAAAAAGCATGGGCCTGTCAATTGCAGCAAGAAGAGCATTATGTCTGCACTCCTGGGGAGCAGACTATGCCTTTAAAGTGTCACTGTGCGCTCTCCCATTCCAAGGAGATCTTCTGTTCGGGAAAATCCTGGATAAAGTTATCCATAAGGCAGCTGATGGGAAAAAAGCCTTTCTTCCACAAGGCAGAAAATATGGTTCTACCACATGGAAAGCTAAGAGGTACAGGGAGATAAGAGGTACTTTCCTTTTGTGAAAGCAGAGCATATAAGCCAGGAAAGGAGTATTCCAGAACCAATTGGAAAAACTATCAGACACAGTCAAAATCTTCTAGAGGAAGAGGATCAAGAATTCCAGGAAAAAACTTCTGAACTTTTGCCGGCCCAGCCAGGAATTACAGGAGGAAGACTGCATCTCTTTTATCTTGTCTGGGTCAGAAGCGTGACAGACTCCTTGGTCCTATCAATCTTGGCTGAAGGATACAGGATAGAATTTGAGGACTTTCCGACAAAAGATGTGTTTACCCAATCTCAAGTAGCAAAAGGAGAAAAAGAGAGAGCTATGAGGGACTGCATTTCAAAACTCCTGAAGACAGTTATCCGAAATAAAGGGATAGAGATCTATCATATCATATTCCTGGGGTCAGCCATAGACACTGTCAAGGGATGAGTGAAATTGTCAACAGAAAGAATGGAGAGGATTCGGATGAAGATTAGGAATCTTCGCTACAAAAAATGCATTACAGCAAGGGAGTTTATGAGTGTAGCGGGTGGCATTGGGCTGTCCTAAAAAGTGCAATTATGTCTCTGTATTCGGTTGAATTGTAACTTGTAATATGTGAAGTGTATGTAGCATTCGCTGATTGTTCGGTAAAATCACTCCAGTTCTTATGCGAATGAAACTACCGAACAATGAGACCACCCCAGTAATAAGTGTGTCTCCAATTACTGTTCGCAACAATTTTCTCTGGGTGGCCGCCATTCGGGAGACGGACATGTGGCGGCGCTCATTTTAAACTCCCAAACAGCGGTGTTTTGCCGTCGAGTGTCTGGAACCCAAATCGGACACTCGGTTAGGCAAACACCGCTGAGACCTCCACACTGCCTCCAATTCGTATACAAACTATCGAACGGCTTCTCGTTCGGTAGTTTGAATCCCACGAACAAGGGAAATTACATGAAAACTCCCCAGCTCTCCTAACATAAGTCATTCCCATCCCTAGGACTTCGATCTGGGGTATGCATTCCCTCCCCTACCTATGATTCACAGATTGTTGAGGAAAATTCGGAAGGAAGGGAAGATGGTTATTTCTATAATTCCAAATTGGCCGAGGAGGCCTTGGTTCCCACTCCTGAACAGAATATGCCTAGGTCCTCCATAGCCTCTTCCTCAGAGAGCAGATTTGTTAATCCAAGGTCCAGCGAATCATCCCAATCCAAACCAATTGAATCTGGGGGTTTGGCTCTTGAAAAGCAGAGACTTTTAGAGCAAGGATTACCAGAGTCTGTGGTGGATACACTTTTTAAATCCAGGAAAAGTTCAATAAGACCTCCTTACAGAAATTACGCTCCTCCTTGGGATCTTCCCTTGGTTCTGGATGTTCAGTCACACACACCTTTTGCTCCGTTGGATGAGTTGGGTATTGTTAATTTGACGTACGAGACCTTGTTCTTGGTGGCAATCACTACGGCTAAAAGAATGTCTGAAATTCAAGCCTTCTCCAGTGATTTGAATCACGTTCAGGTTTTCCACGATAGAATTATCTTACCTACCAAAGGTGGTTTCACATTTCCACTTGGCACAGGAAGTTGTTTTGCCTTCATTTTACCTATACCCTTTATCCACGGAAGAAGTTAAACTCCATCCATTTCTCAATGCTTTCCTATGGACGCTGGCGTCTTCTCTGAAAATCACAGTGAGAAGCGCGGAAGCGCCTCTAGCAGCTGTCAATGAGACAGCCACTATAGGCTGGATTAACCCATAGGTAAACATAGCAGTTTCTTTACAGCAGGCAGGGTTAACCCTAGATGGACCTGGCACCCAGACCACTTCATTGAGCTGAAGTGGTCTGGGTGCCTATAGTGGTCATTTAATTGTTTCCTGTCCTGTTCCTGTTGGGGGCGGAGCTAACCCATAAGTGATGCTGCCATGAATTATAGCCAGGAAAAGAAAATTACTGTAAGTATGGAGAAAATTTTCTATATTCTTCTGTGGAACATCATATATAATAAGTGTGGATGCACTTAATATGAAAGAGGTAAATTATGGTTGAGCAGGCATTTAGCAAAAATTCTAGGGTTTGTTTACATTTTGTTTTGATCAGAATGTGTATAATTGCCTCAGTCCTTAACCCCTTAACCCCTTAATGACGAGTGATGGACCTTGTCCGTCACGCGTTAAAATTAACCCCTGATCGCCGCGGTGCCGGCGATCGCGGGGTTAATGCTGTTGCTGGGTGCCTCCGAGTCAATATATATATTTTTTTTTTTTACTTTCAAGGGTTTTTTTAACCCTAAGGGGTTAAATTTTATTATTTGATTTTTTTAGTGTATGATTTAGTTACTTGGGTGGGTGGAATTTAGTGGGAATTAGGGAGTAAAAAATTTTTTTTTTAGTTATTTAGTTAAAGTTTTGTTAGCTTTGTTAACTGTATTTAACAATGTTTAGGAAGTATAGCGCAGAGGAGGCTTATGCCCTGTTAGCGGCGGACTCAGAGGCGACAGACACTGCCTCAGAGAGTGACGCAGGGGACGCAGGGGATGCAGGGAACGCAAGGGACGCAGGGGACTATGTGCCAGATACTGCAGGACTATCAGGGGAAATCGCTGATTCCCCTAATGCTGAACATGGCGCAGATGACTGGGTACCCCTAATAATTTTTCCCCAGACATCCCAGTGTTTACAGCCAATCCTGGCATACAGGCTGACCTGTCTGGCTATAGTGCGCTGGATGTTATGCAGCTCTTCTTGGGGGATGAGATTTTTGAGGAGATAGTCACCCAGACTAATCTCTATGCGGAGCAGTATCTGGCACGCAATCCAGACTCTCTTATCTCCAGGAAAGAGAGATGGAACCCAACCAGTGTGCCAGAATTGAAACAATTCTGGGCACTGACCATGTTAATGGGGCTAATTAAAAAGCCCACAATTAGGATGTATTGGTCCAAACATCCTATTTGCAATACCCCCATTTTTGCCGAGACAATGCGAGGGAAAGATATGAAGACATACTGTGATTTATGCACTTTAGTGATAATAGCAAGTGCCCCCCAAAAGGTGATCCGCAGTATGATCTTCTTTATAAAATCCAACCTTTAATTGCCCACTTTAACCATAAATTTGCCACTATATATACCCCCAATAAAAACATTTCCATTGATGAGTCCCTCATGAAGTTCAAGGGAAGACTGGGATTTAAACAATATATCCCATCCAAAAGATATGGGATCAAATTTTATAAGCTGTGTGAAAGTGGCAGTGGCTACGTATACACCTTACGTGTATACGAAGGAAGGGATAGCCACCTCGATCCCCCAGGTTGCCCAGATATAGTAGGGACAAGTGGGAAAATTGTCTGGGACTTAATAATGCCCTTACTTAACTACGGTTATCACTTATACATTGATAACTTTTACAATAGTATCCCACTGTTAAAAATTTTATACTGCTTTGAGACCGTGGCCTGTGGCACTATTCGAAAGACTCGCACAGGTTTCCCAAAGGCTCTGGCAAACAAAAAAATGAAAAGGGGGGAAACAGCAGCTCTCTGCCAGAATGAACTGCTGGCACTCAAATACAGGGACAAAAAGGATGTTTTCATCTTAACCACCATTCATGGTGACAACACTCGGAGGGTCACAGTTTGTGGCAGAGAGGAATGCAAATGAGTGCCAGTCTGCATACAGCAATAAAATCGGCATATGGGGGGCGTTGACCTGTCCGATCAACTGATGCAGCCGTATTTGATCATGCGTAAGACCAGGGCATGGTATAAAAAAGTGGGCATATACCTGATGCAGATGGCAATACACAATGCATTTGTCATTTTCAAAAAGGCAAATGCTGGGCTGAATATATCCTTTCTTTCATTCCAGTTTAACCTCATTACTGGGCTACTTGAGTGCCACACAAGGAGACCATCAGTGGAGCCTAGCAGAAGAATGGAGGCAGGTCACTTCTGCTTTAAGATTCCACCAAACCCTAAAAAACAAAACCCCCAGAAAAGGTGCAGGGTGTGTTACAAGAGGGGCGTAAGAGCTGAGACCAGCTATTACTGCCCCGATTGCCGCTCTCAGCCCGGCCTATGCATTGGTCACTGTTTTAAATTTTTTCACACCCAAGCCGAATAAGTAGACCAGTTTTAGGTTGTGATTTTTTTTTTTTAGTCATCTGTCTGATTGGTAACCGAATCTTGGCTTTGTCTCCCGCTTATCCTGTCTTCTCTGTTCCTTGACCTCGGCTTGTCCTATCATTGTTCTGTTTCTCTTTACTCCTTTGACCTCGGCTTGTACCTTGACAATTCTCTGCTTGTATAGCCCGGCCATTCTAAGGACCGGTATTACAAGTTTCTCTCTGTGTTCTCTCTCTTTGTGGTCGGTCTGTCTGTGTTTTGGTTTCGGAATCCATGACAGCTTTGCCCGGGATGCAGGTGACTGGGTACTACCCCCGGATAAGTTTACCCCAACTATTCCCCCTTTTCACAGCAAATAGTATGCACTTGTTCATAATTTGAATTGATGAGCTGCTTATACTTAAAAATATATGTGGCCTTTGAGAGGCAATTTGCAGTCCTGAGCTGCTACAATGAGACTTGGGCCCAGCATCCACTTTTGAAAAATATGGAAGTGGTGTGTCTCCAATGTGCCGCTTCAACATCCACATAACCCTGAGAAAGGTACACATTGGGTTATCGTTGCACTAACATGACATAGCTGAGCAACATATTAGGTGTTACACTGCCTCAGCACACATAAGGATAGCAAAATATACAGTAACATCTCCAAGTGTGTGTCAAAAGGCAGAAACAATGCTGTAACGGACCGTTTTGCAAAAAAGGGGAAAAAACCGCTTAGACGATAATCCCCTTTCAGAGACAGGCACAGCTACTGTAGAATCACCAAAACTCACGAACTGAATACAAAATAGCACTCCAACTCCCGAACTGGAACCTCCCAAATAGCTGCTAGCAGACGAACAGGAAAAGCAGAGTGTGTGCCATTAAACATCAGATCTTCTTGACCCTCAATACGTAGCCTTGTCTCGTTATTGGAGGGAACTGCTATATCACACTGGGGATTGCTATGCTCTGCATACTCCACTGAGCTTTTAATCACTTAGCTCTTTTAGGAGCTGTTCCTGTTACACTCTCCTGAAGGAGAGGTCTTCACCACACGGTCCTGGAGGACAGAAGCTGATCCAGGGTGGAAGGAAGACGGCTAGACTCCAGTTAAGCTACGGCGGTTGTGGAGTCTGCGGTGGTTGTGGTGTCTGCTGCAGTGTTTGGAGTCCTCAGGAAGCGCTAGGAGCATCCATCAACGGAGGGTACTCGGTCGGAGTACAGGGAGCTCCGTTACAAATGCTAATTGCAACTAGACTTGGTACAAACTAACAAAAAAATTATCCTACACTAAGGTTTAGAATATACCTTTTGAAATACCATGGGGTATCTACTTTAAGAAATGGTAGGCCTTTGTGGGGTAGTTTGAATTTAAAGCCTGCTAAGATGCTTGGAAATTGCACATAGACCCAGCGTCAAAATTCAAAGTTCGGTAAAAACTGATATGGCTTGGTCTCCAATGTGCCCCTTCAACATCCACATAACTCTGAAAAAGGTACACATGGGGTTATTGTATCACTAAGATGACATAGCTGAGCAACATATTAGGTGTTATACTGCCGTAGCACACACAAGGATAGCAAAATATACAGTAACATCTCCAAGTGTGTGTCAAAAAGGCAGAAAAAATGCTAATTGCAACTAGACTTGGTACAAACTAACAAAAAAATTATCCTACACTAAGGTTTAGAATATACCTTTTGAAATACCCTGGGGTATCTACTTTAAGAAATGGTAGGCCTTTGTGGGGTAGTTTGAATTTAAAACCTGCTAAGATGCTTGGAAATTGCACATAGGCCCAGCGTCAAAATTCAAAGTTCAGTTAAAAAATGAAATGGCTTGGTCTCCTATATGGCACTTTAGCTTCCCAAAATAGTGCCAAAGACATACACTGGGGGTGTCCTTTTACTCAGAAGACTTAGCTGAACATAATTTGGGGGGTTTGAACTTAGTGGCACATGTTAAAAAAACAAAATGCCCAGCAAAAATGCAATCCATATGTAAAAAACGCACAAAATTATTTTTTACCACATACTTTGGCATTTATTGGTGAATAAATGGGGGCATGTTAAGGCACAATATGCACCTTATGATATACCCTGGAGTGTCTACTTTTACAAATGGTAGGCCTTTGTTGGGTTTTTTTGAACAGTCAAACTGTTATAATACCCCAAACGGAAGCATAGGCTCATTAAATCCGTCTCTCAAAATTCTACTGTGAGTACTGAAAAGGACAGGTCTCCTATATGGCACTGTAGCTTCACGAAATAGTGCCAAAGACATACAATGGGGGAGTCTTTTTACTCAGAAGACTTAGCTGAACATAATTTGGGGGGTTTGAACTTAGTGGCACATGTTAAAAATACAAAATGCCCAACAAAAATGCAATCCATTTGTAAAAAACGCACAAAATTCTTTTTTACCACATACTTTGGCATTTATTGGTGAAAAAATGGGGGCATGTTAAGGCACAATATGCACCTTATGAGATACCCTGTAGTGTCTACTTTTACAAATGGTAGGCCTTTGTGGGGGGTTTTTGAACAGTCAAACTGTTATAATACCCCAAACGGAAGCATAGGCTCATTAAATCCGTCTCTCAAAATTCTACTGTGAGTACTGAAAAGGACAGGTCTCCTATATGGCACTGTAGCTTCAAGAAATAGTGCCAAAGACATACAATGGGGGTGTCATTTTACCCAGCAGATGTAACTAAACACAAAATAAAACTTTGTACAGGAATAGCACACACCAACTTTACAAAATACACACAAGAAGTTCTTTGTTATAAGTTTGTGTGCCAAAAACTAAATAAAACACAATTTTACTCCAATATTTAGCAGAGGTTTGCGGTGAAATGGCTACGTAGAAAGTGTCAAAACAACCCTAGGTAAATAGCCTGTGATGTCTACTTTCTATAAATATATACTTTTGTGTGACAATTTTGTTTTCTTTTATGGCTATTAAGCTTACAAGACAAACATACCAAGTTCTAAAATCGCTCCACATTAAAAGTTTATTTTACTCCTTGTGCTTTGTGACCTGTAACTACCAAAAAAAACTTTAAATCCCAGACACATTATATTTTCTGTAAATCAGGACAACTAAATGAATTTATTTTTAATTACTTTCCTTAACCTGCACTAATTATGAACACATTATTATTGCAAAAACTGTTAAAAAAAACAAAATTTTTTTAATTTTTTTGCATATTTCTGTATTTTTTTTTATAATAAATAACCATTTATATATATATATATATATATATATATATATGTGTTACATCAAATTAAAGCCCTTTCTGTCCTTTAAAAAACGATATATATGTGTCGGTGCAATAAATTAGTAAAATGCAAATTGCAGTTGAACGCAAACAGCAAAAAATGCAAAAAATGCTGTTGTCATAAAGTGAAGGACAAGCTTCTGAAGCTCTGTCCTTAAGGGGTTAAGGACTGAGCTAAATGTACACGTTGTTTAAACAAAACATAAACAAAAACTTGAATTTGCGCTATATGTCTGTTCAGGCGTAATTCGCCTCTTCCATATTATGTGCACCCACACTTATTATATATCATTTTAGGGGAAATAGGGCTTTCATTTAACATCAAATATTTAGGTATAAAACATAATTTAATATTAATGAAATATAAAAAAATGGGGAAATAAGAATTAAAAAAAAAATGTTTAGTTCTATGTAACATTCTAACTGTGAATGTCAAAATACTGTTTGCTTTTACTGCAATAAAATACACATATTTGTATTCAGCGGTGTCTCACGTGTAAAACAGTATCCCCTATGTACAGGTTTTATTGTGTTTTGGGAAGTTACAGGGTCAAATATAGCATGTTATATTTTTCAGTTTTTTCACATTAAAATTTGCCAGATTGGTTTTGTTGCCTTAGAGACCTTATGGTAACCCAGGAATGAGAATTACCCCCATGATGGCATACCATTTGCAAACGTTGACAACCCAAGGTATTGCAAATGGGGTATGTCCAGTCTTTTTTAGTAGCCACTTGGTCACAAACACTGGCCAAAGTTAGTTTTAATATTTGTCTGTGTGTGAAAAATGCAAAAAACTAATTTGAATGCCAATTTTGTCCAGTGTTTGTGATTAAGTGACTAAGGTCCTTGGTCTCGTCATTAGCAGATCACAATCAGTCTGTAGCCCATGGAGCAGCGAAGCTAAATGGAATGGGCATTGACATGGCTTGGAGACAGGCATATGAATGGTTTAGTGTGGGTGTTTGGCTAAAGAAAGTGGGGGTGGGGTTTTGGCTATGGGAGTATATATAGTGGCCATTTTAGACTAGGGGCCATCTTAATTTAATCCTCACTTAGCTCTTTTGTTACTTATGTAATGCTGTGCATATGAAGCTTCAGCCTTGATTATTCTGCAAGAACCACAGAAAACACAACATGGTGTCAGAAGTGCAGGGTTGAAGGGAGAGATTACTCCAGAGTTTGGTGTGCTGAAAGTCTGCTGAAGAGATTTCCAACAAGCTGCCATGTTGCTGAGAGCTGAATAAAGTCTGCAAAAATCAAGGTAGGACAAGATGGAAGCTCTGCAACCACCATAAAAACTTAAGTTAACTGGGAATGTTGCAGAAAATTGGAGGAGATTTAAACAAAGATTGAAATATATCTCTCTGCAATTGATGCTGACAGAAAAAGTGAGAAAATTAAATCCTCATTATTCCTGCATGTAGTGGGTGAAGAAACACTGGAAGTGTACAATAACTGTTTTCAGAAGGAGATAATCTAAAATTAAACCCACTAATGGATACGTTTGAAGAATATTCCATACCTAAAAGGAATGTCACATGAAAAGCACAAATTTTTTAGATGCATGCAGAAGCCAGGAGAAATGATTGATCACTATGTAAATGAGCTGAGAAATCTCAGCAAAATATGATTGCAGATTGTGATATGGAGGCGATTTTGGACGGTGTCAGTTCCATTGCGGCCATGGGAGCCATTTGCAGGACAGCACAGATTTCGGCTGTGGCATGCCCACAGTATCCTAGGGGGCGCTGCTAGGATGGTTGAGCAGCAGGATGCAGGCTCAGGAGTGCTGGGTGAGTCGGCCTCTGGGCCTAGTGGGGGTCCTGTTGGGGTTCAGCAAGAGGGAGGTTGGGGGGCCCCTTACCCAGCCAGGATGTGATAGGGGTGCTGCAGCCACAAGGGGCTTGGCCAGCGGTGACAGCATAGCACCCATGGGAGGCTCCAGGGTTGGTGAGGAAGAGTATCAGACACCCGGTAGGAAATGGCAGGAGTATGAGGTGTCCCATGCATCTCCTCCCACAGATCCAGGTAGTGGTGCGGAGTGCCCAGTGAGAGAATATGGTGGCAGGCAGCGACATCACCGCCAACCACAGCAGGGTGTCCCCTATGACTTTGGATGGTGCGAGACGCTCTGTGTGTGACCTTCCACGGATGGGAAGGACATGCCACACTCAGAATAGGGATGCCAGGTCCCCAGGTTCCTCTGTCTATAGCAAGGATGGTGGGCGGAGATCGTGCCATCGCTCCAGGAGCCATTGACGGGGATCCTCTAGCCAGGAGAGAGTGCATTACAGCTTACCTAGCCAGGATGGGAGGCATTACGGCTCACTGGTTAGGGGTGTAAGTCCCAGGAGGAGTGCTTCTAGGTCCATTGGTGGAAGCTCCCTGGTCAGTCAGGCGCAGGGCTCTTCACAGGCCTACTACAGCCGCAAAGGTCAGGACATCATATGCAGGATTGGCAGGTCATGGCTAGGCTTGCTGGGTGAGGTCAGGGGGGCTGGGAGTTCTGGTGACTGCCTACCCAGGATATCGTCTTCTTTTCACAGGTCACCTGATCATGTCGTTACGGGGCGGATAGGGCCTCGGGACACCGGATGAAGATTTGATACGGCTTTGCCAGAGTTCGTAGACGGCGGAGTCAGGGGCTTACCTAGAGCATTTGGCACACAGGGTGGGTCCTCATTTTGACCCCCTCTTCCCACTCCCTGCACTTTAAAATGTAAAAAACACCAACACATTTTTTTAAATGCATGGAGCAGTGTTTCAATGTAAGCATGTTTTTGTATGGAGTAAGTGTGAGTGAATGTAGGGGTGTGTTTGTATGTAGTGTTGGCATTTTAATGCAGGCATGCATTTGTGTGTAGTGTTGGCAAGATGCTGAGATGTATGCAGATATATACTGTGACAGAAAGCAAGGAATTGTGCTGGAAGGAACCTATATACCTCCCCAGATGTTGCAAGGTTCTTACTTTGTGTAATTAGCCCCAGGGAAATGTGTTATGTTCTAATGAATGTTGCACTTTAAATATGTGTATATTTGGGCCCTGGGGTGGAGCACCTGGAGAGTAGGGTGGGCCAGTGCTCCACTCCACATTTTGGAAGTTGCTTGGTGAGAAGTCCAGTTCTGGAGTTTGAATCCTAATCTAACTCACCTGAAAAGGATTGTCAATTACCAGTGCTATTAAGTACTCCCCTGCCAAGGAAGAAGGGAGATTGTGTTTGGTTTCTGTGAGTGGAAACAGAGAGCTGAAAACCCTGAAGCAGTAAGGCTGTTTATGTTTATGTTTATGTTTATGTTTATGTTGGGAAATGGACAAGCCATCCAACCCAGTTAGCTGATTATTTTGTTTAGTTAGTGCTCAGAAGAGCAAGGCTTTTGTTTGATATATTTTTGTTACCTTTATACCTTACTGTGCATTTATTTTGGAACCTCAATAAAAGAGCAAGTCAGTTTACCTCATCCAGCGTGTGAAGTGTCTCTAAAGCCTGAAAAGACTGTGTGTAACACCCCAATCCCAGGACAAGGTACCAAGGGAAAGGAGTACTTTTGTCACAATACACACACTGGCACACATGCAGATACAGACACACAGTCACAAACAGATACAGAGACACACATATACACACATGCAGCTACACAGACACACATACAGATACACAATGCCATCCTCCTGTTTCCTACCTGCTGGCTGAGGCTGTTGGGAGTTGGGCTCTGGTTCTCTCCCAATCAGTGCAGCCCTCCATCCTGTGCGTTTTAGTATTAGCTGAGAGGAAGTGACTGAATTTCACTTCCCCTCAGCGCTGCCATAACATTATTACAGAAGCCTGGTCACACTATTAATGCACCGCAGCACACAACCGGGCACCTGAAGCAGTGGAAACTCTAGGAACAATATATTTAGGGGATGCACATAAACAGGGGGGGCTTGGAGCATTAATAATTTTCACTAGTGAATGGGGTAATGTGCTGCAATTTGCAGTATGATGGCATATTGTGCATGCTGGCATCAGACAACACATTTGCATAGAATTCACATTAGCCACTCAGATTTCTGGGATGGCTGCCACCTCTTAACTTTGATCTTTGTTTAGCAGATAACTCCCCTATTTGTTATCCTTATGTGGGATTGTCATATTTAAGGACACCAAATAATGGAGCTATCTGCTAAACAGCACCCCGATTTGGTATCATTACATATGGAATCTCACATAAGGGAACCATTTTAGTGAATTATTTACTAAAAAGCTAAAAGGTCAAAACGTAAAAAGCCTTTTTCTTAATTTTAATCATTCAGTTGTTTAGTAGATAACTCACTTAATTGTTTTCCTTATGTGGGATTGACATATTTAAGGACACCAACTAAACTACTAAACACATACACAACCACAGATATACACACACATTTAGTTATTAAGAGCTCCAACCAACCTCCCTACCTTGCTCTGGGAGGGCTGGAGTGGATCCTCCCCCTGGTGACTAGCGGTTGCTGCTGGGCTCTGTGCTCTTCCTGCAAAGCTCACTCACACGACCAGTATTGATGCCGATGCTAGGATGACGTAATATCCCGGCTGCCGGCTTACTGCAGGGCGCGCACAAACTCCTATATGGTCCATATCCTTGCCCCTTGTGTGAAAATGTGTGTTTGTGACAGCCTATGTACATGCAATGTGTGTGACTGCATATGTAATCTGTGAATGTGAACCTGTGTATAATGTGTCTGTAACAGTGGGGGAACAGTTGTATGTGCCTGGGACTTAGTGTGTGATATTGCATGGGGGAATGTGACAACATGGAGGTATATGTAAGTGGGTGAGTATTACTAGCAGGAGAAAGGTATATGGCAGGGTGGGACAGTGTGGTGGATACTATAACTGTGTGTGCCATTGCACACAGTGGATTGAAGGAGGTGACTGCAGGCGAGGTGTTGAGTATATGGTCTTATATGGCAGGGGTGGGTGTTATATGTCACGAGCAGGCCCGGACTGGCTATCGGGCACACCGGGCGAAACCGGTAAAGGAGGTCACAGGCTCTCCCCTGCCGATCTATGCAGGGCCGGCACTATGCGAGCGCTACTATCAAAGATCTCCCTCACCGGCCCACATGCAGTGTGATGCTGCCACCAGCAGTAGAGGGAGGGAGACAGGAGATGAACCCGGAGGAGCTGTAACTTGCAGCTCCGCCAGGTTCCTCTTGCGAGATTTGGAGTGTTGCCATGGAAACGCTCCGAGTCTTGCAAGAGTGAACTCTAGCCCCACAGGCTAGAGTTCACTCACCACTAGGACCAACAGGGATGGCAGCAGCACGATCCCCCATCCCAGGCTGAAGGGAAGAAGGGAGGGGGGATATAATCACTCACTCACACACACTGCACCCCTGACACTCACAGCACCTTCACTCACACACACACTGCACCCCTGACACTCACAGCACCCCTGACACTCACAGCACCCCTGACACTCACAGCACCCTCACTCACATGCACACACTGAACCCCTGACATTCACAGCACCCTCACACACACACACACACACACTGCACCGCTGACACTCACAGCACCCCTGACACACACAGCACCCTCACTCACACACACACACACACACTGCACCCCTGACATTCACAGCACCCTCACACACACACACACTGCACCCCTGACACTAACAGCACCCTCACTCTCACACACACTGCACCCCTGACACTCACAGCACACTCACTCACACACACACACAGTGGTGTATTTTAGTTTTGCGCTGCCCTAGGCATGACTTAACCTGGGCACCCCCCTAATCTAAATTTGCCCCACCCTTTCCTGTCAAGGTCACACCTCTTCCTCCTTAAACTACACCTTTTCCTACTACTTTGTAAGGGAAACTATAGTGCCAGGGAAACAAAGCTGTATTCCTGGCAGTAAAGTTCCCTATAGTGTCCCCCTCGGTCACTAACCGGAATCCAGTGCCGATGTACTTCGGCGCTGGGTCAAGCTCCTCCTCTGCGCTTGCATTAG
Source organism: Pelobates cultripes (assembly GCA_933207985.1). Taxonomy (NCBI): domain Eukaryota; kingdom Metazoa; phylum Chordata; class Amphibia; order Anura; family Pelobatidae; genus Pelobates; species Pelobates cultripes. The sequence goes on along the minus strand of OW240918.1, from coordinate 74,281,138 downwards.
GCTTCCCCATAGGAAAACATTGTGACAATTCTTTCCTTTGGGGATTTAGCAGACACCTGATGTCCTCATGCACAGCGTAAGGACGTCCAGTATCAGTGCCACCCAGGGCAAATGCCTAGTTTGCCTTGGGCTAAATACACCCCTGCACAGTCACTGCAACCCACAGCATCCTCACTCACACACACAAACAAACACACTGCACCCCTGATACTCACAGCACCCTCGCTCACACACACACTGTGCTCACACACACACACACTGCACCCTCACACACACTGCACCCTCACACACACTGCACCCTCACACACACTGCACCCTCACACACACTGCACCCTCTCACACACACTGCACCCTCTCACACACACAGCACCAATCACCCACACACAGCACCCTCACACACACTACACTCCTCTTGCACACACACTACACCCCTAACACACACACATCACCCTAACACACATAGCACCCTCACTCACACACACTGCAACCCTGACACTCACAGCACCCTCACTCACTCACACTGCACCCCTGACACTCACAGCCCCCTCACTCACTCACACTGCACCCCTGACACTCACCGCACCCTCACTCTCACACATACACACACACACTGCACCCTCACACACACATAGCACACACACAGCACCCTCACACACACTGCCTGCTTCCTGCACACACTACACCCCTAACACACACATCACCCGAAAACACACAGCACCCTGACACTCACAGCACCTCCACTCACACACACACTGCACCCCTGACACTCACAGCACCTTCACTCACACACACACTCACTGCACCCCTGACACTCACAGCACCCTCACTCACACACACACACACACACACACTCACTGGACCCCTGACACTTACAGCACCCTCACTCACACACACTGCACCCCTGACATTCACAGCACCCTCTCACAAACACACACACACACACACTGCACCCTCACACACAGCTTCTTGAAAAACACACACTGCACCCCTCACACACTACACCCCTCTTGCACACACACTACACCCCTTACACACGCACACAACACTCACACATACACACACACACACACTTCACCCCTGACACTCACAGCACCCTCACTCACACACAAACACACTGCACACCTGACAATCACAGCACCCTTACTCCCACACACTGCACCCCTGACATTCACAGCACCCTCACACACACACACTGCACCCATGACAATCACATCACCCTCACTCACAAATTTTGAGCAAACACAGTGCAAGCATGTTATCAAATTTGCTTGCAATGTGCAGAACAAATACAGGGTCTTTTTCTCATGCTAGAGCTCTTCAGCAGAGCTCTGCGCATGGTCTGCCCTGGAACAGCATTGAACCAACATGCTCACTTTGTGATGGGGAGTGCCTGTCATTGGCGATGACAAAACACACCCTATCTGGCTAAACCTCCTTTTTAGTGGGCCGCTGTAATAAAAAAATGCCCAAGCCGAATTTTCTTCCCAGTCCGGCCCTGGTCACGGGTGGGAAAAACGGGTTTGGGTGTTATATGGAAGAGAGGGTATTATGTCAAGGCAGGGGTGTATGGCAGGGTGTGTATTATGATAAGGTGGGTGTATATTGCAGGGAGGATATTATGGCAGTGTGGGTATTATGACCAGGTAGTGGGTTTATAGCAGGGAAGTTTATGACAAGACAGGGGTGTATATGGCTGGGAGGGTGTTATGTCAAGGCGGGGGTGTATATGGCAGGGAGGGCAGGGGTGTTGAAATTTAAAAAAACTACTTGTCCAGGAACTAAAGTGTCTGCCCAATCTACTTGTCTGCAGTGACAATCTACTTGTCCTGATACAATATATATATATTTTTTAATCAAAAATGTATTTAAATAAGGTCTTTATTGATAGTAATTTAGGAGACAGATCTGGCATAGAGCACATAGTGTGAGGTGATAGGGATGTAGTATGGGTAAGACACATAGTGTGGTGTGGGATAGGGTTGTAGTGTGTGTAGGACTGTCATGTATTCATCCACACATAAAAATGTGGTTAATTGCATTTACTGTCCTGACAGGAAAAGTTGTGCTGAGCAACTTTACCATCCGGACAGGAAAAGTTGTGCCAAGCAGCAATCATGCAAACCTGGTAATTACTTTTGGGGTCAGATGTAATGTGAATGGCCAATCAAATCCACATGTGGGTTTGTGCTGAGCAGCAATCATGCACACCAGGTAATTGCCTTTGGGGTCAAAGGCCGGTTACAGCAAATCGGATCCATGACGGGGGTATTTAAACTCAACTCTCCTCTTGCTCATTGCCCTGTCATTGTTTCATGCCTATGGTTATCCGAGAATGCGTTCCTTATCTTGATTTTCTGGTGTTTGACTTTGGCTTTGTTTTGACTTCCCTGATATCTGGTGGCTTTCCCTCATCTGTGTGTCTGATTCTGTGTTTCTGACCTCAGCAAGTATTTTGACTATTCTTAGAGATGTTAAGTCCAGCCAATATGCGTTATCCTTAGTGACACAGTACTGCGTGCTGGATCAACTTGTAATCCTGACAAGTACATTGTAGGGCACATAGTGTGGGGTGGGATGGGGATGGCAGAGTGAGGGGGTGACAGGTGGCAGAGCGTAGGAGGGAGGGGGTGACAGAATGTGGAAGGGAGTGACAGATGGCAGAGTGAGAGAAAGAGGGAGTGGCAGGTAGCAGAGTGAGGGGATGACAGAGTGACTGAGGGAGGGGGTGACAGTGACCTAAGGAGGTAGTGAATGGTGACTGAGGGAGGGGGTGACAGAGTGACCGGGGGCTTTGTCACTCTGAGGGTATCCTGCAGCAGCATGGGAAACACACAACACATACCACCCAACATGCCCACAGGAGGAGAGGTAAGCATTAGGGCAGACAGGGCATTCCTGCCTTCTCCTCCGTGCTGCAAGAGCCGGCGGGCGAGGAGAGTGTGTGATGTACCTTGCACTCATGGCGTGTTGCTGTGTGATGGCTGGGGGAGGGCTTGGATCCTGAGATCCTGAAATCCATGTGGCATCTGGTGAGTGAGTGCAGCAGCCTCTCCCAGGGTGACAGTTTAGAAGCTGCTCTCCTTCTTTTCTCGTAGGTGACTATATTGATCATTTCCCCACTCATGCTCTATGGGCAAGTCAGAGGCTCATTGGGGAAACTTCTGGTCATCCATTAGTAATAAAATAGTCTTCTAGTTTTTATTTTATCTATTTTTTTATCTCTGTTTGCCAGTAGGGACTCATTAAGTCTCCATACCTCTTTGCCACAGAACGGAAGAGCTTAGGGTTAAGATGAATAGAGCGTAATCCGACAGGAAAGGTGCCCATTATTGTATTTTGTTAAATTTGCAATGTAGCTCTCTCTATTACAAAAATGATCCAGTTGGGAATAGATGTGATGTCTAGGGTAGTAAAAAGAGTAGTCCCTAAGTGAGGGTTGTTCAGGTCTCCATGCATCTATCACCCCACAAGTGTGCAATAAAGCTGTGAGGTAATTGCCTTAAGAATGAAGGCATGAAAGATATTGTGTGGAAAAATGGGCCAAGGTGCTCTGTGCTGGGTCAGGAATTAGATTAGAATCCCCACATAAAACACCCTATTTCTGCTGCATCTCATAGACTTTCTGAAATGGTTTCTTAAGTATTGATATTTCACCTTGGTTGGACACATAAACATGTATTATGGTATATTTCACATTATTAATCAAACACATTAAGATTAGATAATTGGGTTTCCCGTCACTCCACTTAGTAATTAGTTGGAAACACACAGAATTATGTATTAATATGGTCAACCCTCTTATTTTAGATAGTGTCATTGAGTGGTATCTCCTAGGTTAATGTGGGTGAGTTAGCATAGAGTGTTTGAGTTTAGAGAAATTAGTTTCTTGTATACGAACGACTTGATTATGGGCTTTAGACCTATTGGAGACATTTGTATGGGGTATTAAGACCTTTATTCATAGAAAGAATTGCTTTTGCACATGAGTACCCTACCTACATATGTCCTGTCTGCACATTTGATTATACCCTGAGAAGGAACATAATCTGTTACCAATGGCTTAGTCATTTGGAATCCAGAAAGTGAGGTGGTTTCTGGCAGTGGCATTGTAAAAATAAATTGGTAAATAAAAAGTAACTATATACATAAAAACTAAAAGGCTAGTGGTAAAGTACATGCACATTGCTAGTGGTAAAGGCTTGAGCAGCCAATGAGTGATCCTTCCTGTACTGATACCTGGGTAGGAACAAAGTTGCAATTTATTACAAAAAGTGAGAGCAAGATTATTCAAGATTATTCAAAAAGAAGCACTATGGGTGACATGCTAGCTTTGTTATCTTTGAAGAGTTTTAATATCTGAACCATTTGAGCCTTCTATAGGTGGGTAAGTTTTGAATCATTTCCTGTTTGTAAGGTATATCTAGCCATCTGTTCTGTCAGATGAAGAAAAAGATAATACATAATAGTGGGTCATGTTTGCTAGGTTCAATAGGCTTGAGTAAGACCCAAACTATTTTGAGGAAATAAGATAAAATAAAATAAAGTGTAGGTAAACATGTAAAGTGGTCTGAACCTATAAACCTCTAGCTTGCTCAGGTAAACTCTTTTAAGAAAGTAAACCAGAAAGAACATCATGTCATCAATTGAAGAATGTGTATGCAATTAAGGAATTAGCCATGCTCCAGTCTATAAGACTAATGTAATGCCTTTGCTTTCTGGGTTACATGTTTCAGTCAGGTTCACATTTCTAAGACCTAGAAGACTTAAGAAATGTCTTCCCAGCTCTTCACTCTGCGTAAACGCAAGTGGGTGATGTATATAAAATTGTAAGCAGTGAGATGAGGCTATAGGGATGTCCCTTTGTTGCAATAGCTTGACACTATCTTGCGGAGTGTGGACTACAGATAATTACCCATTTCTTGTAACTAGTAGCTTAACTGGAAATTACTGATATTAAAGTACTTTATACTCTAGGAGAGGTGAGGTGATCAATCTGAATTTGTGCCGTAGTTAACTAGTGAATAGCAATATCAGCAAACGATTTGAACTGTTGCGGAAAATTAGTAGATGGCATGACTCTTAAATGACATTAGTAGATGACAGAACTAAATTGGTTAGCGTGTGTTTGGTCAGTGTGGTGGACAATAACGTTGTGACAAACTTGACCTTGTCACGGGTTCTTGGAGGGGCATACTTGCCAGCCTCTTGCCCTGTGACTATGGCACCTGTAATGAATTTTGGGTTAAAGACTCTGGTTGTGCCTCTTGGACTTCTAACAGGAACAATTTGAACTTTTAAAGCGGTACTTTGAACTCCCAAAGCCATTCGAAGTGCCATTCGACCACCTGGTGGTGGCCATCTTAAGCCGCGAGTACAGTGAGCGGTGTTTGGTCGTTGAGTTCATGGAATTCAAATCAGACACTCAACGGTGTGAACGCCGCTAAAACTTTACCTTCCATGGATGTTCAGCTATTCGAATGGGAGTCAAATGGTGTTTGGTAAAAAGAAACTCACGAACAAGAGACATACACTAACTTTATCCATGAATGGCTATGTTCGGTATTTCAAACTGTACTTCGAATGCCCGAAGTAGACAGGCTGCACAGCCTGATTCTCTGGAACTGTTTTGGGCATTGGACCATGCATGCGGTCGGTCAAAATATGACTGCCATAGAATTCTTGAACCCCTGAACTGATCTGGGGGATTTTTGGATATGTTGGTCACCCAGATCAGGGCTATCAGGGGATGTAACAATTGTGGGGATATCATGTGTTTTTAGGGTTTTGTAAAATGTGTTTTTCTGCCTGGAGATAATTGAATTGATACAGTATCAGGCAGAGGGGAGGGGTTGTATGTTTGTTATGGGAGTGTCATGCATTTAATCACTGTTCTGATTGGTCTGTGTCTTTGTGTTGAAGTCCCCAACAAGGTGGATGTACCCCTTGCATGGGGATTGTCATAAAAGGCCAGTGGCACCATTAAAGTTCAGTTCTGCTTTACCCTCAACATAAAGCCTTTCCTCATGTTTGTAGGGACTTGCGATACAAGCTATATTACTAGCTCTTATAAGAGCTTTACAACTACGTTCACCCACTGGAAACTGGATCCTGGTCTTGGGTCCAGGGTGGGTGGAGGACGGCGAGACCCCAAACAAGCTGCGGCAGTTCGTGGGGTCTACAGTGCTTATGGTGTCTGGTAGAGTGCTTGGAGCACTAGGATTGATTGACGGAGGCACCCAGTCGGGGTGGCAGGCGGTCCGTCACAAACGTCATAACATTTTTCATCAAGCACATGTGTTCTATATCCCTTGTTGAGTTCCATCTTAAGTTCACTCTTAAGTGACTGTATGTCTGCCTTGACGTGTCTGAATTTCCTGATTAGGGTTTTTATTTCTCTGTTTATGATGTTGTTGGTGTTTACCTCCAGGGATGGACCTGTAGATGTGGGAAGGAGTGAGGACATGCTAGTTTCCTCTTGGTCTGTCTCATCCTCCAACCTGGTTCTTGTCTCCATGAATAGTAGTGTAGTTGGCCACAATATCAAGGATTTTATTTACTCCCAATCTAGCTATGGTACAAATTTGGCCTTTTATTTAGAAGAGAAGTGATATTAGGTGAAGTTTGGGATGTTTTTAAAGTGAAATAATTGGTACACATGGATACATAGAGCCAATATGCATTAGGTGGCTTCTAAGAACTGCCTTATATACAAGAGACATATTCTTAAATACGAACGTATACTACTGATAAATAGTGATGTCCTGACACATTTCAGCCAATCAGCAGCAGACCCTCCCTCCCAGACCCTCCCACCTCCTGGACAGCTCACTAAGAATGCAGCTTCACAATGAATGTAAAATGGATGTTGTCCAGGAGGTGGGAGGGTCTGGGAAGGAGGGTCTGCTGCTGATTGGCTGGAATGTGTCTGCTGACTGTGAGGTATAGCTTCAAAGTTTATGTTTATGTTCGCCGTCCGTGGCGAACCGCTCGGCGAACCGTTCGGCGAACCATTCGGCAAACCATTCGGGACATCACTACTGATAAATGGAAAAGTAGTCAATAATAGTTTTTTATTTGTTTGGCTTTTTTTTGGGGGGGGGGTTATGTTTTTTTTTTAGATTCACCTTGATGTAGGGTAATTTAAATAGTATCATATAATGCCATTGCTTGGAAACAAATTGGAGATGGATACCACTAAAGGTAATGGTCTGACTGAATAACTGTTTCTATTATGTTATACGCAAGACTGGAAAACCCAAATATATCAATGGAAAAGCAAAAATGATCTAGACATTAAAGGATTGTCAAATTACGGTTTTCTTTCCTCTAAACAATTAACAAAAAGATAGCATTTAACAACTCTACATTTGAAACCTTTTCTAGTATTTAGTGGTTGTCCCCAAGCCATCAGTCATCTCTTTTTGTGCTAGCTCTTCATTGGACAGGAGATCCAGCCCACAGGATTGGGCAGATCTCTTGTGTATCATGGGAAACTAAGCTGCTTATTTGCCTCCACCCAAAAAACTGCCTCATTTGATATCTAGAATGTCTACATGGTGGCCAGTGATTTGTACATGCTATGAATTTGAGACTCTTGTATCACATGAAGTGTGAAATTATTTCCAATGTGTTAGTTCCACACTATGTTCATCTCTTGTAGTTGTATGCAAACTCTAAATAAAAACATTAAAATAAAATTAGATATATAAGTAGTTTCTGAAACAAAAAACAAAAGACAAACTAAAAACTAAAAAAGCTAAAATAACATGTTTTGAAACAAAAACATAGAATGGCATTTCAACTGAATTCAATAATGTAAGGTTAGCTGACAAAACCATATTGTGCAGAGGTTTAATGATAAAAATGTGTTAACATGAAGCAATTAATTTTATCAAAAACAAATACCGAAAAAACAGAATATTATGTAAATATCTAATTATTTTGTAATGTATGACAAGTCTAAGTGGTTTGCCATTTTAGATGGTGTTAAAAAACAGCAGAAATTGTGATATGTTTGTTTAAATAAATATTTTGCTTACTAATATCTCTTTTGAACATTTTTTTTTTAACAATGTTTGTTTTTAAATTCCCCGCCTTAAACTTTCAGAGGCCTTGGTTAGTTTATGTGTAGTCTTGAAAAAAGGCCCACAGAGGACTGAAACGTTGACACGAATGCGGTGTATCTACAGTAAATTGCACAATAAAAGAATTGGAAAATCATCTACAGAGTCTTGTGAGTGCACTTTTCTTGGAGATATATCATGCTTGAGAATGTTCAATTGGCTTATACAAAAAAAGTAAAACAAATAGGCTGCACTCTATTTTTATTTCTTTTCACTTTTGGGACATATCTGGCCATCACTTCATATTGTGGTTTTTTTTTTCTGCCTTCTACTGGATCATGAAGTAAAGAAAGAACTACACTTGTCCAGGGAACCACAGGGTGCTTAACAAAACCAGGACCAGTAAATCACTTACATATAGTACATTCAAGAAGAGGTTTCTGACACTCATGGGTTCATATATAAGGTTGTTTTATTGGGCCATCATATACACAGTAATGCTTCTAACCTTAACAAAGGTCTTTGTCAAGTCATTTATTAAGGTCAAAACATTGCTGTGTACATGATGGTTCAATAAAACTGCGTTATTTTTCAACATAGTGAGTGCTGATGTTTAATGGTTGGTCTTTTGTAGAGTTGAGAGAACCCGGACTATAAAGTTCGGGTTCGTACCGAACATTACGTTTTTTGGACCCCGGACCCGAACACGGACATATCAGTGTATGTTCTGGTTGGAGATGTGTGTTCGCTTACAGCGCAGGGGTAAACATTCTTATTTTCTGGGTGCTAATCTGCTATATAGTACATTTTGGGGCCTGCTCTTCATATCTGAGAGTCAAATCGAAGCGTCTTATAGTGGGATTACAGCGCAGTTGTAAAAATTCTAATTTTCTGGGTGCTAATCTGCTAAATAGTACATTTTGGGGAGTGCACTTTATATCTGAGAGTCAAATTGAAGCATCTAATAGTGCGCTTTCAGCGCCCTTGTAAACATTCTAATTGTTTTGCTGCTAATCTGCTAAATAGTACATTTTGGGGCCTACTCTTCATATCTGAGAGTCAAATCGAAGCATAACTTTGATTCAATTTACTACATCGGTCACTTGTAATACTGTTCCACACCTGCAACACTTGTTACACAGATCTAAGTGATAGAAAACAGATTGATATTTTCTACACTAGAAACTACCAGATAACAAGCTGCTATATTTAAACCAGTTATCAATAGCAGAGGTACTTAAACAATATTGTAATTCTGGGGCAATACTCTCACAAGTCAAACTGAGATGTCAGTTTATTAGGGAAAACTGTTGCCTGGTTACAATTCTAAAAACAAAAATATAAAAGAAGGGCTGCGCCAAGTAAAAAGAAATTAAATAAAAACCAGTCCAAATAGCGGTAAAAGTCCAACCTAAAAGTGTCCTCTCTGTCGTCCTTGGGTACAGGAACAAGGTCTTCACGTATTGGATATAAAAGATAAAAGAGAGAACAACCGATAGTGCAATATGTATGGCTCAGGTGGAGTAAAATATAAGTAGCGAACTCACAATTTTTTTAGAGCTTCTGTCCAGCTCTAGGGTAGTGCGCACACAGCGGTATAATCCCCGCTTATGGGATATGTGGTGATTATCGATTCTTCAGAGGTATCCAGAGACTCAAAGAGAACAGAAACAATCCAGATAGTGCTCTCTGTATGGATATATATAGTATATAGAAATAAAAACGTACTTACAAGTACAGAGCAGGACAACTGCTCTTTGGTGTCAGCGCTGGTGGAATAATCCCCACCTAGGATTTCTTTAGCTGCACAGAAACTTGTGAGAGTGTTGTTAAAATTGGGATAAATATTTATCAGATATACATTTATCCCTGGCAAGACTTATATATAAATAAAGATAATGGGAACTATCAAGTAACCAAAACTTTAATATTTATTGTACAAAATTATGTTTCCATTAACGCGTTTCGTCATACAGACTTCTTCAAAATGGAATGCAATACAATACCTGGCAAATAAGGTTTATATAGGCATAGTTCAATACAAAATTTGGCGCCAAATTTTTTTACAGCCAATCAGAGTGAAAATGCATATATACATATCAAAATAACAATAATCAATTATTTCTAAGTAATACATTCATTAGTGAGGCATATTCAGTGAGTTTTTATTAAAAACGAAGGTAAAAACAAGTGTAAAATCACAGAGACAGTTGGTCACGTGATTTAGCAGCACTTCCGGTTTTGGGTGGATGGCCACAAAGCCTTATGGGTATAGTAGTTTTCCCCATTCGGCCAAAAAGAATTTAACAAAGGTTCAAAATAATAAAAAAGAGGCCCTGTGGGTTCTAATGATTAATAATTAGGCAGGTGTAGGTGTAATATTTATTTTGTAATACTTCTTTAATTGGAACTCAACTGCAGAATTTCCTGGTTGCAGCAACAATAAGTTTCACCTCCTTTTATATTGATATGAAACAATGGTCACTGTACCTTTAAATACACATGAAGGAAAAATTAGGCTTTGTAGCAATCCCTTATGAATAAGAGGAATAATTAGACAAAGTGACACTTTAGTGAGTTTTAGATACTGTGTAACATAAATAATAGGAATTGGCTTGTTTGGTAAAAGTATTACTTAACTTAAAGGCAGTTCTGGCACTGGAAGGGTTAATTCACCCAATGAAGGAGAAATTAGAAGTCCGTTTCAACAAGCTGAGAACTAGGAGTGGAGAGTGGGGAAGTCCGTTTTAACAAGCCGAGGTCTGGGAGTGGAGAAGGTAGAATTCAGAGTTACAAGCCGAGGTCGTTTACAAGCCGAGAGAAGTGGAGAAGGTAGAAATCCGTTTACAAGCCGAGGTCGAGAAGTGGAGAAGGTAGAAATCCGTTTTACTAGCCGAGGTCTAGAAGTGGAGCAGGTAGGATCAAAAGTAGAGCAGCTGATCTTTCTGCAGCACCTGTGCGAATAATCCAGCCCTTTGAATCTGGCGCGGTCTTCCTAAGTATCGTGGAGGGACCGCGTCAGAAAAAAGGGCGGGGCTGAGCGCCGTGAACCCGGAAGTGGGTTCCGGCGACGAAATACATGCCATGCTATACCTGACAGTACCCCCTTCTCATGGGGCATCCTCTGGGTGCACTATTTCGGTTTGGAGGGGTAGCGTTTGTGAAAGGCAGTAACTAACCTCCTAGCATGTACATTAGATGAATCTTCCCAAGTGTCTTCATCAACTCCATAACCTTTCCATCTGATAAGGTATTGTAAGGAGCCACGGTGGACACGAGAATCCAAAATTTTGTGAATTTCATATTCTTCTTCACCTTGGACAATGATAGGTTCAGGAGTTGTTACTATTTCTCTATAAAAAGGATCAGGGATGTGTGGTTTAAGTAAGGAGACATGGAATACTGGATGAAGTTTAAAACTTGGAGGAAGTTTTAGTTTAACAACGTTATCATTAATGGTAGTAATTACTTGAAAGGGACCAAGAAAAAGAGAGCTCAATTTCTTTGAAGGACGGCTTGTGGTAATATTCCTTGAAGAGAGCCAGACAAGATCCCCTACCTTGTAAGGAGGGGGAATTCTTCTATTATTGTCAAAAAACTTTTTCTGGTTATTTTGGGCGAGTTGAAGATTCTCCCGTAATTTGAGAAATAGAGAAGACATAAATTCGTTTTTTGATGTAACAGTAGGATTGGATGAAGTAATGGTTTGGATGGGGAATGAAGACGGATGAAAACCATAGTTGGAGAAAAAAGGAGTCATTTTCGTACTAGAATGAATGGTATTATTGTAAGAAAATTCGGCCATAGGTAACCATGTGGTCCAGTCATCTTGGAGGTATGAACAATAACATCGAAGATATTGTTCCAAACATTGATTAACCCTTTCTGTTTGCCCATTAGTTTGGGGATGATAAGCGGAAGAGAGTTTGCGTTGAATTTGAAGGGAGAGACACATCTCTTTCCAGAATTTGGAGGTAAATTGTGTCCCCCTATCAGAAATAATTTCTTCAGGAAGACCATGAAGTTTCACAATATTGTCAATAAAGACCTTAGACAATTCTACAGAGGAGGGTAATTTTTTTAAGGAAATGAAATGGGACATTTTTGTGAAGCGATCCACAACGACAAGAATAGTGGTGAAATGTTGAGAAGGTGGAAGATCAACGATAAAATCCATAGAAATGGATTGCCAAGGTTTTTCTGGAATAGGTAAGTTAAGTAGTAATCCAAAAGGTTGATTATGTTCTGGTTTAGACCTTTGACAGATAGGACATGTTTTGACATATAATTCAATGGTTCTATCCTGGCGAGGCCACCAATAATATCGTGAAGTTAGTTCAAGTGTTTTCTTTATTCCAGGATGTCCAGCTAGGGGTGAATCATGAACCATCTTAAGTAATTTATTCCTAAGAATGGGAGGAATATAAATTCTATTTTTAAAATAAAATATACCATCCTTTTTTGTTAGTATAGGTGTTTTGGGAAGTTCAAGATCCTTCTGATTCAAATTCTTTATGTCATCATGAAGAGAAGAGAGGATCCCTATTATTTTGTTAGGAGGATAATCATCAATAGTAGTTTTAGAAGGAATTCGAGAAAGAGCGTCAGCCTTTTTATTTCTAGTTCCAGGTCTGTATATTAATTGGAAGTTAAATCGGTTAAAAAATAGGTTCCATCTAACTTGTCTAGCTGTAAGGGTTTTGTTAGTATAGAGATATTCAAGATTTTTATGGTCAGTATAAACTATTATAGGTTGTTTTGTATCTTCCAGAAGATGACGCCAATTTTCGAAGGCAGCTTTAACACTTAATAATTCTTTTTCACCAATAGGATAATTTTTTTCAGCAGAGCTCAAGGATCTTGAAAAAAAGGCAACTGGATGAAGTGGATCTTGTGGAGTCTTTTGTTGAGAAAGAACTGCTCCGATGGCTGCATCTGATGCATCAACTTCAAGAACATATAAGAATGTTGGATTAGGTAGTTGTAGAATAGGTGCAGTTGTAAATCTTTTTTTTAATTCGTCGAAGGCTGTTTGTGCATCTTTATTCCAATTGAAAGGACGTTTACTACTGTTGAGGAGGTTAAGAGGATGTGATACATCCGAATAGTTTCTAATAAATTTTCTATAGAAGTTTGCAAATCCAAGAAAACGTTGTAATTCTTTTGTAGTAGTAGGAGCGGGCCAGTCAATAATACATTTGATTTTGGAATTATCCATCTTCAAAGAATGAGGTGAAATAATGTATCCTAGAAAAGAGAATTCAGTAACCTCAAAAAGGCATTTTTCTGGTTTAGCGTATAATTTATGAGTTCTCAGTCTAGATAGAACCCATCTAACATGCTTCCTATGTTCATCCAAATTGTTAGAATATATTAAGATATCATCTAAGTAGATAATAACACATATATCCAGAAGATCTCTAAAGATATCATTTATAAAATGTTGAAATGTTGCAGGGGCATTACAGAGCCCAAAAGGCATCACTAGATATTCGTAGAGACCATATCTTGTCCGGAAGGCGGTTTTCCATTCATCATCCTGTTTTATTCTAATGAGGTTATATGCGCCTCGAAGGTCGAGTTTAGTGAATATAGTTGCAGTTCTTAACCTTTCAATTAATTCATTTATTAGTGGAAGAGGATAACGATTTTTAATAGTTATTTTATTTAAGGCTCTGTAATCTATAATAGGACGGATGGTTTGGTCTTTATTCTTCACAAAGAAAATACTAGAAGCAGCTGGGGAGGTCGAGGGTCTGATGAACCCTTTGCGTAAATTTTCATTAAGATATTCTTTTAAAATTTCTAACTCCTTTTCAGAGAGTGGATAAATATGACCATAAGGAATAGGAGCTCCGGGTATGAGATCTATTGGGCAATCATATACCCTATGAGGAGGAAGTGTTTCCGCTTCTTTTTTACAAAAGACATCTGCAAAATCGGAGTAGAATGGAGGTATAACTGGTTCTACAGTAGTTTGTAGAATAGGAATGTGTTGTAAGCACGTTTTTTTACAGAAATCAGAAGCAAAGGAGATGGAGAAGGGAGACCACTTAATTAAAGGATCATGGGTTTTTAACCAATTAATTCCTAGAATGACGGGATAAAGTGGAGATTTAATAATATCAAATGTAATGAATTCGAAATGTACGTTGTTGGTAATCATTCTTAGAGGGATTGTCTCATCTTTGATGGGTCCTGAGGATATAAATGAACCGTCAATAACTCTGATTGGAATAAAGTTAGTTTTTTGAACACAAGGAATTTTATTTTTTGAAACAAAAGAAAAATCAAGAAAAGTTCCATTAGCACCAGAATCAATGATGGCCTCAGTCACGATTCTTTTTGTATCCCACTGTAATATGAGAGATATAGAAAAATAAGTAGATGCTTTTCTTTTTTGAAAAACGTTCAATATAGAGGTAGATGAATGAAGCTTACCACCTTTTGAATGTTTCAGTAGAGGACATTCGGAAATTAGATGTTCGTTCGAAGCACAATACATACATAAGTTTAGTTGTCTCCTTCTTATTCTTTCTTCAGAAGTAAGAGGACTTTTTATTATACCTACTTCCATAGGTTCAGTTTGTGGAGGAATTTTTTCAGGTAGTTTTAGAGTAGTGAAAGGTTTTCTCCAGGTAGAATTAGTAAGAACCCTTTCAGCTTTTCTTTCTCTTAGACGTCTATCAATACTGATGGACAGTTGAATCAATGCATTTAAGGTAGGAGGAAGTTCTGTACGAGAGAGTTCATCTTTCACAGCTTCAGATAATCCGAGACGGAATTGATTGCGTAAAGTAATGTCATTCCATTGGGTTTCTGTAGCCCATCTTTTGAATTCTGTAATATAATCTTCAACAGGTCTATTCTTTTGGTGTAATGTTCTGATGGTTAAATCAGCAGTAGTTTGTTTAAAAGGATCTTCATATAATAAAGACATAGCTTCAAAGAACTCATCCAATGAATCTAATATGGGATCATCATTTTCCAAAAAGGAATGGGCCCAGGCCATAGGTTCACCTCTTAAAAAAGAGATCACTGAACAGACTTTGGATCTTTCGGTGGGATAAGATCTAGGTTTTAAAGCTATTAGTAGTTTGCAAGAATTCAAAAACTCTCTGTACTTTGTTCTATCTCCATAAAAATTTTCTGGATTACAGACAGCAGGATCACCAGCCGATTGAAGAGCGGCATGAGGAAGATGACCTTGAATGTCTCTAACATAGGTTAATATTCTCTCATTTGTAATTTGCAGTTCCTGTAACCCTTGAGCAATCGTATCCACTCTATTGGTTAGGGCAGAAACTTGAGAGTTGATATCTGCTGGTTCCATTGAATAAGGCTGGATTATTCTGTAATATTTATTTTGTAATACTTCTTTAATTGGAACTCAACTGCAGAATTTCCTGGTTGCAGCAACAATAAGTTTCACCTCCTTTTATATTGATATGAAACAATGGTCACTGTACCTTTAAATACACATGAAGGAAAAATTAGGCTTTGTAGCAATCCCTTATGAATAAGAGGAATAATTAGACAAAGTGACACTTTAGTGAGTTTTAGATACTGTGTAACATAAATAATAGGAATTGGCTTGTTTGGTAAAAGTATTACTTAACTTAAAGGCAGTTCTGGCACTGGAAGGGTTAATTCACCCAATGAAGGAGAAATTAGAAGTCCGTTTCAACAAGCTGAGAACTAGGAGTGGAGAGTGGGGAAGTCCGTTTTAACAAGCCGAGGTCTGGGAGTGGAGAAGGTAGAATTCAGAGTTACAAGCCGAGGTCTAGGAGTGGAGAAGGTAGAAATCCGTTTACAAGCCGAGGTCGAGAAGTGGAGAAGGTAGAAATCCGTTTACAAGCCGAGGTCGAGAAGTGGAGAAGGTAGAAATCCGTTTTACTAGCCGAGGTCTAGAAGTGGAGCAGGTAGGATCAAAAGTAGAGCAGCTGATCTTTCTGCAGCACCTGTGCGAATAATCCAGCCCTTTGAATCTGGCGCGGTCTTCCTAAGTATCGTGGAGGGACCGCGTCAGAAAAAAGGGCGGGGCTGAGCGCCGTGAACCCGGAAGTGGGTTCCGGCGACGAAATACATGCCATGCTATACCTGACAGTAGGTGAATAAAACAAATATAAAAACGGAATGAAGATTCTGGTAAACTTCCGGGTCACGTGATGGGCGTCACTTCCGGTTTCGGCAAAGTAGCCGCAGGGCTTCATGGGGAGTGTAGTTCTTCCATAGAAAAGCCCTCTTAGCGGCAAAATAGACAGATTAGGGGCTACTGGTAAAAATACATATACTAAAAGAAGCCTGGGCAGATAATTGGCTTAAAAGGTGATACTTCCGGTTCGGAAGTATCATGGGATATGTAGTAAGAGTACAAAAAATAGTCCAAAGAGCTAAAAAAAAATGGAATAATTGGGTAAAAACAATTAAAATGGATAAAATACAGATAAAAAGTAAAAATAGAAATTAAAATTAGGATAAAAGCGAAAAAAAAAAAGGGTGAAAAAGTTAAAATGTGAAAGTAAAATTTTTTTTTATAGATAAAAATAAGTAATGTTTTTATTAAAAAAACACTCAATTAGCCTTACAAGAAAAGCACATAGTATATAGAGAAAATAAGAATAAAAAAGATAAAAAGTGACAAAGATATTATTTATAGAAAATTATGTAGATCAAAATCTGCTTTGAGGCCATGGGGTATAAGGGTCTGAAGATTATGCACCCATTCCATTTCTGTCTGTCCTAATATCTTTTTGATATCACCCCCATGCCATGGGGTAGAACATTTTTTTTATACCAATACATTTAAACAAATAAGGGTCTTTATTGTGTACAATAAAATGTTTGGATACTGTATGATTTAAGTATCCATTTTTGATATTTCTGCAATGTTCGCTCAGTCGGGTCTTTAAACACCTTGTGGTCATCCCCACATATTGGAGGCCACATGGGTATTCTAGCAGATAAATGACGTTTTTTGAATTGCAGCTAATAAAATCATAAATATTATACACTCTTTTAGTTCGGTTTGACATAAATTGAGTTGTTTTTGATGGGTTAGAGGGGTTTGTAGTTTTACAGACTATGCAGTTCTTACTTCTTACATTTATTAAAACCTTTACTTTGAGGGAAAAAATAAATTTTATTTATAGTAGGTGCTTTAGTGAAATTGGAAGTTAAAATGGATTTAAAATTAGGAGCTCCTCTAAAAACAATATTTGGGTGATCAGGTATAATTGGGTTAAGTACATCATCGTGTTTCAGAATATGCCAATGCTTATTAATGATCTTTTTAATAATATTACTTTTGTTATTGAAATTAAAAATGACAGGATGGGGCATCGGTTCATTATTTTCTTTGTTTTTGTAGATTAAAAGGTATTTACGCTCCTTTGACTGTATTGCATTAATTGTTTCGTTAAGATCTGGCTCTAAATAGTTTTTTTTTATTAAAACTATTTTTTAATACCTCTGCTTGTTTGTCAAAGTCAGTCAATTCTGAGCAATTCCTACAGAGACGTAGGAATTGACTCTTGGGTGCACTTTCGAGCCATGGCTTATAATGACAACTCAATTTATCTATAACTGTATTCACACAGACCTTTTTAAAGAAAGTTTTAGTTTGAAGTTGTCCATCCTTTATAAAAATATTTAAATCTAAAAAATTAATAGATTCCCTACTGAATTCGTGAATTAAAATAATACCACTGGTGGTGTTGTTCAAATTGTCGATAAAAGCAATAAGATTTTGTTCGGTGCCCTCCCAAATAAAAAAAAGGTCATCTATATATCTAAAATATGTGACTAGGTTTGCCCGCCATGTGTGATTGCCCCAAATCGCATGGGTTTCCCAATCAGCCATGAACAAATTAGCGTAACTAGGGGCAAACCTAGTCCCCATAGCTGTACCTCTCTTTTGTAAATAAAATGAATCTAAAAACCAAAAATAATTATTTTTAAGAATTATATTGATACCTTCTATTATAAAATCAATTTGAATAGCCGGAATTTTCGCTTCACGGGTTAAAATCTTTTTTACAGCTTGGCATCCTATATCGTGAGGGATGATGGTATAAAGAGATTGTACATCACAAGTAACTAAAATGAAGTTAGACTTCCAAGTAAAATTATGTAAAAAATGTAAAAGTGACATGGAATCTTTGAGGTAGGATTGCATAAGTCTTACAGAAGGCTGGAGAAGAGTATCAATATATTGTGAGAGGTTGCATAAAAGAGATCCTATCCCCGATACAATGGGTCTACCTAGGGGTTGTTGTTCACCTTTATGAATTTTTGGGAGAAAATAAATTACAGGGATGATAGGAAATTCTTTGTTTAAAAATTTGAACTCGTGTTTATTTAAAATATTTAAGTTAAGACCTTTAGTTAAAAAAATAGATAAAATATCCTGTATATTTTTGGTTGGATCTGATGAGAGTTTTTCATATACTTTTATATCATTTAGTTGTCTTAAAGCTTCATCGATATACATCTTACTGGATTGGATGACTACTCCTCCCACTTTATCTGCCGGTTTAATCACAATTTCTTTGTCCATCTGAAGTTCTTTGATTGCCCTTCTTTCTCTCATTGTGATGTTATTAGGATCATATTTACTATGTTTAATTTTTTCAAAGTCCTTTTGGACAAGTGTTTCAAATAGAGTAAGAGGAGCTGATTTACAATAAGAAGGATAAAACTTGGATTTTTCTTTAAGGTGTGTGTTAATAAAGGGGCCTTTGTCTATAACGAGTGGTGGTGTTGCGGCTGGAATCTCATCTTTCTTACCGATAAAAAATCTTTTAAGTGTCGCCTTTCGAACAAATTTATTTACATCTAAATACGCCTGAAATTAGTTAAAAGAGGAGGTGGGGGCACATTTTAAACCTGATAGTTGGGCAGCTGATAAAATCTTATGAGAGAGATTAAAAATGCCGCTACAAACGTTGTTAGTAGGTTTTATGGTCTGTCTAGTCTCTCTCTTTTTTTCCCGTCTTCCTCTAGGCTTAAAATTATTTTTTGGGAACGTGATGGGTGCGGGGTCTGGGCTAGTGAGGGTTGGTGGGTACGAATTTCTAAAAAATGGTCCTCATTATCGAAGTCGGAATCAACTGACAATAATTGATATCTGTTAGGGTGACTTGAAATAGTGGGAGACTTCGAATAATTGGAGTATTCTATGTGGTCATTGGTATATCGTGATCTTTGTGGTTTGGGTGAGAAATTAAAACCAGAAGGGTTGTGATACTTTGGGGATTGTGGTATAGACCTATAGTTATAGTGAGAAGGTTTTCTTTGTTTCTGTTGATATGTATTAGTGTTGTTTTGATACGGCAATTTAGGGGGAACGTGATATTGTTGAGTGGTTGAAGATCTGATTCTCAGTGGGGATTGATAATGAGACTTACATGCAACGTAATTTTGGTATTTTGTGGATTGATAATGAAGTGTGTTATTGTTTGAATAGTTGTTGGTGTGATTCCTTTGATCCTGGTAATTGTTCCTAGAGGTATAGTTTTCAGATGTATATTTTTTTCTGAGATGGTAAATTCTAACTTGTTTATTAGAATAATCTGTTTTATCTCTAATGTATTTCTTAATTTTCAAATGTTTTGTGTCAACTTCTACTTTCTCGATTTTATTTTGGATCAGAATAGAGTTTTATTTATATGCTTTTGTTTCGGTGAAGGGTAAGAGTTTGTCTTTGAGATCATTTATCTCAATGTCTAAGATAGATAGTTTTTTACTTTTTTTGATAATTAGTTTTTCCATCAAACCAAAAGGTGCATAGTTCTAGTTTACTGTTCCATTCATTCATAAATTCTAGATCATCTTGATCTGAGGTAGGTAATTTTAAAAGTCTTAAACCACGAGGGGTAATCTGCTCATCTATGTATTTTTTAAGAGTAGCAATTTCCCATTTTAGCTTAATTTCAGTGGATAAGGCTTTTTCTAATTTAATAAATAAATCTTGTTGATTTATATTATCGGAAGTTGTCATAATTGAACTATTCATTTCTGTATTAAATACATTATTTACATCAATTGTGTGTTTATTTCTATATTCGAAGATAGACATAATAACGGTTAGGAGGCAGCTATCTCAGGAGAGATAATTCTAAAACAATTTCCATATGTCCTTTGCAGACTTTACATGCTGGAAAAACACAGGTGCCAACTGCTGTGGCTTTCTGCAGTGTGCAGACCGGCAAGGAGAGCAGGGTTGAGGAGTGGGTGGATGATGATGTGGAGAATGATGAGGTCCTAGACCCCACATGGAATCAAGGTCATGCAGTTTGGAGGAAGAGGCGCTGGTCGCACAGAGGCACCAGCACAGCATAAGAGGGAGCAGGGTGCAAAAGCATAGCGGACGTCCCCTAGCACTCATCGGCATGTATTATCTTTAGAATTCCCACAGTTATCCAAGTAACAGTTGAAGTGATAAAAAGAACCATAACAGATTTAGCGAACCATTCGCAGTTTCGCAGTCCGGTGACCGGGACCCAGACACTGTCTGGGCGGCGGCCGGACGACCAGGACCCAGTATGCCTGTTGTAAAAGTTTGGAGTCACAGTGTGGAATGGATTAGCAGGGTCTGGTGCAGGGTAACCGCATGCCCCCTGGTGTTGAGCACCACGTCCCCTGGTGTTGGACTTCTCCTGTCACTTTAAGTCCATCTGAGGCAACTTGCAAATTAGCTGCTCATTAGCCAGGTATATAACACTGCCTCTCCCTGAGGACAGTGTCAGTTCATTGTTTCCTATTTATATACCTGTTGCCTAATTTTCCTTGATTTTCAGGCTGACTTGGCTTGTTACCTCTGCTATTGGATTATTCGCTATTGTCTGTTCGCTGCCTGCCCTGACCTTTGGAATCGTGCCTGACTACTGTTTTTGATTTGCCCCTGTCTGTTTCTATGTACCTGGTTATTGTTTCTGCCAAGCCCCCATGCACAGATTCACAGCCCAGGTGGCTTTTTACCTGGTTACTGTGAGCTGTGATTATCTGCAAGGGTGAGCAAACATCTCTACACTATGGACTCCAACCAAGGTAAGCCCTTACACCTGGTTTCTTAGTGTTGCCTTGACAGGTTTCCTGAATCCCTGAGACTGGAACCAACTGCTATTTGCATATGTCATTGTTTATTCAGGTCTGATAGACTGATATTTAAAATGCCATTGTAACAAGAGTATTGCAGTATGCGGTAGTAGTACAGAATGTACAATACATATTAAAAACCAAGTTTCCAACAGTTTACTTTAATTACAAACATTTTTCAAAGCATAGTTTCAATAGCACATAGTTTTTAATAGCACAATCAAAACGTACTAAATTGTAATTTTGTTTTCAGCGCATGTAATCATGGTTCTTAATGATAAAAAAAATACAAAAAAATATGACAAGATGTGAAATACGATTTGCATTATATCTTTAATTGGTACAGTTCCAAAAAACTTTGGATTAATTATTTAAAGATTATGTAAATTAAGTTATTTTGATCATTCTTACTTTTGAACTTTCCCTAGTTGGTTTAGAGACTTTCTGACTACACCAAAATAACCAATTATTATGCAAGATGGAAATATTTGTTACATGTTTATGTTTTAGTTTTACTCTTGGTGAGTACAAAAGGTTGCTCCTCCCAAAGATCCTTGTGCATAATTGGTAATCAGCTCAAACAAACATACTAATTAATATTATATCCCCTTTTTTTGATTCTGATGCAAGAGTTCTGTTATGTAACAGATTAGTTATTGTTAACATAATTAGTTTCTCACAATATCTGGAGAACACAGCATGGTTAATCACTTATTTATGTTTTATTTAGGAAAAGCAGTACTAACTATTTTTTTCAATATTTTTTCAGCTCATTTAAAGTCTATTTTACACATGAAATACATAAACAGACAAATGCTGAACTATTAGTATATTAAGCCAATATCTTTACTTTGGTTTAACACAGTTTAAAACAGTTGGGAGAATAAGATTGTATGTGTGTGTGTGTGTGTGTGTGTGTGTGTGTGTATATATATATATATATATATATATATATATATATACATACTGTGACAAACTTATGTTCCTGTGTGTGTTTGTCCAGGATCTTTTGGCAACCGCACAGCCTTCTAGGGTAAGAAAACCAGGTCAAGACAAAGTCCAGTTTCAAAAAGGCCTCTGGCCTGTTTATTTTCTGTTGTTGTGAAGTAACAGGATACAATGAACAGCAAATCTTCTTTCTCCACAAAAACACCTTCTTTCTCCTCCAAAACACTTCCCTCCCTTCACCTTGCTTTAACTGCAGTTATATAGCTGCTCACAGCCCCTACAGGTGAGGCTAATGACCTCGTTAGGCAGTGAGCCAGAACTCTATAGGAAACCTGGGCTGGACTCATGCACAACCACTCTGACAGTGGGTGGAGAATCGGCCCACCCTGCTCTTCCGAATACTCCACCCCAGGGACCCAAATAACAACAGAGGAAAAAACTACATTTAAACTTAACTTTCCCTGGGGCTGCATGTGCTTACCCACATGTCAGGATAGTGGCTGTGCAAAAGTCTGGGTGCCAGATATACACCCCTGACCACCATCCCCAACACTCTGTTACAATACATACACAGTTGCAAGAAAAAGTATGTGAACCCTCTTGGAATGAAATGGATTTCTGCACAAATTGGTCATAAAATGTGATCTGATCATCATCTAAGTCACAACAATAGACAATCACAGTCTGCTTAAACTAATAACACACAAAGAATGAAATGTTGCCAAGTTTTTATTGAACACACCATGTAAACATTCACCATGCAGGTGGAAAAGGTATGTGAACCCCTAGACTAATGACATCTCTGTAACAGATCACCTGGCACCCCGACTGGGTACCTCCATTGAAGGATGCTCCTAGCGTTTCCTGAGGATTCCAAGCACTGCAGCAGACACCACAACCACCGAACTGGAGAAGCATATGAATACTCTCAAGCATATGAATGCTGTAAGCAGCTGAATAGGAAAAGCATACAATCAGCTTACACTCCTGGCAATCAGCATACAATCCAATTCCCCCAATAACGAGACGACACTTCGTTTTGAGGTCAAGCACAACTGACTGGACTGGCACATACAGCCTATTTTATTCCCAATCCACAAATTTAGTACTGCCCACAGGGTTTTATAGAACAACCAATAACACGTACAATACACAGTAACCAATTTTCGTGGGTGGGTTATACTCCCCTCTGCCTGTGATACAATTACCTTACACAATGGGTAATCTAATTATCACAGACAGAGAAATACAGTTTCATAAAACACATCACAGGGACCCCAAAACATGCAATAACCCCATAAAAATATATCTCTGGAATCGGGGGATCTAGGTGAACCACATATCCAAAATTCACCCAGATCTGTTCAGTACATTGGAAGATACAGTTTAATGCAGATTCTGCAGAACATATACAGGCTAAATGAAAAACAATCACTGTATAATGTGTCCCCTGCTGTATAGTCCAAAACCACTGCATGATGTCTCTGTGCACCAAATACTGGCGAGATGGCACCGTGTTGAAAAGTCCAAACAGTGTCTGTGAGTTAAAATGGCCGCCATTCATTGTTCTCACCATGTGCCTCTGATACAGGAAATGGTGGCCACCCAGTAACTCCACAGTATCTCCCCAGATGGTTCTTAAAGGGCCAGCAGCAGCACAACACAAATCCATTATGCCCAAATCAAGTCTTTAAAGGGCAATACATCCCAGGGGCCATAGACACATGGCAGGAGGCTGGCAATTGGTCTTCTCCAATGCCCAGTGGCGAGGTCGGTTTCGCCACAATCTCCAAGAGCTAATTGGAGTGAGATGTCAGCCAACTGGAGTCCAATCAATGAGATGAGATTGGAGGTGTTGGTTACAGCTGCCCTGCCCTATAAAAAAAAACACACACCAGTTCTGGGTTTGCTTTTCACAAGAAGCATTGCCTGATGTGAATGATGCCTCGCACAAAAGAGCTCTCAGAAGACCTACAATTAAGAATTGTTGACTTGCATAAAGCTGGAAAGGGTTATAAAAGTATCTACAAAAGCATTGCTGTTCATCAGTCCATGGTGAGACAAATTGTCTATAAATGGAGAAAGTTCAGCACTGCTGCTACTCTCCCTAGGAGTGGCCGTCCTGTAAAGATGACTGCAAGAGCTCAGCGCAGACTGCTCAATGAGGTGAAGAAGAGTCCTAGAGTGTCATCTAAAGACTTACAAATGTCACTGGCAAATGCTAACATCCTTGTTAGTGAATCTACAATACGTAAAACACTAAACAAGAATGGATTTCATGGGAGGATACCACAGAGGAAGCCACTACTGTCCAAACAAAACATTGCTGCATGTTAACAGTTTGCACAAGAGCACCTGGATGTTCTACAGCAGTACTGGCAAAATATTCTGTGGACAGATGAAACCAAAGTTGAGTTGTTTGGAAGAAACACACAACACTGTGTGGCGAAAAAAAGGCACAGCACACCAACATCAAAACCTCATCCCAACTGTGAAGTATGGCGGTCGGGGCATCATGGTTTGGGGCTGCTTTGCTGCGTCAGGGCCTGGACGGATTGCTATCATCGAAGGAAAAGAACTTAAGGCCATCTGTCTACCCGCTGAAGCTTAACAGAAGATGGGTGTTGCAACAGGACAATGACCCACAGCATAGAAGTAAATCAACAACAGAATGGCTTAAACAGAAGAAAATACGCCTTCTGAAGTGGCCCAGTCAGAGTCCTGACCTCAACCCGATTGAGATGCTGTGGCATGACCTCAAGAAAGCGATTCACACCAGACATCCCAAGAATATTGCTGAACTGAAACAGTTCTGTAAAGTAAAATGTGCACAACAGTCAAGAATTACTCCTGACCGTTGTGCACATCTGATCTGCAACTACAGGAAACGTTTGGTTGAAGTTATTGCTGCCAAAGGAGGTTCAACCAGTTATTAAATCCAAGGGTTTACATACTTTGTCCACCTGCACTGTGAAAGTTTACATGGTGTGTTGAATAAAAACATGGCAACATTTCATTCTTTGTGTGTTATTAGTTTAAGCAGACTGTGATTGTCTATTGTTGTGACTTAGATGATAATCAGATCACATTTTATGACCAATTTGTGCAGAAATCCATATCATTCCAAGGGGTTCACATAATTTTTCTTGCAACTGTATATATACACAGTTGCAAGAAAAATTATGTGAACCCCTTGGAATGATATGGATTTCTGCACAAATTGGTCATAAAATGTGATCTGATTATCATCTAAGTCACAACAATAGACAATCACAGTCCAAATCATTATTTGGCAGTAATATATATATATATATATATATATATATATATATATATATTACTGCCAAATAATGCAGACAATGGCAGAGAAAATGGTACCCTATTCAATAAGAACCATCAGACTATTGTAACAGGTGGTGATAACTGTTGACAGACATTTAGGGTTATTCACTAAAGTCCAAATGGCCCCATACCAAATAGGGCAAAACCACACAGTGTTGTACGGCTCCATTCAAAAAGAATGTTTACGCTATTTAACAATGTCTGGATTTTGACTGGAGGCTCTGTGACTTAATTTGGTCTGGACGTCAGCTGGACTGAACACTGCCAAATGGCTAAAATTCAGACCCAGGTTGATATAATTAGAGAACTCTAATGAGAATTCAAATTCTGGATTTGCCTTTGTAAGGGCTTTTCCTGCCTTGAAGGTCATTCTATTTTTGATTACATCTTGATATATTTATTTGTTTATGTGAATACATTTTTTTTTTTTCAAAAGTTGTATTGCTCTATTATGGATTTTAATTTGGCCTTTTAGACAACTTCTTCTGGTAAATATATAGTTTTCTTAATTTAGATGTATTGGTTGCATGCACCTCACTGTTATTATGGATACAAGCTAGTAAATTAGGTGGACAGCGCTAATAATTATTATAATAAAATCATACATACACAGGTAGCAACAGATTTCACAATTATGTGTCTTACTCTTAAAAAAAGGAAATAAAAAGTACAATGATAGTGCAGTATGTTATGAATAATATGGTGATAAAGATATATTCCAAAGGGGCACTCACGTTTTCCTGAGCTTAAAAAGCTCTATTTTAGGAGCCTTAGATGGAACAATCCCCATCTAAGGATTTATTTTTGCTGGTATCAGATTCCCAAGGTAGTGCGGTTCATCATATGAAAAAAATAAGGATGTATACCAATGGTACACTATGTATGTAAAAGTAGGAAAAGTAAATAATATTTTACCTACTTACATTTGCTAGAGCAATGACCTGCTCTAGTGTATGGAGCTTTAGGTGGAACAATTCCCCACCTAGGGATATATGTAGATCCGGAACAGTAGAGTGATGGTGAGAGTATAAGGAGCTCAAGAGTGACTGGGTGTTAAAACAGAATCTTTATTAATAAACCGAATGAATAAAACTATTTAAAAGTGAACTATGAATAAAACCAGTCCTTGTAGGCAATCCTTAATCTCCACTTGACATGTTTCGCTTACAGCTTTCTCAAAAGTGAATGGAGTATAGATTATTCGTATGCTTTCTTGTTCGGCTGATTGGAATGTTCAGAAGCTGCCTTTACATTCTGGAAGGGAATATCCTAAATGGCTTTAACTCCTTCTATACTCGGGGTGCCGTTACAATTGGTGGCAAGCGGCGGGATGATTTCCACAGCCCAGAAGGACAGAAGGACAGCTACAAGGTGACACTAGCCAATGGAAGCACAGTATGAACGGCTAAAGCGCTCTACCCTCAAGGACTTACTGGAGAACCGGGGCCGACGGGCCAGCAACTGTAAGAAGAGGGACATCATTACAGAGCTGGTAGAAATGGATAGAGCCGAAAGACCCAGCATAACTGAAAGATCCAGCATAACAGACAGGACAGACGAAGAGGCAAGTTTTAATCGGGCTGTCAACATAAGACTGGCACATTATGGTCCCAACCCTACAATGGAAATCATAGACTGAGTTATAGCGGCTGTGGATGCAAACTAGCTGCACTTTCAGCAAAGAGGTGCTGCAGCAGCTGAAGTAACAACAGCACCAACAGAAAGGAGAAAGGTACATTTTGCTGCTTTTAAAATTTTTATCGAAGCAGAAGGGGAGATTGATGGGTACCTTGCCGATTTTGAACAGCAAAGTGCCCTATACCAGGTGCCCACAGATGAATGGGTAGCCGCTATAGTACCATATGTCCTGGAACTCCTGGACCGCATGGAGCAACTGTTTCTGATGGTAAGAGAGAATATCCAGGCGGCCCAGGGGAGACAGAAGAGGTGGTACGATCGGGGTGCCGGACAGCGTATCTTCCAGGTTGGGCAGAAGGTCCTAGTGCTCAAGCCTGTGAAGACTGACAAAATGCAAGCATCTTGTCAGAGACCGTATAAGGTAGTAGTCCAGGTCTGTGATACTACCTATATTATTGCCAGCAGTGCAGATGAAGGTATCCAGTGATCCTTTCATGTGAACATGCCGAAGGAGCATCATGAAAGGCAGGAGGATGTTTAGCCCTCCCCGACTTATTAGAGAGAGACCCCCAGACTGACCTTACTAGCCTTGTACAGCTATGGGACCGGTTAAGCCCCCACAAGATGGAACAGGCTAAGCAGCTTCTGTGGGAGAAACAGGCGACTGGAGTCGAATGGAGTCACCCCAGATAGCTATCCCATGGAGCCCATTCGTATAACGAAAGACTATGTGAAATACTTTGGCTCCATGGTGATTGAACTGTATGTATGTGATCTGAGCGCTATTTGGTAATAATGTGCGCTCAGCTCTAAGCTATCTGGGGATATGTTGCATATGGGGGTTACATTCCTGGAAATTGTAAATTATAGATTTTTATGTATTTTGTCCAAGCTTGTAAAATTGAGTTTTCCCTCTATCCTCGGAGATAATTGAGTTACTTCCTAATTATCTCCAGGATAGAAAGGAGGGTCCTATACTGTTCCAAGGAGAGTGTTTATCTCTGCACTGTCATGATTGGTTACTGTGATCAGGGCCGGTGCAAGGATTTTTGCCGCCCTAGGCAAAATAAAGATTTGCCGCCCCCCCGGGACATCGCAATGCCCCACCCATATGATCTGCCATATGAACTAGTGCCAGTGCTGCACACAGTGTATGCTTACATTAAAAAGCCTGCAGGGACAAACTATATACACCAGAACAACTTTATTAAGCTGCAGTGGTTCTGGGGACTATAGTGTCCATTTATTGTGAGGTAAAATAGAGATTAGTGTCACTAATAATATACTAGATTGCCTACTTACAATCGGATGGTGTTGGGCTCTGGCTGCAGTCTGGCTCCACTGGTCTGGTGTAGAGCAGGATCTCTGGAGGCTGTTTGTAACTGTGGTCACAAAATTCAATGTTCTGGGAGAACGGGAAGCAGCTCCATTTTTTGGGGCCTCTTACATAGCTCAAGGTCTGGGCCCCAGGGCCTGACGGTAAGTATGCCCATAAAGCCCACCCATACGTCCACCTACATGTTCCACCCATGAGTTCGCTCACAGGGAGTAGAGTGTGTAGGGGATGTGTTATTTGTTACTGTAGAGGATCTAATGTGTGTCCTTATGTGTGCTTATACCAGTTTGTGTAGGTGATGCAGTGTGTTTGTGTGTAGTGGAAGCAGTGTGTTTTTGTGTAAGGGATAGAAAGCAGTGAGTGTTTGTGTAAGGGATGTATTGTGTGTTTCTTGTTGTGTGTAAGGGATGCATTGTGTGAATCTGTGTTTGTATGCATAAGGGATGCAAAGTGTGTTTCTGTGTATGTAAGGGATGCAGTGTGTGTGTCTGTAAGGGGTGCGTTGAG
Organism: Pelobates cultripes; assembly: GCA_933207985.1. Classification (NCBI taxonomy): domain Eukaryota; kingdom Metazoa; phylum Chordata; class Amphibia; order Anura; family Pelobatidae; genus Pelobates; species Pelobates cultripes. The sequence goes on along the minus strand of OW240918.1, from coordinate 74,252,206 downwards.
TGTGTGTAAGAGATGCATTGTGTTTCTGTGTGTGTGTAAGAGAAGCAGTGTGTGTTTGCATGTGTGTGTAAGGGATGCATTGTGTGTTTCTGTGTATATGTGCAAAGGATGCATTGTCTTTATGTGTAAGGGTTGCGTTGTGTGTTTCTCTCTGTGTAAGGGAAGCATGTTGTGTTTCTTTGTGTATAGGGATGCATTGTGTGTGTGTGTGTGTGTGCGCGTGGTGTGAAAGAGCTCACTGTCCTGCCCCCTGTCCTATAGAGCTCTCCCTTCCATTCCTTAGAGATCTCCCCTGCCCCTTAGTGGTCTCTCCTCTCCCCCCCCCACCTCCCTTAGTGGTCTCCTTTTCTCCCCGACTTTGCATTAGTGGTCTCTCCTCTCCCCCCACCCTCCCCTAGTGGTCTATCCTCCACCCCCCTCCCTTAGCGGTCTCTCCACCGGCCCCTCCCTCCTTTAGTGGTCTCTCCCTCCCCTACGTTCTCATCTCCCACCCCCGTGTTCTCCTCTTCTTCTCCCCCCATGTTTTCCTCTTATTCCCCCCCTCCCTGTGTTCTCCTCTTCTTCTCTCAGCTAGATGGGCCGAATGGTTCTTATCTGCCTCACATTCTATGTTTCTATGTTTCCTTCCCTCCCTGTAATCTCTTCTTCTCCCCTCCCTCCAATCTTCTCCCCCATCTTCTCCCCCCTCCCTCCAATCTTCTTCTCCCCTTCCTCCAATCTTCCCTCCCCCTGCCTCCCTCCAATCTTCTCCACCCTATAATCTTTCTCCCTCCCCTGTAATCTTTTCTCCCCCCCTCCCTATAATTTCTCTCCCACCCTATAATCTTTTCTCTCCCCTCCCTCCCCTATAACTTCTCTCTCCCCCTATACCTGTAATCTTCTTCCCCTGCTAATCTTATCCTCCCTCTCCCTGTATCATTTCTCCAAGTGTAATCTTATCCTCCCCCTCTCCCCTGTGATCTTATTCCCCTCTGTAATCTGTCCCCTCTCCCTGTAATCTTTCCCTCTCCCCCTCTCCTGTATCCTTCCCTTCCCCTGTAATCTTATCCCTCCCCTGTAAGCTTATTCCCTGTAACTTATCCCTCCCCTGAATTTAACACTCTCCTGTATCTTATTCCCCACCCTGTAATCTTATTCCCCCTCCTGTAATCTTACCGCTTCCCTGTAATCCTTAGCCTTCCCCTTACTCTCCCTGTAATCTTATCCCCCCCCCCCTGTAATCCTCTCCTCACCTCACCTCCCCTGTAGCGTGGCCGAGCTCATATCCGGTCCGCGACCCGGCGGGACTGACAGGAAGTGCACACTTAGTGTGTACTTCCTGTCATTCCGGCCGGGTCGCGGACCGGAAAGGAGCTCGGCCACACTTCAGGGCAGGGGAGGTGAGGCACTGTGGAAGCCGCCTGTGCGCTCTCTACAGAGCGCTCAGGCGGCTGCAGAATTTAAAGGGCCGGCGATGGGGGCGCAGGGCTCCCCCTCCTATATGGCGCCCTAGGCGGCTGCCTAGTTCGCCTTATAGGAAGCGCCGCCCTGACTGTGATATTTTGGTATGGAAAGGATATAAAGTCCCTGTCGATAATTGAAACAATATCTAAAGAGCTGTAAAATTTTTTATTTATTTCACAGTTCACACCCTACAAATTTGCTATATGCATTATCCACAGTCGATCACAAAGGGTTAAAAGTATAAATTTAGATGCCAAGATACTGGACTTAAGGCTTAGTCTCAATATATATGAAAAGTGGATAGCCAAAACTCTACTAAAACAGTACATGTACATGCAGAACATTCATTCTATATGTGAAATGTCAGTATTTAAGGATACCAAAATAGGAAGTTCCCTCCCTAATTTGGTACCTTTAAATATATTAAATAAATGTATGTGCTACTTTCAGTTTTAATTTGATCAAGTGTTGAGATCCACACTTATCCTCACTTATCTTCCTGCAGTTTTTAATAAATTGGCTAGGTCATCAAGTTTTTTTGTTGTGGTTACTTTAATTATACACAATGTATAATGGTTTTCTACTGGAGCTTCAGTTTGCTTCTTTTATGTTTTGACTAGTTGGGCTTACACAGTATATGTATGTGAGCAAAGCATTCATTAAAAGAGATGATTGTTTTGTCCCTGCAGCATTGCATTTTGCCAGTAGATGTCACTACATCCTGAGATTTGTATATAAGAAAAATTAGATAGTGTAGAAGACAACCCTATCCAGCTTTGTAACAATTTGTGACAAATTATATAACTTTCACAACACCTCCATTTCAATTCCATTTTATTAAAATAATTATTTTGTGTGAGATATATGTTGATGTTCAATTTAAATGTGTATGCTAGAAATGTAATACAACCCACTTTACCAATCCCTCTTCCAGTTAGGGTACAGATTAGTTCTAGGCCTTTTCTTTTTCTCTTTACACTGTACCTTTAGTGGATCTCCTTAATTTAGGATAATATCAGATTTGTCTGAATGTCATGCAGTTTGCTCATTTATAGGAAATACAATTGAATGTATTGCAATATGAAGTGACTGAGCAATTAAATGAAATGAGCATAGAATACAAATATCTAGGGGATTAGACAGGGATGTATGATGTAAGCACTTCGACGTAGGAGGAGGCACGATGAGGCAGAGAGGATGGTAGTGGATACCACAGCACACGAGGAGGACATTGACAAAATAACTTCGACGAATTCACACTGCGGGTAGAGAGATCAGTGCCGAGGCAGCACGATATGTCATGGTAACCAGCTGCAGATCCAATACTCATAATAGAGTGAGAGTCACTATAAAGATCTAATAGGAGTGAGGGGGATTAAAGGTGAATTGACAACATAAGTGATCTAAAGGGATTAGATACAGCAATGAAAGACAAGTTAATTTATCAGTCTTGGTATTTTGAAAACTGGTCGGAACTTTTGAATGTGTGTTAACGGATGGTTTAACATAAAGGAGTCACACTGAAAAAGATTACAGAAGGGACATTCAGCACAGAAATCCTGTTAAGTGGTTTACCCGGCAGGACGCTGGTTTTGAGCAGAAAGTCCTAGCAGGTACAATATACCAGGCCTAGTATTATCCCTGAGACAGAAAAACAGGGGAAGCCGGCAAAGTTTTTAGCTCCTTGAGAATAAAGAACGCCCATGTAAGAGGTAAGAGGAAAGGAGAAAGAAAAGCAGAGAAGTTAAAAAGAAAAAAAAACTGTTTCTAAAAATTACAGCATTGCAAGATATATAAATAAACAATAGAATCAAGTAGAAAGCTAAAACTTGTAAAACCTGTAAAGTAAAGAATAATGGCAACTAAAAAAATGCAGGAAGATAAGAGGAAAAGAGAAAAAAAAAGAAACTATACCAGAGAAAAGATTATCTGTTTTTTTTTTTTTTTTTCCTGCTCAAAACAAATCTCAAGCATATCCAGAAACAGGGGACATCTTAACCCCCACAAAACATAATCCCCCTCAAGAAGTTCATGATTGCAATCCCTTAACTGAAGAGATACTGACAGACTATTTGGATAGATTTTTAAACAGTATAAAAGAAGATATTCAGAACAGCTCTGTGGAATTAAAACAAGAATTTCAAAATATGCAAGAAAATCTGTGTTCAATAGAGTCACATTATGTACAGATGGAACTAAAATATAAGCATCTTCAATCAACTGTCTCAGATTTACATACAAAAGTGGTTCAATTAGAAGGCAAGATAATAGCCATAGAAGATCATTCAAGATCAAATATTCGTAATATCCCTGAAACTATTTTTGATAAAACGCTGAAAGAATTCTTAATGGAATGTTTTGGGAGCTTAGAAGGTCTAAATGACTCTGAACTGGATAGATATCACCGGCTGCCAAGACTCTGGGGAGGCTAATAGATGGCTGTTTGTTCGGTGCATAAAGGCATGAATAAACCTTTCTGCACAGTAAAATTAACTGCCGGTCCATAATCCAAAGGCAGCAGACAGGCAACCAGGCTCCTCCAATGCAATGTGGTGAGATTGGTCTCGTCAGACCCATTAATAAAAGGATTTTGTTTGTTACTTTGTTTTAAAAGTAAAGAATAGAAGTTAAATGTGTATGCAGATGATTTGATTTTGACGCTAACTGACCCTGTCGAGTCATTAGAAGCACTTATGAAAGTAGTGGAGGAATATAGTTTAATTTCAAATTATAAAAGCAATGTACACAAATCAACTACTCTGGCTATTAACATCCCAAGAATTAGCAGATCCTATTTAGAGGAACGGTATAAATTTAATTGGTCTAAAAACCACTTACCATACCTAGGCATAATAATCACTGATAATCCAACTGAAATTATGCAAACAAATTTTTTAAATACTTTTTGATCAATTTATGATTCTTTAAAGAAATGGAGACATGTTGAACTGTCATGGTGGGGAAGAATTAATTTGATTAATGCTGACCTTCTTCCCAAGTGGTCCTACCTTTTCCGTAAGATTCCTTTAAAAATGCCATGGGCATGGTTGGATATGATACAAAGAGATATTGTGAATTTTATATGGAAAGGAAAAAGACAGAGAATCAATAAAAACAACTGATGCAAAAAAATAGTGGTAAAAAATTTCCAAATGTGAATTACACATACCTTTCTAATATGTTTTTCCACCTGTATAAAACTCAATTATTCAATTCTAAAAAAGAGGGATGGTACTCGTTTGAAACTGACATGACTGAAACAGAAAATCTGAATCAGTTGGTGTGGATGAGTAAAGGAGATGAGCGAGTTAAAAAAGTGAGTGCCTCAAGTCTATGTTTGGAATCGATAATGTTTAAATGGAACAAGGTGAAATATAGTAGTGGTTTAGGTAATAAAATCTTAATAAATTTTTAACTTTCAGTTATGTCAAGGATGAGGGAGCTGGATTTGGCGGAATGGATAAGAAAAGGTATAAAGTACATTAATCAACTAATGATAAATTAAAAAAAATAAGTCTTTTGAGGTGTTAATTCAAGAATTTAATTTATCTCAGAAAGAGTGGTTTAACTATATGAGGATTAAAAGTTTTGTTAAACAATTCCTTCTTTACCTCCCTACAGAGAGTATAGAAATAAGTGTATTATTACATAATGAAAATGTAGGACAAATTGCATCAAAAGCTAAGAATGTATTGTTAACAGTGGAAGCTCCTACCATAAATATAAACGTTCAAAAGTGGGAGAAGTTGTTAAATATTAAAATTTTGAAAACAGAATGGGATCAAGTGATACCACAAACAAGTAAAATTATTCATTGTTTAAATATTTTAGAAGTAGTATTCAAAGTGTTGAATTTTTGGTATATGGTCCCATCAAAGATGGCAAAGATGTATAACTCTAGTTCTCCGTTATGCTGGAGATGTAATAGGGCGGAATGAACATTTTTGCATATTTGGTGGGAGTGTGAGATAGTTAAAGGGTTTTGGCATCTGGCCCTTAGCAGATTAGAGCGCATCATAGGGAAAAGAATATCCAGAGGCCCACATAACACTTTGCTACAACTCAATCTCCAAACACTTCAAGTTAAGGAGAGATTTATATATTTACATTTTGTGGCGGCAGCCAAGCTAACAATTGCACGAAAATGGAAGTGTTTGAAAAACTTTGTTTTTGAACAATTAAAAATACAAATTCTTTATCAACTAAGGATGGAAGCTCTAATGCATATGACAAAAAATAACGTGGTTAATTGTAGATATTGGATAGAGAGAGAGGAGAGTTTTGTAACGGACCGTTTTGCACAAAAGGGAAAAAAAACGCTTAGACGATAATCCCCTTTCAGAGACAGGCACAGCTACTGTAGAATCACCAAAACTCACGAATTGAATACAAGTGAATGCACCAAACACCCGAACTACATACAAGGGAATGCTCCAAACACCCGAACTGCATACAAGGGAATGCTCCAAACACTCGAACTGCATACAAGGGAATGCTCCAAACACTCGAACTGCATACAATAAGTGAATGCTTCAAACTCCCGAACGGCATCCAATATAGCACTCCAAATACACGAACAGGAACCATACGAATTGCTGCTACCAGACGAACAGGAAAAGCTCCCAAGCGGCTTACACTCCTGGCAATCAGTCCTTAGCAGCATACAGTAAATCCCCCCAAAGACGAGACAGAGCTCCGTGTTGAGGGTCAAGCAGTGGTCTGTTTAATGAGGGCTACCTGCCTAGTATTTATGCAGGTCTCCCACCTGGTGGACACTCCCCTAGGGGACCAGATGGAAGACTGTAACAAAAGACAGACATGTACCAATTACAGACATACAGAAGTAAAACATCCCCACAATGCATCCTGGCTTCCTCCCCTCTGCCCTGGAGAAGTAATTCAATTATCTCCCAGGACAAAGGCAAAACTCCATTACACATGTGGGGACACAAAGAAAGACTATCACTTTAAAATACATAATGGGACAAATGGTACAGTAAATATATACATGTAACATATCCCCAGATAGCTCAGGTCTGAGTGCACATTATTAGGTGAATGGCACTCAGACCACACGAATACAGTTTAATTGCCATGGAGCCAAAGTCTTTAATTCCACGAACAGGCTCCATGGCATGGCTATCTGGGTTAAAACATACCTCCAACATAAAATACCGAATTTACATGCATTCGTTAAATCCGTACGAATTAGAACCAGGGGTTGGAGGTTCAGCGGTGCCTGCACGTAAAAGTGTCCGGGTTTGGTGCAGGAAAGCCGGGCAGAAAAGCGCTGGCTGCCCGGGGAGCTCCAGAACACCGCCATCGTGTGGCGGCTAAGTGTAACCGCGACCACCCAGTAACAATCAATTAAGCTGCGGTTAACCGCAGCTACTGGGTGGTCAATTGCCGGCACACGCTCGTTAAGCCGCGGTTAACCGCGGCTTCAGGGAGGTAAATGGAGGGCGCACTCCAGCTTCTGGGTGGCCAATTAAGGTCGCCGGCCGGCTTCCCACGGCTCTGGGGAGGCTGAAAAGAAACTGTTTGTTCGGTAGATGGAATCTACCGAACGGCTGTGCAGAAAGGGAGAAATAAATCCTTCTGCACAGTAAAATTAACCCTTTAGCTGCCGGTCCATAATCCAAAGGCAGCAGGTGGGCAACCAGGCTTCTCCAATGCAATGTGGCGAGATTGGTCTCGTCACATCTCTCCCCTTTACCAAACAGACTAACAGGGTATCTGACCTCCTGTCCAGCAGCCCACCCACAAAACAGAAAAAACAGTACAGCCCACCCACAATAAATGGTTACTACACCTGGGTAGGGGAGAAGCTTGTCCATGTCCAGGTGCCTCACCACGGCTGTGTGGGGAACTGGTAGGCTGCCTTGGTGGGTTGCTGAGTGGGCAGAGACCAGCGGTACTCTGTCCTGGTGCCAGTACTACCAACGGAGTAGTCTGGTTGGAGCCTGGTTGCTGGAAACTGACTGTCTCCCCTTTAGGTGCACGGCACTGCTGCCGGAGGGGGAGACCGACTGTCTCCCCTTTGGATACACAGCTCTGCTGCTGAAGGCAGAGACCGACTGTCTCCCCTTTGGTTAAACAGCCCTGTCGTGGGGGGATAGGACCGACCGTCCCTACCCCTTGTGTGGTAAGTGCAGAGACCACAGTCCCATCTGCACAGGTGTGGGGCTTACAGTCTCCCCCTTGTACACTAAGCTGTGGCTGGGGAGAGGGGGTAACAGGCTCCTCTCCCGATAGAACACTCTGCCGCTGAGGAAAGGAGACTGAGCTCTCTATTCCCTGCACATTGATAATCTGCCGCTGGGGAGAGGGGGTAGCAAGTTCCTCTCCCATACATACTTCCAGCCTCCGTGGTGGGAGACCGACTGTCTCTCCTCCCAATACAGAGTCCTGCTGCTGGAGAAAGGAGACTGGGCTCTCTATTCCCTGCTGGATACTCTGCCGCTGGTGACTGGAGACTGGGCTCCCAATTCCCAACAAATAACACTGCCGCTGGGGAATGGAGACTGGGCTCCCAATTCCCAAAAAATCATGCTGCCGCTGGGGAGGGAGGACACTGCTCTCCCCTCCCTGGACTTCACACTGCCTTCCCGGCATATCACTCGGCTGCTGGGGGGCAGGAACAACTACCTCTGCCCCCTGTAACTCAGCCTGTCGCTGGGGAGGGAGGACGCTGCTCTCCTCTCCCTGCACTTTACAGTGCCGCTGGGGAATGGAGACTGGGCTCCCAATTCCCGGCATATCATACTGCCGCTGGGGAGTGGAGACTGGGCTCCCAATTCCCAATAAATCACACGGCCGCTGGGGAATGGAGACTGGGCTCCCAATTCCCTGCAGGACCAGTGGAGAGACCTCGGTCCCATCTCCACCGGCCACCTGGGGTTCTTCCCAGTAACACTCCACAATATCTTCCCAGCTGAATGGGTCTGGATCTGGGTCTCCGCTTCCCTGCTGAGCCTTCTCACTAGAGTGGAACAGATCTTGGTAGCCCTGCTCCAGCTCCATCTCTCGGGTCACCAGGTGGACCAGGTCTTGCTCAATTTCGTGAGTGTCGTCCCAGTCATACCTGCTCTCCCTCCACTCAAAGAGATCACTGAACTGGGCTTGTGTAGCGCTCCCAAACTCAGGCTCTGCAAAAGTCTCCCATAACAAGCCAGGACCATCAAACTCCTCTCCCTCTGGCTTGTCATGCTCGGCTGTCCAGGGCAGGTATTGTGCCCCATACCACCAGAGCGCCTGGTAGGCATCTTCTAGCCACATCTCCTGCCATACTAGGTGTTCCAATTTCCTCACCCATTCCTCCAGGGGCTGCTCTCCCAGGAAGGGCATCCGCAGGGCTACTCGCTTCTGCAACCGTTGGTCTTCCTTGGGGAATCTCTCGCCCCGCTGGTACTGCAATACCCAGTGCCTGGTACCAGATGCCTTTACGGACTGCATCTCGGTCATCCATGGCACCCTCATCATACTCCACTGCTGGTTCCATCCTGGTGCTGTCAGGGTCGCTGTACTAAGACATGCGTTGCCCACAAATTGTAAAATCCAAAGAAATGGTGTCTCCTGTAGCTGTCCTTCTGGCTGTAGGAATGATCCCGCCGCTTGCCACCAATTGTAACGGACCGTTTTGCACAAAAGGGGTAAAAACCGCTTAGACGATAATCCCCTTTGAGAGACAGGCACAGCTACTGTAGAATCACCAAAACTCACAAATTGAATACA
>OW240918.1:74230739-74242929 GCA_933207985.1 Pelobates cultripes | reverse complement strand
GTATGCACTGTGAGCCTGACACAGAAGCTGGCAGCAGTGGCAGACAACTGACTGCTATTCAATCTATAACAGTGAAAAAAGTTTTTTGTTTTTAAATCCAAGCTATTGTGACACCAGATGTAATTGGTGGTACTGACTGGGGAAATGGGCACAGTATGCACTGTGAGCCTGACACAGAAGCTGGCAGCAGTGGCAGACAACTGACTGCTATTCAATCTATAACAGTGAAAAAAGTTTTTTGTTTTTAAATCCAAGCTATTGTGACACCAGATGTAATTGGTGGCACTGACTGGGGAAATGGGCACTGTGAGCCTGACACAGAAGCTGGCAGCAGTGGCAGACAACTAAGTGCAATTTACATTACATAGAAAAAATAAATAAAAAAAAAGCATACCCTTATCCCCAACCTAGCTATGCTTTTCCCTATCTTATGAACAGCAGCTACACTTTCCCTCCTCTTACTAAGCATGCAGCTTGAGAATGAATCTAAAATGGATGCTGTCCAGTAGGTGGGAGGGTCTGCTAGGGAGGGTGAGCTGCTAATTGGCTGGAATGTGTCTGCTGACTGTGAGGTACAGGGTCAAAGTTTACTCAATGATGACGAATAGGGGGCGGGTCGAACCGCGCATATGTTCGCCCGCCGTGGCGAACGCGAACATGCTATGTTCGCCGGGAACCGTTCGCTGGCGAACCGTTCGGTACATCACTAGTGGGGAACAGGGCGAGGAGGCTAGCAATGAAAGCACTGCCCTGGGGATTATGCACATGGCGAAATTGAGTGAACCCAAAAGTGATTGTAGTTCTTTACGATTGCAAGACCCCCTGGGAATGTAGTGGCTAATATCATGTAGGATGTGAACTACCTTTTCTCTAGGGAGGCTGGCCATCATAGTTGATGAATCCAGCAGAATACCAAGAAAGATAATCAATGTATCTCTTCCTCCGGTTTTAGTGGGTGACACGGGGACACCAAGGGATGTGAATAGTTTGGTTGCTTTGTCTAGACTACGTGGGGGGGTGGAATTGGATTCGATGAAAAGAAAATCATCTAAGTAGTGTATCACATATGGACACCTGCAGGTGTTGAGGAGGAGCCAACACAAAGCTTCTGCAAACGTGTCAAAAATCCTGGGACTACTCTTGGCACCGAAAGTGAGCTTTGTAAAAAAGTAGTAGGTGTCTTGCCACTTAACGCCATGCAGGTGCCACAAAGAGGGGTGTATAGGTAATAATTTAAAAGCATTCACAATATCCTTCTTGCTGAGCCAAGCCCCCAACCCTGCCGATCTGATAGCTGCAATAGCGTCGTCAATAGTGGAGTATTGTAGGGAAAATTCCTCAGATGGAATCAATGAGTTTAGGCTGGGGATGGCAGAGGAGTGGGGTGCGGATAAGTCAATGATAAGTCTTAGTTTCTCAGAATTTTTGCTGGAAACCAGCCCGATAGGGTTAGTTTTCCAGCTAGAAAAGGGTGGGTTAACAAAAGGCCCAATGACAAATCCCTGATCCATTTCCTGTCGTAACAGTGTGGTGACTGCTGTAGGGTGGTTAGTGGCAGACTGTAAATTGTGACACTCTATTACCCCAGTTGGCATGTAAATGACCCCTGTGTGAAAACCCTGGGTGAGACCCGTACATAAAAAATCAACAAGGTGTTTGGAGGGGTGAGTGGATAGCATACGTGCAAGTAAAGGAACGTTCACTGGAGACAAATAAGGTTTCTGGTACATTTTATTAGGGCACATGGATTTCGCATGTGCCCTGAAACAATGCGAGCACACATGCAATAAGCGTCAGGCGCTGTAGCCGCAGGAGCCCTCGTTGAAATTATTGCAAATCTGAGATTTGCCTAGATACACTACTGGACGACCCAGTTTGTCTCTGGTCTGTTTCTCAGCCTTAGAGGGATGCTGCAAGGATGAGCCGGGAGCGCTGTCCGGACAGAACGGGAAAAAATTAGCTGCGTGAGCGGGAGATATACATATGGCACAAGCTGGTGTCCTGAGACCCGTAAAATGTCTGAGGAATAGTTCATTGTCCAGTTGGCTCCAATCCATCTGGATGCCGTACTGAGACAATGTGGTAGACACTTTTGATGAAAAGGACTTGTGGTAATCGTAAAAAGTATAGCCACCATACTTATTACCGAGGTCCACTAGCTTATGCATATATAGATAAAGTTCCTCCCTCCTATGGGGATGAGACGTGCATAGAATATCTCTAAAGATACCGAAGGCCAGAACGAAATCAGGAATGGCCAGTTTCTTACTGAGTCTGGGGTCCCTGGCTTTTAAAACCACCGAGATGTCCCCGTAGTCGTAAGACTGGTTTTCCATGATATCCTGGGAGGCAATGAGCAGTGAGACTAAGTTAACGTCCTTGCCTTCAAGGATGTCCTTTTTTAGATTTGCCGGGACCATGTGGGCAGGATTAATAACGTGGGCGGCTACTTTAGTGGCTATGGAATTACCCGTTATTGCTGTGGGTATGGCCAGGATTAATTCGGAGAGAGGGCCCAGAGGCTGTGCGGGGAAGCTACGGGCTTCCAGCCTCTCCAGCCTGTCGTTGACCTTCCCCATAGAAGAGATTAGGGAGGCAACATAGCATGGAGAGTCGGATCTTGAGAGCTGCTTGTGCCTTCCCCTGCGTCTGTATTAACGGTATTGGTTCTTAGCAATTTGAACAGTTCTGCTTTCCTGGCAGTAGCCGGGAAAGGAATACTGTGTTTACGTAATTCTGCAGTGATGCGGGGGATAGTCCATGATCTGATGGACGAGGGACTTCCTGTGTCGCCCTTGCGGGTTGGAGTAAGTGACCTAGCAGGGGTGCTAGGGATTGACATATCCTCACCATCGTCTGGGAGTAGGGACATACTGAAAAATATAATAGACATGTTGGTAACAAGGGTTGGGAATTGACCGGTGGCTAGCCAGTGCCAGATGGCGAAAGATTATTCTAGGTTTGTGACAGGTGAGGCCCTGCTAGTGCCAAGTGGCTAGAGAGGCTCTATCTATGAGTTGGCGCGAGGGGCGTGGTAACCTATCCGGTGATGGGACGTTGGCCTCTCCATACGTGTGGGGGGGGTGGCATTTGACGGTGACTGGTGTCGCCCTCTCTATATAATTTGCGAGGCGGCTAACTATGATTTGGCCTGAGGGGCGTATAGTACCTCGAAGTGGAGGATGGGAGTTGGCCTCGCGGACCGCTAGGATTAAGGGGCAGGGAAATAACTAAAATAACATGCAAATCAACAAAACCTGCAGAAAAATTGAGCACTGGCTTCTGTATAAGAGAATTCAGATGTCTCTTGAGTAGGGGGGGTGTTAGCTTAGGTGACCCGTCCGAGGGTATTGGAGTTCCTGAGGGTATGAGAATTTAGATAATGTACTCTAATGTGGAACATATACATAAGATGAAAAATTGGCGTAGTAAGTGTTTCGGGGGAGATTGCAGCGAGTACTGTCCCCACAATGTACACAATGCCATCGGTAGGCCATGTACTTTAACCTTAACCATGGTATAATTATCTTAAGACTTTAACGTTGCTACTATACATGCAGATATCTCATAACATATCTAATCAGCCATAAGTGAACATATATCATAACTATCATGTTTATCAAGCAAATCATAACATATTTAACCAGCGTTCTAACTATCAGTATTTGTATAGATAACAGCAAAGTAATAGAACCGTAAAGTATTGAAATGGGAAGTGTATGTTTTTATAATCATGAAGGCTGCAACTGGCTGAACTAAGGGTCAGCCAGCAACAGAAACGTACCATGTCCCCCTTTAAATTGTGCAAGGCAGGTAGACTGGGTCTTACACTGAACCCAACTATTTGCCCCCTATCCTGTGTGTTGCCGGCGGGAACAGGGGCCCCTTACGATATAGGGGTCTATGAGGCCTGTTCCCGCCCTTGCCATTGTGTATTGTCGTCGTCGTCCCCCCTTCAAACCATCATTACCCCCTTTAAGACTGGGTCTAGCCGGCTGCCGGGAACAGGGACTCCTAACGGTAATAGAGTCTCTGTACTTGAACCCGGGCCAGCTGTGCTATTTCCCGGTAGGAGCCCTGCTTACCGCACCAATGATCTGGTGGGGGGGCCGGAGAGAAGGTAGGGCCTGGTTGGAGGGCCGGTCCAGTTCTGGGGTCAGTGGTGCCGGGCTGAAAATGCCGGTCGGGCCAGGCTGGAGAGCAGGTCAGGCTGTGGAGCCGGCGACACTCAGCGTGTGACGTAGGAGGAATGCGCCGCGTCTCACCGGAAGTGACGTCACGAACCAGGAAGTCGGGAGCAACGGATGCCGGCGAGTATCAGCTTGTTCGTCCAGACCAACAAAGGTAATTAAGGGAAGGGGGGAGTCCCTTAAGTAGGTCTATAGCCCCTCCCACAACTTCAGGCCATGCATTCCAATATATATATATATATATATATATATATATATATACACACACAGATGCACACCCTGACACTCAATCACTCACATACATACATACACTCATACATACAAACACTCACACACATACACTCATACTCACACAAACTCATACAAACACTCATACACATACACACTCATCCACATTTAAATGCATACACACTCAAACTCATACACACACACACTCAAACTCACAAACACTCAAACTCACACACACACACAAGTGATTTTTAAAAATCTCTCTAGGTACCCTCATGTTAGCTTACCTTATGTGCCAGGAGGGTGGCTTGGAGTCCTGCTGCTGGTGGCAGTGAGGGGTCTGGAGCTCTTCATGCCCCTCTCCCTTCGCGCTGCAGCTGCCTCCTCCCGTGCTGTCTCCCTGCAGGATGCTGGGAGGAAGTGACAGACTGTCACTTTCTCCAAGCCGGCCAACATTACAGGGGCCCCGTCCGTCCTCCCAACCAGGTCCCTTTTCAGCAGTAATGTTTCCCATTGCTATAATCATAGAACTGGGGAAACATTACGGGGCACCCCTGTGTGCGCGTCGCGACACTCCAGGAGTTGCAAGCAAACACAGTGCAAGCATGTTATTAAATTTTCTTGCGCTGTGCAGAACAAATACAGGGCCTTTTAATCATGCTGGGGCTCTTCAGCAGAGCTCTGCGCATGGTCTGCCCTGGTAGAGCATTGAACCAACATGCCCATTGGTGATGACAAAACACAACCTATCTGGCCACGCCCCCTTCTCAGTTGGCCGCTGTGATTTAAAAATGCCTGGGACAAATTTTTTTCCCAGTCAGGCCCTGATTGTAACCTTATTTTACTATCTCTCGCCTTTTCCAAACAGACTAACAGGGTATCTGACCTCCTGCCAGTCAGTGCCCTGGTTAGTCCAGCAGCCCACCCACAAAACACAATAAGCAGTACAGCCCACCCACAATAACTGGTTACTACACCTGGGTAGAGGAGAAACTTGTCCATGTCCAGGTGCCTCACCACGGCTGTGCTGGGTACTGGTAAGCTGTCTTGATGGGTTGCTGAGTGGGCAGAGATCAGCGGTACTCTGCCCTGGTGCCAGCGCTACCACGGAAGTAGCCTGGTTGGAGCCTGGTTGTTGGAGGGGGAGACCGACTGTCTCCACTTTGGATACACAGCTCTGCTGCTGGAGGGGGAGACCGACTGTCTCCCTTTTAGATACACAGCTCTGCTGCTGGAGAGGGAGACCGACATTCTCGCCTTTGGCTAAACAGCCCGGTCGCTGGGGGGCAGGACCGACCGTCCCTACCCCCTGTGCTGTAAGTGCAGAGACCACGGTCCAATCTGCATGGTTGTGGGGCTAACTGTCTCCCCCTGGTACGTTAAGCTGCCGCTGGGGAGAGGGGGTAACAAGCTCCTCTCCCATATATACTTCAAGCCGCGGGGGAGGGAGACCGACTGTCTCCGCTCCCAATACAGAGTCCTGCTGCTGGGAAAAGGAGACTGGGCTCTCTATTCCCTGTAGGACACTCTGCCGCTGGGGAATGGAGACTGGGCTCCCAATTCCCTGTAACACACGCTGCTGCTGGGGGCCAGGACCAACTATCTCTGCCCCCTGTAACTCAGCCTGCGCTGGGGAATGGAGACTGGGCTCCCAATTCCCTGCTGTATCTCCCGCTAGGGAATGGAGACTGGGCTCCCAATTCCCTGCAATTCACTCTGCTGCTGGGGGACAGGAGCAACTATCTCTGCCCCCTGTAACTCAGCCTGCCGCTGGGGAATGGAGCTTGGGCTCCCAATTCCCTGCAATTCACTCTGCTGCTGGGGGACAGAAGCAACTATCTCTGTCCCCTGTAACTCAGCCTGCCGCTGGGGAATGGAGCTTGGGCTCTCAATTCCCTGCTGTATCTCCTGCTGGGGAATGAAGACTGGGCTCCTAATTCCCTGCAGGACCGGTGGAGAGACCTCGGTCCCATCTCCACCAGCCACCTGGGGTTCTTCCCATTAACACTCTGCAATATCTGCCCAGCTGAATGGGTCTGGATCTGGGTCTCCGCTTCCCTGCTGAGCCTTCTCACTGGAGTGGAACAGATCTTGGTAGCCCTGCTCCATCTCTTGGGTCACTAGGTGGACCAGGTCTTGCTCAATCCAGTCATACCTGCTCTCCCTCCACTCCAAGAGATCACTGAACCGGGCTTGTGTAGGGCTCCCAAACTCAGGCTCTGAAAAAGCCTCCCATAACAGGCCAGGACCATCAAACTCCTCTCCCTCTGGCTTGTCATGCTCGGCTGTCCAGGGCAGGTACTGTGCCCCATACCACCAGAGTGCCTGGTATGCATCTTCCAGCCACATCACCTGCCATACACGGAGCTCCAATTCCTTCACCCATTCCTCCAGGGGCTGCTCTCCCAGGAAGGGCATCCACAGGACTAGTCGCTTCTGCAATTGCTGGTCTTCCTTGGGGAGTCTCTCGCCCCGCTGGTACTCCACAATGCCGAGTGCCTGGCACCAGATGCCTTTGCGAACTGCATCTCGGTCATCCATGACACCCTCATCATACTCAACTGCTGGTTCCATCCTGGTGCTGTCAGGGTCGCTGTACTCAGACATGCATTGCCCTCAATTTGTAAAATCCAAAGAAATGGTGTCTCCTGTAGCTGTCCTTCTGGCTGTAGGAACGATCCCGCCGCTTGCCACCAATTGTAACGGCACCCCAAGGCATAAAAGGGTTAAACCGCTGTAACGGCACCCCCAGGCATAAAAGGGTTAAACCGCCGTTTAGTAGATCTTCCCTTCCAGAGACACAGGCACAGCTACTGCAGAACACCAATCTCCCGAACAGGAAACCATATGAATGCCGTAAACAACCGAATAGGAAAAAACGTCCGAATAGGTTTACACTCCTAGCAGTCGAACAGCATACAATAAATCCCCCCAAGAACGAGACAAAGCTCCATGTTAAGGGTCAAACAGGGCCAGCACCGAATGACCCGGCTTTCATGTCTTCACAGGGGAAAATCAAGCGTTTCAACATGGGGCCATAGTCTAAAGGCAGCAGACGGCAATCCGGCTCCTCCAATGCACAGTGGCGAGATTGGTCTCATCACAAGCGCCGTTTAGTAGATCTTCCCTTCCATAGACACAGGCACAGCTACTGTAGACACCAATCCACCGAACCGGAGAAGCATATGAATGCTGTAAACAGCCAAACCAGAACCCTACGAATGATGTAAACAGCTGAATAGGAAAAACCATATGAAAGGTTTACACTCCTAGCAGTCAAACTGGAACAGCATACAATAAATCCCCCCAAGAACGAGACAAGGCTCTGTTTTGAGGGTCAAGCAGGGACAGACAGAGCTGTGGGTTTATTGTTCTTATATACACATTAGTACCACCCACAGGGTTTTGGAAAACAACCAATAAACACATACAATACACTCAGACATTCCCACACAAAATCCTCCCCTCTGCCTGTGATACAATTACCTTACACAATGGGTAATGTAATTATCACCGGCAGAGAAATACAGTTTTTCCACATTATTCATAACTTTAAAACTTACATTTTCAGAATCTGCATACTCCAAATACAAACAATATGTCAAAATCATCCAAATTGGTCCAGTGGTTCAAAAGATAGATCAAAGTCCTTTGTGACCAAAGGAAGCATGGCTTTTCTGCCCAAAACCACTTCCACAGAGTCTTCTATCCTGGAGATAATTGGGAAGTAATCCAATTATTTCCAAGGACAGAGGCAAAACTCCATTAAGCACATGGCAGTAAAAAGACAGTAAAATACAATAAAACACACAAGGTTACATTATTACATAAAATACAGACATGCAACATATCCCTAGATAGCTTAGGCCTGAGCACAACATTATTACTGAATGTCACTCAGACCACACACATACAGTTCAATTGCCATGGAGCCAAAGTCTTTCCCATAGTCTTTCATTATACGAATGGACTCCGTGGCATAGCTATCTGGGGTATCACCACTCAAACAGGGCAAGCACCGAATGACCCGGCTTTTGTGTCTTTGCAGGGGAAAATCAAGCGTTTCAACATGGGGCCATAGTCTAAAGGCACCAGGCTCTTCCAATGCACAGTGGTGAGATTGATCTCGTCACATACACTAAAGCTAGCATGATCTTCAATTTTACAAAACGACAGGAGGCATCATATTTAGAATTTTTAACACTGAGAAAGGAATAGAAAATTAATGAAGAAGCCGAAAGTGTGATGGGATACCTTGCACGTCGGATCTACGGGAGAAAACTCCCCGTCGAATGCCCGAACATCCGGTACCTGGCGGAAAACCACCAGTCCAAGCATAAAAGTCCACCGGTAGGTGCCCCAGTCCAGTAGAAAAAACAGAGAATGACCTCCACATCCCATGACCCGGAGGTGGATGTCACTGGGTAACTGGTACATAAGTTTTAGGATTCTTGTCCATCGGGAGTCCCCAGACCAGGACATGGGCCATAGAGCTGTCTAAACCACCCCATAATGGATCAAGGTACAGTTCCAGATGGAGAGGTAACGTTGATACGTCCCTGGGGCCCAAGAGGCTCCTAAGAGGTTCCAAGCAGCCTGCGATAGTTTTCCGATCTGCCAAGAACCCCAGCAAGAGTCCTGGCCACCAGGGTCAGCCGACCCTCCAGGAAGAGAAGATGCGGGTTTCCTTTGGATCCGTTAAGAGTAGTAGGATATGAATGTAGGATCAGGAGATCCTCACCAGTCAGTCCCGTAAGGTCTGGGAAACAAGGTTGACTCGGTCACAGCGGGACGGCCAAGGCGGTGTTATTCGCTGAACAATGAGATGATGGAGAAGTTTTGCAGTCATCACAAGGGAAGCAAAAACATACGTCCCCCGGGGCGGCCCATGTGGCCGAAGTGCGATCACTATTGTGCACCCTTGTGCAATGCGCCAATTGAAGAACACCGCATTCTGGCAGTCCCTCTGATATGCGTCTCCCCCAGGAGATAGGCCGAGCTTAAGGTTCTGCATGGACTTCAGGAATCGAAGATGCCTTTCATGATGTCTGATAGAAGACGGAGTTAGTTTCGTCCAGGCGATTGGTATACCTGATTGTCGACGCTCAGTCCATCCGTAGTAGGATGCAACCGGCAGAGTACTCCTTTACCAGGCAGTCGATAGTGAAGTATTGCACAAAGAATGCTAGGTCTGCAACGTGAAGGGAGAATTCCTGAATTGTGAACCTGTTTCTGTGGGTGTGGTCTCGCAGATTGTGCTTGCAGCCCCTTGCCCCACAAGCTGGCATCAGACTTTCAAGCGAATTCCAGTTGATTGTAGGTGTCTGTCTGAGTGAAACTGGCCAGGCCTCACTGCCTGTCCTGGTCCTGGTGGAGGAAGGCAGTATCTCCATGATACGGGTGAGTGTATGTAGGGTCACGGTGAAGGACCATGTGAAACTTCCTCGAGGATAGAGGAAACCTATGCAACCTATGTCGTCCATGCAAAAGGTTCCTTATTAGGTTTGAATGCCTTCGATGGGAACTCCTGTGGGCGGAGTAGAAAGTAGAGTCAATGATAACTTAGAGGCGTTAACCTGAGGAGAAATGGTATCTAGCACATTTGCGCATTCTGTGTTCTCTGTCCAATTGTCCGGAGCACCCGAGGTTGATTCTCGCTCCTACCGGGAATAGAGTTAGCGATAGTGAGTTATGTGGTCAGATGTCAAGAACTGATTGGTGAAAAAGCCTGCTGTCAGCTAGTCCTGAAGAACACCCCTTAGAGGTTACCACATAACACCTTCCTCCTGGAGGTGTGGGTCTTGATGAGGGACGCGGGACCACAAACGTGTGCTATAAGTTCACTGGGGTCCCAATAATTTGGCGCCCAGATCCGCCAACCATCCGTCAATATGGAGGAGTGACATTGGGGTTTCTGACGAACGGACACATCTCTGAGTCCATTTACGACAACATCGGAAGCCCATTCCCGGACTGTGTTGGCGTATTCCGGTATTTTACCCATGTCTTGGGTGTCTCTGATACCTCTCCTGGCGTCCTTGCGGAGTATCGATCGCCCAGAGCCATGAAGGACATCATCCGCTGGTCAAACGCAGCAGTCTGTGCCACTCCGTCCGGGACGGGAGGGCATGGGTCGTCTGACCCCAAGCGTTTACAGATATCTATCTCGAGGCTACAAAGCCACAGGTGCATAAAGTAGCCAGGCGATCAGGAGGGGACCAGTCTCTCGAATGTGGGTGAAGGATGTGTAGGTTACACAGCCATTGACCAGTAAGCGTACAAGGCACCGTCATCTTAGTTACCTGGGGAGGCAGGTAGTTTTATCGTGATATGGGATACCCATGAAGAAGGCACTAACCAGCAGGCAGTCTCAGGATGCTGGGCAAACAGATCAGCCTAGCATAGTAGTGTTCACAGAAACCACTGCAGGGTTGTACTCTGAACAGTGGCCAAATAAAATAGAATAGGGCTCACCCAGTAAATAGAGGTTGCAACAGCATGCCTCCACTCAGCAGCACACATATAGTAGGGCCTCACCCTAGGAGCACAGGGTATGAACCCTTAAGTGCTGGCCACAACCCTGATAGAGAGTGTCCATCAGTTCTCCCACAATTAAGTCACTGGCAAAGTAAATATGCCTTGAGGCAGGCAGTGTTGGAATCATGTCCAGTAGTTAGCCAAGGCTGCAACAGCATGCCTCCATTCAGCATTCTAGTGCAGCGCACATATATTAGGGGCTTCACCCTGGGTGCACAGGGTATGAACCCTTAAGTACTGGCCATCAGCCTGATAGAGAGCCTCCCTCGGCTCTTTCAATTATTAATGCCCTGTCGTGAGAGATTTCCTGTTAAGCCAGAAGTGTTGAAAACTCTGTCCAGCGGTTAACAGAGGCTGTCTCAAAATGACTACCCTCAGCAGTATATTACAATGTACATATAGTAGGGGTCTCACCCCAGGTGTACAGCGTCTGAACCGTTAAGTGCTTGCCATCACTCTGATAGAGTGCATCAATCAGTTCTCCAACAATTATATTCGTTGTCGAGGGAGAAATTCCTGTAAGAAGAAAATCCTGTACAGCAGTTGACATAGCCTGTAACAGCATGCCTCCCTGCAGCAGTGCAGTGTACATCTAATAGGGGCCTCACCCCGGGTGCACAGGGTATGAACTCTTAAGTGCTGGCCATCAGCCTGATAGAGAACCTCTCTCAGCCCTTCCAATTAATGCACTGTCATGTGGGATATCCTGCTAAGCCGGAAGTGTTGAAAATTCTGTCCAGTAGCTAACAGAGATTGTCATAGCCGGCCTCCATTCGGCAGTATAGAGTAGCAGAAAAACAGGGTGCAAGATAATACAGAGAACGGGCAGCAGCTGAAATAGCTTGCCTTTCGATGGGTCTCTGCTCAGATCTCAAGCTGGTTTTAGCTCATCTTGTGCCATTACAGAGAGAACATCTCTGAAACAAATCAGACTGGTCCCACCCATACGAGCAGTCCAGATCCGAAAAGCCAGCAAGTTCCCTCTGCACAAGAGACACAGCAACCCCAGACGATCATTTTAGCCTTGTTAGGTTTCAGCCTTACAAGGTTGAAATGATCGTCTGCGGTTGCCATATCTCTCGTGCAGAGGGAACTTGCTGGCATTTCAGATCTGGACTGCCCACATGGGTGGGACAAGTCTGAAATGCTTCAGAAATAAAAAAAATAATTCCCAAAAGCTACCTTACTAGAAGATAGCCAATAGCTGAAGGACCCAGTCCAATCTCAACAGTAAG
>OW240918.1:74149321-74228636 GCA_933207985.1 Pelobates cultripes | reverse complement strand
CAGAAAATATACATTTTTACCCAAAGTTTAGAAACACCCCAAAACACCATCATATCACCCGGATCAGAGCAGGCGTTCCTGAATTCTATGGAAGTCACATTTGACTGACCGCAGGCATGGCTTTCATGCCCCAAATAGTTCCACAGATTTAGGCTGTACGGCTAGTCTATCTTCTCCTTCAAATGATGTACAAATTGCACGAATGGATCCGTTCACGTATAACTTCATTGAAAAAGTCTTGTTCGTTAGTTTGTTCTCCCAGAATAGCGCTCTGTTCATATGGATTTAGACGAACGCACGGAGGGTGGAAGTCTCAGTGGTGTTCGTGGGAAACAGTAGCTGATTATAGTTCCAGACGTTCAACGACAAAACACAGCTGAGCGTGTTCGCTAAACAAAATGGCCGCCACCACGCGTTCGTTCATATGAACGCCGACCACCCAGCCATTTGACAATTAAGCTACAGTTAACCACAGCTTCTAGGTGGTTAACAAGCCACACACTCCACATGCAGGGTGGTCGGTCGTTAGGCAGTTTGTTCGTCTGTTTGCACAACATCATCCTGGCTATTATAGAAGTTAGAACTGCACGAACCAATAAACGAATATACCAGGGGGAATGTAAAATCCAAGCAATTAAGGCAAACAATGCAATCTGGGAACAGAGGGTTCTGTCCCAAGTGCCTTAAGACCCAATACTTTAAAGGGGCCATAGTCACAGGGCAAGAGGCTGGCAAGCAGGCCTCTCCAAATCCCAGTGACGAAGGTACTTTTGTCACACTGTCTATCAGCGTCTTTAAGGATGGGGTTATAGTTTGTTTCCAGTTTAAGGTTTTAAAATGACGGGCTGCCAGGGATACAAATTTGCGTAAAGCATCTTGTGAGAATAAGCCAACACTTGTGAGCATCTTGTGAGAATGAGCCAGGCACAAAGAGCAGGTAATTGGGTTCAAAAAACACTGGTGGCATTTTCAATACAGATAGAAGTTTCTCCACTTCTACCATAGTGGTCGGAATTTTTGTGCACGACCAACATATGTGTATCATAAACCCTTCCTACAACCCGCATCTTCAACACATAAGCGACACCTTGGGGAAGATGTTATGCAAACTAGTGGGGGTTAATTACCACTGGTATATGAGTTTATGATATGCTTCCATGTGGTGATAATGTCGGGTCATCCTCCTGAGAGCATTTAAGGAGTTTAAACAGCCCTCACCAGAGAAGTCAACACCATAAGCAGTTGCCTATTTTTCTTGGAATTAAAATTTGTTATAAGGTAAAGCATCTTCTAGCAGTCTGTAGCTTAGAGAAAGTATTTTTTTGTTTCAATGGATGCTTCCAGCACCTGTTTATGAATAGTTTTAGTTGGAGCAGGGTTGTCCAAGAGGGGCGTATTAGCATAACTAGGTGGGAGTGGAGCACACCCTTCATTTGTAGGTACATGACCATTTAGTTATGTTGAAGGTTGAATAAGGATTGGAGGTTAGGAAATGTATTTATTGTATGAGTATAGAACAGAAGAAAGGGATCAGCGCTCTCTATCTATACAAAATACAACAGAAACAATAATAAATAAGTAAAAAGTGGCAGCACACCTAAAAAGTAGGGCTCCCTCACAGGCCTTACAACAGAAATGGTACAGAAAAAAGAAAGGAAGGCAGCGCCACTATAAACCACATAAATTAAAAGAGCACAGAATAGGCAGACTAGAATACAATATATATGATAGATACTAAGCAAAATAGAAGTCCAGAATAAATAGTCTGACTGGTAGATGAATCAAACAACGAGGTATATCCTTGTAGAGGTGAATACAGTCTTTTGTAGTGGGGGATTCTTCAGAGTGGTGTAGATGCGTCTTTGTACATCATATGAAATGAGAAAATAACAACTGATGGTATAGTATGTCCCGAAAGGGGTAGAAGCAATAAAAGAGTATATGGTCCTACTCACGTTTTCAAGAGCTATGGACTTAGCTCTAGTGTTGATAACGTACAGTGGTATAATCCCCACTTATGGGATACGTGAGGTCTTAGTATTCTTTCTTGATTAGGGGACCATATGTGGAAATAAAAGCAGGAACAACAATGGTGCTCAAAGTATAAAATGCCAGAGGTGAGAAGATAAAAAACCAAGTGGTTACTCACATTTAGTTGAACAGACTGACTGTTCAATGAATACAGCTTGAGTGGTATAATCCCCACCTAGGATTCTTGGGAGTAATATCCTCACTGGAAAGTAAAAACACTTCTGTGCCGGATAAAAGGATGGTAGTAATAAAAAAGTAAAATAATAATAGTAATAAAAAGTAAGATGGCTAACTCACAGTAAGAAAGTGGCCAAAATACCTTTATTTAAAACAATATAGTTTTAAAAACCACAACGCGTTTCGCCCTTAGGCTTTATCAAGTGGAGATCAGAAAGTACATCCTGTTACATACAGGTTTATATAGGCAGTGAACATATTAGAAAATGGCGCCAAAATGATGTCATAATTTTTTTATTTTTTTTTCTCAAAAGTGCTAAATTTTATATGTGTAAGTGAGTACATACCTATATGTAAAACATGTGATAGTTTAAAATTAAAAACGAGGTTTTAAACTCACAATACCTTACATATTCTATTTAGATACAACAGTCACATGATCGGTGGCCATTTTTTTTTTTTTTTTCAAAAGTGCTAAACTTTATATGTATCAGTGAATACAAACCTATATTGGAGACATGTGATAGTCTAAAATTTAAATTAAAAACAAGGTTTTATACTCACAATACCTTGCATATTATTTAAATAGAACAGTCACGTATATAAGTCACATTGTATAAATATGTACTTCATGCACAAAATAATTATAAAAGATAATAAAATATAAGAAATATATTATAAAAAATTAATTATAAAAATTATAAAAAATTATAAAAAATTAAACAGGTCGAACTCTACATTAAGACCTTCGGGGGTAAGGGTTTTTAAAAGGAACACCCAGTGCATTTCTTTTTGTCCCAGTAATTTTTTGAGGTCACCTCCCCTCCAGGGTAATTTACATCTTTGGATCCCAGTACATTTTAAAAATTTAGGGTCTTTGTTGTGTTGGATAAAATGCTTTGAAACAAAGTGATTAGGGTAGCCTTTGATAATATTTCTACAATGTTCTGCTAACCTTATTTTTAAGCATCGTGTGGTCATACCCACATACTGGAGGCCACATGGGCACTCCAATAGGTATACAACATTCTTAGTAGTGCAACATATTAAGTCTTTAATAGGGTATGTAATACCGGTTTTGTTTGAGGTGAATTGTGTTGTCTTTGATGTGCTGTTTTGGTCAGTGGATCTGCAGACAATGCATCTGTTGCATTTGAAAAAACCTTTAGAATTTGATAAAAATGATGGATTGCTTGTATTGGCTTTTTTTGTATAATTTTTAGTAAGCATTGTCTTTAGGTTTGGGGCCCCTCTAAAAATGATATGGGGTTTATCTGGGATGAGTGTCTTTAAAATTTCATCTTGTTTTAAAATGTGCCAGTGTTTTTGAATAGTTTTTTCACAATTTTATTCTTATTGTCAAAGTTAAAGATGATCGGTATGGATGGTGGGTCTTTATTTTTATTCGTATTATATTCTAAAAGCTCGAGTCTTTCTTTTTGTTTCACTGCTTTGAGGGATTCTTCTAGCTTTTCTTTTGGGTAATTTTTACTGATAAATTGAGCTTCTAGTGTTCTAGCTTGTTCGTCAAAATCTGTATTAAGGGAACAGTTCCTGCGAAGACGTAGGAACTGACCTTTAGGGACCCCATCTAACCATGGTTGGTAGTGGCAGCTTGATCTGTCAATGACTGTGTTGGTGCACACTTTTTAAAAAAAAGTTCTAGTGTTAATATTCCCATCCTGGATAAAAATTTGGATGTCTAAAAAATTTATTAAATCTTTGCTGTGTTCTGATGTTAAAATGATGCCACTATTGTTGTTGTTTAGATGATTTAAAAAAAGTTTAAGTGAGGTTTCAGGACCTTTCCAGATAAAAAACAAATCGTCTATGTATCTAAAATAGGATACTAGGTTTGCTTTCCAGGGGTGATCTCCCCAGATTGCTTTAGACTCCCAATTGTCCATAAAAAGATTGGCATAACTTGGTGCAAACCTAGTACCCATAGCTGTGCCTTGTCTTTGAATGTAAAAAGTGTCTAAAAACCAAAAATAGTTATTTGTTAAAATCATTTTTATCCCTTCTAAGATAAAATTAATTTGTTTTTCTGGAATTTTATTATCTGTTTTTAATCTATTTAAAACTGCTTCACACCCTAATTCGTGGGGGATTATGGTGTACAAAGACTGGACATCACAAGTGACTAGAATAAAATCTGGATGCCAGGTAAAATGTTCTAAAAAACGTAAGAGAGACATGGAATCTTTTAAGTATGACCTCATAAGTCTGACTGATGGTTGTAATAAAATGTCAATATACTCTGATAAGTTTGATAAAACAGAATTGATCCCAGAGACAATAGGTCTACCTGGTGGATTGGTCTCATTCTTGTGTATCTTTGGTAAAAAGTATATGACTGGAATTTTTGGATGAGGTATATTTAAATAAGCAAATTCTTTTTTGTTGAGGATATTGGAATTTAAGCCTTTGGTTAAAAATGATATAAGGGAGTTTTGGATGGTATGGGTTGGGTCTGATAGTAGCTTATCATATACTTTGGGGTCATTAAGCTGTCTAAATGCTTCTTTGATGAACATTTCTTGTGAGAGTATAACTAGGCCGCCCCCTTTATCGGCTGGTTTGATGACTATTGTGTCATCTTTTTTAAGATCTGTGAGAGCTTTTCTTTCTTGAAAGGTTAAATTATATTGTTTATATTTATGATATTTGTGGTTGGTTTTTTTGGAAGTATTAATTTTTTCTAAGTCTTGCTTTACCAAATTCTCAAAAACCTCTATCGGGCCAGATTTAAAACTTGAAGGGTAAAAATTAGAGTTATTCTTAAGGGTGGTGTTTTTCACTGGTATCTCTTCATTAATACATGGTGGTGTGGGGGAATAGGTGGCCTGTCCATGATTAATAGATTGATTCTCAATTCTGCTGCTAAAAAAATATTTTTAGTGTAGCTTTCCTAACAAACTTATTTAAATCTAAAAAGGCTTGGAATGGTTGATAGGGATCGGTAGGTGCAAATTTGAGCCCCTTAATTAAAACCGAAATTTGGGTAGTAGTTAAAAATGTTTGGGAAAGGTTAAAAATTCCATGAGGGTTGTCTGTATTAGTTAGTGTCTCTCTAGTCTTTCTCTTTTGAAATCTTCTGCCACTTCTCCTTCCTCTAGGCTTAGATTTCTCTTTTTTGTTCTGGGTAGGTAAGGTGTGGCAACAAGTGGATTTGGGCCTAGTTCTAAAAAATGATCCTCAGTGTCTGTGTCCAAATCTGTAGATAACACTTGGTATCTGTTAGGATGGTGTGTGGAGGGTAGGTGAGGGGGTGTGCTGGGATGGGTGTGTTTGAATGTATGTCTGAATCTTTGAGGTCTGGGTGTGAGATCAGGTCTTTGTGGGATAGTCATGAGTGGGACAGGTTTGGTGGGCCTGGGTTTAGGATAGTTGGAATAGGAAGGTGAAATGGTTGGGGGTGAGATGTGGTGGGAAGAGCTGTGATACTTTTGTGGTGGTGGTTGGTGGTAGTTGTGGTGCCTTTGGTGCTAGGGGACGTGAGACACTAACTAATACAGACAACCCCCATGGAATTTTTAACCTTTCCCATAAAATTTTAACTACTACCCAAATATCAGTTTTAACTAAGGGCCTCAAATTTGCACCTACCAATCCCTATCAACCATTCCAAGCCTTTTTAGATTTAAATAAGTTTGTTAGGAAAGCTACACTAAAAAGATTTTTGAGCAGCAGAATTGAGAATCAATCTATTAACCAGGGACAGACCAACTATTCCCCCACACCTCCATGTATTAATGACGAGATACCAGTGAAAAACACCACCCTTAAGAATAACTCTAATTTTTACCCATCAAGTTTCAAATCTGGCCCGATAGAAGTTTTTGAGAATTTGGTAAAGCAAGACTTAGAAAAAATTAATACCTCCAAAAAAAACAACCACAAATATCATAAATATAACCAATATAACTTAACCTTCCAAGAAAGGAAAGCTCTCACAGATCTTAAAAAAGATGACACAATAGTCATCAAACCAGCCGATAAAGGGGGCGGCCTAGTTATACTCTCACAAGAAATGTACATCAAAGAAGCATTTAGACAGCTTAATGACCCCAAAGTATATGACAAGCTACTATCAGACCCAACCCATACCATCCAAAACTCCCTGATATCATTTTTAACCAAAGGCTTAAATTCCAATATCCTCAACAAAAAAGAATTTGCTTATTTAAATATACCTCATCCAAAAATTCCAGTCATATACTTTTTACCAAAGATACACAAGAATGAGACCAATCCACCAGGTAGACCTATTGTCTCCGGGATCAATTCTGTTTTATCAAACTTATCAGAGTATATTGACATTTTATTACAACCATCAGTCAGACTTATGAGGTCATACTTAAAAGATTCCATGTCTCTCTTACGTTTTTTAGAACATTTTACCTGGCATCCAGATTTTATTCTAGTCACTTGTGATGTCCAGTCTTTGTACACCATAATCCCCCACGAATTAGGGTGTGAAGCAGTTTTAAATAGATTAAAAATGGATAATAAAATTCCAGAAAAACAAATTAATTTTATCTTAGAAGGGATAAAAATGATTTTAACAAATAACTATTTTTGGTTTTTAGACACTTTTTACATTCAAAGACAAGGCACAGCTATGGGTACTAGGTTTGCACCAAGTTATGCCAATCTTTTTATGGACAATTGGGAGTCTAAAGCAATCTGGGGAGATCACCCCTGGAAAGCAAACCTAGTATTCTATTTTAGATACATAGACGATTTGTTTTTTATCTGGAAAGGTCCTGAAACCTCACTTAAACTTTTTTTAAATCATCTAAACAACAACAATAGTGGCATCATTTTAACATCAGAACACAGCAAAGATTTAATAAATTTTTTAGACATCCAAATTTTTATCCAGGATGGGAATATTAACACTCGAACTTTTTTTTAAAAAAGTGTGCACCAACACAGTCATTGACAGATCAAGCTGCCACTACCAACCATGGTTAGATGGGGTCCCTAAAGGTCAGTTCCTACGTCTTCGCAGGAACTGTTCCCTTAATACAAATTTTGACGAACAAGCTAGAACACTAGAAGCTCAATTTATCAGTAAAAATTCCCAAAAGAAAAGCTAGAAGAATCCCTCAAAGCAGTGAAACAAAAAGAAAGACTCGAGCTTTTAGAATATAATACGAATAAAAATAAAGACCCACCATCCATGCCGATCATCTTTAACTTTGACAATAAGAATAAAATTGTGAAAAAAACTATTCAAAAACACTGGCACATTTTAAAACAAGACGAAATTTTGAAGACACTCATCCCAGATAAACCCCATATCATTTTTAGAGGGGCCCCAAACCTAAAGACAATGCTTACTAAAAATTATACAAAAAAAGCCAATACAAGCAATCCATCATTTTTATCAAATTCTAAAGGTTTTTTTCAAATGCAACAGATGCATTGTCTGCAGATCCACTGACCAAAACAGCACATCAAAGACAACACAATTCACCTCAAACAAAACCGGTATTACATACCCTATCAAAGATTTAATATGTTGCACTACTAAGAATGTTGTATACCTATTGGAGTGCCTATGTGGCCTCCAGTATGTGGGTATGACCACACGATGCTTAAAAATAAGGTTAGCAGAACATTGTAGAAATATTATCAAAGGCTACCCTAATCACTCTGTTTCAAAGCATTTTATTCAACACAACAAAGACCCTACATTTTTAAAATGTACTGGGATCCAAAGATGTAAAATACCCTGGAGGGGAGGTGACCTCAAAAAATTACTGGGACAAAAAGAAATGCACTGGGTGTTCCTTTTAAAAACCCTTACCCCCGAAGGTCTTAATGTAGAGTTCGACCTGTTTAATTTTTTAAAATTTTTTATAATTTTTTATAATTAATTTTTTATAATATATTTCTTATATTTTATTATCTTCTATAATTATTTTGTGCATGAAGTACATATTTATACAATGTGACTTATATACGTGACTGTTCTATTTAAATAATATGCAAGGTATTGTGAGTATAAAACCTTGTTTTTAATTTAAATTTTAGACTACCACATGTCTCCAATATAGGTTTGTATTCACTGATACATATAAAGTTTAGCACTTTTGAAAAAAAAAATGGCAACCGATCATGTGACTGTTGCATCTAAATAGAATATGTAAGGTATTGTGAGTTTAAAACCTCGTTTTTAATTTTAAACTATCACATGTTTCACATATAGGTATGTTGGCGGCATTGCATTTGGGCAAGTTGACACATGTGCCATGCATGGCACATGTGTGTAATCTGATCGTATAACGCTTTGTGCATAAGTACCCAGGCTTACAGGACGTCCTGAAGCAGGCCAGGAAGGTGTGTGGCTATTTCAGGCGTTCCTACACGGCCATGGTGCACTTTTTCAGATATCCAGTGGCGAAAAAACATGCCAGTGAGGTGCTTGATTTGCGACAGCCCGACACGTTGGAATTCAACACTCCTAATGTCCGACCACCTGCTCCAACAAGAAAAAGCCGTTAATGAGTATTTGTATGACCGGGGTGCTAGGACAGCCTCTGCGGTGCTGGGAATTTTTTTGCCAAGTTACTGGACACTCATGCGCAATGCCTGTAGGCTCATGCGTCCTTTTGAGGAGGTGACAAACCTAGTCAATCGCACCGAAGGCACCATCAGCGACATCATACCATTTGTTTTCTTCCTGGAGCGTGCCCTGTGAAGAGTGCTGGATCAGGCCGTAGATGAGCGTGAAGAGGAAGAGGAAGAGTTGTGGTCACCATCACCACCAGAAACAGCCTTATCAGCATCGCTTGCTGGACATGCGGCAACGCTGGAAGAGGATTGTGAGGAAGAGGAGTCAGAGGAGGAATGTGGCTTTGAGGAGGAGGAGGAAGACAAACCACAACAGGCATCCCAGGGTGCTCATTGTCATCTATCTGGTACCCGTGGTGTTGTACGTGGCTGGGGGGAAGAACATACCTTCAGTGAGATCACTGAAGGTATGAGTAGCTTGGCATCCAACCTTGTGCAAATGGGGTCTTTCATGGTGTCGTGCCTGTTGAAGGACCCTCGTATAACAAGGCTGAAGGAGAACGACCTGTACTGGGTGTCCACGCTACTAGACCTCCGTTATAAGCAGAAAGTGCCTGAAATGTTACCGAATTAAGTCAAGACGGAAAGGATGCAGCAGTTCCAAAATCAATTAAAAAGTATGCTTTACACAGCGTATAAGGGTGATGTCACAGCACAACGGGAATCTAACAGGGGAAGAGGTGAAAGTAATCCTCCTCCTCCCACGACCACGCCGGGAAGGACAGGACGCTTTACAGACGTGTTGTTGATGGAGGACATGCAGAGCTTTTTAAGTCCTACGCGTCGCCACAGCCCTTCGGGGTCCACCCTCAGAGAACGACTCGACCAACAGGTAGCAGACTACCTCACCTTAACTGCAGATATCGACACTCTGAGGAGCGATGAACCCCTTGACTACTGGTTGTGCAGGCTTGACCTGTGGCCTGAGCTATCCCAATTTGCGATAGAGCTTCAAGTGTCCTGTCAGAAAGGACCTTCAGTGCAGCAGGAGGTATTGTCACTGAGAAGAGAAGTCGCCTAGGTCAAAAAAGTCTAGATTACCTCACCTTTATTAAGATGAATGAGAGATGGATCCCGAAGGGACTGACAGTGGGCGATACATTCGACTAAAAAAGGCCTGATGAGGGGCACGTAACAGGGTGTCGCGGCTCCCGGCCCGCCGCGTGATATTTAAATCCCTAGCTCACCCCAGTACCTTGCCCTGTCGTGGTTTCCTGTTCCTGGTTTCCTGAGAGTGCTTTATCATTGTGAATCTGATTTCCTGGTAACCTGATCTTGGCTTTACCCTGGTTATTCTGAATTCTGGTTTCCCTGACTTGGCTTGTGTAAACGGTATTGTGTATTTTCTGGCTTCCTTGACCTCGGCTTTCCCTTTGACCATTCTCTGTCTCTAGCATATTAGTCCGGCCATTCTAAGGTCCGGTTTACGCTATGTCCTTTTATTTTCATTTTCTTGGCTATGTAAATGTTTACATAGTTTCTGCCTGCTGGACCACACTAGTAGTCGTGACATTGGGATTAAACTGATAAGAATAGTATTACTTAACACACCACTCCTATCTGGTGGCACATTAGATTGCACGTTCAGTGCCCCAAATTTGAAGAAGGAGGACCGATCAAGCATCTTTTTCCCGGTTCCTAAAATCGATGCCATATACACGTCCCCTGATAGGGGACGTAACAGGGATTAAACTGATAGGAATAGTACTACTTAACACACCTTATAATAACGCAGAGAGAGGAGTCTGAAGAAGAGGAGTCAGAGGAGGAAGATGGCTTTGAGGAGGTGGAAGACCAAACACAGAAAGCGTCCCAGGGGGCTTGTTGTCACCTTTTGGGGACCCTTGGTGTTATACGTGGCTGGGTGGAGGAAGAGACCTTCAATGACATCAGTGAGGACAAGGAACGGGACATGGCTAGCTTAGTATCCAACCTTGTGCAAATGGGGAGTTTGCGGTTGTGCAAATGGACTGTTTGCAGTTGTTTGCGGTGTGTTAAACGGAGAGTTTGGTCTGTCACTGTGAAGTGGGCGTAACCCTTACACTACCTGATCGATACAACATCATACCTGATGTTTTAAAGCACGTTATTCCAAATAATTTAGGAATGTTAGGTGATTTATGCCCTTTATGGATTAAAACCAGACTCTGCATCAACTATGTAATTTTCCATGGGAGTTTTGCCATGGATCCCCCTCCGGCATGCCACAGTCCAGGTGTTAGGTCTCCCCCTGCGATATCCGCCGCTGAGGGAAGTGCGTGGGTAGATATGAGCCAGCGCCAAAGGACATCGGCACTGGACCCAGGTAGGTGAAAGAAGGGATTAATAACCCCTTTTGCACCATGGGGGGGGATGGGCTTGACAAAGGGATTGTTTTCCTGGCACTATAGTTTCCATTTAAAAAACTATTTCTGTTTATCATAATAAATGTTGTGATTTAGAGGCTCAGCATATTCACTGTCACAGCTGGGAAAAGAAATAATACCATTCCACCTCTGATTATCTCCAAGGAATATTGGCCCAGCAATTGATTTAGTCACCTCACCTAATTTATAATAGGCACACTGATATTTATTAGTGGGCAAACTTACTGTATTGCACTGGAAAAAGTCTTGATGCCATAAAAAGCATTTGCTGAATGTTTTTTTTTTTTTTTAATACAATATTCTTTTATTTTGATCCTGGGTAACTTTTGGTGGTTAAGAGGTATTCCACTAAAATTCCTCTTGCGTACACAATGTTACCATACTTATCTTTGTTTGTACTTTGTTTATACTTTGTAAAATATATTCCTGTGAAATCTCCTGATGTCCTGTATCCTACTTCTGAAAGTGGATCCTGTGGCCAATATTGGCACCATTTGGCCTTTCAAACAGAGCGTGGGACATATTTATACAATGTGACTTATATACGTGACTGTTCTATTTAAATAATATGCAAGGTATTGTGAGTATAAAACCTTGTTTTTAATTTAAATTTTAGACTATCACATGTCTCCAATATAGGTTTGTATTCACTGATACATATAAAGTTTAGCACTTTTGAAAAAAAAATTAAAAAAAAAATGGCAACCGATCATGTGACTGTTGCATCTAAATAGAATATGTAAGGTATTGTGAGTTTAAAACCTCGTTTTTAATTTTAAACTATCACATGTTTCACATATAGGTATGTACTCACTTACACATATAAAATTTAGCACTTTTGAAAAAAAAAAAAAAAATTATGACATCATTTTGGCGCCATTTTCTAATATGTTCACTGCCTATATAAACCTGTATGTAACAGGATGTACTTTCTGATCTCCACTTGATAAAGCCTAAGGGCAAAACGCGTTGTGGTTTTTTTAAACTATATTGTTTTAAATAAAGGTATTTTGGCCACTTTCTTACTGTGAGTTAGACATCTTACTTTTTATTACTATTATTATTTTACTTTTTTATTGCTACCATGCTTTTATCCGGCACAGAAGTGTTTTTACTTTCCAGTGAGGATATTACTCCCAAGAATCCTGGGGATTATACCACTCAAGCTGTATTCATTGAACAGTCAGTCTGTTCAACTAAATGTGAGTAACCACTTGGTTTTTTATCTTCTCACCTCTAGCATTTTATACTTTGAGCACCATTGTTGTTCCTGCTTTTATTTCCACATATGGTTCCCTAATCAAGAAAGAATACTAAGACCTCACGTATCCCATAAGTGGGGATTATACCACTGTACGTTATCAACACTAGAGCTAAGTCCATAGCTCTTGAAAACGTGAGTAGGACCATATACTCTTTTATTGCTTCTACCCCTTTCGGGACATACTATACCATCAGCTGTTATTTTCTCATTTCATATGATGTACAAAGACTCATCTACACCACTCTGAAGAATCCCCCACTACAAAAGACTGTATTCACCTCTACAAAGATATACCTCGTTGTTTGATTCATCTACCAGTCAGGCTATTTATTCTGGACTTCTATTTGCTTATTATCTATCATATATATTGCATTCTAGTCTGCCTATTCTGTGCTCTTTTAATTTATGTGGTTTATAGTGGCGCTGCCTTCCTTTCTTTTTTCTGTACCATTTCTGTTGTAAGGCCTGTGAGGGAGCCCTACTTTTTAGGTGTGCTGCCACTTTTTACTTATTTATTATTGTTTCAGTTTTATTTTGTATAGATAGAGAGTGCTGATCCCTTTCTTCTGTTCTTTCCTCTATGTGGGCCAACTTTATTTACCGGCCTACAGCATACATCGGTTTCGGCACACCTCAACCGACTATTTCCTTTTATGTTATTCCTCTCCACCAGCGTATTTCATATCCAATGAGAATGCCCCGAACACAAATATATATATATATTTATATATGTTAGTGTGTTTCTGTTTCTGTGCACACATCTGTCTATGTGCATCAGTGTGTCAGGGTGCGTGTTTTTATGTCAATGTGTGCATCTCTGTCATGGTGTGGGCATGTATCAATGTTTGTGTGTGTCAGGGTGCATGTGTGTATAGGTCGGTTTGTATCTATGTGTTGGTGTCTATATGAATTTGTGTGTAAGCATCTGTGTGTTAATGTGCATGAATATCTGTGTAAGTATGTATGTGGTAGTGTATGTGCATACATCCAAACAGTCAAACACCAGCACAACCATACAAGCACACTCCTGCAATCTAACACAAATATTATTTACAAACACACCCATGCATTCAATTTACAAAAAACCCCGCAAACACACCCCTTCACTCAAACACAAATACTTCATACAAATGTACATCTGCATTTAAAAGTAAACATTACATTCAGAGACACCCCTGCAATCAAATGCAAACACTACATACAAAGACACCCCTATATTAAATCACAATAATTATATACAAGCACGCCTTCAAACACCAACACTGTACATAACACTATAGCATCAGTGATGTCCCGAACGGTTCGCTGGCGAATAGTTCCTGGCGAACATCGTTTGTTCGCCACGGATGGCAAACATTTGCGCTGTTCGGTCCGCCCCCTATTCGTCATCATTGAGTAAACTTTGACCCTGTACCTCACAGTCAGCAGACACATTCCAGCCAATCAGCAGCAGACCCTCCCTCCCAGACCCTCCCACCTTCTGGACAGCATCCATTTTACATTCATTGTGAAGCTGCATTCTTAGTGAGAGGAGGGACAGTGTAGCTGCTGCTGATTTGATAGGGAAATTGATAGCTAGGCTAGTGTATTCAGTGTCCACTACAGTCCTGAAGGACTCATCTGATCTCTGCTGTAAGGACAGCACCCCAAAAAGCCCTTTTTAGGGCTAGAACATCAGTCTGCTTTTTT
Organism: Pelobates cultripes; assembly: GCA_933207985.1. Classification (NCBI taxonomy): domain Eukaryota; kingdom Metazoa; phylum Chordata; class Amphibia; order Anura; family Pelobatidae; genus Pelobates; species Pelobates cultripes. The sequence goes on along the minus strand of OW240918.1, from coordinate 74,214,524 downwards.
TTTCTGTGTAATGTAATTGCAGTTGCCTGCCTGCCAGCCTGTGTGTCAGGCTCAAGGACATATACTGTGCCCACTTGCCCAGTGCCACCACTCACTCACTGGTGTCACAATAGCTTGCATTTAAAAAAAAACAAAAAAACTTTTTAACTGTAATATAATAGCAGTCAGTTTCCTTCACTAGTGTGCATTTCAGGGCCTGCCCAGTGCCACCACTTACTCACTGGTGTCACAATAGCTTGCATTTAAAAAAAACAAAACTTTTTTGACTGTAATATAATTTCAGTCAGTTTCCTTCACGAGTGTGCGTTTCAGGGCCTGCCCAGTGCACACCACAAAATAAAGTGAGTCGTGGGAAGTCCAACACCCACCTAGGTACAACTGCTTTGCGAAGGCACATGATCGCACATCACAAACGCCTATGGGATCAACACATGAGTACAAGCAGCACACAAACTCAAAGCCGCCATCCTCCTCCTGGTCCAGCATCTTCAGCAACGTTAAACACTGCTGTCCTTGCCCCCTCTCAACCATCTGACCCTCCGTCTCTCGCCTTGAGCAGTTCCTGCTCATCTGCCCACAGTCAGGTGTCTGTCAAGGACATGTTTGAGCGTAAGAAGCCAATGTCACAAAGTCACTCCCTTGCCCGGCGTCTGACAGCTGGCTTGACTGAACTCTTAGCCCGCCAGCTTTTACCATACAAGCTGGTGGAGTCTGAGGCGTTCAAACAATTTGTAGATTTTGGGACACCGCAGTGGAAGGTACCCGGACAAAATTTCTTTGCACAAAAGGCACTCCCCAACCTGTACTCGATTGTGCAAAAGGAAGTAATGGCATGTCTGGCACACAGTGTTGGGGCAAGGGTCCATCTGACCACTGATACCTGGTCTGCAAAGCATGGTCAGTGCAGGTATATCACCTACACTGCGCATTGGGTAAACCTGCTGACGGCTGCCAAGCATGGAATGCATGGCTCTGCAGAGGAGTTGGTGACACCGCCACGACTTGCAGGCAGGCCTGCTGCCACCTCCTCTACTCCTCCTACTCCATCCTCTTCCATAACCTCCTCGGCTGAGTCCTCTTCTGCTGCTGCGTCTTGCTCCACATCAACGGCACCCCCCCAGCTCCCCAGGTACTATTCCACATCCCGGATACGGCAGTGTCACGCCGTCTTGGGGTTGACTTGCCTGAAAGCAGAGAGTCACACCGGACCAGCACTCCTGTCCACCCTGAACGCACAGGTGGATCAGTGGCTGACTCTGCACCAACTGGAGATCGGCAAAGTGGTTTGTGACAACGGAAGAAATTTGTTGGCGGCATTGCATTTGGGCAAGTTGACACATGTGCCATGCATGGCACATGTGTGTAATCTGATCGTATAACGCTTTGTGCATAAGTACCCAGGCTTACAGGACGTCCTGAAGCAGGCCAGGAAGGTGTGTGGCTATTTCAGGCGTTCCTACACGGCCATGGTGCACTTTTTCAGATATCCAGTGGCGAAAAAACATGCCAGTGAGGTGCTTGATTTGCGACAGCCCGACACGTTGGAATTCAACACTCCTAATGTCCGACCACCTGCTCCAACAAGAAAAAGCCGTTAATGAGTATTTGTATGACCGGGGTGCTAGGACAGCCTCTGCGGAGCTGGGAATTTTTTTGCCAAGTTACTGGACACTCATGCGCAATGCCTGTAGGCTCATGCGTCCTTTTGAGGAGGTGACAAACCTAGTCAATCGCACCGAAGGCACCATCAGCGACATCATACCATTTGTTTTCTTCCTGGAGCGTGCCCTGTGAAGAGTGCTGGATCAGGCCGTAGATGAGCGTGAAGAGGAAGAGGAAGAGTTGTGGTCACCATCACCACCAGAAACAGCCTTATCAGCATCGCTTGCTGGACATGCGGCAACGCTGGAAGAGGATTGTGAGGAAGAGGAGTCAGAGGAGGAATGTGGCTTTGAGGAGGAGGAGGAAGACAAACCACAACAGGCATCCCAGGGTGCTCATTGTCACCTATCTGGTACCCGTGGTGTTGTACGTGGCTGGGGGGAAGAACATACCTTCAGTGAGATCACTGAAGGTATGAGTAGCTTGGCATCCAACCTTGTGCAAATGGGGTCTTTCATGGTGTCGTGCCTGTTGAAGGACCCTCGTATAACAAGGCTGAAGGAGAACGACCTGTACTGGGTGTCCACGCTACTAGACCTCCGTTATAAGCAGAAAGTGCCTGAAATGTTACCGAATTAAGTCAAGACGGAAAGGATGCAGCAGTTCCAAAATCAATTAAAAAGTATGCTTTACACAGCGTATAAGGGTGATGTCACAGCACAACGGGAATCTAACAGGGGAAGAGGTGAAAGTAATCCTCCTCCTCCCACGACCACGCCGGGAAGGACAGGACGCTTTACAGACGTGTTGTTGATGGAGGACATGCAGAGCTTTTTAAGTCCTACGCGTCGCCACAGCCCTTCGGGGTCCACCCTCAGAGAACGACTCGACCAACAGGTAGCAGACTACCTCACCTTAACTGCAGATATCGACACTCTGAGGAGCGATGAACCCCTTGACTACTGGTTGTGCAGGCTTGACCTGTGGCCTGAGCTATCCCAATTTGCGATAGAGCTTCAAGTGTCCTGTCAGAAAGGACCTTCAGTGCAGCAGGAGGTATTGTCACTGAGAAGAGAAGTCGCCTAGGTCAAAAAAGTCTAGATTACCTCACCTTTATTAAGATGAATGAGAGATGGATCCCGAAGGGACTGACAGTGGGCGATACATTCGACTAAAAAAGGCCTGATGAGGGGCACGTAACAGGGTGTCGCGGCTGCCGGCCCGCCGCGTGATATTTAAATCCCTAGCTCACCCCAGTACCTTGCCCTGTCGTGGTTTCCTGTTCCTGGTTTCCTGAGAGTGCTTTATCATTGTGAATCTGATTTCCTGGTAACCTGATCTTGGCTTTACCCTGGTTATTCTGAATTCTGGTTTCCCTGACTTGGCTTGTGTAAACGGTATTGTGTATTTTCTGGCTTCCTTGACCTCGGCTTTCCCTTTGACCATTCTCTGTCTCTAGCATATTAGTCCGGCCATTCTAAGGTCCGGTTTACGCTATGTCCTTTTATTTTCATTTTCTTGGCTATGTAAATGTTTACATAGTTTCTGCCTGCTGGACCACACTAGTAGTCGTGACATTGGGATTAAACTGATAAGAATAGTATTACTTAACACACCACTCCTATCTGGTGGCACATTAGATTGCACGTTCAGTGCCCCAAATTTGAAGAAGGAGGACCGATCAAGCATCTTTTTCCCGGTTCCTAAAATCGATGCCATATACACGTCCCCTGATAGGGGACGTAACAGGGATTAAACTGATAGGAATAGTACTACTTAACACACCTTATAATAACGCAGAGAGAGGAGTCTGAAGAAGAGGAGTCAGAGGAGGAAGATGGCTTTGAGGAGGTGGAAGACCAAACACAGAAAGCGTCCCAGGGGGCTTGTTGTCACCTTTTGGGGACCCTTGGTGTTATACGTGGCTGGGTGGAGGAAGAGACCTTCAATGACATCAGTGAGGACAAGGAACGGGACATGGCTAGCTTAGTATCCAACCTTGTGCAAATGGGGAGTTTGCGGTTGTGCAAATGGACTGTTTGCAGTTGTTTGCGGTGTGTTAAACGGAGAGTTTGGTCTGTCACTGTGAAGTGGGCGTAACCCTTACACTACCTGATCGATACAACATCATACCTGATGTTTTAAAGCACGTTATTCCAAATAATTTAGGAATGTTAGGTGATTTATGCCCTTTATGGATTAAAACCAGACTCTGCATCAACTATGTAATTTTCCATGGGAGTTTTGCCATGGATCCCCCTCCGGCATGCCACAGTCCAGGTGTTAGGTCTCCCCCTGCGATATCCGCCGCTGAGGGAAGTGCGTGGGTAGATATGAGCCAGCGCCAAAGGACATCGGCACTGGACCCAGGTAGGTGAAAGAAGGGATTAATAACCCCTTTTGCACCATGGGGGGGGATGGGCTTGACAAAGGGATTGTTTTCCTGGCACTATAGTTTCCATTTAAAAAACTATTTCTGTTTATCATAATAAATGTTGTGATTTAGAGGCTCAGCATATTCACTGTCACAGCTGGGAAAAGAAATAATACCATTCCACCTCTGATTATCTCCAAGGAATATTGGCCCAGCAATTGATTTAGTCACCTCACCTAATTTATAATAGGCACACTGATATTTATTAGTGGGCAAACTTACTGTATTGCACTGGAAAAAGTCTTGATGCCATAAAAAGCATTTGCTGAATGTTTTTTTTTTTTTTTAATACAATATTCTTTTATTTTGATCCTGGGTAACTTTTGGTGGTTAAGAGGTATTCCACTAAAATTCCTCTTGCGTACACAATGTTACCATACTTATCTTTGTTTGTACTTTGTTTATACTTTGTAAAATATATTCCTGTGAAATCTCCTGATGTCCTGTATCCTACTTCTGAAAGTGGATCCTGTGGCCAATATTGGCACCATTTGGCCTTTCAAACAGAGCGTGGTATGGCTCTGGGACATGTGAATTATAGTCCAAGCCCATCCAATTGTTTTGCAACTTTTACAGGTAACACCACACTTGCTGGTTTCTTTTTTTATTGTAGGTTTTTGATACCATTTTGTGTCATCTGCATATATTTAAATTTACAGTATGCTTGTATAGATATTTGCCATACACTGGATTGCACTGGATTTTTATTTTCACTGGATTTTATTCTACTGGTATTTATTGTTTTCTATTGTTACTGCAGTATTTATTAATTTGCAAATTTACTGTGATATTAATAAACAACATCGCAGTAAGTTTGCCCGTTAATAAATACCTTAGTAAGCATGCCCGTTAAAGGACCACTCTAGGCTCCCAGACCACTTCAGCTTAATGAAGTGGTCTGGGTGTCAGGTCCAGCTAGGGTTAACCCATTTTGCTGTAAACATAGCAGTTTCAGAGAAACTGCTATGTTTATGAATGGGTTAAGCTTTCCTCCAAATCCTCTAGCGGCTGTCTCATTGGCTGTCCCAACCGATCTGGGTGAAATTCGAATATGTTGGTCACCCAGATCAGGGCTATCAAGTTCAGGGCTGAAAGTTGGGGAAAAAAGTGATTTTTCAGCCCGGAGATAATTAAGTTACTGTTTTATCAGACTAAATTATCTCCTGGGCTAGGGGAGGCAATTGTAGGTGTGTGTTAACATTTTACTGTTTATGATTGGTTATTGTTTGTCCCTTCCTGGGGGCTGTCCCCTTGCATGCATAAAAGCTGTGTGCACCCATTAAAGGACAGTTCATTTTGTACCCTGACTTCGGCTGATGTTTGGGGATTCGTGTGTTTCACTAAGGGAATTATCTGGTGAAGCTATTGGAATTACTATAGGATTCGTCTACCTTATCTACCGAACGGAGGGCTATAATCACTAAGGCTCTGGCGGTTCGGAAGGAAACTACCGAGTGAGGTTTAAATATACTTGGTTTCCTTACAAATGACATCTCCAAGAGCTAATTGGAGTGAGATGTCAGCCAATTGGAGTCCAATCAATGAGATGAGATTGGAGGTGTTGATAACAGCTGCACTGCCCTATAAAAAACACACACCAGTTCTGGGTTTGCTTTTCACAAGAAGCATTGCCTGATGTGAATGATGCCTCGCACAAAAGATCTCTCAGAAGACCTACGATTAAGAATTGTTGACTTGCATAAAGCTGGAAAGGGCTATAAAAGTATCTCCAAAAGCCTTGCTGTTCATCAGTCCACAGTAAGACAAATTGTCTATAAATGGAGAAAGTTCAGCACTGCTGCTACTCTCTCTAGGAGTGGCCATCCTGTAAAGATGACTGCAAGAGCACAGCGCAGACTGCTCAATGAGGTGAAGAAGAATCCTAGAGTGTCAGCTAAAGACTTACAAGAGTCATTTGCAAATGCTAACATCCCTGCTAACGAATCTACAATACGTAAAACACTAAACAAAATGGATTTCATGGGAGGATACCACAGAGGAAGCCACTGCTGTCCAAACAAAACATTGCTGCACGTTTACAGTTTGCACAAGAACATCTGAATGTTCCACAGCAGTACTGGCAAAATATTCTGTCGACAGATGAAACCAAAGTTGAGTTGTTTGGAAGAAACACACAACACTATGTGTGATGAAAAAAAGGCACAGCACACCAACATCAAAACCTCATCCCAACTGTGAAGTATGGTGGTGGGGGCATCATGGTTTGGGGCTTCTTTGCTGCGTCAGGGCCTGGACAGATTTCTATCATCAAAGGAAAAATGAATTCCCAAGTTTATCAAGACATTTTGCAGGAGAACGTAAGGCCATCTGTCTACCAGGACAATGACCCAAAGTATAGAAGTAAATCAACAACAGAATGGCTTAAACAGAAGAAAATCTGCCTTCTGAAGTGGCCCAGTCAGAGTCCTGACCTCAACCCGATTGAGATGCTGTGGCATGACCTCAAGAAAACGATTCACACCAGACATCCCAAGAATATTGCTGAACTGAAATAGTTCTGTAAAGAGGAATGGTCAAGAATTACTCCTGACCGTTGTGCACGTCTGATCTGCAACTACAGGAAACGTTTGGTTGAAGTTATTGCTGCCAAAGGAGGTTCAACCAGTTATTAAATCCAAGGGTTCACATACTTTTTCCACCTGCACTGTGAACGTTTACATGGTGTGTTCAATAAAAACATGGCAACATTTTATTCTAAGTGTTTAGTTTAAGCAGACTGTGATTGTCTTTTGTTGTGACTTAGATGATGATAAGATCACATTTTATGACCAATTTGTGCAGAAATCCATATCATTCCAAAGGGTTCACTTTTTCTTGCAACTGTATATAAATTTCATCTCCTCCATTCCTAATTTTTTCATATAGTTTCCTCCTCTCCAATCTCCAAAAAAATAGGTCTTCTGGGTTCTGATTGTGCATTTGTTTAAAATGTAAGGAAACACTATGTGTTTCTACCACTTTTTTGATGTTCATAATGTGTTCATCGATTCTAATTTTTAAAGTGCCTTATAGTTCTGCCTACATACAGCAGGTTACATGAGCATTTTAATACATATAACACTCCTCTTGAGTGACATGTCAGATGATCTTTAACCCCTTCAGGACACAAGGATGGTTCAGGACCGTCCTCGGCATTTTTTGCGTTGTCGACCGAGAACGGTCCTGAACCGTCCTAACGGAAAACGGGCGGCAGGAGCGATCAGAGATCACTTCCGCTGAAATCCCGTTGTTACTATCTGCCCGGTATCCCAGGCAGATAGTAACAGCCAATTGCGGCATGTGAGCGATCCGCGATCACTCACAATTGGCTGGTGTCAAAGTGGGTGTTACAAACACTCACTTTGACACTGATCTCTGCCTCTCTCCCCTCTGTAGCGTTTTGTGAGAGGAGAGAGACAGAGATCGTGATAGTTTGTTGCAGCAGGTGTTCCAGAGAGAATTAAAAAGTATCAGCAGTTAATAAAAATTCCCTTTTAACCCCTTCCCTGCCAGATCTGAAACAGACAGTGCATTTGTACTGTCTGTAATTTTTTTTTGCCCTTAAGGGTTAACTTTATTTAAAAAAATCTGTGTCTTAGACTGTCTTAGACTGTCTTAGTCTGTCGTAGTCTGTCAGTTTCCTTCCCCCAAATCTCCATTAGCTTCTTCTAACAGGAGTTAGTTTAGGGATTACTGTTTTAGTCTGTTTTAGTGTAAAAAAATAATAATAAAAAAAATGTTTTTATTGTGTTTAGTATTTTGTTAGTTTAGACTGTTAGTATGAAACATGCAGCGCATGTACAGCTTGGAGGAGGCATATGCCTTCTTGGCGTCAGACTCTGATGCCACTGACACTGCGTCCGATTTTGAGCCAGGTCAGTTTAGCGCATGTCTAGTGACATGTCATCTGTGTGTGAGCCAGCTGCTAAAAGAAGCTGTGCTTCCCCTGCTATGCTGAATGTGGAGGAGGACTGGGTACCTCCACAGTTAGCTGAGCCCAACATCCCCCCTTTTAGTGCCAACGCAGGCATTAATGTGAATGTGGTTGACTTCTCCCCTATACAATATATGGAGTTATTTTTAGGGGATACCATCTGGGAGGAGATTGCTTCCCAGATTAATTTTATATTCTAGCCAATTTATTGAGACCAATCCAGGTAGCTATACAGTCAGGGAGCATGCTTGGCATCCCACAGATGTCCCTGAACTTAAAACATTCTAGGCTCTTACCATGCTCATGGGGATAATAAAGAAGCCATCAATCCGCTCTTACTGGAGCACCAACCCAATTTGTTCGACTTCTATATTCTCCCACACAATGCCTAGACCAAGATATGAGCTGCTGCTGAGATACTTACATTTCAACGACAATATGCTTTGTCACCCCAGAGATCACCTCCAATATGATAGGCTTCATAAAATACTCCCACTGGTAGACCATCTTCAGAACAGATTTTCTGAAGTTTATAATCCCCAACAAAATTTATCTATTGATGAATCCCTTATGAAATATAAAGGGAGATTAGGGTTCAAACAGTATATCCCCTCAAAGTGGTCTAGGTATGACATTAAAGTGTACAAACTGTGCCAGAGCGAAAGTGCCTACACATTTGCCTTTCGTGTATATGAGTGGAAAGATGCTCAACTGAACCCTCCTGGCTGTCCTAACTCTCTGGGGACAAGTGGGAAGCTTGTTTGGGACCTACTGATCCCCTTGTTCAATAAGGGTTACCACCTTTATGTGGACAATTTTTACAGCAGTGTCTACTTGTTTAAAATTCTTTATAGTTTGCAGACACTGGCCTGCGGCACTGTAAGAAGAAATGCCAAGGATTTCTCCAGACCTCTCATAGAGGCCAAACTAAAAAAAGGTGAATGCAAAGCTCTGCGCAAAGCTGAACTGCTTGCGCTAAAATTTAAGGACAGGAAGGATGTTCACATGCTAACAACCATCCATAACGAAGGCATGTCAGACGTCACTGTCCGAGGCAGGGTACAGACAAAACCGGTGTGCGTCAGGGCTTATAACAGGCACATGGGGGGTGTTGATTTGGCTGATCAGCTGATGCAGCCATATCTTATCTTAAGAAAGACAAAAGCCTGGTATAAAAAGGTGGCTATCTACCTGTTGCAAGTAGCAACACATAATTCATTTTTACTCTTTAAAAAAATGAATCCAGGAAGAACCACCTATCTCCAATTTCAGCTCAAGCTGATTTCCACAATAATTTATGGAGATGGTCAAGTTCCAACAACGGTGCAAGAGGAGTCTAGACATTTTATTTTGAAGATACCGCCAACTGCTTTTTGCAGGAGTTAGTTTACAGATTGCTGCTAACGGAAGTTTTAGTCTCATTTATTCTGTTTTTATCAGTTTTAGTCTGTTTTTAGTATAAAATTAAAAAAAATTGTGTGTTAGTAACTCTGTGTTAGTCAGACTCTGACGCCACTGACACTGCGTCCGATTTTGACCCAGGTCAGTTTTCTGACATGTCATCTGTTTGTGAGCCGGCTGCAAAAAAAAGCTGTGCTTTCTCTGCTACGCCGAATGTGGAGGAGGAACGGGTTTCTCACCAGTTAGCTGAGCCCCAAATCACCCCTTTTAGTGCCAACACAGTCATTAATGTCAATGTGGATGACTTCTCCCCTATGCAATATATGGAGCTATTTTTAGGGGATACCATCTGGGAGGAGATTTATCAACAGACTAATTTATATGCTACCCAATTTATTGATACCAATCCAGATAGCTATGCAGTCAGGGAGGAGTGTACTTGGCATCCCACAGATGTCGCTGAACTTAAAAAATTCTGGGCTCTTACAATTCTCATGGGGATTATAAAGAAGCCATCAATTCGTTCTTACTGGAGCACCAACCCAATCTGTTGTAGTCCAGTGTACTCTCAAACCATGTCTAGAACAAGATTTGAGCGGCTGCTGAGATACTTACATTTCAATGACAATACCCTCTGTCACCCCAGAGATCACACCCAATATGATAGGCTTCATAAAATACACCCACTGGTAGACCATCTTCAGCACAAATTTACTGAAGTTTATACTCCTCAAAAAAATGTATCTATTGATGAATCGTTAATGAAATATAAAGGGAGATTAGGATTCAAACAATACATCCTCTCAAAGCGCTTTAGGTATGGCGTAAAATTCTACAAACTGTGCGAGAGCGAAAGTGGCTATACATTTGCCTTTCGTATATATGAGGGGAAAGATGGTCAACTGGACCCTCCTGGCTGTACTGACTCTCTGGGGACAAGCGGGAAACTTGTTTTTGACTTACTGATCCCCTTGTTCAATAAGGGTTACCACCTTTATGTGGACAATTTTTATAGAATTGTCCGTTTGTTTCAAACTCTTTAGGGTTTCTAGATACTGGCATGTGGCAGTGTAAGAAGATATGCCAAGGATTTCCCCAGACCTTTTATAGAGGCCAAATTTTAAAAAAAAGTGAATGTAAAGGTCTACACAAAGCTAAAGTGCTTGCAATAAAATTTAAGGACAGGAAGGATGTTAATATACTAACCACCATCCATGACGAAAGCCTGTCAGACGTCACTGTCCGAGGCAGAGTACAGACCAAACCTGTTTGCATCAGGGCTTATAAAATGCACATGGGGGTGTTGATTTGGCTGATCAGCTGAGGCAGCCATATCTTATCTTAAGAAAGACAAAAGCCTGGTATAAAAAGGTGACTATCTACCTGATGCAAGTAGCAACACATAATTCATTTTTACTCTTTAAAAAAATGAATCCAGAAAGAACCACCTTTCTCCAATTTTAGTTCAAGCTGATTTCCACAATAGAGAAAATAGGACTAATGGGTTGCAGATTATAAACAATCTGCCTCCCAAAAAGACCTTGTATCCTTATATGAAAAAAGCTACTCTGCAATTATAAATATAAAAGTGGAGCGCAGAGAGCAAAATCCTTATATGAAAAAAGCTACTCTGCAATTATAAATATAAAAGTGGAGCGCAGAGAGCAAAATCCTTATATGAAAAAAGCTACTCTGCAATTATAAATATAAAAGTGGAGCGCAGACAGTTTTCAGACTGTCTTCTATTTTGTTTTCAGACTGTCCTATCATTCATTTATGGTGGGATTAGATACTAGTCTATTACCAGCATGATATTAGGGACTCCTTCCCCCAAATCTCCTACAGCTGTTTAGGCAGTTTGTTTAACATTTATATTGCTGGCTACTTTTTTCCTGCAATGTTGCAAACGTATTTTGGTAGATCTTTGTGCACATATGAGAAGTATTAAACTACCACCATTTAAAATACCCTGAGTTGTCTACTTGTCAAAAATATATGGTTTGATGGGGGTAAAATACATTGGCCCAAATAGGACAGGGGTGCTGGTTTAATACATGTCAAAATTCCAAGTTGAAAAATGGATATGTGCACCTGCCAAATGTGGCCTTATAGCCCCAAACAATCCGACAAGCCTATGCATGGGTGGTATCACTGTACTCAGGAGATGTTGCTGAACACATATTGGGGTGTAGTTTGGCAGTGACACATAACACAATCTGTTAATTCATGCCTAAAGTTCAATGTGTGTGAAAAAAACACACACAAAAAATGACTACCTAAATGTTTGACAAAGTCTGGTGGTAGAATTAGTGCATGGAAAGTGTTAAAAAAAACACCATTTGAAATACCCTATGGTGTCTACTTTCCAAAAATATATGGTTTGGTGGGGGTAAAATACATTGGCCGGCCTTACAAATGTCCCAAATAGGACATGTGCACAGGTTGACTACATGTCAAAATTCCAAGTTGAAAAATGGATATGCCCACCTGCCAAATGTGGCCTTTAAGCCCCCAAACAATCTGACAAGCCTATGCATGGGTGGTATAACTGTACTCAGGAGATGTTGCTGAACACATATTGGCATGTTGTTTGGCAGTGACATATAACACGATCTGTTAATTCATGCCTAAAGTACAATGTGTGTGAAAAAAAACACACTAAAAATGACTACCTAAATGTTTGACAAAGTCTGGTGGTAGAATTAGTGCATGGAAAGTGTTAAAAAAACACCATTTGAAATACCCTAGGGTGTCTACTTTCCAAAAATATATGATTTGGTGGGGGTAAAATACATTGGCCGGCCTTACAAATGTCCCAAATAGGACATGTGCACAGGTTGACCACATGTCAAAATTCCAAGTTGAAAAATGGGTATGCGCACCTGCCAAATGTGGCCTTTTAGCTCCCAAACAACCCGACAAGCCTATGCATGGGTGGTATCACTGTTCTCAAGAGATGTTGCTGAACACATATTGGGGTGTTGTTTGGCAGTGACACATAACACAATCTGTTAATTCATGCCTAAAGTACAATGTGTGTGGAAAAACACACACAAAAAATGACTACCTAAATGTTTGACAAAGTCTGGTGGTAAAATTAGTGCATGGAAAGTGTTAAAAAAAACACCATTTGAAATACCCTAGGATGTCTACTTTCCAAAAATATATGGTTTGGTGGGGGTAAAATACATTGGCCGGCCTTACGAATGTCCCAAATAGGACATGTGCGCAGGTTGAATACATGTCAAAATTCCAAGTTGAAAAATGGATATGCGCACCTGCCAAATGTGGCCTTTTAGCCCCCAAACAATTCGACAAGCCTATGCATGGGTGGTATCACTGTACTCAGGAGATGTTGCTGAACACATATTGGCATGTTGTTTGGCAGTGACACATAACACGATTTGTTAATTCATGCCTAAAGTACAATGTGTGTGAAAAAAAACACACAAAAATTGACTACCTAAATGTTTGACAATGTCTGGTGGTAGAATTAGTGCATGGAAAGTGTTAAAAAACCACCATTTGAAATACCCTAGGGTGTCTACTTTCCAAAAATATATGGTTTGGTGGGGGTAAAATACATTGGTCGGCCTTACAAATGTCCCAAATAGGACATGTGCGCAGGTTGACCACATGTCAAAATTCCAAGTTGAAAAATGGGTATGCGCACCTGCCAAATGTGGCCTTTTAGTCCCCAAACAACCCAACAAGCCTATGCATGGGTGGTATCACTGTACTCAAGAGATGTTGCCGAACACATATTGGGGTGTTGTTTGGCAGTGACACATAACACGATCTGTTAATTCATGCCTAAAGTACAATGTGTGTGAAAAACACACACAAAAAATGACTACCTAAATGTTTGACAAAGTCTGGTGGTAGAATTAGTGCATGGAAAGTGTTAAAAAACCACCATTTGAAATACCCTAGGGTTTCTACTTTCCAAAAATATATGGTTTGGTGGGGGTAAAATACATTGGCCGGCCTTACAAATGTCCCAAATAGGACATGTGCACAGGTTGACTACATGTCAAAATTCCAAGTTGGAAAATGGATATGCGCACCTGCCAAATGTGGCCTCTTAGCTGCCAAACACCTCAACAAGCCTATGCATGGGTGGTATCACTGTACTCGGGAGATGTTGCTGAACATATATTAGTGTGTTTTTTGGCAGCAAGACATAACATGATCTGTAAGTTTATACCTGAATTGCAATGTATGTGAATAAAAAAAAAAAAACTACCTATGCAAAGTTTGGCAAAGACTTGTGGTAAAATGGCTGCATAGAAAGTGTCAAAATATCCTTAGATGAATACCCTGGGTTGTCTACTTTAAAAAAAAATATATACATGTGGAGTGTTTTCCAGAGATTTATGACAGATAATAGTGTTACAATGTCACTATTGATACATTTTAAAAATGTTTGTTTTGAAACCGCCATATCCTACTTGTACCTATAGCCCTATAACTTGCAAAAAAAAGCAAAAAGCACATAAACACTGGGTATTTTTAAACTCAGAACAAAATTTTGAATCTATTTAGCAGTTTTTTTCATTTGCTTTTGTAGATGAGTAAAAGATTTTTCAAGTAAAAGTCAAAAAACATGTATTTTTTCCATCATATTTTTTCATTTTTTTTAAAATTAAATTACATGAGATTATATAAATAATGGTATGTAAAGAAAGCCCCCTTTGTCCTGAAAAAAAACAATATATAATTTGTATGGGAACAGTAAATGAGAGAGCGTAAAATTACAGCTAAACACAAACACCAGAAAAGTGTAAAAAGAGGCCTGGTCGCAAATGTACAACATTGCAAAAACAGTCCAGTCCTTAAGGGGTTAATATATGTATAGTTGTTTTACAATCTCACTTATATCTTCCATATGTCTTCTAACACTCTTGATTTCTCTACATGGGAGACAAATGCCACATCCATAGAAACCTGTCACATTTAAAAAAAAAAAAAAAAAAAATGTGTGGTTTCTCTGGATTTAAACAGCTTTTAACTTAAATGAACTTTTTTGCTCCTCTGTAAACAATTTTTGGAGCATCTACATCGAAAATTGTTTACAGAGGACCAAAATTTTTTAAGAACAGGCTCCTCACTTGTGAGTGCATTCACATATATATAATTACTACAATGTACAGGTACAGGCAATATTGCACTACCTTTTATTTATTTATCAAAATGTTTTACATGGAGCACTAGTTGACATAAGTACTAGTTATTACATTCTGCAAGAGTTCTCGCTGATTCTCCCTATCCTGCTGTATGGACGTCTCCAGCTGAGCTTGGTGAACCTTGATCGTCTCATACAGTGCAGCAAACTGTGGAGTAAGTTGTGGCAACTGCATTTCTTCGGCCACTGATGTCACATAACCAGGATCCACTGCTGTAAGTGTAATGGTGCCCGCCTCTTGCAAGGCGGAGAACACCATCAGAACCTATAGGTGAGAACAGAGAAAGAACATTGTTAGCATCTGTCATATGTTGAAATGCTAACTATTATCTGTACAACAATATTATTAAAACTTGTAAATAAGATATATGCAGTCATGCTATTAATTTATTATTATAAAAACCAAAGGAAAAAAAGTTACCTGTGCTCTCTTCTTAATCCCAATCAGGGCCGGTGCAAGGATTTTTGCCGCCCTAGGCAAAAGAAAGATTTGCCAACCCCCCGGGACATCGCAATGCCCCACCCATATGATCTGCCATATGAACTAGTGCCAGTGCTGCACACAGTGTGTGTTTACATTAAAAAGCCTGCAAGGACAAACTATAGACACCAGAACAACTTTATTAAGCTGCAGTAGTTCTAGGGACTATAGTGTTCATTTAATGTGAGGTAAATTAGAGATTAGTGTCACTAATAATATACTAGATTGCCTACTTACAATCAGATGAGGATGGTGATGGGCTCTGGTTGCATTCTGGCTCCATTGGTCTGGTGTAGAGCAGGATCTCTGGAGGCTGTTTGTAACTGTGGTCACAAAATTCAATGTTCTGGGAGAACGGGAAGCAGCTCCATTTTTTGGGGCCTCTTACATAGCTCAAGGTCTGGGCCCCAGGGCCTTACGGTGAGTATGCCCATAAAGCCCACCCACAAGTCCACCTACATGTTCCACCCATGAGTCCGCTCACAGGGAGTAGAGTGTGTAGGGGATGTGTTATGTGTTACTGTAGAGGATCTAATGTGTGTGCTTATGGAACGTAGTGTATAGGGATACCAGTTTGTGTAGGTGATGCAGTGTGTTTGTGTGTAGTGGAAGCAGTGTGTTTTTGTGTAAGGGATAGAAAGCAGTGAGTGTTTGTGTATAAGGGATGTATTGTGTGTTTCTTGTTGTGTGTAAGGGATGCATTGTGTGAATCTGTGTTTGTATGCATAAGGGATGCAAAGTGTGTTTCTGTGTATGTAAGGGATGCAGTGTGTGTGTCTGTAAGGGGTGCGTTGAGTGTGTGTAAGAGATGCATTGTGTTTCTGTGTGTGTGTAAGAGAAGCAGTGTGTGTTTGCATGTGTGTGTAAGGGATGCATTGTGTGTTTCTGTGTATATGTGCAAAGGATGCATTGTCTTTATGTGTAAGGGTTGCATTGTGTGTTTCTCTGTGTGTAAGGGAAGCATGTTGTGTTTCTGTGTGTATAGGGATGCATGTGTGTGTGTGTGTGTGCGCGTGGTGTGAAAGAGCTCCCTGTCCTGCCCCCTGTCCTATAGAGCTCTCCCTTCCATTCCTTAGAGATCTCCCCTGCCCCTTAGTGGTCTCTCCCCCCACCTCCCTTAGTGGTCTTCTTTTCTCCCGACTTTCCATTTGTGGTCTCTCCTCTCCCCCCACCCTCCCCTAGTGGTCTATCCTCCACCCCCCTCTTTTAGCGGTCTCTCCTCACACCCCACCCCTAGTGGTCTCTCCACCTCCCCCTCCCTCCTTTAGTGGTCTCTCCCTACCCTACGTTCTCATCTCCCACCCCCGTGTTCTCCTCTTATTCCCCCCTCCCCGTGTTCTCCTCTTCTTCTCCCCCCGTCCCTGTAATCTCTTCTTCTCCCCCTGTAATCTTCTCTTCTTCTCCCACCTCCCTGTAATCTTCTCCCCTCCCCCTGTAATCTTCTCTTCTTCTCCCCCACTCCCTCCCTGTAATCTTCTTCTTCTCCCCCCTCCCTCCAATCTTCTCCACTCCCCCTCCCTCCCTGTAATCTTCTCCCCCCTCCCTGTCCCAGCTTCTCCCTCCCCTCCCTCCTGTAATCTTCTCCCCATGTGTCTCCTCCCCCCTCCTCCCTGTAATCTTCTCCCACCCTATAATCTTCACCCCCCATAATCTTCTCCCCCCAATAATCTTCTCCCTCCTATAATCTCCTCCCCCCCTCCCTATAGTGGCACCTCCCCCCCCTCCCCATAATCTTCTCCCCCCCTATAATCTTCCCCATAATTTTATCCCCCCTTCTCAAGTCTTCTCCCCCCCCCCTCCCTATAATCTTCTCCCCCCTCCCTATAATCCTCCCCCCATAATCTTCTCCCCCCCCTCCCCTATAATCTTCTCCCCCTCTCCTATAATCTTGTCCTCCCTCCTCAATCTTCTCCCCTCCCCATAATCTTCTCCCCATAATCTTCTCCACCCTCCCCATAATCTTCTCCCCCCCCTCCTATAATCTCCCCTATAACCTCCCCGTAACCTTCTCCACTCCCCCCTCCCTCCTGTAATCTTCTCCCACCCCTATAATCTTCTCCCCATAATCTTCTCCCCAATAATCTTCTCCCTCCCCTATAATCTCCTCCCCTCCTATAATCTTCTCCCCCCCCTCCCATAATCTTCTCCCCTATAATCTTCCCCCATAATTTTTTCTCCCCTTCTCAAAATCTTCTCTATAAATCTTTATACCTCCCTATAATCTCCCCCACCAATCTTTTCCTCCCCCCTCCTATGTCCTTTCCTCCTCCTATAATCTTCTCCCCCCCTCCCCATAATCTTCTCCCCTATAATCTTCTCCCCCTCCCATAATCTTCTCCCCCCTCTATAATCTCCCCCCCTATAATCCCCCTAAATCTTCTCCCCCTATAATCATCTCCTCACCTCCCCTGTAGCGTGGCCGAGCTCCTATATGGTCCGCGACCCGGCGGGACTGACAGGAAGTGCACACTCAGTGTGCACTTCCTGTCAGTCCGGCCGGGTCGCAGACCGGAAAGGAGCTCAGCCACGCTACAGGGAAGGGGAGGTGAGGCAGTGCAGCAGCCGTCTGAGCGCTCTCTACAGAACGCTCAGGCGGCTGTGGCATTTAAAGGGCCGGCGATGGGGGCGCAGGGCGCCCCCTCCTATATGGCGCCCTAGGCGGCTGCCTAGTTCACCTTATAGGAAGCGCCGTCCCTGATGCCAATGTTTATTTAGACAAATGAAGGTCATGTAATGACTCCAATGGCCATTGGAGGGAATGCCCGTCTGCCAACATCAAGGCAGACCCCCTAAACAGGTCCTGCACTGACCCTTCACCTTGCTTCCTTGAGCTACTGGCAAAGATATCTCTAATGAGACAGAGAGGGGTATTTTTTATATACACCCCTATATACTTATTTACCCTAGGGAACACATGGGATAGGCGGCAGCATTGTAACAAAGCTGTGTGATACAAAAAGTGAATACAAATACAAAAAGATAAGTCCTGTGTGACAAACTGCCCTTTGCTCCTGGCTTTTGGAGGAGCCAGGATAAAGGAGAAGATAGACCGGCTGCACAGCTTAAATCTGTGGAACTGTTTTGGGCAGGAAAGCCATGCTTGCAGTCAGTCAAATAGGACTTCCACCTATCTTTTGAACCACTGGACCAACATATATATAACAATGCTAAGCAAATACTTACGAGAGGAAAGTTGGAGGAGGACCTGCTGCCATACTCTCCATGGAGACAACATCTCCTGCAGTTCTGCAGTTCTTGATGCCTTTTCCTGGGATTGAGGAGCTTGCACTGATGGTATAGAGTTAACAAATGAAAACTGATATATGTACATTGACTAACAAATATGACTTTAACAATATAACTTCAAATATATCAGCGCCAGTGGTCCTCTCAATCCCAAGGAGGTTTTCCCTTGCCAGGAACTGCAGGATCTCCTCTTCATAGGGCAACAAATCTGGTTCTTGTTGCAAACCACCTCCTGTCTTCCTGGAGGCGGGTGCTGTCTTGTTCACCTTCCTCTTCACCATCCACCTGATGTCATAGTAACTGCAATGACATGTGTAATTGATGAATAACTTTAATATCTTTCTATAAATATGTTTACTGACATGTTTAAAGGGACACTGTAGGCACCCAGATCACTTCAGCTCATTGGTGCAGTGTCCTAGGTCTCTTAACCCAAGGAGGCAGAGTGGGAGCGGAGCCCAGGGCCGGTGCTACCATAAGGCGGCACAAGCGTCCACCTTAGGGCTTTCCGGCCCAGGGCGTGCAATCCTTGGGTGACTGGCAAGAGGAGAGCACCCTGCATAGTGCTCCCCTCCTGCCGGTCATTGCATGTAGAGTGGCCGAGCGGGAGGCCTGCGGTTTACCCGGTCTGACAGGAGATGCAACAAACTGCTTCCTGTCAGACTGGGACAGGAAACAGGATCCTCTACCGCGTACCGCCCGCTCAACCATGCTACATGAAGAGAGAAGAAGGGGGCACAATGAAAGGTAGGGAGTGGGGGACAATAAAGGTTATGGGGGGGACAAGAAGAATTATGGGAGGGGAGAGTTACAGGAGGGGGACAAGAAGAGTTATGGGAGGGGGGAATAAGAGTTACAGGAGGGGGGGCAAGAAGAGTTATGGGAGGGGGGAATAAGAGTTACAGGAGGGGGGACAAGAAGAGTTATGGGAGAGAGGAATAAGAGTTACAGGAGGGGGGACAAGTAGAGTTATGGGAGGGGGGAATAAGATTTTGTAAAAATAAAGGTGCATTTTATTCCATACGAATGGGTAGTCGAACAAAGGGTTTAAAAGTTTAAAATTCAGGGACAGAGGGGCTGTCACATTGCTCCCTCCTCGTGGAACACTCCGGCAGACCCAGTTTGATCCTTTTTGGGTCAACTGGAGGATGCCCGGACTTCTGGTCATGTATTGAGTTCTATCTGGCGGGACAACCCATCAGCATTGCCATTTAGCTTACCAGGGCAATACTGTATGTTGAAGTTATAGGGTTGGAGTGCTAGGCTCCATCTCAGCAATTGTCCATTAT
Source organism: Pelobates cultripes (assembly GCA_933207985.1). NCBI lineage: Eukaryota > Metazoa > Chordata > Amphibia > Anura > Pelobatidae > Pelobates > Pelobates cultripes. Next base: position 74,194,952 of record OW240918.1, on the reverse strand, counting down.
CTCCAGCAACCTGGTTCAGCCAGACCAATGGGTTGTGGTCAGTTATTAGCGTGAATTCTCGCCCGTACAAGTATGAGGTGAGCTTTTTCAGAGCCCATACTAAAGCCAAGCACTCCTTATCCACTGACACATAGCTCACTTCCCGGGGTAGTCGTTTTCGACTGATATAGGCGACAGGGTGCTCTCCTGCATCCTCTCCAACTTGGCTTAAGACTGCCCCCAGTCCGAAATTGGAAGCAGCTGTGTGGATGGTAAAGCGTTTGTTAGGTACTGGGGCAGCCAAGACAGGGTTATGTACAAGGGCATCTTTTAACGTGTGAAAGGCATTTTCACAGGCAGGAGACCAAAGTACTTGACTGGGTAAATTATTTTTCATGAGGTCAGTCAAGGTTTTGGCTAAGGTGCTGTTGTCCGGTACAAACTATCTATAATACTCAGCTGTCCCTAGTAAGGCCAGGACTTGGGTTTTGGTCCGAGGGGTGGGCCAGTTAACTACTGCTTTGACCTTGGCGGGCTTTGGTCATTGCTTCTCACACCCTACCTGTTACCCCAAATACTGAACTTCTGCCATACCTAGATGACATTTGTCTGTTTTCAGGGTCAGGCCGGCGGTTCCTAAGTGCCTCAAGCGTTCCTCCCCGGACTCGCTATAGATCGCAATGTCGTCCAGGTACACACAGGCAAATTCCTGGAAGCCATCGAGGAGTCTATCCACCAAGCATTAGAAAGTGGTTGGGGCATTTTTCATCCCGAATGGCATGACTATAAATTGGTACAAGCCAAACGGGGTGACAAAGGCCGACTTGGGGATAGCCTCCTCAACCAGGGGAATCTGCCAGTACCCTTTTCAGAGGCCAATGGTGGTCAGATATCGTGCCCTGGTGATACAATCTAGTAGCTCATCCACGCTGGGCATCGGGTAGGCATCGGTCACGGTCTTGTCATTTAACCGCCGGTAGTCCACGTAGAACCAGGTGGTCCCATCTTTCTTTGGTATTAAAACTACTGGGGATGCCTATGGACTATCGGAAGGTTCACTGACTCCTAGCCTTAACATCTCCTGTATCCCTCATTCCTTCTCTGACGGTAGGGGGGCTCTCTAAGCGGGGTCTGACCGGGTGTCTCTACCCTATGGGTCGCCAGCGAGGTGAAACCTGTTTCTTGCGAGAATGTTTGGCTTTTAATGGAGATTAATTGGCATACTTGCTCCCTCTCTGTGGGCATTAGTCAGTACCCTAGTTTTATCTGGCTGAGGGGATCGGTCCGGAATTCTTTTGCAATAGATCGGGCAAGAGGAGGCTGTCCAGATCGTCTGTGGCTGTGGCGCATACGGCCACTAGGTCTTCCGGCCTTTCCTGATACTCCTTTAACATGGAAGGCCTTATGAACCCTCTCATCTTTGTCACTGGCAATTACATAGGTGGTATCGCAGAGTTGGTCTACCACCTTGTAAGGGCCCTGCCAGGCCACCTGCAGTTTATCATGTTTGGTGGGTTTTAGTACTAATACCTTCTGCCCCACCTGGAATGTACGTTGGCGGGCACCCCGATAGTACCATACCTTTTGTTGCCCCTAGGCCGCCTGGAGGTTTTCCTTAACCATCCGTGCTAACTGCTCCATGCGGTCCCGAAGCTCTACTACGTATAATACTATGGGGGTTCCCTCCCATTCCGTTTCGCCCTCCCAGTGTTCCCTAATGAGATCCAGGGGGCCTTGCACCCTTCTCCCATATAGCAGTTCGTAGGTAGAAAACCCGGTGGATTCCTGCAGCACCCCTGATAAGCGAACGAGTGGTGAGGCAGGAATTGCTCTCAGTCTCGGTATTCATCTGTGAACATCTTCAACATTTGTTTAGGGGTACCGTTAAAACACTCACAGAGGCCCTTAGTCTGGGGTGGTATGGTGAACTCAGTAGGGACCTAATCTTACAGACCTTCCACAACTGGTGTGCAAGTTCGGTGGTGAACTGGGTCCCTTGGTCTGATAGAATTTCTGCACTGGCAACAGTGTCTGCCTGGATATTGGTCAGAGTGACGGCTTCCGTGTAGCGGGTGGAATAGTCCACCACGGCAAGTATAAAACACAGCCAATAAACGTTGTTAGGCAACTTTTGGTAGCCTAACTGATGCTGGAAGTCTTCATGCTATGCATAAGAATATCCAGCATCATGTATACCACCACATAGGAAAGCATTATACAATTTGGGAAGTGCGCAGGTAACTCTTTTTCTTTGTTTTTTACTGTATGTATGGGAAAGTATTGGATTGGCTAAAATCGAGGTGAAGCAGGGGTGTAGCCAGCACTGGAATAAATGTACATTTATTACCTTTTCAGAGAGTGCCAATCAATGGGGGGTGGGGGGAGGTAAAATGCACACAACTGCATTCCAGTCTCTATAGTGTTCCTTTAACATAACAAAATAGGCTACAAAAATGCCAGGTAGGAATTAGATCTGGTACTGTCACTTAGAGAAAAAAAAATTTACATTTAAAATTTCTTACAAAATGTCTATCAAGTTTTAGCAACTGAGACACAGCCAATAAAAAGTTTTCAAGACATTAGCAGCAGATCCTTTATATCTTGTAAGTTGCGAGGTGAAGCCTCTATAGATTTAATTTTTCTTTCCCAGAGATGATCAATCAGATTGATATATGAGGAATTTAAGGCCAATGCAACACCCTCAACCTTGAATTGAACAATTTTTGCAATTCTGTAACAATCTCTAGGTAGTTGGTATGTGTCAAAGTAAAATCCACAAGAATGCCAGGATGGAAGGTTTCTCAGCATTCACTCCACATGTACATCAATGAGTCTTGGGCATCCATTACCCTGATGCCAGTTTACTCGTTGTCCTTCCTTCAGGACAGGCATGTCCATAAGGCGTTCCGCCTTAGGGCGCACTGGCCTGGGGGAGGTAGATTAGAGTTAGTGACAGGAGTTGGGTGCACTGTGCTCCCTCCTACCAGTCACTCAGTGTAGCGAGGCTGAGCGGAGCAGACCGCGGTATAGGAGAATCTGTTTCTTGTACCCAGCTGGCCTAACAGGAAGTGCTCACTGAGAGAAACTGAAGCACCTGTACCGTGGTCTGCTCCACTCGGCCACGCTACAAGAAAGGTAGGAGACACACCGGGGACCAAGGGAGGAGAGAGAGATGGGAACTAAGGGATGGGGATGTGGGGAAGGAACACTCTCGGATGGGAAGGGGAGGGGGACACTATGGGACGGGGGGAAGAACACTATGGGACAGGGGAGGGGGGTGGAAAGAACACTATGGGACAGGGGAGGAGGGAAAGAACACTATGGGACAGGGAAAAGAACACTATGGGACGGGGGGAGGTGGAAAGAACACTATGGGATGGGGGGAGAACACTATAGGACAGGGGAGGGGGGGTGAGCACTATGAGAAAGGGGATGGGGGAGACCACTATGGGATGGGGGTGACCACTAAAAGAGGGGGGGAGAAGAACACTGGGGAGAGAGAGAAACATTAAGGGGCACTAAGGTACAGGAGGGAAGGGAAAGGAACACTGGGGTGGGGGAACCACTAAAAGAGAAAGGAGAGGAACACTAAGAGGGTATGGGAAGAGGAACACTAAGGGACAGGGGAGGGGGGGAGGGTAACATTAAGGGATGGGGGAGAGGAGAGGAACACTAAGTGACAGGGAAAGGAGGGGAGAAGAACACTAAGGGACATGGAAGGCAAAGGAACACTAAGGAGCAGGGAAAATGATCACTAATAGGGGAAGGGAGAGGACCACTAATAGACATGGAGGGGAGGAGAGAGGAACACTAAGGGACAAAGATGGGAGAGTGGGCTGAGTGGGGAGAAACACACACAGAGGGACATGAGGGGGGAGAAAGACACAAAGATGGGCCTGGGGGTGAGAAAGATGCACAGAGGAGCTGGGGATGAAAGTGACACACGGCAGGGCCTGGGGTGGAAATACAAAGGGGCTGGGGGTGAACAAGACACAGAGGGGCTGGAGAAGAGGAAAAAGAGACACATAGGGTCTGGGGGAGATAGACAGGCCGTTGGTGAAAGAGTAACACACAAAGGAGCTGGAAAGAGTAAAAGACACAGGGTCTAGGAGAAAAGGAGACACACAAAGGAGCTGGGGAAGTAAGACACACAAAGTGGGTTGTAAGAGATACACAAGGGAGGTGTAAGAGACACAATGGTTAAAAATAGGGGATAATATACACTAAAGGGAGTAAGACATCTAAAAAAAGGGGATAAGAAACAAATGGTGGGTTGAGAGGCACACAGGTGAAGATGCTTTTGGAGTGTGGAGGGGGGGTGGAGGGTTCCAAAATCATCTTCGCCTGTTTACCCAAAAATCCTTGCACCTGCCCTGCCTTCCTTGCACCACTTTTAGTAGGTACTGACCACTGCATGCCAGGAACACCTTACAAGACTCATCATTTTGGAGATGCTCTTACCCATCTAGCCATTACTATTTGTTAAAGTCACATATATCTTTTCACTTGCCCATGTTTCCTGCTTGTTATACATGAATTTAAAGAACTGACAGTTCACTTGATGCCTAATATATTCCACCCCTTGACAGATGTCATTATAACAATATAATCAATGTGATTCACTTCACCTGTCAGTGGTTTTAATGTTGTGACTGATTATATATATATATATATATATATATATATATCTATAATCAAATTGATGTAGAATCAAGCATGAATAAAACAATTCATTTTCAGCAATTGGACCATAGCCTGAATGACCTAAACTTCCCTAGACAGAAAAAACATCTTGACATCTCCACTTCCATGTATGCCCTGGGCTATGGCTTGAAGGTTGCTATGGGATATATAAACTCTGCACTAGTCAGTGTAACAGGCATACATTATACTTAACAAAACATTTTATAAGCATCCCTTTGGGAACCCTGAATATGCTGAATATGACAGAATAAGCATCAGATTAATAGTAGACACATAATATGCTAAATTAACTATATATCGTAAAGAAAAGAGTAATTAAATATTATGCTAACAACAAAATATATGTGATTAGTTCTGCAGCTGAATACTTTGGAAACAAAACATATTATTTTTTCTTACTCTGTCTATTATTGAGACAATGTGTGCCTGTTGTATCAAGATCTGTGTCCTGCTCTCATAATTTTTAATGAACAGAGGTAAGAGAAACATAAATAAATAAAAGGAAAAAAAAACGTAATAGAAGAAGGAAAAGGAAAGAGGGAAGTAAATAGGGGGATACCGTTACGTGTTATTTACCCAGGGACTTACTTACAGTTATTTTAAAAATTATTGGAGGTTAACTCTTTCCAGGGATCCCATACTTTAGAGAATGCTGCATGTGCACACCTGACCTTTGAGCTAAAATTACAAAATTTATTTTTAAACTATAAAGTTTTATTGAACCCAAAGATATGCATTACAATGTTCTCATTTTATAGAGGGTGTTAATAATACGGTATTATTAAAAAGTAAATCTAGTTTAATTTAAGTGTCAACTTCTAGTGGTCTTTGTATGTTTAATCAGGAATAGCATTTCTAAAATAATTTGCCCAAGGTCATTAAAAGAATAAAGAAACACATAGTATAATAAGTTATATGAAATTAAAGAAAATCATGTAATACATGACTAAACCTTTTGTAGAATGAATTATGTTAATTTATAAAAATTGGAAAAATATTGACTAATCTTTAAATTACTTGCAGTCATCATAATAAATTGATAAAATAATAATTATAATAATAATGTATGCATATATTTATAAATATTGTATACTTTAATGCAGTTATATAATGCTCTACTGAACTAAAATAAATCTTATATGATGATATGTATCCTCAGCTTAAATTAGAGCACCATTATAATTGTCACTGTGATATTACCAATGGCATTGGGATGGAGGTGTTAGTTAATGAAAACCAGGAAAAGGCAGGCATTTTAACTAACTATCTCTCCTCGGTATATATTAATGAAGAACCTATGGCTAGATATATGCAAATGATTTCTGCTAAAAACATGTAGAACAATTGAGGTTGGATGACTCAAGACAAGATCCTGCAACAAATAAGAAAGTACTTAAGGAACTGTGTGTAAATAAGTGACTCTCTGCTTTTAATTTTTCAAGATTATTTTCTTTCAGGAACTGTATCAGAGGATTGGAGGAAGGCAGATGTGCGTCCCATATTAAAAAATGGTTTAAAATAATTTCCTGGAAATTATAGCCCTGTCTGTGGCTATAAAAGTAAGAAATAGTTCTGTCATGAGGCCTTTTTCTGCAAGATTTCTGCAGCAATCATTTGCATATCTCTTGCCGTAGGTTCCTCCTTTAGCATAATGAAGCAGTTTTTGTGCATAGAGCACGCCTCTTAAGTTTCATTGCTCAATTCACTATTGCTTTGGCGATAGTGAATTCAGTTTTATTAAAAACTGCAATAATTATCTTTGCAGGGTTAAGGGACCCGGGACACTGCATCCAGACCACTTCAATGAACTGAAGAGGTCTGGGTGCCAATAGTGTCCCTTTAAGGTAAGAACATCCTGATGTGTTATAAGGAAAACAAATAGCAACAATTTTGAATGGATCCTGGTCTTATACAATTTCCCTGATTTGATCTATTAAAATGTATCCATTTTGCTTCATTGAAATTGAAACCTGTATGCTGATGACACTCAGATATATCTCTCCTCCCAGGACCTCAAACCTGCCGTTCTGCAATGTGTCACTGCTTGCCTTTCTTCCATTTCTGATTGGATCTCCTCCCGCTTTCTGAAACTCAATCTCTTTAAAACTGAGCTCCTTTTTTTTCCTCCTCCTAATACTGATCCTCCTCTTTTGCTCTCCATTCAAGTTAGTGGTATCCACATAAGTCCATCCTTGCAAGTGCAGTAGGTTACCAAATCCTGTAGATTCCATCTTAAAAACATAGCCTGCTTCAGCCCCTTTCTTACGCAAGATGCTACTAAGGAGCTTGTCTTTGCTCTAGTAATTTCTTGCATTGATTATTGTAACCTCCTCTTATTTGGTCTTCCCAAAAGCTGTATTGCCCCTCTAAAGTCTGTAATAAATGCTGCCGCCAGACTGATTTTCCTCTCCAGTCGGTCCTCTCACACCTCAGCGCTCTGTCAGTCCCTACATTGGCTTCATGTATCCCGTAGTAGTCAATTCGAAGTACTAACCCATACATATAAAGCATTGAACAATTCTAACCCCTCTTATATCTCTTCACAGATCCATAGGTATGCCCCTTCTCTCTGCTCTGCCCATGAACCTCTTCTGTCTGCTGCTCCACCAGTATGGCCAACTCACACTTGCAGGACTTCTCGAGGGCATCTCAGGTCCTATGGAATAGCCTGCCTACCACCATCAGACTCTCCCCTAGTCTTCAATGATTTAAGAAGTGCCTTAAAACTCATCTCTTTAGGAAAGCTTATGGCGTCCCAGAGTAACCTTTACCTTACATACCTGTCTCTTGCTCTCTCCTAAAGGGCAGCACACTACTCTCTTCTCCAGTTATGCTTTACTCCCACCTAATTTGATTGCTATCTCCTGTCCTATTATGTTTTATACCCCACCTCAAGACTGTAAGCTCGTTTGAGTAGGGTCCTCTTCAACCTATTGTTCCTGTAAGGTTTCTTGTAATTAACCTATTTACAGTTAAATAATCTTATAATAATTGTAGAGCGCTACAGAATCTGTTGGAGCTATATAAATGGCAATAATATTAATAATATACTATTTGCAATTTTCAAGGTTTTCTCTGGTTCAATATAACTATACTTACCCCATTTTTTTTTTATTTGCTAAATTCTACATCACATGTTAAATACAGTATTTGATATACAGTATTTAAAGTCAATGTCTATAAGCTGACAGCCATCACATTACATATCACCTGGAGAGAAGGCTGACCTTGCAGCCTTTCAGCATAACGATATGTTTATAAAATGTTGTTACCAATCAAAGCAAAGGGTTCCCTGATTATATTGTGCTCTTTTAGTTTCATCTTTGATATAAACATGAGCTCTATTCTTTACCAATGTAATTGTAATACTGCTAGCTCTAGAGTGGCAAAGGTTTGTTTCATTTTATTGTTTTGTTTTTTTTTTTGAAAGGTGAATATTACTTTGAAATACTGTAACAAAATCACACTGTTGCTAAATTCTGTGTAGAATGAGTTAAAAATGCAGTGCATCCTCTTTCCAGGTACCCATCTGTTATTAGGAGAGGCTATCAGCTTGCTTAGACACAAATCAAGGAAAATAATAATTTAACTCTGAGTGCAAGAACAGTAATAATGCTCTCACATTATAAGCATGTGTATAGCTATACATTGTGCTTTCATTATAGATTGTTATTACACATTGTGCTCAATTATATCTTTCTATATATCTGTTTAGTGTCCTACTTTCCAACTGCATCATTTTAAAAGCAATCTTCATGTAACATCACTATATATCAAACTATAATAGCTGGGTTCTAGTGACTTATTAAGGAGCAAACATAGTGTTCTCACCATTCTTTCCCTGCTTCCTTGCAGGATAGCAACTGTCATTAAACACTGTGTTTAGTACCAAGTGTTCAGAGCATCACCAGGGATATTGTGCAGATAACGTGCTCTGATAGGAAAGGAAATCCTTCCCACAGTCACCGCTCTGTCCTTTTAGTACAGTCTATGGTTTGTGGCAGCTGGTGTTCCAGAGTGCAGAGTATCTTCTTAACAGCAGGTAAAGACATATCTTGGTCTCTACCTTTCAGATGCTGTATCACGTTCATTGTTCCAGCCTGATTCTTGCTACTGGTGCTTTCAAATGCATTTACCTTTCACAACACAGCTAAAGCATGCAAAGAAATGAAAATAAACGAATTGCCATGAGCAGAGAGGAGGGGGAGGCAGTTCTTACATGGTTGCATCCTGCCCAGATAAAGTTGAGAGGACAACCTCATCCAAGAATGTGATTGAATGCGTTGGACTAGCCTTGGTCTACACAGAGAGTTTTGAATGGACTTGGACATGGGAAGCTGATTCACATTATTAAAATCTGTTGTTTTTTTTTTTTATATATATATATATATATTTTGATCAAATCCAAAGGAACAGACACTAATATATCAATTGCAAATTCAGGTGGCAATGTTTTATTTAAATTATTTTTTGGGAATGCTGGTGGCGTTATGTGGACACTTAGTCAAGTCTCAGGTAAGAACTGATGATTTTGGAAATGTAATGCGTTACAGTTTATAGCGTGCATTCTAGGGGGAAATCACAAGATGCTGCTGTCATATGGCAAACGCAGATACTTTTATTTGAACTTGTACATATTGTTATCTAAAAGATATAAGATGCTAGAAGTAACAAATGCCATATGAATATTGACACAATGACATTAAAATAACTAACTAAAGTAAAAATCAGTGCTATTTACAATTAAACTTAAACATATGCTAAATATATAGAGTGCTTGACTATAAAACTATATATACACATATATGCTTAACTAATAACTATTTCACACACACACACACACACACACTCACTAGATAGAGAAATGTGTTGCTAAAATGTTTCGTTAATATTTTTAATAATGCTTGGAAATCAACCCCTTATGCCACTGTTAATAGTTTTCTCATCATAAGTTTTTATTACACCTGCTAATACTGCCTATGGTCTTTGCCCACTAAATGAAGAAATATATTGACTTCACAATCTAAGTAGATAGAGGCATGCAAAGTATTGCTGTGCGTATCCACTAGGGGGAGACAAACCACAAGCATTTTAACAGTTACCTTAACATTTGCATTTATTTTACAGGTTTTATATCTTCACCATGAAGAGTTTTAGTAATTGCTCTTTTATAGGGATTGCCCAACTTTAGTTTAAGAACTGCCATGTGTTAGTGGATACCAATATTCTGTCTCGTTTTTAGTTTACATTTTTCAGCTTTATTGATTAGCTCAATATTTTGTAGGTGCATGATTTAGGTACTTGCATATATCGATTTGTAATTATATACTGTTAACATGTCAGATAATGGTAGCATTTAAATGTGTCATGCATATGATTTTATTACAAGAGTCGTTTGGCGTTTAAGCCTTGGAGGTGCCCTATCTAGAAATTGAGTTCTTGTCCATTAGTTGAGATGTTCAATTGTAGTGGATTGAGATATTTTAAACATGAATTCTTTCTAGAATTTTTAAATAAAGCATCGACTTTGAAAATAAAAGTATGTAGGTGTGCATAGTGGGATGTATAGTTAGTTGTCAGTGGTGAGCTGTAGTGAGTCAGCAAATCAATGGAAGATCAATAGCATCATGATACCAACTATTGGTTTTTAAATTTCATGTCAATGTACATGAATAAATGTCATTGGTGTATGGATATTGATATTAGCTAATGACAATACCTGTGGTATATTGCACTCTATATTTACAACCACAATTAAACTTTGCAGATTTATTTTAATTTGACGGATGTCTTTATTTGAAAATGTAACTACTCTATATTTGTCTAAATACATATTTTAGGAAAAATATAAATGAGATATTTAAATTTACTTATGCTGAATATATGTTTACTCATCAATACTGTGCTATGATTGGCTGTGAGTTTTCTTCTAATAATTTATATGACCCTCCCTCATATTTACCCTCCCCAATTCGTACTTGGTATAATTAAGTCAATCTGTCTCCTCTCATCTAAGTAGATTAATATATTGATTAAGTTCCTTACTGTGACCTTTTATCTTCAACACAAAGGCACTGATGATTGATGCAGAATCATCATTGTTAAATGATTTATGCTTTACTTCACTATTCATGGTGAGTTTAATTTCTGTAGCAATATAAATAACCGCATAAAAGCTACATTTTTTGAGTACATGGATTTGATTTTTGTGCTTGCAGCGATAATGTTTTCAATCTTGCGCAGGTTTAGAAAATGAATAACTCTAACAAAAGATCACATTTACTGTGGCAATGAATGTAGTTCTTCACCTGTGGTTTGTTGTATCATGGGCACAGGTGTCAGTGTATTGGCTTCACAACTTTCTCACAGACATCTGGTTTGAATTATACTGTGGAAATGAATCATTTCCAGAATCCCCCATGATGCAGACCAGAAGGAGTCTTTGTGGATTTTTTTCCTACAGCTTTCATTAATAAAAAATAAAATAATAATATATATATATATATATATATATATATATATAATGGCACTCACCCTTGCTGGTGACACAGTACTTAGTTAGATGCCCTGGTGCACTCCCACGCTGAAGTTATATACAATATGTAAAAAGAAAGGATGCACTCTCCGGTCTTTCAAACAGTAAAAAAGTATTAAATCCATCAAAAGGTATACAATAATATGACCAATGTTCTGACCCATCCCTCAAGGAAGACCCGAATGGGTTGAAACGTCGGTCATATTATTGTATACCTTTTGATGGATTAAATACTTTTTTACTGTTTGAAAGACCGGAGAGTGCATCCTTTCTTTTTACATATTGTACATATATATATATATATACACACATACACACATACACACATACAAACTCTTGTAGATTGGTTTTGATGTCTACTGATCATTTAACAGGGAGTCCAGGAGGTTAATTGATTACACTGTAAAAAGTCAGTGCCCTGTGACAGTTCAGTAGTTTTGACATGTAGGTCCTTCAATTGCATTATCTTTCTTGCTGCTACACCAAGGAGAGCTCTTACAGTTGGGTACTTCACTGCATGCTGCACTTAACGAGTAAAATTCTTGCAAAATGCAAAAGTATTAGAAATAATCCATGAAAAACATCCTTGATAACAAATATAGGAATCTCTGTTTTAAATATAAGCTACTCAAATACATTAAAGCACATCAGGGGACTTGTGTATATTTTTTACTCTAATTTGACTTAAATGATGTACTCAAGTTTACAGACTGATTTTTCATTTTATTATTACTCACTACAAGGGTTTTTTCATAAGTGCAGCGCGTAGTGAAATACCCAACTGTAAGAGCTCACCTTGGTGTAGCAGCGAGAAAGATAAAGCAAGTGAACAACCTAGATGTCAAAACAACTGAACTGCCACAGGGCGCTGACTTGTTATAGTGCAATCAATTAACCTCATGGGCTCCCTGTAAATGATCAGTAGAAATCAGTAGGTATCAAAACCAACCTACAAGCATTTCTAACAAAACCCACTTATCGTAGAACCCTTTTAGGATTCTTAGCATACATTCACTTCCGTAACTTAGCTAACTTCTCTCAGTATGAACTTGCATTAACATAAAATTAATAATATAGCAGAAGATGTTTTTAGGAATAATGGTTTGATAACAGGAACATCATATGTTCATTATACACAATGCTGTTGACTAGCTGAAATTAAAGTTATGACATTGAGAGGAAATTGTCTTAAATAGGGACATTATATGGGCTCCAAATGGGACAATAAGCAATCAGAATTGGATTCTAAAAGAATCATTCACAAACAGAGAGAAGGGATGATGGGTGATATCCACTCAATTTAAGATAGATCCGTGAAATAGTAGAATATTTTGGTTTGTAAGAAAAGTTACCTGGACATCAGTGGAATGGTTACTTAACTTAAATATCACAAGGCTATTGGAAAATTAAAATGCATTTCCAAACACTATATGGATGAAATATATAATAAACAAAATGGACAATGGACAAAGTTTTGCTTGTTCTGTTATTTGGAGTTCTGTCTGTGGCACCAAAAAAAGAGATGATTTATAGGAAAAAAGATAATCGTTAGTTAGGAGACATCCAGTAAATGTTGATTCTTGTCACAAATCAAGAGAGAAGTTTAAGGCATACTATAGTGCAGGAATACAAAGCTGTATTCCTGGCACTATCGCTCCCCCTGCCTCTCACTCGAGACCCCCAGCTGGGTAAATAATGGGTTAAAAGCCATTTATTTAATTACCTTATCCCAGCGCTGATGGATACTCCACCCTCTCTCTCGTCTGGTGATGAGTGGGCGCTAATGCGCATGCACGGCAGATGCCGAATGCGCATTAGACCTCCCCATAGGAAAGCATCGAATCAGTGCTTTGCTATGGAGAAAAATCCTATGCTTGGTGTCCTCATGCAGAGCGTGAGGACATCCAGCGTCAGATACTGGGCTAAAAGTCATTTTTTATACAGGAAGCCCACTAGTGGATGTCTGGTAGACATCCACTAGAGTCTGACTTTGTGCTGCAATGTGAACATTGCAGTTTTTCTGTAACATTGCACTATGTGCAAAAGGGACACTGCACCCAGACCAATTCAATGAGCTGAAGTGGTATGGGTGCCCACAGTGTCCCTTTAACAACAGAGGCTACAAATTAGGAATAGTAAAAAAAAAAGTTATTTATTTATTATATATTGAGTACACATCTAATATAAAAATGTATATATATATTTACTCTTCCTCCCTTTCCCTCCATTAAATACTTCTTCTAACTTGATCTGTGAACCAAATGGCAAATATGTATTTAGTTTACAGTTCCCTGTTTGCCCATTTTCATACCATTTTGGTTTATCCGAATAGTTTTGCCAAAACTAGTGGATTAGCGAAATTCAAACAAAATGCCAATTGGACTAATCCCAAATTATCTGACACTTTTTAGTGGTGGTGGTGGTGGGGGTGAATCAAATCGAAATTTTTTTGCAGTGCATGAGTCTAGTATCAATGTGACTGGCATGCTTTATAAAGGATGATTCAAAGTGTGGTACTTGGATTTACCTACCAAAATTAAGTGACACTGCCAGCAGTCTTTAACACAAAGTTAGATGAACATGTTGATGATTAGTGGCCCAAATACATAATAGATTGGAAATGGTTAGATGTTTCAATATCAAGAACCATCAGCTGGTCATTTTAAAGGAAATAACAGTTGAAGTAAAGCACACAGCAAAAGCACATGCATTTTGGGAAGGAATATGGCTATGTCAGCTAATTGTAGCTATGGAACTGGACATGTTAAACCCTAGACAAATTCTTGAAGACAGTCAAGGTTGTATGAAGTGGCACAGATAGCACAGGATAAATCCTAGAATGATGTACATAAGTGAGAATAAAAACCTTATTAAAATTCATTGAGCAGCTGAATCAAAACATGCACCATTACCTGAATTTTCAGCATGTTGGAGTTAAGCAGAGAGGGCATTGGACATTCAAATAATGTTGCATGGTTTGATTCAGTATATTTATATATATATATATATATGTATATATATATATATATATAAAAATATATATATATATTTTTTATTATTATTATTTTTTGAATACTGGCAACCAGAGGCATAACTAGAAACCACAGGGTCCCGGGGCAAAAATTGCCCTGGACCCCCTTCCTTTTTGTGGCCCCTCAATGTATCTCATTCATACAAACACACACTGACATACATGCAGATACACACAATATAACAGATACATACACAGACACACATGCTGATACACAGATATAATACACATTTGCAAATGCAGACACACAAACTAACACACACATACAGACACATATATACACAGACACACATGCAGATACACAAACATGCAGAATTACACACTTTGTATCTATTGGCGTGTCATACAGAGATACATAGACACACACACACAGACACACACACACACACACAGTGGCACACATAAAAAAAACCACACACATATGCAAAATGGTTTAGTCACCCTCCTGTTTCCTACCTTTTAGGTGCAGGAGGGTGACTTACCTGGGGTCCAGTGGCTCAGGCTGATGTCTCCTTCCTCCTCCCGCGCAGGCTCAATAATTGCTGGGAGGAGTGACCAGGGCAGTCATTTCCTCCCAGCTCAGTCTGACATCATCACAGGGGGCCCAGTCAGCTTTAAAGCACCACAGCACCACAGCCCCCTGGATATTCATTGCCATCGGGTGGCCCTAACAGCATAGGCCATCCGATGGGACCCTGAACTTGCAGCCCCAGCGGTTCTACCGCGGGGCCGGGGTTGCAACACATGGCAGCGTGCACCTGGTTGCAGGGGTCGGAGCTGCTAACCCCTGAGACCACGGTAGTTCCACCAGTGCTGGCAACCTCACAGTTACACAATGAGTTTTTGTATTTTTTTTTTTATCTGTCATTATCAGGTCTGTAATATATCTGTCACTTAAAGGACCACTATAGTCACCCAGACCACTTGAGCTCAATGAAGTGGTCTGGGTGCCAGGTCCCTCAGGTTTAACCCTTCAGATGTAAACATGGCAGTTTCAGAGAAACTGCTATGTTTACATTGCAGGGTTAATCCAGCCTCTAGTGGCTGTCTTCCTGACAGCCGCTAGAGGCGCTTCTGTGACGATGAATGCGAAAATCGCATTCAGCGTGTAGAACGTTCATAGGAAAGCATTGAGAAATGCTTTCCTATGGGCGTTTTTAATGCACGCGCGGCTCTGGCCGTGAATGCGCATTCCGCTCCACTCGGGAGCTGACATTGGAGTGGGAGGAGAGGTCCCCAGCACCGAGGGAGCCCGGCGCTGGATTAAAGTAAGAAGCTGAAGGGGTTTTAACCCCTTCAGCCCAGCGGGAGGGGGGCCCTGAGGTTATTCAGTATCAGGAAAACAGGTTTGTTTTCCTGACACTATAGTGATCCTTTAATATAGTAATGTTTATTTGCACTGGAAGTTACTCATAAAGTCATACATTTATTTTCATTCCTTAAAGGAGCATACATTATAGGGGGATGACAGGTACCCTTTAAAGTTTATATATTTTAAAAGTTTATCCAAAAATGCTAAATTATATGAAAAGTGTATCCAAAATTTTAAATCAAGGCCAATTTTGGAAACACCATGTAACTCAAAATGAGAAAAGCAACATAGCATAATATTTTTTATTCTAAATTGTAATAATTGACACATACATTATAACATGGTGAGCACTTAATTTAAATCTCACAAATAGACACAGCTGAAACATTTTGGTACAGTTACTGACACCCATGGTATCAGACTGTCTTCAATAACTTAATGACAGTGAAGTCAGTGTTTCTAGAATCAAGTTAAGAAAATGCATCCAGAGAATTCCAGTGACACAATAACCGTTCTACACATCCAAAATGAAATGGAATTTTGTCCTTTAAAAAATGCATTTGTAATTTGATACCTTCTGAAATCAAGGTATGAGTCCTTATTAAGAATAGCTGATAATTTATATTGTAATTTATTCAAGTAATTTTCTAATTTTCTTTTGTGCTTATTTTTTATTTTTTTTATTTTCTCCCTTGCCTCTTAATTAACGAAAACTATTTGAATAGTAGATGAACTAATTGTGCATCAAATGCATGCATTCAATATCATTGTTTTAATCTGTTAAGTAAATGGAAGCCTTTTGGATTTTTACCTTAGGAAAAGTCTGCCAAGAGGCAATACCAAAGCTTTTACATGGACAAAAAAAAGATTCGTAGTGCATTGTTTAGCATTTCTACTCTGTACCGTGGATTACATACCTCATTAATTTGAAAGATATATAAAAGTATGCGTTTTTTTTCATTATATTGTTTTTTTAATTTTATACTATGAATTTAAATGCACTAAAAGGAATTAATAGATAGCTCTATGTTGCACATTCAGTACATCTATTTTAAAAAAAAAACAACACATCTATCTTCTATCTAATGTGTAAACAATAAAAACTTCTAATCAGAAGACTAACATCTGCAATACAAGAAATTAATGAAGCTCAACCATGTAGGGTCCTATTCTTTTAAAAAACCCAAAAGTGGGAAACCTGTGAAAAACTGCATGATATTCATACATTTATGAAAAGCATGTGTAGTGTAGTGTTAAGCAAGAATACATACGTATATATTCTTAGATATATAAAGGCACTCTCCAAACAACTTAACCACTAAAGCACACTGTGGCGGTTTTGGTGCCAGGAATGCCCTGTGCATCCAATAGCAGTAAAACTAGTTGTGTGTAGTTTTCTGAGGAGCTTTCATTAGATCCACTGAGCTAAGCTCCGAAGGGTATGGTGGGCTTAGCAATAGCTGAGTAATTTCATTCTTTGAGCTAAGCGCTTGGCCACTGGGCTTAGCTCAGTGCAGAGAGCTTATGGCCACACAGGAAAAGTTGACTGGTGCCCAACATAAGTTGTTCAACCAATTGCAAATGGTTTGACTATTGTCAGGATTCAGTGTATAACCCCTTGTTTTCTGAATACTTTAGTCTGCTGTAGTACCTCAATGTGCTACTACCTTTCTGTGGTGATGTTGCAGGCTGCTGTGCCCAGACTAAAGAGATCTGACGTCTTCTCTATCTGTCCCTACATTGCAATTACAGTTCTCCTTATTTGCCCAACTCTTTTTTTCTAAGCTAGTTTATTAGATTTGTTCTAGATTTTATCCACGTTTCTTGGCCTTGGAGTCCTTATATCCTGCTTCTGAAGGGCTTGTTCCAGGATGTCACCCTTTGTCCCTCCCTGTGCCCATGTGTTTTGCGTAAGTGTTCTTGTAACCAATACACTCATTTGCCTTTGTTATGTATAGTGGTATATTTGCATAATGGATTTCTTCTTTTGGTGGTTGCTGCTGTGGTCAACAGCCCTTCATAACCAAACACTGTCTGCTACTCACCCTAGGAGGGCACAAGAATACACTTGTCACCATAGTCACTACAGTACTCATTTGTGTTGATGTTGCTTGGAGTGTTCTTTTTATTCATATAAATAGAGTAATAATATTGGCAATCATGGATGCTGTTGTATCCTCTTTGTATGGAATGTATTGACCTTTTTAGGCAGTAATTCTAAAAATATTTTGTATTTTACTTAATAAATAATATTTTTAATACAAATACAAAAAAACAAGTCCTGCGCTCAAACTCCCATCACTCCTGGGTGACTGCAACGACCATAGTACATATCAGCGCCAATACAAACAGTAAAAAACAAAGAAAAGTTACCTGCACTCTCTCCCAAATCTCTATGTATATTCAAACAAATGGAGGTTATTTAGTTACTCCAATGGCCATTGGAGGGAATGCCCGCCTGCCATAAATAAATAATATTTAGAAATTTGTTGTCAGGTTAACTTTAGCTTATTGATCACTGTATGGTAACATATTATTATTATTTATTTACATTAAACTTCTACTTTGCACCAATAAAATATCTCCGTACACTGAAATATATGCTCAGTGGAGTTATTTGATGGAAAAAGGGACAAGAAGAACATCAAATAAGGGATTGGGATCCCTACTAATACTCCCACCTGCCTACACATTGAGCCTTATACATAGGCTCCATCTTTGTGAGTACTGCACTATAAGATTACTGTATCTGTTTATATACCTATACCAAATTGTATTGCACTAGGCTTTGGCTATGTTCTTTATTTTTTACAGTGTATATTAACACCATCTTACCTGAGAACCAACAACACTCCACCTACTTTTCCATGTATGTATGGTTTCTATTTTTTGTGTGAATAGAGAGGTGATCACACAGGTGTATAGAGTGTGTTGGCGATTTTGGGTTACACACTAGGACTTTGTATTAATCTTTTACGTGGTTTGACTATTTACTCAGGGAGAGCACCACAGTGCTTCTGGAAACATAACTACTAGAGAGAGCTCTAGTGGTTATTGTGCCTGGATTGTCCCTGTAATAATCTCCAAGTGACCCTCCCAAGATTCAGTTCTGGATCCGCCCCTGGTTCACATTCATCTCAAAATATCTCTACATGGCAGCCACTGAAACGAACTTGTACTCAAAACAGGAGGTTCTTAATTTATTTCTGTGAAACAGTATAAATCTGAGCATTATATTCTTGTATTACTGAAGTACTGACACCTAAAGCAACATGAATAATATGGCCATTCACTGAGCAAGGCTCTATTTCTTTATACATTTTGATCTTTACAGGTATAGCTTGGAGGAAAGATAAGATGGGGGGATATGCTAGAAAAATTTAAATACATAAATGGAATCAACACAGTGGGTTTAAAAATAATACCAGGAAGTATTATTTTGCTAGAGGGTAGTAGCTGCATGGAATAGCCTTCTAACTGAAGTGGTAGAGATTTAAGTTTAAACAGTGAGGGAGTTTAAGCATGCGTGGGATAGGCATAAGGCTATCCTAGATATAAGATGGACTAATGAAAGTATTTAGAAAATTGGGCAAAATAGATAGGCAGAATGGTTCTTATCTGCCATCACATTCTATGTTTCAATAATAGTGATGTCCTGAACGGTTCGCTGAACGGTTCGCAACGAACGGTTCGCCACGAACGGTTCGCCACGGACTCATAATTGAGTAAACTTTGACCCTTTACCTCACAGTCAGCAGACACATTCAAGCCAATCAGCAGCAGACCCTCCCTCCCAGACCTTCCCACCTCCTGGACAGCTCACTAAGAATGCAGCTTCACAATGAATGTAAAATGGATGCTGTCCAGGAGGTGGGGGGCTCTGGGAGGGTCACTATTCAATAATTTTGCATCCCAGCTAAGATATCACTAGTGGCATTTCCCAACCTGCTATGCAGCTTAAGAGGGCAGCATTCCTGTAAAATGCACACAGGCCATGTAAGGCTAGTCTGAAAGAAGCAATTTCTTTAGACATATAGTAGCATGAAATCAGATCAAGAACTGATATTGCTTTTTCCAGTTTCAAAAAAATGCATCTCTAGTCAGTCTGCAAAGATCTGTTTGCTTGCTTCTCCCTGACGCTTCAAAGAACACAGAGTTTTTATGGCAGATAAAAGTCAGTAAAAACACTTAGTATGTACTTCCTTTTCCTATGTAAAAGCACATGCTTTATTCTTGATTTAAATGCAAGTCCAGCATATGGGGAAATTTAAATAGTAATTTTCACGTCTTGAAATGTGATAATCCTTCATAAACCATATTTATTTTATACCTGCCACACTTTGGGAAAAGGTTACTCTGTGATATCACAGTCTCCAATTTTGTGCATTCTAGGCTGGTTTTACATAGCTGGAAGAAGCATGGGTAAGGACAGATAAAGATTAAAACAAATAAACTGATTGGCGTGACCTTGTTATGAGCATTAGTTATACAAAGTTTATGCCCAACTGACATTTTGGACAAATATCTCACATCCCTGTTCCAAAGGCATCTGGATGTCTTGGTCATTCTATATGGTTCTAATTCTGCGCTGTTTGGATAATTAATAAATCTAAACTCACAGATGCTTTAACTAAACTCAAGAATAACTTGGTTGTGACCGATGACATCAGGCTGTTTGATTATAGTGGGGGCTGCATGTGATGTATTGGGGTTTCTGGGTGTAATGTGTATTGTTTGTGTGTAATGTATTTGGCTGTCTGAGTGTATCCAATAATCATTTTCCTCTATCTGACCACCATCTGCTGACATTTGACATCAACACACACACAACCCAGCTTACACCACCTTCGGCACATCATTCTCACAAAAACCTCCAATGTCTTGACCTAGAGCAATTCTCCATTAACTTCCAAACTCTCCTTTTACCTATCTTAAACCTCACCAGCCCGAGCTCTACAACCTCCTTTTACAATTCCACCCTCTCCTCTCAACTAGACATCATGGCACCTCCTACATTTAAACGCAGCATCGCCCCCTACTACAGCCTTGGCACATCAAGCTGACTCAATTCATCCAAAAATGCTCCAGATCTGCTGAACGCTGCTGGCGAGAGTCTCACTCCGCATCTGGCTTTCTCCACTATAAATGTATGCTGCACTCTTACAACTTGGCTCTTTCCTCTGCAAAAGTAAATTACTTCAATACCCTCATAACCACACTCTCCCGCGAACTCAAACCACTAGTTCACACTTTTAACTCTTTCTACCTCCTCCTATCAACTTAACCACCACAAACTTTGCAACTCACTTCACTGACAAGATCTCTACAATCAAGAGATTTTTCATCTCTCTTCTTCCCCTTACAATACTTCCCCTAACCTCACAAAAGTCATACCCCCTTATCTGGGGACAAACATATTCAAAAATCACCCATATCGGTGCATGGGTTTGGGAGTTCCATGGAAGTCTAAAATGGCCGACAGAACACAAGGCTCCTGCCCAGAATGAGCTAACAGGTATATCACTAAAATATACAAATAGTGAAAAAATAAAACAATAATACTTAGCTTTAAATAACGTGTAACAGCATCCCTAGGTCGTTAGCCAAAAGATGACCTATATCATAAATAGGAAACCACAACAAAAGCAATTCGGGATATGGCTGTGTGAATCTACAGAGAAAACATAAAGCAAAACATAGTGTGATATTGGACAAAATACAATGTTCTGTGCACAACAATCTCACTTTAAAAGGGCTATCCAACGTTTTTTGGTTCCTTTTCTTTGGAACATATTTTGTATTCACAATTAGGGTTAGGTCCTTACAAGTTGGATTGTTCCCTATTAAGGTACCTTATTCTCCTTTTCTTGATCTTGCTTCCTCTCCTGCAATTATTCTCCAAAAATCCTAAAAAACTAAGCAGTCATTGAAAACTGTTCTACCAACCTACTTTTTCATATATGGAATATATCCCACCCTAACCTCTTGTCTCACTTTAAGCCACTCCTCCTAGAATGTAAGCTCATTTGATCAGGGTCCTCAACATTCTCTGTTCCTGTGTGTTCAACTCGTCTTGATACAAAGATTTATCTGTTAGTCCACCCATTGCTGTGTAAGTTGTTGGTGCTTTATAAATAATAAGACACATTTTAAAAGTAACTAAATCTATTCATATTTTCTGAATAATTTCAAGACCACTTGTGCTATTTTGGCCAAAGTCCAAGAATCTTGGTATATCTTTTGCTCTGGACTTCACTGTATCATGTGTGAACTTTTAGAAATGCTTATTCTTTGTAGCAACCTAAAAGGTTACTCCAGTAATCTTGAGGCACTATGAAGTAGGCCCCCCCGAGTTGAAGAATTACCTATAACAAAAAGTATTACTTACCCCTTTCGGTGCAGGCCTGCCCCTTTTGGGCAGATCCAGTGACAAGATTGCATTGCTGGCCCGTCCCTTTAATCTAATCAAGGTTTATCTGACCTGACCCATATGTTTTTTGTAATACAATAGAAACTCTGTGTTTTAATCTGCAATGTTGCTTCAATGATGCATAATATTTTGCCACGTCAGGATTAAATAACCTCTTAAAACCTAATGGAGGAGTTAGAAAATTAAAACTAGATCAAAATTGCATTAAGCAGTCAGGATATATTTGCCACATCATTAGCCATCAGCATGTACAAGAGAGAATTATACTCTCTAGAAAAAGTCGATATTTATCTCCTGCTATGCTCAAAACATCTCTTCTGTGTATTTAAAGGGATACTCTAAGCACCAAAATAGCTATAACTTAATGAAGGGATTTTAGTGTATCGAACAGATCATGCTTCTCTAGTCTAACTTGTTAATTCTCTGCCATTTAAGAATTAAATCAACACTTTGAATCTCTAAAATACTTTAGCTAACAAAAAAGATTTTACATATTTTTTTGTAGCAGATTTTTGGTTTGCTGTATTTGCTAATTAATCCAGGTACTAAAATAAATTGATTTTCAATTTACAAAGGCTGAACTCATATACAGTATATTTACACCTCAACAGCTCCTCCCCCACCCCCTCTCTGTTTTTCTTTGCTATAATTTGTTTGCTAAATAGATTACCAGGTACAGTACAAGGCAGTGCTAGACCAGCCATGCCGAGAGAGATCTATTCCCCATCAGGGAAACAAGAAAGAGGAGCTAATACCAGCATTGGTGGACTATGACATGCAACAGGCAAAGTAATACCTCAAACACTTTTGAGGGAGACATTGTCACAGGGAAGATACCTGCAGCTGTTGTCAGTAATGATCTGGAGATCCCTTGGATAGAGTTGAGCGGACACCTGGATGTTCGAGTTTGGCGGGTTCGGTCGAACTTCAGAAAAAAGTACGTGTTCGGGCTCGAACTTGACCCCAAACTTGACCCCGAACCCCACTGAAGTCAATGGGGACCTGAAATTTTGGGCACTAAAATGCCTCTAAAAAAGTCCTGGAAAGGGCTAGAGGGCTGCAAAAGGAAGTAAAATTGGGGTAAGAGTAGGACACGTAGCCTGCAAACAAATGTGGATAGCGAGTAGGGGCGTGTCTAGTAAACAGTGAGCAGCCAGTGGCTATTGGCCCCCTACCCTTGAACGGCGGGGGGGGCCCTGAAGTAAAATAAGACCTATTGCCCTCCCCCCCAGCGCACACCCCTGCTCAGTGGGTGGGAACCCTAAATAACAATGAGGGAGGGGACCTACTGTCCTCCCCCCTAGCCCCAACCCCAGTGTGGTGGGTGGGGGCCCTAACTAACAATGAGGAGGAGACCTAGTGTCCTCCCCCTGGCCCCCACCCCTGAGTGGTGGGTGGGGCCCTTAAATTGGAGTAAGGGGGGGACCTAATGTCCTCCCCCCTGGCCCCCATCCATAAGCGGTGGGTGGGGGCCCTAAATAAAAATTGGGGGGGACATAATGTCCTCCCCCTGACCCCCACCCCTAAATGGTGGGTGGGGCCCTAAATACCAATTAGGGGGGACCTATTGTACTCCCCCCTGTACTGCCCAGGGGTGGGGGCCCTAAATAAAAATTTTAACCCGCCCCATCCCCTCCCTCCCCCCCAAAAATAACCCCTACCTACCCCCCTCATCCTAAATATAATGAGGGGGGACCCTTATCTAAATACCTAAAAAAAATAATAATAAATTTACCAATTGATGAGTTCTTTCTTCTAAAATCTTTTTTCACCCCCCCAAAAAGGCCAAATAAAAATCCATAATAACCGACGCACTTTAAAAAATAATAAAAAAAAAAAACAATTTCACCCATGACATCCAGCCAATCAGAGTGCTCTGTGTAATTTTACACAGCGTGGGAAAGTTCTTTGAAATTTTCCCACGCTGTGTAAAATGACACAGAACACTCTGATTGGTTAGCTTGAAATCCAGCCAATCAGAGTGCTCTGTGTCATTTTACCCAGCATGGGAAAGTTCTTTGGAATTTTTCCACGCCGTGTAATTTGACTCATAACACTCTGATTGGTTACTTAATCCACCAATCAGAGTGCTCTGTGTCATTGAACCCACCAATCAGAGTGCTCTGAGCCTAATTGCAGGGTGGGTCAAGGCTTTATAAGCCTTCCCCCGCCCTGCAGAGCTCAGTTTGTGCGGCGCCCTCCATGGGTGAAGAAGGAATTTTTTTTTAAGTGCGTCGTTTATTATGTATATTTATTTGGCCTTTTTTGGGGCTGAAAAAAAAAGATTTTAGAAGAAAGAAGACATCAAAAGGTAAGTTTATTATTATTTTTTCATTCTTATTTAGGGCCCCCACCTCAATCTTATTTAGGGCCCCCACCCACCGCTCAAGGGTGGGGGCCGGGGGGGAGGACAGTAGGTCCCCCCCTCATTGTTATTTAGGGCCACCTAACTGAGTACTGCCATTCCCGTTATCCCTGCTCTGCACTGAGTACTACCATATCCAGGGCCGGTGCAAGGATTTTTGCCGCACTAGGCAAAAGAAAGATTTGCCCCCCCCCCCCGACATCGCAATGCCCCACCCATATGATCTGCCATATGAAGTAGTGCCAGTGTTGCACACAGTGTGTGTTTACATTAAAAAGCCTGCAGGGACAAACTATAGACACCAGAACAACTTTATTAAGCTGCAGTGGTTCTGGGGACTATAGTGTCCATTTAATGTGAGGTAAATTAGAGATTAGTGTCACTAATAATATACTAGATTGCCTACTTAAAATCAGATGAGGATGGTGATGGGCTCTGGCTGCAGTCTGGGCTCCACTGGTCTGGTGTAGAACAGGATTTTTGGAGGCTGTTTTTAACTGTGGTCACAAAATTCACCCATGAGTTCGCTCACAGGGAGTGGAGTGTGTAGGGAGAGCTCTCCCTCCCATTCCTTAGAGATCTCCCCTGCCCCTTAGTGGTCTCTCCTCTCCCCCCCCACCTCCCTTAGTGGTCTCCTTTTCTCCCCGACTTTCCATTAGTGGTCTCTCCTCTCCCCCCACCCTCCCCTAGTGGTCTATCCTCCACCCCCCTCTTTTAGCGGTCTCTCCTCACACCCCTCCCCTAGTGGTCTCTCCACCGCCCCATCCCTCCTTTAGTTGTCTCTCCCTCCCCTACGTTCTCATCTCCCAACCCCCGTGTTCTCCTCTTATCCCCCCCTCCTCGTGTTCTTCTTTTTTTCTCCACCGTCCCTGTAATCTCTTCTTCTCCCCCCGTAATCTTCTCTTCTTCTCCCCCCTCCCTGTAATCTTTCTTTTCTTTCTCCCCTCTCTCCACCTTCTCCACTTCCCCTCCCTCCCTGTAATCTTCTCCCTCCCTGTAACCTTCTCCACTCTCTCTCCCTGTAATCTTCTCCCCTGCCTGTGTAACCTTTCTCCACTCCCCTCCTCCCTGTAATCTTCTCCCCTTCCCTGTAACCTTCTCCACTGCCCTCCCTCCCAGTAATTCTCCCCTCATACTGTAACCTTCTCCACTCCCTCCTCCCTCCTAATCTTCTCCCTCTCCCTGTAAATCCTTTCTCTACCTCCCTCTCCTCTGTAATCTTCTCCCCCTCCTATAATCTTTTCCCTATAATCTTCTCCCCCTCCCTATAATCTTCCACCTCCCTCCCTCCCTGTACCTTTCTCCCCTATACCTTTCTCTCCCATTTCTCCCTATAATCTTTCACCCCCAATAATCTCCTCCCTACCCATATAATCTTCTCCCCTATAAATCCTTTCCCCTACACCTTTCTCCCTCCCTATAATCTTCTCCCTCCCTATAATCTTTTCCTCCCCTATCCCTATAATCTTCTTCCCTCCCTATAACATTCTCCTCCCCATCTAATATAATCTTTCTCTCCTATACCTTTCCCACAATCGCCCTCCCTCCCCTATAATCTCCTCTCCCTCCTAAGCAATCTCCCCTTCCTAGTAATCTTCTCTCCTCCCTCACCATAATCCTCTCCCCTATACCTTTCCCTATACCTTTCCCCTCCCTATAATCTTTCTCCCTCCCTATACCTCCCCTCCCTAAGTAATCTTCTCCTCCCATACCTTCTTCCCCCTAAGTAATCTTCTACCACCTCCCTATTATCTTCCCCTCCCCACACCTTTCTCCTCCCTCCCCTATTATCTTCCTGCCCTCCCAATCTTCTTTTGCCCCCCCCCTATAATCATGTCCTCACCTCCCCTGTGTGCACTTCCTGTCAGTCCGGCCGGGTCGCGGACCGGAAAGGAGCTCGGCCACACTACAGGGGAGGTGAGGCAGTGCTGCAGCCGTCTGAGCGCTCTCTATAGAGCGCTCAGGCAGCTGTGGCATTTAAAGGGCCGGCGATGGGGGCGCAGGTTGCCCCCTCCTATATGGCGCCCTTAGTTCGCCTTATAGGAAGCGCCGGCCCTGACCATATCCATTATCCCTGCTCTGCACTAACTGAGTACCACCATTCCCATTATCCCTGTACTGAGTACTACCATTCCCATTATCCCTGCACTGTCTGAGTACTACCATTCCCATTATCCCTGCACTAACTGAGTACTACCATTCCCATTATACCTGCACTGACTGAGTACTACCATTCCCATTATCCCTGCACTGACTGAGTATTACCATTCCCTTTATCCCTGCTCTGCACTAACTGAGTACTACCATTCCCATTATCCCTGCACTGACTGAGTACTACCATTCCCATTACTAACTGAGTACTGCCATTCCCATTACCCCTGCACGTACTGAGTACTACCATGCCCATTATCCTTGCACTAACTGAGTGCTGCCAGTCCCATTATCCCTGCTCTGCACTAACTGAGTACTACCATTCCCATTATCTCTGCACTCACTGAGTACTACATTCTCATTATCCATGCTCTGCACTAACTGAGTACTGACATTCTCATTATCCCTGTGTGGCAGTTGATCTGTGTATATCTGTGTATCTGTGTGTATTTCTCGATGCTCAGTAGTCAGTGCGGCATCTATGTATACTATGTCTATGGCTCACATGCTGCACTGGCCAATTACAGCCATGCCATTAGTAGGCATGGCTGTGATGGCTTCTAAGGGCACACGAGTCAAACACTTGTTGATTGGCTGCCCTGCAGCCTTTCAAAAGCGCAATTAAATCGCCGAACACCGAACTCCAACCCGAACATACACTGATATGTCCGTGTTCGGGTCCGGGGTCAAAAAAACTTAATGTTCGGTACGAACCAAAACTTTACAGTCCGGGTTTGCTCAACTCTACCCTTGGACTCTTATTTACAAACTGTGTTGAAATACGTGGACTCAGACCATGCAAGCAAAAGTCTCCAGCTGATCCTTAAATATCTGGAGGCTGAGAGAGGGCTAGAAGGGGGATTTTTATCATTATTTCCAGTCTAGTGTAGACAAATAGTGATTTTTAACCCTTTCACCAGAACCAAGTCGCGTGCTCACTTAGAGTACGGTGTGTTCGTGACATAGTACACTCACTCACTAAACACAAACTTCAAATCTCACAAAATTCTATAATTTTAATAGATAAAATAATACGGGTTTAGTCACAGTATATGATCATGCATTGCATAAGCCTGCCAAAATGCCAATGTATCTGCTTTTTGGTAGGTTCTATTCTAGCAACCTAATGCCTACTCTTCCTGGATTAACCCATTTACAAAGAAAATCCATCCTGCTGGGGCTCTTTGCAGTGGAAAGTTAAATAATAAGGCTGAGAGGGGTGCAAACCTAAACTCCCAAATATATTAACATATGAATCCAAGAGGGCGGCACTCACTTGAACATACGTTTATAAGGGTGCTGCTGGGCCTAAGCAATACAACATGCACAACCCAGCTCATCCACTCACTAAACACCAACTTCAAAGTTTACAAAATTGAATAGTTTTTTGTTGTTGTTTTTTTTAAGAACTGACATAGGCAAAAATTATTTTGTTATGATCATATATTGCATAAGCCTGAAACAATGCTAATTATGCTACTGTTGTCAGGTGATATTCTACCAAACAAATGTCTGCTATATACGTGTATATGTGTATATACACACACAAAAGAACTGTGCTCAACTCAGATAGCTAGACAGATGTTTTATTTATTTTTGCATTTCTTGGTTTTTAAAGTTTTTTTCTTCAGTGAAAAATTCCTTTTGAACTAACGATGTTCAATGGAACATAAACTGTCGATGAAAATATTAATACGTATTTTTCATTTTGTGTTTTGTTCATTTAAAAAAAAAAGATTTGTTGCTGCCAATCTTTAAAACCATAAATCCTATCTCTGATAATTCTTATTCCCATGTGTTATTGTGGTTTTGTTTCATAATATTACATGCTGTCAGTTTAGATTTTCTAAATTTGTCACATTGTGAATTCTGCCATACATTATTTATGAAGCTGTGCGGAACTCAAGAGTGAATGTTCCTGAATGAGTTTATTTCCAGTTTGATATATGAAAATAAAATGTTTACAATCTGTATAAATCCTATGGAAAAATAAAATTATGTTAGGTGTCCTTTGTAGAAATCAAAAACAATTTTGACATGCATTTTGAGCCTTACTAATAATATACTATTTGATGAGTTTGGCATTGCTTAGAAAAAGAGACAGTAACAAATAGCAAAGTACATTTACACAAATCATTAATTATAGTTATAGAGTGTGAGTACTCAGCAATGTTTTCCTACAATTTACATTCTATGGTTAAATTCCAATAATTTTTAGGTGAGTAAATAAATCTTCTCATAACGAATTAATAGTTTCTGTGATTAGAGTTTTTTTATCCCAACATCTTTGTATTACTTAGAACCTGTGTGCAAACTTGGAATTTTTTATGTGTGGGTGCACTACAAGCATTCCACACATATTAATGCTAAAATAATAAATGAATACTACAAAAAAAAAAAAAAAAAATAATAATAATAATAATAATAATGCTAAAATGATAAATGTCTTTTGTTGAATCAAAACAGTACCCCTACATGTGACAAAGGAAGGGCTGACAAAATTTGGTCTTTAGGGTCAAGCACGAATATATTGCTTATTTTTTTCTTATATCTTTTTATTGTATTTATAAAAAAAAAGACACATAAATAGTTACTTATTGTTTCATACAATATCCCATACTTATCTATTATAGACATCGACAAACATATATATATAGGTACGTACTTATATCACATAACTTTAATGCTAATATTTTCAATATTCATTTATATTTAAAAGTATGTATCTAAAACAAGACACAGAACAACGTTTTTGTCTTCTTTTTGGCAGACATTGTGTGGGGAGAAAAACAGATACTTTTTTTCTTCTTTTTTAACTTTATATCTTTTTTTTCACTCTACGGGAGCTACATATAGAAAGCCTTTCTTCCTCCTTTCCTTTCTTTCCACTTTATTCCCTTTTCCTTTTTCTCTTTTCCATTCTCCTATTTCCTTCCTTCCTATTTGTTTTCTCAGAACTCATCTTTATAGAAAACCTTTGATCAAGTGATCCAATAAGCATAATCTTTTATGTTCCAATTTATTTGGGATGACATTCCTTTTTTCATTTCATATTGTATGGATATTTGGGATTTGATTCCAGTCTAGTTTGGCACCTTAGAGCATCTCAAATCTCTTGCAATTAATAGTTTTACAGCAGTCAAGATATGAAAGATAATCCCTTTTTCATTGTAGTTTTGGTTTGGAAAATGTAAGTGCAGGAGAGCCCTTTCAGGAATAAGGTGCCAGCTTGGTCCAAATCTTCTAACAAATCTGTCTGAGATATCTACACACATAGGGTTTAAAATTATACCACATGTGAACAAAATTGCCATTTGGTGAATTACAACTCCAGACAGATTTGGATATATCTTGTTAATTATGGATGAGACTCTATACTAGCGGTTGGTGAGCTTGTATTGGATCTCATTAAGAATTAGACAATGTGTCACGTTATTGCATTCAACTAAGGACGAGTTCCATTGTGTCAGATTGATATGAATCTGTAAGTCCTTCTCCCATTTTTTTTATAGCTATTGGTGGAATATCTTTCTTGAATTCGCACTATTCCTTTTTGTAACCAAGAATTAATATCAAGATTATCTATTAATCTACTTAGTATTCTTGTGGGTAAACATGAGGGGATTCTATCTTTTGTAATGTTTTTATTTTTTAAATTTTAACCACTTTGAAACAATGTGATTTAGAGGTAAGCTCTTAACAATGCTAGTAGAATTATGGTGAGGGGTCCAAAAATGAACTAACATATCTTGAGTCTTAAATTCTTTTATT
Source organism: Pelobates cultripes (assembly GCA_933207985.1). NCBI lineage: Eukaryota > Metazoa > Chordata > Amphibia > Anura > Pelobatidae > Pelobates > Pelobates cultripes. The sequence goes on along the minus strand of OW240918.1, from coordinate 74,164,674 downwards.
TCTATGTTATACCAATTTTCATTTAGTGCATTGTTGTTTTCTGATACTATTGCATGTGTTAGTAGTGCTACGTTTGCATTATGGGAATTCCTAATCCTCCTGCATTTTTTTTTTTATGGGAACTGTTGGTTACTTTTATTTTTTTTGCCAGCCCATATGAACCCCATCAAAGCTGATTGGATCATATTCAGCCATGGTATTGGTACTATAAAAGGTATCATTCTAAATATATAAATGAATCTGGGTAGTACAAATGATTTAATGGTATTTATTTTCCTCCACCATGATATTTCTAAAATTTTCCATTCTTTTAATGATCTGTTCATTTCTTTTATCAGCGGCAGTAGGTTGATTTCTAACCTTTCTTTAGGTATAGAAATGTTAATACCTAAGTAAGTAAAGTAATTCCTTACCCAATTAAAGGAATATTTCCCTTCTAGGTAGTTTTGTTGAGCTTCGGTCAGGTTGAAAGAAACCACTTCTGTTTTTGTTAGATTTTAATTTATAATTTGAGAGGGAACTATATTTGTTTATACATTTCATAATCTCGTCTACCGATTTACAAGGTTCTTCAACTGTTAAAAGGTTATCAAAACCGCTTATAATTAAATTTTTGGTGATTTCATATTGTCAAAACCTATGATATTTTGATTAGCTCTGATTTCTTTAGCTAAAGGCTCCAATGAGATAATATAAAGGATAGGTGATAAAGGGCAACCCTGCCGGATTGGAGGAAGGCAGATGTCGTTCCTATATTTAAAAAGGGTTCAAAATCCTTGCCTGGAGATTATAGACCTGTGAGCTTAACTTCTGTGACTGGGAAAATATTTGGGGCCCCGGTAAAAAAACTGATCCGTGCCCCCCCCCCCGCGCGCGCTTACTCTGCGCGGGCTGGGGCCGCAACACATGGCGGCGGGCCCTGCGACCGTGGTATGTACACCAGTGCATGCAGATACACATACACTTAAAGGACCACTACAGACACCCAGATCACATCAGCTCAATGAAGTGGTCTGGGTGCCAGGTCCCTCTAGTTTTAACCCTGCAGCTGAAAACATAGCAGTTTCAGAGAAACTGCTATGTTTCACTGAGGGTTAATCCAGCCTCTAGTGGCTGTCTCATTGACAGCCGCTAGAGGAGCTTCCGTGAGAAGACACTGGTTGTCCATAGGAAAGCATTGAGTAATGATTTCCTATGGCCGGTTTGAATGCGCGCGGCTCTTGCCACACATGCGCATTCGGAGCTGAGAGGCGATTTGGGGCGGAGAGATTCCCAGCACCAAGGGAGTCTGGCGCTGGAGAAAGGTAAGTGCTTAAGACACACACACCCTCTCACGAACAGACGCATACACACTAGCTAACAGACACACACATTTACTGAAAGACACACACTCAGTGACATACATACACACTCACTGACAAACAGACACACACTCACTTACAAAACACACACTCACTAACAGACACACACAGTAACACACTCACTGACATGCTCTAACACTAACACACACACACACTAACATACACACACACTAACACACACTTTAACACTAACACACACACACACTCTAACGCTAACACACACACACACACTCTAACACACACACACACACTCTAACACTAACACACACACACACACTAACACTAACTCATACACACTCTAACATTAACACACACACACACACTCTAACACTAACACACACACTCTAACACAAACATACACACATACTAACACACACACACACCCTCTAACACACATACACACACACACACACACTAACACACACACGAACACACACTCTAACACTTCACACACACACACACTAACACTAACTCATACACTCTAACATACACACACACACACACTCTAACACTAAACACACACACACACTCTAACACTAACATACACACACACTAACACACACACACACACACACACCCTCTAACACACATACACACACTAACACTACCACACACTCTAACACTAACACACACACACTCTAACACTAGCACACACACACACACACTAACACACACACACGAACACACACACTCTAACACTAGCACACACACTAACACACACACACACTAACACACACACTAACACACACACACTAACACACACTCACGTTTAAAAAAAAAAAAAAATGAATCCCCCCAGCCTCCTTACCTGTGGGAGTGCTGAGGGGATTCCCTGGGGTCCAGTGGTGTCACCCGGCGGTCAGGCTGGTGGGCGCACGAGGGGACACTCTCCCCTGAGTGCTCTCTCTTCAGCTCCCTCACGTGCCGCGTACTGATACCGGAGCCGGAAGATAACATCATCTTCCGGCTCCGGTATCAGTGCGGTGTACGAGGGAGCTGAAGAGGAAGCACTCAGGGGAGAGTGCTCCCTCACGTGCCCGCCTGCCTGCCCACCGGGTGACACCAGGGTCAGCCTCGGGGCTGGCCACAGTGGCATATATACCGGGTCGCAGGGCGGACGGGCCCCCTGTGACCCCGTAATGTAAGCCACTGATTTGAAGAGCTATTAAGGGATAATATTCAGGAATTCATTGGGAAGAACTTTTTTATTAGCAATAATCAGCATGGTTTTATGAAACATAGGTCATGTCAAACTAACCTAATTGCATTCTACGAAGAAGTAAGTAGAAGTATAGTTTAGGGTGTTGCAGTGGATGTGATCTACTTGGATTTTGCCAAGGCATTTGATACGGTTCCTCACAATAGGTTAGTCTTCAAAGTAAAAGAAATTGGTCTAGATGATTATTCTTGTTCTTAGGTAGAACATTGGCTTAGGGATAGAGTACAACAAGTTGTCATTAATGGTAAATTTGCAGGCTGAACAAAAGTGGTAAGTGGTGTCCCTCAGGGTTCTGTTTTAGGACCGCTTCTTTTTAACATATTTATAAATGATCTTGAAATGGGCATTGAAAGCCATGTTTTGGTGTTTGCAGATGACACAAAACTATGTAAAGTAATAAAATGTGAGCAGGATATTGCTTTGCTGCAGAGGGATTTGGATAGATTGGGGGATTGGGCACTAAAATGGCAGATTAAATTTAACATAGAGAAATGCAAAGTTATGCACTTCAGGGTCAAGAGTGCACAAGCAACTTACACCCTAAGTGGTAGTGAATTAGGGATACCCACACACGAGAAGCATTTTGGAATTGTTATAGACAACAAATTAGGCAGCAATATGCAATGTCAATCTGCCGTTGCTAAGGCCAGTAAGATTTTGTCATGTATAAATAGGGACATAAATTCTCGGGATGAAAATATAATTTTGCCTCTTTATAAATTGCTGGTAAGACCACACCTTGAATATGCTGTGCAATTTTTGGCACCTGTTTTAAAGAAGGATATCATGGCACTAGAAAAAGTGCAGAGACGAGCTACAAAATTGATAAAAGGAATGGAGCATTTTAGTTACGAAGAAAGGTTAAAAAAATTAAATCTCTTTAGTTTGGAAAAACGGCACCTCAGACGGGATATGATAACATTATACAAATATATTCAGGGGCCAGTACTTACCATTATCTGGAAATCTATTCATAAACAGGGCTATACATAGGACACAAGGTCACACATTTAGGCTTGAAGAAAGGAGATTTCTAAGGCAAATAAAAGTTTTTTTTTACAGTAATAGTAATAAGGATATGGAATTCTCTGCCTGAAGAGGTGGTTTTATCAGAGTCCATACAGATGTTTAAACTGAAATTGGATAAATACTTTCAAAAACATAACATACAGGGATACGATTTCTAATTAGTGGGTTAATAGCTGCTTGATCCAAGGAGACACCTGACTGCTATTTTGGGGTCAAAAAGGAACTTTTTCCTAGTTTGTTGAAAAATTGTTTTTTTGCCTTCTTTTATATCAACAGCAAAAACATATGTGAGGAAGGCTGAACTTGATACACGCAAGTTTCTTTTCAGCTATGTAACTATGTTAAATTAAACCATAGTTATGTTATGCCTGAACCTATAACTCTGCCCTTTGGTTTTCCATATAATGCCATTATGGCCTCATAAATTCTTCCTGTCAGGCAAAATGCTTTTAATGTTTCTGCCATATATCTTCAGCTGACCCTGTCAAAAAAAATTTCTATGTCTAAAAACAAGGTCAGCTGAGGAAATTTAGTACCAATCTTTTTGAATATATTCATAAGAGATCGTAAATGACCTGTTGGAGATCTTCCAGGGACAAAACTCACCTGATTGTTATTAATTAAATTATCTAAAGTTGTTTTTAATTGTTTCGCTACAATGGCTGCGTATAATTTTACTCCGGAATTTAGAAGAGTAATAGGGCGGTAGCTTGTGACATCTTCAGGGTTTTTGTCTGCCTTAAGTATAGGTACAATATTTCCACATAGTATCTCTTCTGGTATATGCCCTGTGTTAGCAAAATTATTAAACGTTTTAACTATTTAAGGAGCCAATTCTTTTATAAATAATTTATAAAAGAATGGGTCAAACCCATCAGGTCCTGGTGATTTGTTACTTTTTTGTTTTTTAATTGCTAGTTCTACTTCTTCTTAAATAAAAGGTTTATTTATATGTTGCAAAATTTCTTTCATAGGGTTTGAAAAAATTTTATCTTTAAAATACTCTCTTATTTTAGAAACTGTAGTTGTAATTGTTAAGTTATATAGTGTTTTGTAACACTTACTAAAAGACTGTCCGATGTCATTTGGAGCTAAACACACTCTATCTTTATATATTATGTTGGAAGTATTTCTTTTTTTTATTTTTTTTTATTTATTAGATAACATTTTATCCGCCTTGTTGCCTTCATAGTACAATATAGTTTTTAGAGAGTACATGTTTTTTTTTTTTTTTCAATCAATAAATGTATTTTTGCTTTTATATCTAATATCTTTTTTGACAGGGATGATGACAGAGAATGTTTATTTAATTTAACTTCTTTGTATAACAGAATATATGTCAGTTAAATTTGCTTCTGATTTTTTTTTTTTTTTGCTTGTGCTCCTAACTTTATTAAATTACCAGAGATAACTGACTTGTTTGCACACCATATTGTTGTGTGTGGCGAAACTAACCTCGCCACTGGGTTATGGAGAAGCCTGGTTGCCAGCCTCCTGCCTCATGACTATGGCCCCTCTCATCAGCCAATGCTAGACTTAACCCCATGGTGATTTTGTTCTGTTTGTGGGATCTGAGCGCTGTTCGGATATATTGAGCGCTCAGATCCAAGCTATCTGGGGATAGGTTGAATGTGGCGGTTCTGTTCAGTGTAATGGGAATTATGTATTTTTGTGTATTTTTACTGTTGTTGTAAATAGATCTATTTTCTGTATGCCGGAGATAATTGGCTTACCACACCCAAGCCATGCTTGCAGGCAGTCACAAAGGGACTTCCAACTAACCTTTGACCCACTGGACCAATTTGTATGATTTTGATGTATGCTTGTATTTGGAGTATGCCGATTCTGAAAATGTAAGTTTATGTGAATGTGATGTATACTTTTAATTTTAAAGTTATGAATATTGTGTAAAACTGTGTATTTTCCTGCCTGTGATAATTATGTTAGCCCATTGTGTTCAGTAATTATATCTCAGGCAGAGGGGAGGATTCTGCTGGAATGAATGGAAGTGTTTTACTGTGTATTACTTGTTTATTGGTTGTTTTACAGAACCCTGTGGGTGGTACTAATGTTAAAGAATGTGTATATAAGACCAATAAAGCCACAGCTCTGTCTGTTCCTGCTTGACCCTCAACGCGGAGCCTTGTCTCATTCTTGGGGGGGGATTTATTGTATGCTGTTCCACTTTGACTGCTAGGAGTGTAAACCTTTCATATGGTTTTTCCTATTCGGCTGTTTACATGTTTGAGAGCATTCATATGCTTCTCCGATTCGGTGGATTGGTGTCTACAGTAGCTGCCTGTATATCTGGAAGGGAATATCTCCTAAACGGCTGTTAACTCCTTTTATGCCTGGGGGTGCCATTACAATTGGGGGCAGCGGTGGGATCATTCCCACAGCCCAGAAGGACAGCTACACAGTGACATCATTCCCTGGAATTACAAATTGAGGGCTATGCATGTCTCAGTACAGCGACCGTGACAGCAGCAGGATGGAACCAGCCATTTTATACAAGGAGGAGGACCTGGATGGCCGGGATGCATTAAGGAAAGGCATCTGGTACCAGGCCCTGGATAATGTACAGTATCAGCGGGGTGAGAGTCTCCCCAGTGAAGAGCAGCGATTGCAGAGGCGACTGGCACTGCGGATGCCCTTCCTGGGAGAGCAGCCCCTGGAGCAATGGGTAAAGGAGCTCGAGCACTGGGTATGGCAGGAGCTATGGCTAGAGGATGCCTACCAGGCACTCTGGTGGTATACGGTTCAATATACACCCTGGACAGTGGAGCACGATAACCCGGAGGGAGACGAGTTTAATGGCCCTGGTTTGCTGTGGGAGGCATTCACAGAACCTGACTTTGGGAGCCCTGAAGAGACCTGGTTCGATTATATCTTTGACTGGAGGGAGGGTATGCAAGACTGGGATGACCCCCATGAAGTGGGACCAGACTTGGTACACCTCGCAACCCTGGAGTGGGAACTGGAGCAGGATTACAAACATCTGTTACGCTCCATAGAGGATACCCAGCAGGAGAGCATCGTGGCAGACCCAGGTCCAGAGCCCTTCAGCTGGGAGGATATTGTCGAGGTGTACAGGGAGGACCTCCCGCCGGCCAGTAGAGATGGAACTGAGGTCTCTCCACTGGCCCTGCAGGGAGAGGAGAGCAGCGTCCTCCCTCCCCAGCGGCAGGGTGAGCTACAGGGATGCTGGGCGGTCGGCCCAGATGCCCAGCGGCAGATTGATTTGCAGGGAATAGAGAGCAGCGTCTCCTTTCCCCAGCGGCAGTGTGAATTGCAGGGAATAGAGAGCCTTGTCTCCTTTCCCTAGCGGCAGTGTGAATTGCAGGGATTAGAGAGCCTTGTCTCCTTTCCCCAGCGGCAGTGTACCTTGCAGGGAAAGGAGAGCAGCGTCCTCCTTCCCCAGCGGCAGGGTGAGCTATAGGGGTCAAGGACAGTTAGTCCTGCTCCCCAACAGCAGTGTGTTTTACTGGGAGAGGAGAGCCTCGTCCTCCCTCCCCAGCAGCTGTATCCCTTGCAGGGAGAGGAGAGCCCCGTCTCCCCTCTCCATCAGCAATGTTTCCAACAGGGAGCAGAGACAGTCGGTCTCTCTCCCCAGCTGTAGTACAATTTATTGGGAGTGGAGACAGTCAGTCTCCCTCTGCAACAGCAGAGAGAGTGTCAGGGAGAGGAGCATGTTACCCCTTCTCCCCAGCGGCAGTGTCTTATACTGAGAGAGGAGAGCCTCATCCTCCCTCCCCAGTGGCAGCTTAGCCCACAAAGGGGAGACAATAAGCTCCCCAACGGTACAGATGGGACAGTGGTATCTGTGCCCAAACTACAGGGAGTAGGGACATTTGGTGAAATAAGGTGAATAAGGTGAAATATAAAGTGCATTATTTCCTTTAGTGTGCAGCATAATTCATTCTTTTAATCAAGAAACATTCAAACTGCAAACACACAAAAAAATACATATACACACACATATACCTATACTCATTGCTACCAATGTGACCTAAATCAGTCTGATTCTGTGCTTCCAAATTTTCTATCACGTCCCCAACTTCTTACAACTTGATTTTGAAAAGGTGCTAATTGTTTTTAAATATTCTAATCAATTACTGTGTTCCCTGCGTGCATTACATTTAAATTTTATGATTTGGAAGTGTCTTTAAAGTGTCATAGAACTACAAAGTGCAAAATATCTTTTAATCTGTTTAAAAAAAATACATAAAGATATATGTTTCAATTAAAGTTATGGTGAATTGGAGATATTATTTTCTCTTATCCATATGCTTAATTGTTCAGGAGAATCGAAAGAGAAAGTCTTATATTCACGTGTGAGAATGAGTTTAGTTGGTACTCCCCATTTATATTGAATGTTCTTTTCTCAGAGTATCCCAGTGGAAAAAAATATATATATTTTTGATCTTGTATAGAAAGGAAGATCTTTATCCTTTCATATGGTTCTTCCATAGTTTTCTCTCATTTAGCTCTAATTATGTTATCCTTGATTTGCGATGTGGAGCAACACATACGTGTATCTTTGGGTGGATCCTTATTTGAGTCAGGAGGTTTTCCTGTTCTATGACATCTATCCCAGCTATAAGGCTGTTCCTCTTGGAGCACTCATATTTTAATTTAAAAAAAATTCAGATAAGAAACGTTCCAGATATTCATTAGTTATGGATTCAGGTATTCTCCTTATCCTCAAATTATTTCTCCTAAGTCCGCATTTTTTTGTTCTATGGCATCCATTTTCTTTTTTTCTTTTGTTTATTTATGTCTTTATACATCATAACTTGAGTTTCTAGGTTCTCCAATTTTTCTTCATTGTCTTTATTCTGTTGCTTAATGCAACAATGTCCTTCTTTAAGTCTTGCATATTAGTTTAGATTTCATGTTTTAGTTTTTCAAACTGTGTATCCAATGCTATTGACAATTGCTCCTGTAATGTAATATGATTTTCTGTGAGAATTGGGTTTCCCTTGACTAGAACCTTTCCCCCCTGTATTATTCTTCCATTTTATTTATTGTAGATTTCTCCAGTTCTGTACTTGTAGAGTGAGGAGAAAAAAAAAAGGATAGTCTTTTTTCAATTTTGGTCTCTTTTTTTTGTTGGTAGTTTGTTTTCGGTCAATCTTTTCCCTGCCATGTTGAATTTTCATTCAGGGTAGAGATTTTTTTTCTCTTTGTTTAGAGACAAATATATAGTGATCCTTAACAATATGGTATTATTATTAAACTGCTTATATTATTTACTCTCTCCCCTCTCTTCCCTTTTTCTTTCTTTTACCCTCTATCTTTTACTCTCTTTGTGGGGTTAATTGTTGTTTTTGTTCTTAATTATGTCTCCTTTAGTATTTGAGGGGATGACCCAAATACAAACTGCGATAACAAGAAGGAATTAAACATAAGCGTTAAGCTCTTTAACTTTAGCACAGATAGGTAGAAAGTAGAGGTTTTTTTTCTTTTTGCCAATTTATCAGGAGAAGTTCTGGAATGAAGATTCTCCCTTTCCTTGAACTAATAATTTTTGTAAATGAGAAAATCTTAATTTCTGATTAGTGTGACTCGTTTCTCCCTTTTTCTCCTTTCTCTTTCCTCTTTTAAAAAAAAATATATATTACTTTGTACAATAACTTGCGTAGTTAGTCTTGGACCCTTATTTTTATTATCCTGAAAAAGGATTGTCATATCTCTATAACCCTGACCTTAAGCTTTTTACTGTCTATGATTTTTTTAAATTTTCTTTGTTTGCTATCTATGAGCCTGTCCACTCTAAGGACTGGTAATATACTTCTATATTTTCTAACTATCTCACCTTGATAGAAAAAAAACCCTACAGTTTGTGTAAGGGCATTAGAGTATTATTATTGAACAGTGCCGTGGAATATGTTGGTGCTATAGAAATACTAAATACTAATAATATCAGTCTTGACCATTTAAATTTTTTAGAAAGGATGCAATAAAAAAAAAAAAGTGAACATTATATTTATAGAGGTTTGGGAAAAATACACATTTTGACATTGCTTTGGACACTCACAATTGATATTCTAAGAGAAATGTTAAAAAAAATATGTTATAATGAGTAGATGTCTAAAAAATATAAATTATACAAACTAGGCACGGACTGGCCATTGGGCATACTTGTCACGGGTGGCGGTCCGAAGATTGGGACCCCTATGTGCCTGATGAGGATGATGGGAGTGTCAGTGTGGACGTGGACTATCAGGGCCTGGTGCAGGGTAACCACACGCGTCCTGGTGTTGAGCACCAGCATTTGTGTGGCCACATTCTAGGGCCCTGATGCAGCTTCTCGAATGCCAGGAGCGAGATGATAATATGCTGACCTCCCAAGATCTGGATAGGGAGGCTCTTGTACTAGAAACAAGGCAAGACAAGAACAGGCACCAAACAAGATAACAAGACAAGACTAGAAGAACCCAGAACCGGAGCAGTACAGAAAGCAGAACCCAGAACATGTACACAATACATGAGTGAAACATGAACAGGACATGGACAGGGCAGGACAGGACTGTGCATGAACTGGGATTACAAGACAAAATAAAACAAGACAAGAGATACAAGGCAAAACAAGAGGAGACATAACTAAATACTATATATGTAATAAACATTGGAGATTTAGACATACATAAATGGCCAAGATGTATGTAGCCCACCACTGCGCCAAAGTACTCCAGTTACGGTGGGTCCTAACTTCCTAGAAATGCATGACTAAATAAACAACAATAAAACACACACAGTACTTACCTGCAAAGAAAGGAACAGAGTAAATGAGACCACTGCTTTCAGGAACAGACTAAAACAAAAAGGATTAAAGGAGCACCATAGTGCCAGGAAAACATACTCGTTTTCCTGGCACTATAGTGCCCTGAGGGTGCCCCCACCCTCAGTGTCCCCCTCCCGCTGGGCTCTGGGGGGAGGAAGGGGTTAAACTTACCTCTTTCTCCAGCGCCGGCGGGGAGCTCTCCTCCTTCTCTCCGCCTCTTCTCCTCCTCTTCGGCTGAATGCGCATGCGCGGCAGAAGCTGTGTGCGCATTCAGCCAGTCCATAGGAAAGCATTCACAATGCTTTCCTATGGACGCTGGCATCTTCTCACTGTGAAAATCACAGTGAGAAGCGCGGAAGCGCCTCTAGCAGCTGTCAATGAGACAGCCACTAGAGGCTGGATTAACCCATTTATAAACATAGCAGTTTCTCTGAAACTGCTATGTTTATAGAAAAAAGGGTTAATCCTAGCTGGACCAGGCACCCATTAAGCTGAAGTTGTCTGGGTGCCTATAGTGGTCCTTTAATGACAAAGGAATGGGTGTGGCAACAAAAAACAAACATTAAGAGGAATCCAGGAGAGTGGGAATTCCAGGAACAGAATAAAGGAATGAACCCAGAAAACCCAAGATAAAGAAAACCAGACATAGAATAGAAAACCGTAAAAATCAAGAAAAACAATACAAGAATTATAAAAAGAGTACTGGCTATCAGAAGCCAAGACAGAAATGATCTGCAATAGGAGCAGGATGTGACAATACCACGGTGGGTCGCGATGACCATGGGCCGATCCTTCACTATGCGAGCATTATCGCTGCATAGTGTAGGATGGACCTCCTCCTCCTCCTCCAGACCTCCCCTATTACGTACGCGAAGCATTCCGTGAAGTCACGCGGAGGCACAGGCACGGCAAAGCTAGGGCGAGGTGAGACCCGGCCAGGTCACAGCACAGTGGCATCTTCTCCAAGAATGGCAGGTACAGTTTATTTCCCCTCCCTTCCCGAATCCTGCAGCATGGCTTATTTTGGCATTTACAGAAATCTTACTCACTCACTAATATTTACAAATTCAGCAGGCAAAATATGAGCTACGAGGTTAGCTTGGTCCCTCTAGGACTTATTATCCATAGTTAGTGATGTTGCGAACATAAAATTTTCGGTTCGCAAATGCGAACTTCCGCAAATGTTCGAGAAGTTGTTTCAAGGGGACTAACACCTGGACTGTGGCATGCCGGAGGGGGATCCATGGCAAAACTCCCATGGAAAATTACATAGATGATGCAGAGTCTGGTTTTAATCCATAAAGGGCATAAATCACCTAACATTCCTAAATTGTTTGGAATAACGTGCTTTAAAACATCAGGTATGATGTTGTATCGATCAGGTAGTGTAAGGGTTACGCCCGCTTCACAGTAACAGACCAAACTCCCCGTTTAACGCACCGCAAACAACCGCAAACAGTCCATTTGTACAACCGCAAACTCCCCATTTGCACAAGGTTGGATACCAAGCTAGCCATGTCCCGTTCCTTGTCCTCACTGATGTCATTGAAGGTCTCTTCCTCCACCCAGCCACGTACAACACCAAGGGTCCCCAAAAGGTGACAACAAGCCCCCTGGGACACCTGCTGTGTTTGGTCTTCCACCTCCTCAAAGCCACCTTCCTCATCTGACTCCTCTTCTTCAGACTCCTCTCTCTGCGTTGCCTCTCTCTGCATTATTATAAGGTGTGTTAAGTAGTACTATTCCTATCAGTTTAATTCCTGTTACGTCCCCTATCAGGGGACGTGTATATGGCATCGATTTTAGGAACCGGGAGATGGAAAAAGATGCTTGGTCGGTCCTCCTACTTCAAATTTGGGGCACTGCGCGTGCAATCTAATGTGCCACCAGATAGGAGTGGTGTGTTAAGTAGTACTATTCTTATCAGTTTAATCCCAAGGTCACGACTACTAGTGTGGTCCAGCACGCAGAAACTATGTAAACATATACATAGGTAAGAAAAGGAAAATAAAAGGACAGAGCGTAAACCGGACCTTAGAATGGCCGGACTAATACTCTAGAGACAGAGAATGGTCAAAGGGAAAGCCGAGGTCAAGGAAGCCAGAAAATACACAATACCGTTTACACAAGCCAAGTCAAGGAAACCAGAATTCAGAATAACCAGGGAAAAGCCAAGATCAGGATACCAGGAAATCAGATTCACAATGATAAAGCACTCTCAGGAAACCAGGAACAGGAAACCACGACAGGGCAAGGTACTGGGGTGAGCTAGGGATTTAGATATCACGAGGCGGGCCGGCAGCCGCGACACCCTGTTATGTCCCCCTCATCAGGCCTTTTTTAGTCGAATGTATCGCCCACTGTCAGTCCCTTTGGGATCCATCCCTCATTCATCTTAATAAAGGTGAGGTAATTTAGACTTTTGTGACCTAGGCGACTTCTCTTCTCAGTGACAATACCTCCTGCTGCACTGAAGGTCCTTTCTGACAGGACACTTGAAGCAGGGCAGGCCAGAAGTTCTATCACAAATTGGGATAGCTCAGGCCACAGGTCAAGCCTGCACACCCAGTAGTCAAGGGATTCATCGCTCCTCAGAGTGTCAATATCTGCAATTAAGGCGAGGAAGTCTGCTACCTGTCGGTCGAGTCGTTCTCTGAGGGTGGACCCCGAAGGGCTGTGGCGATGCGTAGGACTTAAAAAGCTCTGCATGTCCTCCATCAACAACACGTCTGTAAAGCGTCCTGTCCTTGCCGGTGTGGTCGTGGGAGGAGGAGGATTACTTTCACCTCTTCCCCTGTTAGATTCCCGTTGTACTGTGACATCACCCTTATACGCTGTGTAAAGCATACTTCTTAATTGATTTTGGAACTGCTGCATCCTTTCCGACTTGCCGTAATTCGGTAACATTTCAGGCACTTTCTGCTTATACCGGGGGTCTAGTAGCGTGGACACCCAATACAGGTCGTTCTCCTTCAGCCTTTTTATACGAGGGTCCCTCAACAGGCACGACAGCATGAAAGACCCCATTTGCACAAGGTTGGATGCCGAGCTACTCATGTCCTGTTCCTCGTCCTCAGTGATCTCACTGAAGGTATGTTCTTCCCCCCAGCCACATACAACACCACGGGTACCAGATAGGTGACAACGAGCACCCTGGGATGCCTGTTGTGGTTGGTCTTCCTTCTCCTCCTCAAAGTCACATTCCTCCTCTGACTCCTTGTAGCGGAGAGGCAGTATAATCCACGATATCTCCGCTGGGTAACAGGAACAACAAAGGATAATCCAGGGAATCAGCATATAGTAATCCAAACAGCACTGCAGTAACCCTTCCTTCCCAAGAACTAGACGACACATAGGCTGGGAGTCAACTGAGGTTTTAATCACAGGTCACAGTATTTATGCAGTTCCCCATGCAAGGGGTTTCCTTACTGACATTACAGGGGTTGTACAGGAGGGGACTACATGGGGGACTGATATTACAGCCTTTTTCTCCCATCAGGCACCGCTGCACGAGAGGGATAATCCTTCCAGAATGCACCGTTAAGTGGATTACCCCCTCGTGCAGCAGAACCGATAATTCACATAAAAATCAATAACTTGGTGAATATATAGTGGATTTACACGAATGGACGTTCGGTAGATAGCTGGGGTCTGAGGGTATCATTCGTGAGATTACCGCTCAGATCCCTGCTAAAATAACCGAACGCCGCACGGACAACACAATTCATATAAAACATACAAAAAGAACCGATTGCTATTAGGGAACAAAATCCCGAACGCCCCGAAACTCCCGAACGTCCTGGAGGCTCAGCGGGGCTCATGCCGTCGAGTAGCCGTTTTTAGTACCAGGCGCTCGACGACATAACCCCGCTGAGGGAACAAAAGGATCCAAGATGGCCGACCGCCGCATGGTCGGTAGTCGAACGACGGCCACCCAGGAGAGCCTCTAATAACCGATTGCAACAATGTTGCAATCGGTTAACTAGCGCCACACGCCTCTAAGTGTGTGGGCTATTAGGGGGTATCGCATTCGCTTCACGAACGGCCCTCCAAAGTGCCGTTGGTGAAACGAACGAGAATCCCCATACAAACCGCCATTTGCATTCGGCGGAACAGATAGGTACCGGCAATGCAGGGAATACATAAAGCAGACACATACAGGTTAAAACGCATATCTCTTCAGACCTATAGGCAACCCTTAAAGGCATTGTGTCCAGTTATAGTCCGAGTGGCTAGGTTTGCCACACACGTTCTATCACAGTGGTAATCCATCCCATATACAGCTAATACAGTGACACGTTCTATCACAGTGGGAATCCATCCCATATACAGCTAATACAGTGACACCTTCTATCACACCGGGAATCCATCCCATATACAGCTAATAAAGTGACAGCTAATACAATGACAGGTCCTATCATACTGGGAAACCATCCCATATATAGCTAATACAATGACACGTTCTATCACAGTGGGAATCCATCCCATATACAGCTAATACAGTGACACGTTCTATCACAGTGGGAATCCATCCCATATACAGCTAATACAGTGACAGGTCCTATCACACCGGGAATCCATCCCATATACAGCTAATACAATGACAGGTCCTATCACAGTGGGAATCCATCCCATAATCAACTAATACAATGACAGGTCCTATCATATCGGGAATCCATCCCATATACAGCTAATACAGTGACACGTTCTATCACAGTGGGAATCCATCCCATATACAGCTAATACAGTGACAGGTCTATCACACCGGGAATCCATCCCATATACATCTAATACAGTGACAGCTAATACAATGACAGGTCCTATCACACCGGGAATCCATCCCATATACAGCTAATACAGTGACAGGTCCTATCACACCATGAATCCATCCCATATACAGCTATTACAGTGACAGGTCCTATCACACCGGGAATCCATCCCATATACAGCTAATACA